>CM052706.1:71101567-71266752 GCA_028551405.1 Uromys caudimaculatus
TTGATTATCTCAGGGGTTTGTTACAGTGATGGAAAGCTGACTAACACACTGTGGAATAATATACAGCACTAAAAATGAATAAACCATCCACACCACTTAGCCATAGAGAGAGCCCTGGGTTCTGGTGACAGCCACTAATATGGTGAATGACTCTAGACAACTCATTTGCAGTTTCTGTAGGCCCTTGTGAAAGCTTCTTACTCCAGACCACCAAGCCACTTTGTTCTTGTCTAATATGACAAAGCAGGGCCTAATGGATAAACTTTCTCGCCTTCTAGAAGGAATAAACTCTCTACAGTCGGTGGCTCACTGGTACCCTGATGGCTTTAAACATCTCCCCATGTCCCATTGGCAAGCAAGCACCCAGCATGGCTGAGCCAGCCCTGCTCGGTAGACCAGGAGCCCATGCCCCAGAAGCAGCTACCTTCTCTGCCCTGGGAGCCTGATTCCTTCTCGTCTCTCTTGCCCTAGCCCTCTCCTTGCTCTCGTGGTATGTGCACACATCACCAAGAATACAATATCCTTTTTTTAAAAAAGGAGAAGAAGAAGAAAGAGAGCCATTTTGCTCTGAACTAACAGAGTCAGGCCTCATTGTTCCCAATATCACCAAGCAATTTCTGAGCTAGAAGAGTGTTGAACTGGAGAAAGAAGATGGGCAATTGGGCAGCGTCAGTTGACACGGTGGGGCTTTGAATGGGGATGGGGAAGCCCAGGAAGAGAGAGGCAGTGCTCAGCCTAGATTAAAATGGGGAAAAGACTCTGGGATCAGCTGGGGTGCAAGTAGATGTTGCACCCTGATATCTTCTATCTCTACACATTCTACCCTATGCGCTCTACTCAAATAGACTGAAATTGATTGATTGATTGATTGATTGATTGATTGATTGATTGATTGATTGAGACAGGGTCTCCCCTTAAATCTAGCTGGCCTTGAGCATATGCTGCTTCTGCTTCAGCCTCCCAAGTTCTGGGGCACACATGCTACCACACCTGGCTCTGCATAAAATTTCCTTAGCAGCTGGCGAACTCTCCGTGAAGTAATGGCAATACGCTCAGCACCCCCACTCTCGTCACTGACTGCGAGTCTCTACAGTAGAAGTTTCATAGAGACTTTGAGCCTGTCGAAGACCAGGAAGACTTGGCCAGGCTCTGCCTGCCCAATGGCTACCAAATACCCTTCCTGGGTCTCTCCCTTAGGGCTCCTATAAATCAACACAAAGGTTAATCAATGAACCCCACCCTGACTATCAAGATGTTGGTTCTGGCTGTCAATTTAGGACCTTGCATTTAGTTCCTCGGTCACACGACCCAGACCCATCTTTGAGTTCTGCAAGTTAGTACCCTACTACCTTTCTCCTTCTCTAGCCTTGGTATGAGCAGAACCATATTTATTTATCTTGAATTCTTCAGTCCTAAACCATCCCAGACATACAGTGGAAGCTTATCTCATGTTAAATAAACAGAACATACCAGTGGCTAATAGTTCTGGACACAATGTTGACTGGCTGACTCCTTATGTTATCTAAGGGGACACATAAGTGCTCTTAGGAGAATGGGACTCACTGTCCATGGTCCTTAGCCCTGAGCAGAGGATGGAGCTCTGTGGTGGTGGAGACGACTTGTATATGCTGCCGTCCAGGACAAAGCCACTAAGTGCGTGGGTTATCTGGCACTTAAAATGTGTCTCAATTCCTTGCTTGAGGAATTAAATTTAAATTTTTAATTAATTTCAAGTTACATAGTCACATGTGGCTGGTAGCAACCAGATTAGACAGCAGAGTTCTCTAAATAGGTGTCTCTGGAGATGGAGCTGGGCTTATAAATAAAATAGCATAAAAGCTCTTGTTAGTGTACTGTACAGTGCAGAATAATAATTAAAGCCAGCACTCAGGGCTGGGAGATGGCTCAATGTGTAAGGGCACTTGCTGCTCTCACAGAAGATCTGAGTTTGATTCCCAGCACCTTTGTGGCCCAATGCCCTCTGTGGCAGCACACACATGGCAAACATACATACATACATACATACAAGCAAACAACGATACACATAAAAATAAAATAAATAAATCTTTAAAAATAAACTCTCTGGGGGCTGGAGAAATGGCTCAGTGGTTAAGGACACTCACTGACTGTTCTTCCAGAGGTCCTGAGTTCAATCTCAGCAACCACATGGTGGCTCACAACCATCTGTAATGGAATCCTATGCCCTCCTTGGGTATGCAGACATACATGCAGACAAAACACCAAAATACATAAATAAATACATCTATAACTGGACAGTGGTAATGCACACCTTTAATCCTAACACTCAGGAGGCAGAGGTAGGTGGATCTCTGTGAGTTCAAGACCAACCTGGTCTACAGAGCTAGTTCCAGGACAGACAGGGCTGCCAGGGCTACACAAAGAAACTCCATCTCAAACACACACACATACACACACACACACACACTCTCACACACACACACACACACACACACACACACACACACACACAAGACTCTGCAGCCATGCTGTCTGGGTTCAAATTTACACATCTCTGGTTATCAACAAATTATTTTTAACTCCGTGCTTTTGTTCCTTATCTCGAGAGCAAGAATAATATTTATTATATAGGATTCCTGTGAGGGTCAAATGGATCAATACTCTGTGACAGCACCTAGCACACAGCAAACATTAAAAACAATACTGATTGAGGACTGAAGAGACAGCTTGCTGCACACGCATGATACCCTGAGTTTGGATCCTGGCATACATGGAAAGAGCTGGATGTAGCTAAACACACCTGTAACAACCCGGTGCAGCCAGGGGCAGAAACAGGGACATCACGGGGCCTTGCCGGCTGCCAGCCTAGTCCAAGCTGAGTGAGAGATTAGTCCCTGTCTTGAGAGATTAAGGTGAACAATGCTCCATCAGGACTCCTAACATCTTTATCTAGCTTCTCCAGTCATCATACACCAGCACACGCATGCATATACCTTACACACACACACACACACACACACACACACACACACACACACACACACGTTGAATCTGAAGGTCCATCTACAATATTTGCAGTAGAGTCATGTGCCACTTTATAGCGTGCATCACTGAGCAGGTGCTGTTCAAACATCAAAAGGCACATCTGCGTAAGCCTAGATGGTGACAGCCACAACACACCCAAACTCTGTAGTACATGCTGCCATATATGTGGTATTTTGGGAAATGTCATTAGACAACACAGGACTGTGTTTACCAAGTGCTTACTAAGTCATGAGTGCAGGGGAAAGGACCTGACCATGACCCTGAGAGTAAGCAAGGCATGATTAACCACATATTAAAGGGAGAAACAGAGGCTAAAGTTGACAAAGTGATTGAATATTGACACCCCATTCTAGACGCACACTCGCTGTTTCTCCATATGTAAGGTGCCCTAACATATTATTTCTATCATGAGTAAGCCAGGTAGATAAACAAGACAACCTAAATGACCTGTGCTTAGTAGAGTAGTTCACAAAGAAGGCCAATCCGCCATGCCACAGAATAGTTGGCCACACTTGTGTGCGCATACGTATGTGTGCACACATTGTGCTGTGGATGCGTGTCCCTGACATCTAGTCAGGAGAGAACAAGGATATAGCAGCATCCTGGTTCTCAGGGGCATGCCGTACAGCAAAGAAGTATCCCACTGCAGTGTCAGTGGTGCTGAGGCTGAGAATCCCCAGTCAGAAGCATCCTGGGCACTGCTCTGTATGTGGTAGCAATGGCAAAGCATCCCTCCTGGAGCCCAGTGTGCAAAGTGGGAGGCTCATGGAAAGGATTCAGTCTTTCACATCGCAGTCACTGCTTGTCACATGAAAAGGCTGTGCCTGGCATTATAGAGGACAGAGTATCAACCCTGTAGACACATGGGGTGGAACTGAACTGATGCAAGCTTAGGGAAGAGGAGGAAGAGATAGTGACTGAGTGACAAACGGCCAGGGTGAGGCTGGGAAGTGGAAGATAGTGCTTACTGCACGAGCCCGAGGACCTAAGTTCACCTACCTCTAACCCCAGTCGGTACAGCTGAGACAGGAGGATCACTTGCTGTCGCTCAGCCTAGCTTTGCATTAATGTGAAAGCCTGTCTCGGGAAAAAGAGAATCGTGGTAACTCCACCAGCCACCATCCTCTGGCCTCCCAGAATGGGCAGGCACATGCATCATGTACAAGTGCTTTTCCGTGCCAAGCCATCTCAATGGCCGCCACAAATGTTTTCTGAAGGGGGCTGAAATGGAGAATCTGGTTTCCAGTCAGTAGGATGTTCAGACCCTATGTTGGGCACTCACAACCAGATTAGGGCCAGAAGGAAGGACAAGAAATAAAACAAGTCTGGAGTCAGCAGCACAAGGCCAATTCAATTCAGAAATAAACAGAAGCCTGGCTGAGTTTGGAGCTGGGCCCAGGGGGTGAGAGATGAGGAGGAAGGAGTCAAGAACAGAGAGTGCTCCGCCACAGCCAAGGGCTTGGTCTAGAGCTGAAGACAGTGACACCAGAGAAAGTGGAGTGAGCAAAGCCACAAAGGTGGGCAAAGACACATGGGAGGGAGGGCAGGATGGGCCTGGGAGCAAGGCAGAATGCTTGGTGTGGACAAGTAATTCAGGGCCTGGGCAGTGGCAGTCCTGGAACCTCCTCTGGATGTCGGACTGTGTCAGCTGCTTCAAGGGGGATTAGCAGGGGAATTATTTATAGTGGTAACAAGCAAGCAGTCATTTAGCTTATATCCCACATTATACAAACGCGAACTGAGCGCTGCGAGTTAAGGCCCTAATGCCATTCTAAATTAAATTCATCAGTGTCTTAATTAAGATCTATATTTAGTTCTTAATTAAAGGGGAGAGAAAAATCCACGATGTTGCATAGCAGAGATTTGGAATGGAGATAAATTATCTCTCCGCCAGTATACTGGGCACATGCCCACCCACTCTGGAGACGCAGCCCCTGCCAGAACTGAAACCCTTCCAACTGTCTCCAGCCACTCCTTCCTCTTTCCTCCTTTCTTCCCCCACTTTCATTACTTTCCTTTTTTCAAGTGTCTATATCTACGTATTGAGAACCTACCATGTGCTATGCACCAAGCTTTGATCTTGGGGTACAGCACATAATAAAATAGATAAGACTCAACCCTCAAAAAACAAAACAAAACAACAACAAAAAAAGACTCAACCCTCCAGGCACCCAAAGTCCACAGAAGGATGTCAGTGGGCACACTTGCCTCAGCTTCAAGATACCCTGGGTCCCCCATCAGCTGTGCCCTGGGGGCCACACCCTAGACAGTGCTTCCGGCATCAAGGAATTATGAAAGTGGTAGATGACTGTCCTATAACATGGTGGGCAGTGACTCGACCTGAGACCTTGAACAAGTCCTTCCACCTCTTGGTATGTCATGCAAGCTTCTCTCAAACAAAATGCAGAGTCACAGCCTGAGGGAGAAAGTCACCACCAGGAGACGTGTGTTCACACCCAGCTGCACACACACCTGTTGCGTATGTCACTGTGCCCAGATCGCTGTGGGGACGTTCAGATGAGTCAGTGTGTGGGAGAGACTGTGCGTAGCCCCATACTGTACAAATGGTGTGTTTCTGTTTATGGTCTCCTCAAGACACTGCGATGAAGATCACCAAAGCTCTGGAGATGAACACCACCTCCTAGGCCATTGAAAGGACTATGAAGTTGGAAAGTTGAGGGATTACCTACAAAGCAGAAGCCCTGGAATTCACGGGTCTGCAGTTTGGGTTTGAGCCTGGGGTTTTAAGAAGCTATGAGATGGAAGCTTTGGACCGATGGTTAAAAAAAAAAAAAAAAAAAAAAAAAAAAAACCAACTCCCATGTGTGCAGTTGGCTGACCAGGGGAGCAGTTGGAGACTGGGGGTTGGGGGAAGTGGGTTCTTATGCCTTTCTCCTAACTTGCCAGACCACAGCCTCTGCACCCTCTGGCAAGCTCTCAAGTGCAAGACAGACTCTCTAGACCTCATCCTACCTTGGTCATATGCCCCCAGCAGAGGATGAAGACTACGAGTCAACGAAGAAGGTACCTGGGAGGGTCCTACCCTAAGGATCCAGGATTCTCAGACAGCTTATGGCATGTCCTCCCATGAGACCATGATATAGATAGGAACACGGCAGCCATAGAGACCTTGGCCACAATCTGAGGTCTGAAAAGGCCAAGTAGCTTGGCCAGGTAACAGAGTAAGCCCAAGGCAAGATCTAGAATCCACACCTGCTTCAGGAAACACAGCTGAGCAAGGAGAGCCTGACAAACTAGCTGGGGGGGGGGGGGGGAGGGATCTTAACATCAGAAGACACCTGGCTCGGGTTTCAGTACAAAACTGGTATGCAGTCACCATTTTTACCTAGGAGAATGTTTAGTGTTCCTTCAAACTGGAGCTCCAAGCACACTGGGCCCCTCACAATGTGTGGTATGGAAGGAGGAGCTCCTCGATCATGACCATACTGGCAGAGAAAGAAAGAATGAAAGGAAAGGAAAGAAAAAGAGATGAAGAATCAAAAAAGAAAGAAAAGAGCAAAATATCGTGGGAAAGGAGATCAGGAAAAGAAAAGAAAGAAAATTAAAGGAAGAGAAGAATGAGTACCACTAGATCCCAGTTGGAACCACAGACAGAAAGGTACGGGGTGCCGAAAGCAAAGAAGCACCATTCTGAGTGGTGGGGAGGGATGGGGCTGGTCAAGCCAGAAAGGTTGTCGGGGTTCCTGCCTAGAGAGGGCCTTGAGCCTCAGCAGTCCCTGACTCCCCTCAGATCCAGAACCAGCCTCCAAAACACTCTCCCCGGTGCATGACGCACAACGATGGGAAAGGGCGCCCTGGGGGCCGCAGCCTCTGCAAGCCAGTCGCCAGACCAGCGTCCGCTTTCTCGGCGCAGCGGGCTGGGACGAGGCAGTGGCATCCAACAACCCGCAAAGTTAACTTGGCACAATTGGCACATCAAAGCGGAGCAGCTGTGGCTCGCGGAGCCGGCATCTCTTTTCTTCTCGACGCTCCCTTCTCCCCGATTAATCAGCGGCTACAGCGCGGCGCTTTGATCCCCGAAATCAAACCCTCCGTCTGATGGGTGACTTGATGTTATGCTAATCCGAGCTGATTGAGCTGAGATAATTACACTTCATCCAGGTTTCCTGGGAGTTCCGAATAAATATTGATGCACATCTGTCCCCCGTTCAGGTGTAACCAGGAGCTTTGCGCTGGCAACAGTTTCGGCCGACGGGGGAGTGCGCACTGCCGCCCGCCGCCCGCCTTCGCCGCCGCCAGCTTTCATCCCGGCTCAGTTTCTAGGCACGCAGAGCCAATTGTCCCAGCCTCGCAGTGCAGGACCCAAGAGGCCCCCAGCATAAGGACTGAGACAGGAAACTTTGGGGGGGGGGGGACCCAGGTTGGAGTTACTGCACTATCATAAGGCTGTGTGGTCTTGGACATAAAGCTTAACCTCTCTAGGCGCGTCTCCGAGCCTAGGCGCCCCTATAGATTTCTGAGAAAATTAAGGTTGAGGCACGCCAGTGAGCCTGAATGTGGATCTTCAGCAGCCTTCGCGACAGCTTCGCAGGGCCCTCCGCACTGAGGATAGGCATCTGGGAGGAGGGCGAAGCGACCAGCCATCCTTCCTGCCGAGACGTGGCGCAGAGGCTCAGACAGTATAGAAATGAATAATAAAGAGCGTTTTGGTGGCTCTGCTCCTCCCCGCGGGCTAATTAGGTCGTGTTTGTAAAGCACTTGGAAGACAAAACGCGCCCCAAGTGTTAATTATCATTAGCCCCGTCCCAACACGCTTCCTGAACAGAGCGGGAAGCCTGGACTGTCCTTGTTGCCAGCCAGCGCTATAGTGGCTGGGAGCCAGGACACTTCCTGAATGCGCAGCCCATCCATCCCTCCTTCAACCCCTTTCCCAGGCCTTCGGACCGCCAGGGGAAGGGGAGGAGCCGGTTGTAAGCCACTCTCAATTGCAGCTGCTTAGATCTTTGGTCCAGATGTAAGGAGGAGTTCCTTGGTGAGCCCTAATTCCTGAGTAGGAACCCTGTACTATAACTGGGCAGATGGCTTCCTGGTGCCCTGGGGCGCGGCCCTAAAAAGGGTATTTACCAAACCTTGCAGGGTTTGCCTTGGTTGCCCCAAGAACTACTGTCCCCACTGACCAAATATTGTATTGCACAATCTAACTCTCATGTAAGGCCTCAGGCCAGGGTTGGAGCTCCAGGAGGCACACACTGAGCAATCTCTAATTTGGGTTGCCCTGGGTCATAATTCTAGCCCATCACAACTTTACCCTCAGAGGAGACTATCCTGGAAGTTGTGAAGACAAGAGTGAATAGTACAGGTAATATGTCTTCTCATCTTTATCTACCATAGTGAACATGTGGTCCAGAGGGTCCAATGCAGGATTCTCCTATCACCTAAACAGTTGAGAGCAGAGCCAGAGCCTCCAGCTCGCCCCCACCCCTCAGTGCTCGGTGGACACACCTTACCACTCTGGTAGGTACACAGTAGCAATGCTTGAAACTCTGTCCAGTGAGAAGTCATGGCGAGCCATGTACAGAGGCTCTTAGACTAGACAACGGTGTTTATATACATGTTCTGGGTAAGAGCTAACCAAGAACCAGTTCTCGAAGCCAGGTCAGGTGCCCAAAACGACACCATGCGTAGTGTTAGTGTTGGCTAGGGGAGGCCTGCCGTCTCCCTGTCCTCTGCAGTGCCTTCAAGCCCACCTACCTCCAAGAGTGGCTGTGATTGCATTTCCTTCCATGTATGTCACCCTCTCATTCTTCCCCTCCCTCTTCACAACTGCTTTCCCACAACTGACTTTAGCCATCAGCAAGGATCTGAGGTGGCTAGGTGTAAGTGCCACCTGGGAAGCACAAGGAAACAAGCCCTTGGGTGGGGTAGGGAGAGAGCAATCCCCGACTTTGTGGAAATGATAATGTCCATAGCATAGACTTGAACCTCACATGCCCCTTTGAGCCTGGTAATCCAAACATGGTGTTCAATAACGTTTGTTGATCCTCAAGCAGTGATTAAGGGGTTAGTGAGAAGCCTCCGGCCTAGGAAAAGGAAGCAGAGGAAAGAAGCCAAAGCCATGGCGCCCAGCTTCTCATACTTCCGTGTGGTGAGAAATCACCAGAGCCCCTGAAAGCTTCTTTAAAGGACCCCTACTCACAGACACATGTACACACATGCACTCACACACACACATGCACACACATACAAACAACACATACATACACACATACACATACCCACACACACATACACAAACACATGCACGGACAAGCATACACACACACCCATACACACACCCCACACACATACACACACATCCATACACACACATATACATATACCACATACACGTCCACACATACCACTCACACATCCACACCACACACACACACACACACATAGACACACACACACAAACACATACAAACCACACACATACCACACAAACAAACATACCACATATATGCATACACATACACACCACACATGCACACACATACACATCTGATCCTCTGTTGGGTTTATCTGATCCACACAAGATAGTTCAAGGTAAACAAGAGAAGGAAGCCTGAGTCTCTCCTGGCTTGAAACACACATACAAACACACACACACACACACACACACACACACACACACACACTCACACACACACACACATATATACAAACACATAAACACACTCACACACACACATATGTACATACACACACACACACTCACACACATATATACAAACACATAAACACACTCACACACACACATATATACACACACATAAACACACACACACACACACACACACACACCAGGCAACTCAGAGGATGGTGTCCTCTGGCCACTCCTTTGAAAAGGAATTTTGAGATCCAGGAGCTGGGCACTGTGTAAATATTCCCGCCACCATCCCCTCCTCAGCCAGAGGTCAGACACATAAAATGCAAGAGGAGAGATTTGTTCAAGCAGAAATGAGCTGGGCCAGGGAGGCAGGGCCACGCAGGAGAGCTGCCTACTGGGAAACACTTGCCCTGAAAAGGTGGATTGGAGAGAGGCCACAGAGAATGAGGCCTACTGTAGGGCCTGAATCTACCATCAAGGCCAGGGCCTAGCACAGGGTCTGAGGCCTACTTCAGGGGCTGAAGCTTAGCACAGGAACTGAAGCCTAGAGCAGTAAGCCATCCTCTGCAGGGATGACCCAAGGGCAGCGCTAGCCTGAGGACAGCATTCAGTTTTCCTCTCAGGACCTCTGAGAACAACAGGCAATGTGCCAGACTCCGAAGACAGGCCACCTGTTGCTGGATCGGCGGGCAGATAAGCATGATGCCTGTCAAGAGCTCTGGGGTCCATGACAGGCCTGTCTTATCCACTAGGCACCAAAGGCTCTGGGTCAGGGTGTCTGAAATGTTTTAATTTACTTTAAAACCAGAAGGAAACAAATGACCTTTCAGAGAGAGTGGAATGTTTTAATACATAATATAATTGTGTCATCTGTATAGCAAAGCTGCCATAGAATCTGTTTTTGTTTTCTATTTATTATTTATTTGTCTGTTTGAGAAAGGCACCCAAGAAATCAAAAGCACTTAGGGTGTCAAAAAGTCAGATGTGAGGCCAAGGAAATGCGGCAAGTAAAGGCACTGGCTGCCAAGCCTGGAAACTTAACTTGTATTATCAGATCCCACAGGGTAAAGGGGAGAACCAACTCCCTCCAACTGTCCTCTGACCTCCGCATGCACAGGGCAATACACATACCTTCTCTCTAAATAAATGTTTTAAAAATTCTTTTAAAATCATAATATAGCCAGGACCAAAGGATGGGGCTGTCTTGGAAACTGGAAGGCTTCCTGTATAATGGTGTGACTTCCCATGGCAGCCAGAGCCTGCAGTCCACCTGCCCATCAAGTGGTGATGGCCAAGCTTCAGCCCCTGAAGTCGGTCTCAGACTCTGTGGCAGGCCCCAGCCTTTATGGTGTGTGCACATACACACCCAGCAACTGTTGCTATAACTGGGCTCTAAATGAGAAAGGAGAAGCAAGGGCTCTGGATGCTGGAGGGGGACGTCCACCCTTCATGCCTTTGAATAGGAATAAATGAATGTAAATGAGATCCAGGTGAGCACATTTGCTTTCTTATCAATGTTTTGGTTTCTTTTTGATCTTGTACTGGGGCGTTGCTCAACCTCTTCCACAAGTGAGAAGAGAGAGGAGGGAAAGAGAAAAGGTAAAAGTCTAGCCTGGCCCCACCAACCCAGGGCTTACTCGCTTTCTCTTGCCCTGTGGCCTCCTTGATACCCCCATGATACCTTATAAGGCCCCAAACTTTGCGTGTAGTGAGTAAGCTGTCCCACCTGTAGTCAGAGGCTACGTTCACTAATCCAGAAATTAAAACGCCTGGAGAAAGCAGGCTAATCAAATTATACATTCCTGAGAACCATTTATAAGCCGGGTACATTCTTTAATCTTAATTAGAAATCTGAGCAGCTCCCACCGTCTCTGTAATCAACATTTAAACAGGACTGACCCCCATGGCGTTAACCTTGAGAGTCACACACAGGTCTGCAATGAGAAGAGAGCCAGAAAGGGGGGGGGGGGGGAGCTGCCCCATCACTAAAAACAGGGGGTACTCAGAGGACTGTGGGCAAGGCTCCTCAACACCCTGCGCCCTCCCTCCCTAACAATGAACAAATGTATCCAGTCACCTATCTGATCTGCCCACCTCTCCTCCCACTCAGAAGCAGGGTTGTTGCCCAACAATTGGACTAATTTCCTCAGGAGCCTATACTTTACACACGGTCAATAACCTTCCTGTATGGCACTTCCAGTCGTGCTGATTCCTGTACAAGTCCTTAGAGCCTCCCAGATGCAGGCTAGCCCCTTCCTCTCCCCGGCTCCTGCCCAGGTTTTGTGGTCCTGTCTCCTCTTGGTCCCATTTCTCCTTCCTGAACTGCTGACATTCCCTGTGTATATGATGGCTTTCATTTTCTGAGCCTCTACGTATAGCTGGTATCCAAGCAGCAGGGCTTCGCTTTAGTTTTATAAGCCTGCAAAGAAAAGCAAAGTCCTTGGTTGGAGGGGGCAGGGTACAAAATGTATTTGTATATACAGAAAGTGCATGCAAAGCATCAGACTTATAGGAGGGTTAATAGTTGAAACTTGTGGACTGCACAGAAAGAAAGTTGGGAGTTTGTGGGGTGGGGTATGAGGTAGCAGGAGGCAACATAACTAAACAAGTCAGCTTACCATGTAGATAAAAAGTTTCCCAGGTAGCCATCACCTGTGGGCAGTTGTCAAACTGCAGTCCATCCTACATGCAAAAAGATCTCTCCTCTACACATACCAGCTAAAAGAGCCCTGCCCCATCTGCTTCTTACCAGATAAAATGCCTTTTTTAACAAAAAGACTGCTTTACAAAGCCATCCTTGTACCTGTGGTACCTCTGAAGAACCTTCTAGAAATCTACTAGAAATGTCTATTTAGGGGTGGTCAATTTTGGTCTCCCTAAGTCCACACAGACTTGTGTGGGAAGGTTCACAGGCACCTCATTCACATGAGACAAACTAGAAATGACCTACATGCCCACTGACTGGTGGCAGTCCCTACACACCACAGTATACCTACACATGGAATGCAGCTCTACAAAGTGAAGCAGGGGTGTGGCGGGGGATGACGGATGGGGGCTGAAGGTGAGGGTGAGGGCAGGGATGCGGGTGGGGATGAGGAGTGAGGATGGGGAATGTAGCCAGAGTGAACCTTGTCTTAGGATTTCCATTGCTGTAAAGACACACCATGACCAAGGCAACTCTTACAAAGGACAATATTAAATTGGGCCAGTTTACTGGTTCTGAGATTCAGTCCATTATCATCATGGTGGGAATCATGGCAGCATCCAGGCAGGCATGGTGCTAGAGGAGCTGAGAGTTCTACATCTTGTTCCAAAGGCAAACAGGAGAAGATTGTCTCCCATGTGGCTAGGACTCTCAAAGCCCACCCCTACAATGACACACTTCCTCCAACAAGACCCCACCTACTCTAACAAGGCCACACCTCCTCACAGTGCCACGCATATTCAAACCATCACAAACCTCGACAGCATCACTCTGAGGCCAGAAGCTAGACACAAGACTGTGGGTCACACATTTCTATTTACATGAACATTTCCAGAACGGACAAACTCATAAGAGCTAGGGCAGGCAGTGGGTGCCTCATGCCCAGGGCGGGAGCAGCAGTGGACAGCATGTGGACGGACCGGAGGGAATTCTTCAGGGGTGAAGAGTGGGGCCCTAAAACTGGATTGCACAATGGGACAAAGTTAGTAAAAGCCATCCGGCCGTATACTTACAGTGGATGAACTTTATGGTATGAATAAAATGAGCAGTAAAGCTGTTCATCAGGAACACTAATTGATGGATGGATGAGGGATGAAGAGGCAGGCTGATAATGAAACAAGACTGTAGTGGGAACAGTGAGATCCAGGCAACGTGTTGAATGAGGACAACTTCACACATCTCTGTAAATAAAATACTGTGGGGAAAGGGGAGACTTGTTGGGTCATCTGTCTGAAGCCGTTTTCCCTGGCTCTCCCCCAAACCCACATAACCCTTGGGGAGAACTCCTCACTCTCCTCTCTTAATGAAGTTTGCCTACCTTATTACAGACTGGTTCCCCGAATGGTTAGCCTTCTTTGTCTTGCTCAAGGTCCCCACTACTTGTGCCAAGACAGGCTGAGGAAATTCTTTGTTGAGGGAATTGAGTTATACCAAAACCTATGTCTTGGGGTTTGTCCACTTGCTTATTTATTGAACTTTCTAATTTTTTTAAGTAGCTCAACAAAATTGGCCTCGCCTGTTGATGTCTAGACAGACCCACAACTCATTATACAAGCTCGGAGCAGCTAGGAAGGAAAGAGAGAAATGGCCTGACCACTGTCTCCTAGGACTCAAGTCAGTAGGACCTGCTGCTAGACTAAGGACCTACTGAACGCAGACCTCTAATCTAGATCTGGAGAGAGGAGCCCTGCAGCCATCCCTTACCTGCCTCTCACACCACCTGCTTTAGCCCTGAGGTCCACTGCGTTTCCCCATCAATCACAGATTCAGCTATGTTCTTAAACCTTTCCTCTCCTCATTATCCCCCATTCCTCCTTGCTTTGTACAATATTAGCTCCTAAGTCTGTGTCTTCCAACTTCCCTCTGAGGCTTAGATCCTTTCTGGGTTACCTACAATAGCTAAGGCCTCAAAAGTCTGGCACCAGGGACTGGAGAGATGGCTCAGCCATCAGGAGTACATATTGCTGTAGCAAAGGACCCAGGTTGAATGCTCAGCACCCATATCAGATTGTTCACAACTACCTATAACTCCAGCTTTGAGGAGTCTGACACTTCTGCCCTCTGCAGACGGCTGCACACATAGGCACATATACCCACTGACATATACACATCTACAAAATTAAAAATAAAATAAAACCATTTTTAAGTCTGCCACCAAGACTGTTGTCTCTTCCCTGCTTTGCTCCCAGCTTCTTAGAACATCACCCAAATCTCTCAGCAGCAACGTGTGACACCCCAGACACCTTACACCCCCAGCTCTTCCCTTCTAGACAAACTTCTGGATTTTTTAAAATCCCAATGACTCCCTCCTATGTCTATCCAATAAAGTTCAAAGTCAGCATGGCATACAAGGCCCGGTGGCCCGCCCCCAGCCTCCTGCAGCCATCACTTGCTCTTACCACTTTGCCTCCATCAGCAACTCGGTAGAGACATTCTCTGCTGCCTGCCTCCAATGGCAGTTGCCTCCGTGAGGACAGACAGACCCCTCAGCCATACTGCTAAGGAGCTACGGATGAACTTGTAAATGGTTTTTGTACTCAGAGATGAAGGTCTTTTCCAGACAAGGATAAACTGCCCTAAGCAGGAAGAGAGATGAAATGGAAACTCTTGGTTTGTTTGGAAAGTCAGTTATGTCAAGTGATGTTTTGCTGGGCACACAGGTAAAAGGATGATTTTGCTATAGCACACACATGAAAGGATGCATGATGAAGAAATATATATATGACCTCACAAACAGTGGGAGCTGGAGCATTAGTTTGCTTTGCTCCACCTCGATATCTTTCACTGATGACATGCATGTATTAGTTCGCCTTACACTGTGTTGCTGAGCTTCTCTTGTGGTAACACCAGAGAAAGAAATTCACCAAAGAACTTCTCATGAGGTTCCTGCAGCTTCTTGCCCAGCCAATTGGCAAGCCTTATGGCTTCTTCTGGACTGAACTGCCCTTGCTGGTTCATGTGTGGTGGCTGCTGAGAGGACTGGTCTATAGCTGCTGATTCGTATTTGGTGTTTGCTACTGGACTGAACTGATGATATCCTGACAATGAAGATTAGACCCACTCCCAAAGAACTATTTCTAAACAGGTCTACCTCCCCCATGTCCTAATAACTTTTCTTTTCCACTACCTCTGGTGGATTGTGGGTTAGAGAGAGGTTGAGCCCTTATTAAAGTAGGTTGGAAAAAATGTATGCCTATAGAGAGGACCTCTGTGGGCTCCTTGCGGGCAGGAAAACCCAGGTGAGAGAAAAGGGAAGAGTGCTCAGACTGATCCATGCAGGTCCCATTTCCCATCTCCTCAGCCCACTTGGAGGGACAAGCACCAGCTGTGTGAGGCTTACTATTTCCAAAAGGCCAGTTCTTATATAACGGGACGAGGCAGGTGCATAATGAGAGAAAAAGTATTGATTCCTCCCACGCTGCCTCATGCTCATTCCCAGGCAGGGAGCCAGGACTGCAGAATACAGCCATGCCCATCCATATGGCTCTGCATCTGCAAGCAGCTCCCTTAAAGGAGGCTTTAGTCAGCTCTTTGTATGTTAAAACCAGCAGCCTCTCCCTTCATGCAGCCTGTCCCCCTGGGCCATTTTTGTTCAAATTCAACTAGGACCTGGATCTTTTCTTCTTATTCTCGGCAGCATTTCCCAGTGTACTTCTCCAGGTTCCAGAAGTATTTATGGTTCTAAATAACCAGGGGTTAGTTCCAGTGACTCCTGGGCTGGAATGGTTCCCAATATCTAGTCTCACATCAGCAACCAAGCCCCCAAGAGGCCGAGCCTCAGACACTGATGCAGAACAAAGGCAAAGGATGAATTCCTGTTCCCATCCTGATCAACTCTCTCCTTAAAAAAATAAATAAATAAATGTCCACCGAGGCTATCTTGGGAGAAGGAGGCAATACTGGCTGTTGCACCTAGGACCTCATATACCTAGGCAAGTACTCTACCCCCCGAGCCAGACTCCAAGCTTGAAGCATTTAAAAAATTTCCCAGTTGATAAGTTTGCAATGCAATGATCAAATGTCTGGCTTACTTGCACCATCTTATTTCCCAGCCGTAACTCAGTCTCAGAGTGGCTGTCTCCATGTCCCTGTGGCTTTCTGATGATATCTGAAGTTCTTTCCGACTCTGCCTCCACCCTATTCCCCAAGTCCCCCATGTATACAGTCTCAACAGAAACAGGATCTCAGCACAAGCTGAGGGATCTGTAGTAGGGCAGAGCCCCGCATTTAAGATGCAGTTAAAAGGGGCCTTTCCCCAAGTGGTCCCCCTAACTCTGCTCTTAAAGCTAGAAGAAAAATAGGCCATGAATTATCAGAAATAAGTCTCCTCATCAAACATTCAGGCACACTGAAGAGAGGAGGGCACAGGCCTGCTCTCGACTTCTCCACATCAAGCGCCATCAGCTGGTAGCTAAGCTTCTCATCACTCTTGAATTTGGGTCTATTCTTCGTCCCTAGAGTCATCTTCCTCTTACTCCTGGCTCAGGCACTTGGACCATAAGGTCCAAGTTCATGTTTCCCTTGATGGCATCAAAGAAATCTTCAGATTCTGCAACCTTACCAGTAGGACTAGGGAAAGGACCCCAGAGACAACGTCCAGAAGATGAAACATTTCTAGATCATTGATCCTCAGTCCTCACTGTTCACTGGTGATTAGACAGGTTCAGACCAAAGATGCCCTGGGCTTCTCCAGAACCTTTGGCTCAGTTAGTTGGTCTGTGGTGGGTTCCTGGCCTCTTCTGAAGTCTCTATATGATGCTAAAGTACAACCCAGGCTGGGAGCAACTGCCTTGAAATGGACTCCACTCATGGTGTCGTTGAATGTCACTTTTCCTTCTCAATAAAGATCTGCTGCTGCTGCTGATATAGACCACCAGGTCACTGGGAGAGGGACATGTGCCCATGTCAGGAATGAGGTTCTGATGCATAACTGAACCATCTCTTCCAATCCCAGGGGGAGGGGTGGTGGTGAGGGACTGAAATCTATGGGGCAGCTGATGCTGGTCATTTCCACCTCTTGGTAAGATGGTCAAGACATTGCAGCAATGACCATGGTAGAAAGGACTTCAGACTTCCAGGATCCTGCTTTCCCACTGACCTGGGAGTTCAGCTCTTTGATTCGGGACCTCTTAGAACTTAAAATTGGACAAGAGAATAGAGTAATTTTGGAACTAGAACAAAACCTGAGAGATAAAACCCAGTAGGCTAGATCCCCATGCTCTCAGACCCCCAAGAAAACTGTGGATTGTCCCTTGCATCTAAGAGCTAGAGAGGCTCAAGACCTTCAAGCCAGAAGTTAGGTCAGGAGCCTCTGTGTTCCGAGAGAAAGAACACCACCCAAGGCTAGCTTCCTTAGTCCTCACTCGGGAGCCCAACTTAACCCTACTCTTTCACTTTCTTGGACCACAACATTACAATCAAGCCCCCAGTTCCTGAGCCCCATTTTGCTCACAACTGTCTAACTTCTTGCCCTTGGTCCTAAGGCCAATTGATCCTAAGACGCCAATAATAAAGAGTGCAGTATCTGTAAGATGTGTATGCCTCTAGTTAGGAATCGAAGCTTGATTCAGACATTTAAGTTGTGTTTCTTGGTGCACTGATGGGATCTCAGAGCTGTGTTGCTTTTCTTTAGCTCTCTGTGTATTCACCCCAGCCCTAAAAATGTACTGAGGCAGACGCCATCAGCTCTATTCTATAGACAAGGAAACATGGGGCTCCATGAAAGGAAACAATTCTTCCAGTTAACAGCAAAGCTAGGATAAGAGTCAGAGCCTCCTGGTTCCCATATCTTCCTTCCTTTATCTTTTCCCTGTGATGCTCAATGGAGGAAGATCTGTGTATGCCAAAACCTCATCCATGCTGGGGTTGTGGTGATAGCCTAATGGGCAAAGCAGCTGCCATACAATCCTGATGACCCAAGGCCACTGAACCCAATCCTCAACATTAGACTCCAGTCCCACCAAAAAGACCTTTCTGACAAAGCCCTCACCCATAAAATAACCCATCCTGCCAAGTCTAGGAGACAAACCTGGATCTCTGCACAAAACAGAAGCCAATGGCAGACTGCTCTTGCTTGCTCTGCCAGGAGAGCAAACGTGCTCCTGTAGGCTTATAAGCAACCTTAAGAGCCTATACACATGCCACCTCCTCTAGGAAGAGCCCCCAGACTTTAGCTCCCCCTTGCTCCTTCCTCAGACCTGGATCCATGGCAGTCAGCGAATTTTAATTTGTTGTTCTACCAGACTACAAACTTACAAGTCTAGCTAGTACCATAGTCAACCTCAGTTTTCTACAAGGAAAGCTAAAAAATTACCCCCCGAAACAAGTCTCAGTTTGGGAGTCCAGTACCCATCTGTAGAGAGAATCTCTTATGTGCTGTATGGAATCATCACCTGCCAATAAAAATCTGAAGGCCTATTAGCTAAGGCAGGAAATAGAAGGTGGGACTTCCGGTATGGAGAGATTGGAACTCTGGGAGTTAGACAGAGGCGGGAGATTCAACCTGAACTCTAAGAAAGTCTGATACATGAAACTGAGGAGAGATAACCAACCATCTGGCAGACATAGACTAGAATAAACAGGTTATATAAGTTACAAGGTTTTCAGGGAGTGAGCCAAAGCTTATAGCCTATGCATTTATTCATAAATAAGTGGGTCATGGAGTCATTATTCCAGGAACAAAGAAGCCAGGTAGAAAAGACCACAGCTGCATCCACCACATCCTTACACTGAGACTTGGTCTTAGACCTGGGGTGCCATCTCTCCCAAGAGTTCAAGATCCAGAATAATCCTAATGAGGAGGGTAAGTGAGCCCCTGTCTCTGCCCTACACCCCCACTTCCAGCATAAAACCAAAAGTTCCCAAGCTGAGCCTGCGGGACCTCAGAGCTAAGGATGACACAGGAAGGAAGTACAGCTCCAGAGAGAGGCCATTTTCCACCACAGGTCCTCTCCAGATGGTGACAGAGGGTCCTGACAGGAGTCACCTGGTATATAGTCAGAAGTCCAAGCCAAGTCTGGAGGTGCAGGCCCAGTATCCCAGCTGCTCAGGAGACTCAAGCCAGAGGAATGCAAGGTCACATTTAGCCTGAGCTGCAGAGGGAGCTGAAGGCCAGCCTTGGCAGCTTAGTAAAATCTTATCTCAAAATTTTGAAAAATTAAGTAAATTAAGTGAAAATAAGGCCTAATGTTATAGGTCAGTGACAGAGCAGTTGTCCAGCATGGGTGAAGCTCTGGGTTCAATCTCTGTACTAAAAGAAGGAAACCCAAGCAGGCACCGAGCCCACTTTTTCCACAGGCACCACAAGGGGCATCCTCCCCAGGAAGGTCAGGGCAAACTCTATCTCTGAGTAAGGGGGGGGACTTGACTATTGGTAATGACCTACCTATAACACATGCTAGATGCTCTGTCCACATATGGTGACTGAATGAGTGACAGATGACCCCTGACCTCGCCTGAGTCCAGGCTTTCAGTGGGGAAGCAGACCCCACCTCAGACGGCGTTGGGGAGGCTCTGCCACGAGAACAAGAGCCCTGCTCGGCTTATTGGGAAATCAATAAGGAGGCGGGCCAGGCCCCGGGCAGGCTGACACGCTGTACACATGCCTTCTGCAAACACAATCACCTCCTCAGTTATTAATGGGCCTTGCTCGCTGCCTCTTCATTAGTGCTCAAATATCAACAGAAAACCGTTTACTTACCATGGGTTCCTGCTCGCGCCGAGCAAATTTGGACAAGGCTAGTCAAACAGGGAGCTTGTTGTTGGGCTAATGACAGAGCCCAGTGTAAAGTTTAGCAGTAGCAGAAGCAGGCAGAGAGGGCACCGGCCTGCACCTGTCCCCCAGGGGCAGCCTGGCAAGAACTAGAGGAAGGGGAGGGCTGTACCAGGGGGAAACCAGCAGCCCAGGCCCCAAACCACAGCTGTGACGACACACTTGAGCATGCTCTGATTCCTCAACTATTTGGTCAGCCTTCATCTCCAGATCTTCACCTGATCATTAGAACAGGATATAGAAAGTTACAAGGACCAGGATTGAGACTGTGTGTTTCACAACTACATAGAACTGAAGTTCAAATCCTAGCACTGGCTTACTCTGTGGCCTAAGTCTCAGTTTCCCTTCTGAAAAATGGGCAGTCTGCAGCTGAGAGACCTGAGGCTTTGATAAACTTGACACTCTCACCCGAGGTTGTCTGTTTAGGAAGTAACAGACCCAGACTGGGAGCTATGACTCTGACTCTGGGCTCCCACAGTACCACACACACATGCAATCCACCGGCCCAGTATGCCCTGGAGCAGGCATCCCTACCTCAAGCGGCCCAAGCTGCCCTGAATGCTTATCCTAGTAATCCCTCACTCTCTTCTGTCTTTGCTCTGAATATTGGTAGAACATTGGCTGAGAGGGAACCAGACAAGGAGAAAGAAGGGCCATGCAGCTTACAGTAAGGGCGCATGCACAAGCCCGCAGGGGGGGTGTGAGAGAATGTGACATAAGAAAACAAGGGACAGTGGAGCCCATCTTTAAGGGTCCTTGTAACCCATAGCACCACACTGGTTGGCACTCCACCATCAGGTGTAGGCCAGTAACCATGATCCTTCAGTCTCTGACTATTTTCTGTGATAAGGAGCTTATGCTCCCATAAACCAACTTTTATACCATGGTCCTGGCATGGAAGCAACACCCCGGCTTCTCCTCAATCTCAGCCAGTCCTGGGACAGCATAAGGACACAAGTCACTCATCAGTCAGCCTACAAAGCCTGTACTGAGTTCCTATTATACAGAGAAGTGGACCAGAGCAGTGCACTGTTGCTCAGGGCACAGTACTCTGTAGGGTGTAAAAGGACGGTGTTCTTATACACAAATACACAGTAAGATGGTGCCCATAGGAAAAATACTTCAATGGGTGAAAGCCTGGAGGGGACCAGGACCGTGTTTAGATTCAAATGCTCAGAGAAAGCCTATTTGAAGGGGAGGCGTCTACACTTAGACACAAGGAAGGACTCTTGGGAGGGTGTGGAGCTGGCTCAGTCAGTAAAGAGCTTGCCATACCAAAAAGCATGAGGACCTGAGTTCATAATCACAACACCCACAGAAAACACTGGACATGCTGGCACCAGTCTGTAACCCTGGCACTGGGAGTTGGGGATCCTTGGAGTTTAGTAGCCGGCCAGCTTAGCCACACCGTGAGCTCCAGGTCCAGAGAGAAACCCTGTCCCAAAACAAAACAAGAACCAAGGTGGAAAGCTATCAATAAAGACACCTGATATGCACTTCTGGCCTCCCCATGCCTGTGCCCATACGTCCACAGGCACCTGCATGTACAATGCATAGGTTGCCCACCTACACATTCGTATATAAGGACACTTGTCTTGTGAGCATATGTGGTACCCCTTACCTGAATAACAATTGCCCCAGGGATAGATAAGTAATATTTGGGGGTCAACTGTCACTGCCCTCCAGGCAATTATTTAACAAGAAAAGCATTCTGTCCATACATACATCCCACTGTAAACGAACCCACGTGGGTTCATTTACACGTGTGTGTGCACACTCTTGTTCACACCTGCTCATGTCTCTCCTTGGTGAGCACTCACACATACATACACATCTTTCTCTCCACAGTGATGAACACACTCACAAACCACAAGACTGTAGGTCCCATTGCCCAGCCTCACAAAATAAAAGACTCCACGGCACAAAATTCAGTTGTGTACCTCTGCTCTGTCTGTGCCGCCATGCGCAGGCCTTGGTCCTTGCCGTACCCACTAGTTCACCTGCTTTTTCAACCTTGGCTAATGCACACAGCCACCCCAGGGTGACTGGACCACATTTCTCTCCCTCTGGGAGAGAAATTCTGATGCCTGAGTCATTTGAATCCGTGGCACTAAAAGGTCTCCTGACCAGAAGGAACAAGAAAATGTCACTGGCTGATGGGGACAATTTTAATGCAAAATGCCACCTTCTAATGATTGCACCTTTCGCTGCAGCTGCCAGCAAAAGGACACTTAGCTCTTTTCCAGGGGTCGGACTCTGATCAAACGGTTTTGTACTTTCTTCTACCTCTCTATTCCCTCAGAATTATAGTCCTGGACTCCCCCAGAGCCAGCTCAGACTTCCTCCTGAGCAAAGGCGAAAAGGCCCAGGCAAGTACTCCAGGAAAGCACTTCACAGGCCTCTGGCCCTCCTCTACCTTCCTAGTCCCTGAGCAAGGAGGAAGGGCTCCTGTTTCTGCCTTCTTAAAACCAGGACCTTGTGGTAGAGAGAGTCCTTAGGGCTTCCACTGATGCCCATCTTCCCATTTGCTGCAGGCCCTCTGCATAAGCTCTTCTCTTTGCTCTTCTCTCCTCTTCAGATAACCCTGAGCATCTCATGGAAGACAGAGGTGAAGTGTTACCACCCTGTCCTTGGAATTTGGCACAGGGCAGACTCACTGCAGATGTCTTGGAAGACTTGCCGAGTGGACAAGAACCATGGAGTGGAGGTAGACAAGAAGCATGTGCCTCTTCAGGAGAGCAAAGGAACCCTCGCTGCCCCTTTCAATCTACACTAATTTCTTTCCTCCTGAGCCATCCCAAGTGGCCACTGCTGTCCTTTAAGACCTCCAGTGCCCACCTGATGAACACCTACCCCAGCACACACGGCACCCACCCAGCCCGAGCCCTCCACGCAGGGTCTGTACCACCCACATTCCTTCTGCCTTCCTATATCCATCGCTGCTTATCCTTGAAGCTGGAAGGCTTCGCCCTCTTACGTCATATGGACCCCTCGGTCCCCATGCTAAAGAACACTTTCAACAGTAGGCAGACTTCCAAACTGGCCTCCAAGATTTCCTATCCCTAGAGCCAATAAAACACAAATCTAGAAACTGCTGAAACTGATTTGCAGGTCCCAAATCAGGTGACTTTGGGCCTGATCTAACTACTGAGCCCTTTCAAAACAGAGCTTCTGGGATAGGGTGTAATTCTAATAATTGAGAGTCCTTGAATTCTATCCTCAGTTCAATTAATTAGTTAGTTAGTTAATTTTTTTTCTTTTTTCTTTTTTCAAGACAAGGTTTCTCTGTATAGCCCTGGCTGTCCTGGAACTCACTCTGTAGACCAGGCTGGCCTCGAACTCAGAAATCTGCCTGTCTCTGCCTCCCAAGTGCTGGGATTAAAGGCGTGCACCACCACTGCCCGGCAGTTAGTTAGTTAATTAATTAATTAATCTTAAGTTAAAAAGAGCTTCCCGTGATGATGTGAAAAGACACACCAAGGCACCAGGCATCATGGCACATACCTGTCCTCTCAGCGCCTGGGAGGCTGAGGCATGAAGACTGAGAGTCCAAAGCCAGCACACTTGATATTAACCACACCCTGTCTCCAAACAAAAAGACCGAGATAAAAGCCACGGGCCATGTTATGAAGGAAAGGAGTTGATGTGGGAACTCAAGGATAGAGCCTGAGAGTGGTCTCTGGAAGCTGAAAGTGACCCCTACCAACAACCAGTAAAGAAAGGGAGCTGGGCTCTCATGACGTCCAACACCCTGGATGAGTTTCAAAGTGAACATATTCCTCCAAAGGCTCCAGAGACAAACTCAATCTAACACACTGAGCTCAGCCCCAAGGATGCTCCTGGCCATGGCTCACTTCCAACCTTCAGAGCCTCCTAAAGAGGACAATATCCACAGAACACCTCCCTCTCTCCTTTATAACTGTGCTAAATGCACCCAAGAAAAATCTCCCTCCACAGCCCTTGTCAAGTGCTCAATAACCCAAATGCCTACTCTCTGTGGAGTTACCATCACCCCCAGAGCCATTTGCATCTTATAAATAAGTCAGCATGCATCTGCTCATGAGGCATTGACAGTATACTAGAATATAACACACACACACACACACACACACGCACACACATACACGCACACGCACACACACACATGCACACGCACACACACGCACACACATGCACACACATACGCACACGCACACGCGCACACACACACACACACACTCGCACACACACACACTCGCACACACACACACACGGCAGAGAATGGCTAGAGAAGCTTATCGTCATCATCATCATCGTTATTACTGCTTTGTTGTTGTTGTGGAGAATGACTAGGGAAAACATCACATATCAACCTCTAACTGCTACATACATGCATACCTACTCACATATAAAAAGTACCCACACATACATACACTCACACACATACAGCATACACACAAAAAATAATAATGACTATTATTATCATGAATAATTGTAGCTGGTCTTTGCTACATTATAGGTTCATCTTTTTCCCGCCCTTTATCCCTCCCAGTTTGACCCCTAACACTAAATAGGAAAGAAATAAGGATATAGGGGAGAGAGGAATTAGGAAAATCCCTGAATCTAAGTTCTTTCCTTTTGTTTCTTCTTTGAGCATGACTACTAACAAACCGCAACTAACTTCTCTAAACAACCAACAACCACCGACCCCACCTCCCAGGGCTCTAGCATATATATACACCCTCTGAAAAGTTCCCAGAATTCCAAATGTCACACAGTCAAAGAAACTATCTGTGTCTGGCAAAACCATGCCTCTGCTAGAACATGAGGCAAATTATAGACAGCTGCTTCAGACACTCCGAAGCAGCCCCATATTCCCACACCTGGGATTAAAATGAAAACACACTCTTACAATATTTCTGTTTTTAAAGAAACCAAAATTTCAAAATTCTCACTACAAATAATAATGTCGAAAATGACTAGGGAAGATACCAGATGTCAACCTCTGGCCTCCACTTGCATGCACACCCAATTACAAAAATGTGTGTGTGTGTGTGTGTGCGCGCACACACACACACACAAACACACACACACACACACACAATGTAAGGATACCAACTCAAACCACTGTACAGGAAAGCCATGAAGTCACACACAGGACTGAGCTCCACTGACCTATACTCCTTGGGGCCAAGAGAGGGGAAAAGACTGTGGTTGGATCCCACAAATTTTGTTCACACATTATCAGGGCTGGGTAAAGGTCTGCAGCTCATCCTTGGAGACTGAGCACCCCTCGATGAGAGCACAAGGACTAAATCATGGATAAAATCAAGACAGACGGTTAAGCTGGGTCCTTCTTGTCACTTCAAACTTGGTAGAAAAAGGAGGAAGCATAGGGGAAAGTCAGTGAGGGGACCACACCCCAGATTCCCCCACCCCAAATGTATTATATGTTTACGGTTATTTGATGAAATCGCATGTATTGGAGATACTAAGGCAGGAAAACTCTACCAGTTTTAAGCCAGGCCAGTCTACACATAAGTTCCAGACCTGCCTGGGTTATATTATGAGAACCTGGTGAGTGAGGAGGAGAAGGGAGAGGGAGGATGAAGGAACAAGATGGAGGACGGAAAGGGAGGAGTACAGGAGGGGAGGAAGGAGAGAAGGAAGAAGAGGCCTATTGCTAAAGCAAACAAAAACCATAGTCTGGAAGCCATCAACGTGCCTCAAATCCTTTTGCTACAAAGACTGCATAATTACTATAAAGACTCAGAAAGATAAAGTCACTTGCATAAACACACAGACTTTCCAGGAGAAGCCCAGGCTTGACCACAGGACTTCACTCAGATTTATCTCTGGGTCACTGGTCAGATCTCATATTAGATGGACAAGACCTCAAAACGCCACAGGCTTCATTCTGCTACTATATTAGGTTTAACCATAACCTGAAGCCAAGAAGACTGCCAAATCCAGAGAGTCCACACACAGAGCACAGATAGCCCGGAAGTAAGCACACAAATACCAGCCCCACTCTCTCCAAAGGACAGTGAGGTAAATCACATTTCTCCCTTGGGCCTCAGTTTTCCCATCCATGCAGGTGTAAATCAACCTATGCCCCGTTATTCTCCAGCCTTGGCATTGTGTGGGTCCATGATCCCAGAAGGCTGGGAAAGAAACAGCTCATCCCAAAGGCCAGCTGTGACTCAGCGCTTCCTCCCAGCTCTTTCTATGGCACCCATCCCCTCCCCCACTGCGGACATAAAAACACAAAGCAGCCACAGACAGAGCACTGTGGAGTGAAGGTGCAGAGACCATGAGGCAGGACGTGTCAGCACCAGAGGAAGTAATTTAATAAGGGCCCGCTTGGAAATTATATCACCCCAAAT
Organism: Uromys caudimaculatus; assembly: GCA_028551405.1. NCBI lineage: Eukaryota > Metazoa > Chordata > Mammalia > Rodentia > Muridae > Uromys > Uromys caudimaculatus. The sequence goes on from CM052706.1 coordinate 71,128,045, forward strand.
AATATAATAAACCCTAATTTACTCACATTTATCTCCCAGAGTTTTTTTCTGGGACGCATAATCTTGCCTGCTCTACAGTGATGGATTAGCGCAATGGAAACTCCACTGGGAAATAAAAAAAATACATCTTGTAGTTTCTGACGCGTTATTATTCAGTGTTATCTCGCTCGCCTCATCCCAGGCCCATTACTCATGTTCACTTTCTCCTTTTCTCCCCCCTCCCCTTCTTAAAAATCAGAGCCACAGGCAGGGCTGCTGGCTCCAGGCATTCCTCAGCCATTCATCTTGCATGGCCAATGTTAAGGATTCCTAAATCAGGAGAGGGGTAGGAGAGAGAGGTGACCCACTCAGGAAGATCCTCAAAGAGATAAGAGTGTTTCTGGTGGTCTGTGGTGAGGGGCATCCCCATTTTCCCAGGATGGAATCTTCCAGCTACGCCTACTAGTCCCCTGATGTGTGAACGTACATACGTATGTACAAACAACACCAGAATCCAATGAATCCTGATGGTCATCAGAACTGGCCTTCAATAGCTAAGGAGCCCGAGATAGGAGGCCATATCAAGCAAGTGGGGAATCTGACAGGATGGAGTGGGAAAAGCTCTTGGAACCTGAAAGAAGGTGGATCATACAACCAGGTCTTGCAGGGGAGTGGAGAATCTGCAGCCAGAGAGATGTTTGCTGAGTGTTTTCCCTCTGTGCACCTCTCCACCTCTCTCTCTCTCTCTCTCTCTCTCTCTCTCTCTCTCTCTCTCTCTCTCTCTCATTAACTCCTTCTATATCATCTTCCAAGTCCACTATTCAATTATGTCCTACTTTCCTATTCCCGGCCTGGCAGGGATCCATCCTGGTCCAGGTAGCTATGGAGATGGAGTGGGAGGGAGGGCAAAGTTGAGGTCACATGAGATTTTCCTGCGTTTTTGCCCAAGGCCTCAGCTCCTAGTTCTCCAATAAGGGAAACGCAGGTAGCATTCCAAGAGGTCTCTGCTACCTGTTAACTGCTCTATGCTCAGGCCCCTTCTCTGTAAAGCAGATGTGGTGGTGGAAAGGAAGGGACAATAGGAGCAGAAGTGTTTGGCAAAGGGCACCCTGTTCTGTGACCCTCCCTTGGGTCTGCCCACTTGCTGGGCAAGACCCTTCCGTCTCGTTTCTTTGGGAAGCAGCAGGTCTTCAAGCACAGAGTGGAACAAGCCACCCACCCGTGCGCCAAGCGCCTCCTTTCCCAGGAAGAGGAAGGCAGCGGTCCTCAATCACTCTCCCCAGAAGAAGGCAGGAGAAGGGAAGGCCACAACACCCTGGGAGATGCCATGCATAATTGCTAATAAGCAGGCGTGACCAAGTCTTAACAATAATTAAAGTCACCAACTGAGAACTTGTCCATTTCGGGGTCTAATGGTTTTTCAGCACATTAAACATTAAAGGGGTAATCACCTTGCATGCGTCAGTGCCCATGGGGCCAACCTGTCTTTCCTGCTGATGGCAGGGAATTGTAGGCAGAGCCCCAGGCAGAACGTGGAGGAGGAGGGTCTCTTCCTCTACCATGGAGTGCTGGGCATAAGCCGCCATTGGGCTAGAGAAGCCTGTCTCAGATGAATGAAACACCCCTAGGAGGTCTTGCTTTGCACCTCCAGGGATAAGTTCCACAGTGTCTAAATGATGTCAGGCTCCTAGACCAAGAAAGCTTCCTGAAGCCCCTTTCCACTCCACTTCCACTGGCATTCCTTCAAGAAAGGGTGCTCCAGCACCCCTCGATGACACCTACCTGGTTCTCTCTAGAGCACCTTTTCATATGGGAACAGGGCAGGTTCAGGGCATTCAGGGGAAACTGAGTTCTCCATAATTCCAGGCACTGTTAGGTCCTTTTTACGTTTCTTCTTTAATCTCATGGGAGTTATACTGTGAATCCAGGTGCTGTCATTTTTCGGCTGACAGGCTCAGAGGAGTGATTAATTCACCCAAGACCACTCAGTTATAAAAAGAGGGGTCGGTATGCAAGCCCAGACTGAACCTTCTCTGGGCCTGTGCTGTTTAGAGAAAGCTAGACTCAGCTGCACTGGCCTGGCTCTTCACGTGCCCTAGAGAGGATGTTCGGACCATGGGTCAGGGATGCTATCATTATCAACATCAGCTCAGGGGAAAAGGAGTGGGTCTTGATGTGAACATGGAGGACTTGACCTCTGAAGCTGCAGCTCTGGTCCTAACAGTATAACTGGGGAGAGTTACCACACCCTCCCTATGTCTCCGTCACCTCTCCTGTGAAATGGAGACAGCATTCTCTGCTTTTTCAGGAATTCTACAAGGACTGGTGCTCATGGCCATTATCACCATCATTGCTGTGATCTCCATCATCTACACTGCCAGCCATCTTGGTTCTATGTGTGTCATTATTTAAGCCCTCTTGTTGACAAATTCCACAAGAACAAGGAACACTCGGGTAAAGACCTGCATTCCACGCTGACCGGTAGGATCACTTACTTCCACCAAGAGGAAAATTTGTGGTCCTTGTCTTCAGCGAGCCCCATCCCACCCTTGATTTTCTCTTGCTGCCCTTTGGGTACTGCAGGACATTTTACTCTAGCACACCTCAGCCCATCCCTCCTGGGCTCTAGAACTTCTCTGCTTGCTAATACATTTACATTTTACAAGGCCATTAAGTTTGTCTTTGGGACAAAGGGCACAAAATGGTCTGGAGCCCACTAGAGGTGCCTGTATTACTCTCTGTATTGATCTATATTAATCTGGACCCCACTAGAGGCACTGTATTCGTCTCTGCTCGAGTAGACCAGTCTTTGAACACTGCAGTCAGACTAGATCAGCAGTCCAAGCCAGGCTCATTTGCACCCGAAATTATTTCCTCTTGCAAATGACAGAGTCCACTAGCTGGGGTTTTGGGAAAGCACTTTTGACCAGAGTCCTGAACTCTAGCACACTGTGTGACACTTGGAACTAGACCAACATCTTGATCCTGTCAACGATGCTAATCTCACAGCCACCACATACACACTTACTGTGGGCATCACTATCTCCCTCGACTAAGAGGTCTCATTAATCTGGAGCTCTCTCAGTCAGTGCCCTGAAATAGGAAAGGCATGCTCTGTGTCATCTCAGGGGTAAACAAGCATGTCCCCTCTGAAGTGAAGGCACAAATACACTAGCTACCATAGGAACCGTCTGAGAACGTAGATATAACATGGGGCAGACATTCCTTCCTTCTAGGAATCTCTGGCCTACATCAACAATCTTTCCACACTCCAGAAGAGCAATTCTCCCTCCCCATGAGGCTTCTCTAGCATCAGGAAACATACGAATAGCCTCCCTGGGATTTCTCAGCACAGTATGAGTACAGTCTGCTTCAACACTTAGCCCTGACGTCATTTCCCAGGATACCGCCATCACCTCCCAACTTGGCTGGATTTTTCAAAATTCCTAGTCAGGTCTCTGCCATCACACACACACACATACACACACACACACACACACACACACACACACACACACACACACACGCACACACACACACTGCTTAGCTTCAGAGAACAGTCCATTCAGGGTGGCCTGGCCACAGATCTTACACCAGTCTCGTCTCTAGCTACCACACCTTCCTCTCCACTCTTCCAACACAGTCCCTCCTGCCATGCAAAATCCCAGTTTTGCTCCTAATGCAGAAACAGAATTATCTACAAGGACTTGAAAGAACAAGCATGTGAGGAGCCAAATGGCTCCGGCTCTCCTCTCCTGCCTTTGATAAATCCCTTGTCTGATCCACAGTCTTTCATTAGGTGGATTACACTGTAACAGAGCTCTGGGCAATTTAGGAAGTTTCACGGAAGAAGCCAGTCACTCCAGAGGGTGCTGCCCACCTTCAGGAGGCCAGACCTCTAGCCTGCCAGGACTGGGACCTCCCAGCACTTCTCATGCACACCACTTCACAGTGTGCAGCATACTTTGCCTACTTGTGATCTGATTGGCCCTTCAGACTCTTGCCATCCCCATGCTATCAGTGAGGAAACAGAAGCCCAGAGAAGAGGTGACTTTCTCTGAGTCTCACAACAGAACCCCAGCTTCATCTTAAGTATTCAGAGTGTCCCCATCAATTCCTGCCCATATATCTGAGCTTCCCCATCACACAGAGCAGAGGTGCCCAGGGCCAGGGAGAGCAAAGAGATTAATAGGAGACTGTTTGTCTTTGCAATGCTGGGGTGGAGCCCAGCGCCTTGCCCATGACAAACATGTGCTCTCCCCCTGAGACCCAGCTCCCACCCTGGTCTTTTAAATATACTTTATTATGTGTAAGATTCCTTTCAAAATCTCATGGATACTTACTTTATAATTAAATATATTGTTCATCTTTTAAAGCCTCTATTGCATGTAGGGTACTGGAGCAGGCATTATGAAAATGACAGGGAAAAACTAAAAAGATACTGTCCAGGCCTTGCAAACCTGACACGGGGTTCACATTTACTCATTCCCTACACAGTACAGGTGGTAGGCCTGGCTGCTTGTATAGATCCCAGATGTCGGGATAGTCAGTGTGAATGAGAACCCCATCATCTAGGAGCCTACATGCTGATGGATAACCATAGCTTATGAAGCATTGACCGTGTGTGGAAGACTCAGCCACAAATTCTGCCATATTGTCTATCTACTGATGCTCATTTTTACAGACAAGGATACTGAGGTCCAAGGAAGTTAAAGGTGCTCAAGCTCAATAATGGCTAGACTCTGAAGCCTGGTATGTTGAATTCAAAGCCTCTACTTACTTGCAACTTGGTTGCACCCTGAGTGAGAAAGGCCTAAACAACATATGTCCACCAAATGTGACCATGCAGCTCACTTGCCCCTGAGCTACCTGTATACACCCTGCCTGTAGTAGTCCCTGGGGCCCTTGTGAGCAAACCCACACTGTCACCGTAATTTATAGGCCTATCATATTCAAATTTGGCTTCTATCCTCTGTGGCCCCACTGCACTTTCTGCTGGTAATGATGTATTGTTTTAATTGAGACTTCATTTAGAAAGAACTTATTGCTACACGCACAAGAGGGTCTAAGGGGCCCAGAATCCAAGGCCAAGTTTGGCTCAAGCCAGATTTCTCTCCTGACTCCTCAGTATGCACCTACAGCTGCTGAGTGACAGAAAGCTGAAAGCTAGCCCGTGAGGGTGGAGGTGTCCCACTTGAAAGACAAATGGCCTTGTGTCTCACGGAGAAGGCGCTGACACTCGGTGGCCTTTGGGTTGATGAGTGAAAGCTGCACCCAGATAGGTCAATGCTGTCAGGGGATGGGTCCCCAAGTAGGGAGAGGTGACTCTGTAGAGGAATATGCCTGTGCCAGTGGTTCGGTGGCTCTAATGAGCAGCCCGGCTCCCTCATGCCATCCCTGACATCTCTGTTTGCCTGGACAGCAGCATCCATCCCTCCCTTTCCTGGATGTTGGTGCCACAGAAGGGGCTGAGTGATGGTGGGAGGGAGGGTGAAGGACAGGAGAGCTCTACAGCCTCAGGAGGAGAGCTCTGCACAACTGTGTGTACCCTGCTCAGAGGGGAAGCAAGACAGGAAGTCAGGAAGTCAGGGTCACTCCCGTAAAATGATGTTCCCCAAGGACCCACTTACAGACAGGTCACTTGGGAATATGAGGATAAACAAAGGCCAAGTATAGTGGTGCATGTCTTTAGTCCCAGACCTCAGGAAGCAGATGTTGGCAGAGGTTTGTGAGTTCAAGGCCAGCCTGTTGGGCATAGCAAGTTCCAGGACAGTCAGGGCTACATAGTTAGGCCTTGTCTAAAAAACAACTTAAAAGGATAAGTAAGACTCAGGCTAGCCCCACATGGGCTCCAGCCTGGGCACAGAGATGACTATAACAAGAGATCGATCCCAATAGCTGCACACAGTTTACTATAGGACAGAGTGGAGAGAGCCTTCATTTCTGGCCCAGAGATATGGGTAAGGCTTCATGGAGGGACCAGCATAGAGATGAGCCTTGAACCCATGGTTGATTTTTAATAGGCAGGACAGAGGATGTGGGAAGCCCTGAAAAGATGGGAGAGTCAGCAAAGCTTGGGGGGTGTGGGCTTCAGGAAAGTCACTTGGCTGAATGATAAGACAGAGGAAGTATGATATGCAGACACGTTGATTCCAGTGATGGAAGGTTCTGGATACTAGGGGAAGGATTTGAAGTTCATTTGGAAAGGTGATTTAGCAGCAGTATTTGATTTGGTAGTGATATGATTAAAACCCTGGCAATGGTTAGGAAAATGGAGAGGTATAGAGAGGGAGAGGACACTGGACTTTACTAGCCCATAAGAAAGGAGCAGGAAGCAGGAAGCCAAGTGTATCAGTCAGGACTGGGGATGCTTGGGTATAACAGAGACCAAAAATAAAGTGTTTCACACCAGTAGGACTTTGTCAGGAAGCCAGTCTAGGCTCCTCCAAGACTGTCTGTCACAGACTCAGGCTCCTCCTCTCTCTCTCTCTCTGCCCTGTCATCCTACTGTGTGGCTTCTATCTCCAAGGTCAGTTCATGGACTAGAAGAGCTGCTGGACTTGCTGACAGTGTCAGCTGTAAAGGAGGAAAGAGAACATAGTCTATAAGATGGACCCACCCTACCTTGAATACATTCAGGATTGTTGTCGAGGAGAAAAGAAAGATGGCCGCTGAAGGCACACTTGGTCTCCAATACAGAGAACTGGAGATAAAGGGACAGACATGGTGGTGCACACCTTTAATCCCAGCATTCAGAAGGCAGAGGCAGGCAGATCTCTATGAGCTCAAGGTCAGCCTGGTCTACACAGTGAGTTCCAAGACAGGGAAGACTGCACAGTGAGACCCTATCTCAAGAAAAAACTTAAGCAACAGAGAGAGAGAGAGAGAGAGAGAGAGAGAGAGAGAGAGAGAGAGAGAGAGAGAATGAACAAATCAGAGAAGATTCTGAGGCTACAAATCAAATACAGTGCCAGTGAGGCTAATAAATCCATGAGCAAAAAGCAGGGTCCAGGGAGGTATAGGAAAAGTGAAGCCTAGCTTGGACACTAGAAAAAAGATACCTGCTACTAGGTTCTGCTTCATCAGAGGGGAGGGACTCCACATCCAGTCAGTCTCTGAATCAAGACTCGGAAGTTTCCCTTGGCCAGAGAGGAGAAAGGGCAGGAAAATGGATCTGGCCAGCCGCAGCTCCCTATCCAAGGAGAGAGGCGCCATCATCTCTGCTACCACAACGGGGGACGTAGAGGAAAGCAAGAACTACCATCACTTGTCAAGGGCTCCATGGTGTTTAGGAAATAGGCAAACAGACTCCTGAAGCCAAAAGCCCTGGCAGGGCAAACAGTGCACTGAATGGGTTGAGAGGTAAGACACCCTCATGCTACCTCCAGGAAGCCTCCCCGAGAAGGACCTGGCCAGGAAGTCATCCAGAGGGTTGAAGAAGCCCCTGGCTTTGAACACCAAACAGGACTTCTAAGACCTGGAGTGGTGGCCATACCCCACATATCATCACTGGAAGGAAAGCTGGAGACTAAGAGGGAAACCCCAAGTAGCCATTTTCAATCGCTCTCTTCCTTTCCCTCTAGGAAAGAAATTGGGGTCCGCAGACTCCACAGCTTCTAGCCAGCGTCCTCCCAGGGTACAAGGGTGGGGTGAAGGCAAGCATGGCAGTGTACGTCTGTAATCCTAGCTCTTGGAGTGGAGGCAGGAGAATCAGAAGTTCAAGGCCATCCTCAACTACAAAGAGATTTCAAGATGAGCCTTGAATATTTCAGAATGTCTCCAAAAAACAAACGAAATCAATGCCTGGGGTGAACGTGCTTCTCCCTCACTCTCTTGGATCAGTGATTTCTTTCTCCAAAGATCTCATCCTAAAACACTTCTGCTCAGCCCTGCTGTTTCTCATACAATGTCAATCTATGGGTCTCACATGTCACTACATCAGCCAAAAGCCAAATACCTGACAAGAAGCAACTTGAGGAGAGAGAGGCTCATGGTTTGAGGGGATACAGTCCATCATGAAAGAGAAACCATGGCAACAGAACTCTTGGTGGCAGCAAGACCATGTGACAGGGCCTTGCTCACGTGTCAGCAGAACAGGAAACAGAGAGGGAACAGGAAGCAGAGACTGGAGAAGTGGGGTGGAGCTATAAACCTCAAGACCAGCCCTCCAGCTCCTCGGTCTCTTTCAGCTAGGTCTGACTGGCACCACAGGTCTTAGGGCTAGAGAGCAGGCTCTGCAGTTCAGAGTGCTTGCTGCCTTTACAGAGGGTCACAGTTCAATAGCCAGCACCCACATTAATCAGCTTACAACTGCCTACAACTCCAGCTCCCAGGAATCTGATGTCCTCTGTCAGCCTCTGAGGGCAACCACACACAAGTTCATGTGTAGCACACAGACACGCACGTAAAACCTAAAATTAAAAATTAAAACCTCTTAAAGCAGTTCCCTCTGCTGGGAATCAAACACTTGAGCTTACGAGGGACGTTTCCCATTCATAGCACTAGCAGGGTTCTGAGGATGCTTAGTTACTTGGTAGAATGCTGTAACAGCATGACGTCTGTGGCAGGAACCTGGGAAGGGCAGGGGAGGGGAGGAGTGGGGAGGGGAGGGGAGAAGGGGAGGAGAGAAGAAGGGGAGGAGAATAAGAGGGGAGGAGGGAAAGAGGGGAGGAGAGAAGGAGGGAAGGAGGGGAGGAGGGAAACGCCATCAGTTAACTGCCCTGTCTGGCCAGTGCATTATAAATACCAGTGTCAATTAGAGTAGCACATGAGTCAGTTCTTCAGGAGAAGTGTTGACCTTTCTCTGTGTAAGCACCTCTACTCTCTGAGTTAAGAATGAGCAGCACTCGGACCCATAGAGGGATTTGGAGACTGTACATACAGGATTCTTTTTGTACAGGCCACCTTTGTCTCTAAGAGGGTTCTCTCCTGTATGGAGAAAACACACACACTTTTACACATGGCCCCAGGAAAACAAAGTGACAAGCCTCCCTGCCCTGAAACTCCAGCCAGATTCAGGTGGCTCTTGAGAATTCCCAAGACACAGGTTCACTGGGAAACCCTCCTGTGGGGTCATGACTAGGGCCAGGCAGTGTGCAGACAGTGTTTTTCAGCTTCAGCCGCCAACTCTGGGGACTCATACAATATCTAACCAGTTCTTCATCCACATCAGCCCCAGATTTTAAAAATCAGCCATCCCCCACCCCACTTCTAAACGTGCCCAGCAAGACCCCGCCACTGAAGGATGCCACATCTCTGCCCATCAGCCTGTTCCTTCAGCAGGCTGTCTGGACAAGGCCACCGCAGCCTGCCTCAGGCAGGCAGTCATAGCTCCCCTGCCTGGCTAACAAGGAAGGCTCTGACAGCACAGGATTACCCACTCAGAGGGAGCAGCGGTGATGGTGTTTACTCCCAAACCTGGCCCTATTTAGTGGTCTGTGTTCATCATTAATCTTCCTCCACAATCCGGTCCCCATCTGCTCCCACTTTTTAATGAACTGCCACTTGTCGCACTCAATAAAATCAGGACTTTGCAAGAATTTCAGCGACATTGGACGAAAGGAGGGAGGCAAGAGGCCGAGGGAGCAGGTGATGAAGGAGAAGGAGCGGAAAGCCTGGGTGTCAGAGCAAGGAGACAGAGATAGAGAGAGCCTGAACGCAGGCTGCCAGGGTCCATGGCAGTGTCTGCTCTGCTCAGAACCACATCGCAACATCGGCACCCCTGACCTCATTGCCCCAAAGCAAGGTACTAATAACAAAGAGGCCTGGGCTGGCCAGTCCTGCCCTGCACAGCACTGTGCCAGGCCAAGTTTGATCTGAGTCAAGTTCCTCATATGTGTGGCAGAGGCAGCAAATGGATGGTGTTTCCCAGCCTCAGCTACCAGCTCAGGGGACATATCCCACCCCAGGCTATTACTTCCTGGTTACTGTTTCGGCAGCCAGCTCTGAGCTGCAAATCAACAGCAGGAAACGTGCCTGGGGACGCTGGGGCTTGGTCTGCCCTTCTCAGTCATGTGTCTGTACCAAACTGTAATGAGGGCTTCATCCATGGATCAGAAGATGGACCAGGAAGAAAATAGGGCCCTTGTTCTACTTAGGAATCCCAACGCTGGGGGTGGAGTCATAAAAGGGCCCATCTAATCTAGGGAGAAAGAGACTCCTCAAGGTCACATGATAAAGGATTTGGGGACTGGAGCCTAGGGCTGACCCCTGCCCTCTAAAGTCCGGACTTCTGGGGGCTGTAATACTCTGCCTGAGGGTTCCAGCTTGGCTAGTCCTAGAAAGAAGCGGGCCAGAGTAGGAAGGTCTAATGCCAGCTAGAAGCAGCCTTGACCCCACAGTCCTTGGAAAGAAGCCAGGATCCAACACTTCCAGGTACCAGGCACGGCTCTAGCTTTGTTTCTTATAGTCTGAGCCAAGTGCGTCTGCCTCAGGATATGAGAAATCATTGGATCTGTGTTCAAATCTAAACACTTGCATTCCCTGCTCTCATCTGACCCACCTTCTCCTGCCTCAGTTTCCCTCTGTGATTCTTGCCAACCTTCTCTGAGAAATAGAGGCCTCCAAATACTGTGTTTCTGGTCTACTCCCATCCCACAATTGAATCCACCAGGCAGGGCCTTCATAGCTCCTCTCTACAGCAATCTTACAGCCATCTAAAATAAAGCCCAGTGAAATGGTGGATGGCTGAGTGGATGAGGAAGTAAAGATACAGAATTCCTAACTTTGTGTGTCACCTGTCTTTGGGGATTGGAGTCTCCTTCTTGGTCTTTCATCTGCTTGGCATTTCTAAGCTGTTCAAATGATCCTTGCCATAGCAAGGGCTGAGGGGGCAGGCAGAACGCAGGCCCAGTCCTTCCAAAGGTCACTTCCTCCCATGCCTCACCCACCAGCATTCCCGAGGTCCCTTCTCTCAGGGTTCAGTCACCAGACATAGGAAGGGAAGGAGGCTGCCTGCTCCCAGCTCTTGCACTGGTCCCCAGAAGTGACCAAGCCTAGCTGACTTCACACAGTGCCAGCTGACAGGTTACCACCACTTGAGGCACTCTGGGCTCAGAAACCATAGACCTCTCTCCGTACTCTACCCACACCTGCAAAAGACAATCTCACTTGAAGCAAAGAGCCATTTGAAAGTTATACCAAAGGGGGTAGAAAACAAAGCCAAAGGACCACTTACTTCAACCTGCAAAAAGGTGGGTAAGCTGTCAAGTAGTAACAGCTCACGCCCCAAACCCAAACCTGATGGTGCTATGAAACAAGAAGAAGAAACAAAGTCAGAGATGTAGAAACAGGTCATAGGTTGGAGCTCTGCTGACCTTGTCACTAGCTTAGGCTACAGAAAGCAGCTCAAACCCCAGACAGGCAACATCAGAGACTTTCCATCCAAGTACAATGGGAGCCCAGGCAGGGAGAAAGAGCTGACAGTGGGTAGAGCAGACCTGTCAGAATGTCTGTGTCCCTGCCACTCAACACACACACCCCAAAAAGACTAGGAGAAAAACTAAGGCAGCCTCCCTGGAGCTCGGAGGAAGAGGATAGTGGTGGTCATGGCTTATGGCCAGGAGACATCAGTTCCCCACAATGAGATGAACTTAATTACCCTCCCATTCACCTTGAGGGACTGTCTCACTTACTTCTCTATTGTTGTGCATGACCAAGGCAGCTTACAGAAGGAAGAATTGATTGGGGGCTTACAGTTTCAGAGGATGAGTTCATGACCATTATGGCATAGAACAAGGTAGCAGGCAGGCATGGTGTTGGAACAGTAGCTAAGAGTTCACACCTGATCCACAGTTAGAGGGGGCAGGAGAGAGAGAGAGAGAGAGAGAGAGAGAGAGAGAGAGAGAGAGAGAGAGAGAGAGAGAGACTGGCATGGTCTTTTGAAACCTTAAACCCATCCCCAGTGACACACCTTCTCCACCAAGGCCACGCCTCCTAAACCTTCCCAAAAAGTTCCACCAACTGGGGACCAAATACTCAAACATATGAGCTTATGGGGCCCATTTTCATTCAAACCACCACAGAGACAGAGGCGGAGTCCTGGATATATTTGGTCCCTCACAGTCTCTGTAACAGTAAAGGTGACTGTCCCCTTAAGGTAGTGATCATTCACAGAGAAACATAAGGAAATAGCTGAGGAATGCAACCCTTATCAGAAAAAAAAAAAAAAAAAAGAAGGAATTGCAACTGATAGAAATTATGCTGGAGAACTAGGCAGGACCAAAATTTAAAATGCCTTTGTGGGCCAGCAAGCTGGCTCAGAGAATAAAAGGTGTTTGCTGCCAAGCTTGATGGTCTCAGTTTGACCCCTGGAACTCATGTGATGGAAGGAGGGAGCCAACTCCTGAAAGTTGCCTTCTGACTTTGACACGTGCATGCTATGACATGTGCACGTACACATACAATAAGTGTGAAAATAGTTTTATACTAAAGATTCTCAAAGAAATGAGGGAAGACGCTGGGGTGTGACGTGGAAACACACAGTTATATCAAAAAGGCCCCTGGGAATCCCAGGATGGAGAAGATTGCAGTTGAAATAGGCAGAAGACGTGTGGGCCAGCAGAGCAGGCGCAGCCAAAGAACAAACAGGTGAAGCCAACCACGCTGAGGCTAAACCGTCCACGAAGTTAGCAACTTCCAGCCAGCGAGATGGCTCTGGGGTGAAGGCACCTGTCACCAAGCTTGATGACCTGAGGTCACTTCCCCAGAGCCATGTGGTGGAAGGAAAGAAATAAGTACTCCTGGTTACTCTCTGATGCCCACATGTGGGCCGTGGTGCCATGGCGCGCGTGCACACACACACACACACACACACACACACACACGTCCACACTCATAATGCAAGAAAGTTTATTTCAGTGTTTAAAGAAGAAAACACCCCCTAAACCTTTAACTATCCTAATTACAGCACAGTATCAGATAGATGAGACTGCAGAGTGTTCTCTTTGAGCATAGTGTGATGTTTTAACTTACATACTTTATTCATTTGTGTGTGTGTGTGTGTGTGTGTGAGAGAGAGAGAGAGAGAGAGAGAGAGAGAGAGAGAGAGAGAGAGATATGCTGGGGATGGAACCCAGACCTTGTACATCTTCCGTGAGTACTTTATCAGTGAGCTATGCTCCCAGCTTAGAATATTCTCTTTGAAAAATTCGCAGCATATACAGGCAAGAAAATCAATAAAATAAGGAACATGCTGGAAAATATTGGAGTAAACAAGAAAACAGTGAGAGTCAAAAACAAATGTGTGTCCACAGCCAACTACCACTAGAGTTTGTTTGTTTTTTTAAGCAACTCGAGCTTGACAGGACAAGGTGGGAGCACCCTGAAGACGAGAAAGAGGTCCATATCTTTTTCAGGGCAAGAGAGAGAACTGAGAAGGTAATAAGAAACACGCATTTAATTAGAGGTCTTAATAAGGCAATCCCTAGGAACTGCTTTTGACTAGCCAGCATGTGCGATGTTATGCTATAGTAACGCACTGCCCCGCCTCAGTGGCTCATAACAACAATGGTTTATTTCCTGTTCAGACGCTGGCTGTAAGCCAGCTAAGGCAGATGGGCTTCTCTCATAATTTTCTGTTCCACTACTAGGCTGGAGACACAAGCCTAGTTCAACCCCATGGCAGAAGGGAATGGGCAATAGGACCAGAGGATGGGTATTAAGGTCACCCCGACATTAGATCTTTTTGACTCATACCCTTCGGGATCACGCATGGTATCAATGGAGCCCGATAACACTCTTACGGGCTTGCACTGCAGACCTCACAGAAACAGGATGGAGCCGGGCAGTGGTGGCGCACGCCTTTAATCCCAGCACTTGGGAGGCAGAGGCAGGTGGATTTCTAAGTTCGAGGACAGCCTGGTCTACAGAGTGAGTTCCAGGACAGCCAAGGCTACACAGAGAAACCCTGTCTCGAAAAAAAAAAAAAAAAAAAAGAATCCAGAAACAGGATGGGATGCGTGACCCTCATGTGTGAAGGACGGAACATCTCCAGGACCAAGAAAATAAAACTTACTTTAATCAATGAACATCGTAAAGGGAGGGAATATAAAAAGTTATAATATATAAAATAAGATAATAAAGGAGTATTAAAGTAAATCAAGATTATAATAAAGAAAGGGAAAACAGCTAAGACAGTTCACACTTATAATCCTGGTACTCAGGATGCTGAAGCAGGAAAATCATAAGAATGAGGTTTTCCTGGGCTCATAATGAGACAAACAGAGAGAGAGAGAGAGAGAGAGACAGAGACAGAGACAGAGACAGAGACACAGAGACAGACAGAGACAGAGACACAGAGACAGACAGAGAGAGATAGAGACAAACAGAGAGAGATAGAGACAGACAGAGAGAGAGGAGTCATATACATGCCACATTTTCTTTAAAAGAAATACCAAGCAATATGTTTTCTAGAAATGACATGTTTAAATTTAAAAATCCAGTGTTCAAGCTTGTCAAGACACTTCAGAGCTGACTCCCTGCCTCTCACAATGCTTAATGCTTAAATGCAACTATAAACCCTAAACATGATGCCAGAGACCACCTGAAGAATGCTCTGAGCTATGTTAAGAAAAAGGTCCTGTGACCCAGGACTAGAGGAAGAGGCCGTCCAGTTTCTTACAGCCCCTGCCCAACAGAAGAAAGCAAGCCCCAGCCTAGCAGAAGAGGAGGACGTGGCTCACTCCTCTCCCAGACAAAAGAGAACCTAGAATATGCAGCACCACAGTGGGAACTGTTGATGGGCAGCTGTACCAACAGCACGACAGCCACTGTATTGGCTGGTTTTGTGTCAACTTGACACAAGCTAGAGTCATCAGAGAGAAAGGAGCCTCAGTTGAGGAAATGCTTCCATGAGATCCAGCTGTAAGGCATTTTCTCAATTAGTGATCAGTAGGGGAGGGACCAGCCCATTGTAGGTGGTATCATCCCTGGGCTGGTGGTCCTGGGCTCTATAAGAAAGCAGGCTGAGCAAGCCAATAAGAAGCACCTCTCCATGGCCTCTGCATCAGCTCCTACCTCCAGGTTCCTGCTCTGTTTGAGTTCCTGTCCTGACTTTCTTTGCTGATGAACTGTGATGTGGAAGCATAAGCTAAATAAACCCTTTTCTCCTCAACTTATTTTTTGGTCATGGTGTGTCATCACAACAATAGAAACCCTAACTAAAACAGCCACCTTCCCTCACCTGCCTGAAGCTCCCTTCCTTCCCCCAAGGTCTCTAGCAATTCAGACTCTACCCCCTTGGGCAACATTAGCAGAAGCTAATCAGACCCCACCAGCATCAGATAAACCATGTGGATCAACTACCATCAGAAAGGCCCTGAATCAACTGTCATTGACGATCTGGTCCAGACTCCTGGGCACTAAACACAGAGTGACTTCTGGCAAAGCACAAAGCTCAGCTAAGACCCGAGTCTTCTAACATGATACATAAAATGTCCAAGATACAATTTTAAAACCACCTATAATACCCCAAATCAAGAAAAATCAGAATGCAAATGAGGAAAGGCAATCAGCAACACCCACTGAGATGAATCAGACGTTGGAATTATCTGCAGATCATTTTTTTAAAAGCTATCCTAAAAATGTTTCAGTGATGGATTACAAGTTCTCTTGAAACAAATGGAGAAAAGTCTTAATAAAGGCTGAAGTCGTATACATGTGAGCATATACACATGCATACAACTTTTCAAACAGACTCTATGGTGGACATCAGAGGACTTGAAAACACAGTAACAGAATGGTTTAACAGTTGGCTGCATTCGGTCGTACAGTGGAGATAACACAGGCCACATGAGTGGGTGTGAGGGCAGATAGTCAGAGTTTTTCCCATCCAGTCTGAACAAACAGCAGACAATGACTTTAAAAAGTCATTAACAGGAGCCAGAATTCCCGTGGTTAGAACTAAGGGTCATGGGGAGGGAGGGTGAGGCTGCAAGAGTGTCCAAAGAAATGATGGCTTAACTCATCCTGCATGGTTAAAGACACAAGCCTGCATGTGTGCTTATAGCCAGGCACCACTCTTTAGGGACAAATATTAAAGGAAAAGCAAGGAACTCATGTGTTACTTACCATATGACATCATTTATATAACTTTTAAGTTATACAAATAAATATTTATATATACATATTTGTATATATTCAGACTAGGAGTCTGAAGAGAAGGTTCAGGGATAAAGAATGCTTACAACTCTTGCAGAAGACCTAGGTCTGGTTCCCAGCACCTGCATGGTGGCTCACAGCTGCCTGTAACTACAGATCCAGGAGATCTACACAGCTGCATGAATGTAGTGCACATGAGCTCACAGTCACACTCCTGTACACACACACATACACACATACACACACTAAAATAAATATCTTTAAACAAGAGATCATCAGTATTTGCCAGCCAGTAGGGCTAAGGAAGAGATCAGACAGAAGCAGGTATGGTTGCAGGAGAGCAGCACAGATCTCTGTGCTCACAGAACCGTTCAATGTCTCCCCCGGTGGTGCTAGGCACGCAAACTCAACATGCACACACACACAATCATGGGTATAAGGAAGAAATAAAAAAAAAAAGAGTAGATAACAGATTTAGTGTGTTGTATCGACATCAATATCTCAATTATGACAGTACACTGGAGCTTTGCCAAATGCTCCCATTAGGGAAACTCATTAGAGTGTACGCGGGATCTCTCCATATTGTTTGTTACAGTGCATAGAAATCTATAACTATGTCAATAAAATTTTCAATGAAAATATAATTTATAGAAAAGTTTAAAAATAAAGGGACAGTGTGGCACAGACAGAAAAATTGTCAATTCTATTCCTTCTTCCATTTTTTCATAGAAAATGATTTCCGGTTCGGTACATGGCTTCTGAGAATAAAGAATACATCTCCTTCCAGGCATAGCCTATGCCTAAGTCACAATCAATGGGATGTAGGTGGCACTCAACTTCCAGAAAGTGCTCTTAAAGAAGCAAGGGCCACCCTCCTTCCTTTCTTACCCCTTTCTTCTAAACAATGAGCAAGAGGGTCAGACATAACCAAGGGATTGTGGGAGGCCCCTGGTGCCCGAAGGACGCTGTGGGGCTTCTATGACCTGTCTGCCTTTGCCTTATTACGAAGGAACAAATGTCTGTCATACTGAAGGCACACCAACCCCAGGGCTTCTGCAGTACATGTAAAGAAATAACGTCACCATATTTGGGATGCTAGGATTTGGGTTCTGTGACTGAAGAGAATCTGAACTTAAAGGGTCAAAGGTGAAAGATGAGGTCTGCAAAATTACACCACAGTGTCAGCTTTTTCAAACCAAGTAGAATTGTAGGCCAAAAAGCAAACTTCAAAGAACAACGGAGTTTAGAGCTGTAAAGAACAATTGTGTTAGTCACATTTATATCCTTGACCAAATACCTGACAAAACCAACTCAGGGGATGATGGATTTATTCCGGCTCATGGTTTGGGAAGATTGCAATCCACCATAGTGAGGAAAGCACTCATTCCTGGTGGCAGAAGCGTGAGGTGAAGGCTGTTCTCATTACGTCAGACCAAGGAGTGAAGAATGGCCAAGACCTTTGCAGGCCCATCCCCTGTAACTACTTCTGCCAGCCAGGCCTCACCTCCCCAGGGTTCCACAACCTCTCATGACAGTGCTACCAGCTTGGTTGCATGTTCCTGTTTGTTTGATTGCTTGTTTTGTTTTGTTTTTTTCAATATGGATTTTCTCGTATAGCCCTGGCTGTCCTGGAATTTACTCTGTAGACCAGGCTGGCCTCAAAACTCAGATATCTACCTGCCTCTGCCTCCCAAGTGCTAGGATTAAAGATGTGCACCACCACCACCAGACATTTGGGTGCATGTTCTTAAAACACAAGCCTGTGTGGAACATTTCCTATTCAAACTCTAACAATGTAACAGTAATACACAGTATCACGAATATACATGTATTTAATAATGTAGCCTCAAAGGCTGCAAAGAAGGCTGAGTGTGGTAGCTTATGCCCAGTAGTGAGTTCTAGTCCAGCCAGGACTACATAGGGAGACCTTGTCTCAAACAAACAAAAAGACTATAAATCAATAGTTTTTGGTACTATGGAGAAAAGAAACAGGAAAAATGTAATTTGAGAATTTAACCCACCCCTGTCAGAAACAGATCAAGAAAACAAAAGTGAGCAAAGACAAATTTGAGTAACACAGTTGATAATTTTTTACTGAAATACAGTACATGGCTCCTGCCATGAGCAGTCTAGATTACTTTTTAGTTCACCTGGATCATTCAAGCAAATTTCCTCTCAAGTGGCTTACAAAGGGTGATTATTTTACCATCCCTAAAAACTGTAATAAAAATAGCATTCTATAACAAAAAGACAGGGTCCTATTAATACTAGAGTCATAGAAACCTAGGGCCTGAGCTACTTAATAACACTTGTGTCACAGAAGCAAGTATCAGGAAAATTACAAAATACTTAGAACTGAATGACACTAAAAACACCACATGTCAAAGCCTTGGGGACTCAGCTAACATGACACTTAAGGGAATGAATGACGGTAGCTGTATTTGTCTCCCCCAAAAAAGTGAGAAAAATTGACTAATATTTTACTCAATAATTTGTAGAATAATCCCAAAGAAATGAATAATAAAACAATGTGGAAATCAATAAAATCAAGAATAAAAGGCTGGGGTGACAGCTCCATCAGTAAAGTGCTTGCTGTGTAAGCACAAGGCCATGCATCCAGTACTCAGAATCCACTTTAGAAACAAATGGCCAAGCATGGTAGGAAACACCTATGGTTGACTTTTTCTGCACATGCGCGTGCACACACACACACACACACACACACACTCATGAATAAAAAATGCACAAAAACTAAAACATCACTTTTTGCAATTACCAACAAAGTCATTGATTCAATCACTGTCATTAGTGGCCACTAAAATCATTGATGTGCAACAAACATTGTCACCACAGCCCTCTTGAAGGGAAAGTGTAACCCACCAAGGAGACAGTCATGGTGAAAAGTGTCCATCTGCGCCTCCGTCTCTCAACCTGTGAGGACTCAGATGCTGTGTCTGAGTCGTCCTCCCGATCCTCTCACAAATTCACAAGAAACTGAAGAAAATTTCACTCACCTCTGAATTCAGTTAAAGATTCTTGAGATTCTTGTGGATAATTTTTAGGAAATTAAAAGATAAGCTCCAAATTAATATATGGAAAAATGAAGTTTTAATATCTACATAAACATAAGTTACGATTTTAAAAAGAGAAGCAGCATGTGATAATTTGCTGTATCAGATGCTAGGGTGAACTTTAGGGCTATAAAATTCCTTTTACTAACTTAAGAAAGGACATACTGGGCTGGAGCGATGGCTCAGCGGTTAGAAGCACTTGCTGCTCTTGCAGAGGACCTGGGTTTAATTCCCAGCGCTGACATAGTGGCTCACAGCCATCTCTGACTCCAATTCCAGAGTATCCAATGACGTCTTTTGACCTCTTCAGACATCAGACACTACATGGTACAGAGACATACAATGCAGGCAAAATATCATACACATAAAATAATGAAATGATAATTTTTAAAAGCACAGACATATCAGGGCTGGAGAGATGGCTCAGTGGTTAAGAGACTCACTGACTGCTCTTCCAGAGGTCCTGAGTTCAATTCTCAACAACCACATGGTGGCTCACAACCATCTGTAATGGGATCCAATGCACTCTTCTGGTGTGTCTGATGACAGTGACAGTGTACTCACATACATAAAATAAATTAATTAATTTTTTTAAAGAAGCATAGACATAACCTAATGGAACAGTGCTGAGAATATATATATATAGATCTGTGTGCACATAAGAACTTGATATTTGGTAAAAACGGCCTGAATTAGAGGAAAAGGATTATATATTTAGTTATGATACACACACACACACACACACACACACACACACACACACACACGAAGTGTTAAAATTCTACCTCATACAAAAGTGAATTCTTTCCAAAGCTGGGCATGGAACCCGCTCTCTAGGAGAGGAAGACAGTTGCATGTTCAAGGCCAGCCTTGGCTTCATAGAAAGACCTTGTCTCAAGAACAAAACAGTAAAGTAAAAGGTGATTTTCGGATAGGTTAAAGGCCTTGCGTTGAGAGGCTAAATGGCAGAAGGAAGCAAATAAAGCCCTCTAGGATCTTGGGAAGGCCGGGATGTCATGAAGACAACCTGAATGACAAGTGGACATCACACAAAGTGATTGCTGTGTCTGTGCCAAGATTAAAGCTTTCTATTGAAAGAACGCTGTGTTGTTTCCTTAAGGCAGATATAAGAAAAGACCATAAGCCCGACTGACCCAAAACCACAGAGGTTAGCTATGTGTGGTGGCCTCGAACCCACAGAGATCCATCTGCCTCTGCACCCCTTAGGGGCTGGGGCACAGCTTCACACATAGGAGGCAGAGTGATTCCGACCTCTGCATCCATCCCATGGCCTTTTGTGAGGTATTCCTCTCTGTCCTCTCTCTTCTTAGAAGGACAAAATTACTGGATTTAGAGCCCCACCCCCATTTCATCCCAGAATTCCTCACTCATCACATCTGCAGGCCATGCTCCCAATAAGGTCATTCTGAAGTTCCAAGCAGACGTGAATTAGTCCTCCAGCCCTCTAAGTCTGAACCCTTCCTGCTTCTAGGGTTCAGTCTTCCCATCCCAACCTTCACAAATGCCTAATTCTGAGTCTGAAACATCTGAATGAATTCTGATCGTCAGTTTGAATGAATTAAGAAATTGCGACCCAAATTGAGACCCATCCCATGGGCAAGAACAAGTCCCTGACATTATTAATGATACTCTGTTATGCTTGCAGACAGGAACCTAGAGATAGGAATTGTCCTCTGAGAAGCTTCACCCAGCAGCCAAAGGAAAGAGATGCAGAGACTCACAGTCAAACAGTAGATGGATGGAGCTCGGGAGTCTTTAAAAAAAAAAAAAGATTTATTTATTTTATGTATGAAAGTACACTGTAGCTGTCTTCAGACACACCAGAAGAGGGCATCAGATCCCATTACAGATGGTTGTGAGTCACCATGTGGTTGCTGGGAATTGAACTCAGGACCTCTGTGCTTTTAACCACTGAGCCATCTCTCCAGCCCCAGAGCTTGGGAGTTGGGAGAAGGACTGAGGGACCCAAAGAGGACAGGGACTCCACAGGAAGACCAACAGAGTCAACTAACCTAGACCCTTGGGGACTTCCGGAAACTGAATCACCAACCAAAGAGCAAGCACAGACTGGACCTAGGCCCCCTGCACACGTATAGCACATGAGCAACTTGGTCCTCAACAACAGGAGCAGGGGCTTTCCCTGAACCTGTTGCCTGCCTGCCTGTGGATCCCATTCCCCTAAATGGATGGCCTTGTCTGGCCTCAGTGGGAGAGGATGTGCCTAGTCCTACAGCACCAAGATGTGCCTGGGGGGAGGGGGGTAATGGGGGCGGGAGTATTACTTAAAGGGGGCTTCCCCTTCTCGAAGGAGGAATGAGGGGGTAGTTCTGTGTGAGGGGGCACTGGGAGGAGAGGGGGAGCTGTTATTGGGATGTAAAGTGAATGAATGAATTAATGAATTAATGATGACAATTAGGTCCTGGGTGCTGTGACCTGAACAACAGATTAATCCCCTGATGGACTCGCAACACAGGAAGAGTGAAAAGTAGAAGGCGGGGCCTAGCGGGAGGAAGTAGCTCATGGTGGGGCATGCTTGTCCTTGGGGGCTACATCTGCCCGGCCTCTTCCAATAGTTCCCTTTCTTGGCTTTTTAGTCACTATGATGAGAGGAAGTACTCTGCTCTCCCCCATGATGGACTGACACCCTGAAACCCTGGTCTAAAATAAACCTTTTTCCTTTTAAGTCATTTCTGTCAGATGTTTTGGTCACCGTAACCAAAAAAGGAGAGAGAGAAGAAAGGAAAAGAAGAAGGAAAATGTCATCAACCGAGAAGGCCCCAGGTATCATGGTCTGAATCGTGCGTTAGGCAAGGCTGAGACTCTACACAGGAAACACCCCAGGGTGAGATGCCTCTGCACCGGTAGACCAGAGAAACTTTGTTTCCATGTTTCCAATGTGAGGTCGCGGGGCAGATGCTGGACAGGCAACGGGTGCTAAAAGGAAGGTGTTGAAAGAACTAAAGTGTTACCATTCCTAGGTAAGGCAACATCCCAGGAGCGTTAAGATTCCTAGACAGAGTCTCACCCTGCACACAGTCCCTGAGAGAGCTGTCTCTCATTTTGCTCCCCTTAGCCTGATCCCGGCTCCTTCCCCATCTCCTTCCCCATCTCTGCTCAGGTACTCACTGCTCTGAGATGCTGCCTCCCCCTGATTCACTGTGATCCTCCCCTGCATAAGGGTCAGTGTGTCCCATCAGCCTGCTAAACTCAAGATGGCCCTGGGCAGGTCACAGACCCTCCCTTAGCCTCAGTTTCTTTATGCTAAAGTGAGAAATCTGGACCCAGAGTGAGTAAAAAGACATGAGTGCCAGTCGACTGTTCTTTTGACCATTATGTTGAGAACGATCCCAGTAGTATCAAAACCTGGAAAGTTCTAGATCAAAGCCCTGGCAAGTTCAGCACCTAGTGAAGGTCTGTTTCCTAGATCATGGCAGAAGACGGGAGGGATGTCCCCACAGTTCCTGTCACTGGTCCCACTCATGAAGACTCCACCCTCACTACCTGACCACGCCCGTCCCAAAGGTCTCACTTCCTTGGAGGCTGTAATAGCAGTGTACACACTTGGAAAAGACAGAATCAGTCTGTCTCTAGCAATGATACAGAGAAGAACAAGGCTATAGTTACCAGATATTTCCCATAAGTGATGCTACATGCAAAGTTCTCGGCCCAACATCCCAGAGCCTCCAGAATCTAGTCTATATTTCTAGGGGCTCCGTTCTATGATGCTCAGTCTCGGTTTCTCAAACATTCCCTCTTCCTTGTTCAGGTCTCTCCGTCCTCCAGCAAGGATTAACTGATTATAGCTCTTCAGTGCCTGGAAGAGATGATAAATCCCCCATTTAGGACCAAGCAGTCAACACCCACTTATTGTCAACGCTTTGACTCATTGTGAGTCTCTGCATAACTGCCACCTACTCCAAAAAGAAGCTTCTCTGGCCCAAGCAGACAGCAGTACTGCTCTGTGCAGGAAAGACATAAATACTTTGAAGGGGTTTTTTGGGGTGGAGGGGTGGTCGCTTTTAGAGAGACAGTCTCGAAGAGCCAAGGATGACCCTGAGCCTCTGATGCTCCTTGCCTCTACCCACTAAGCACTGGGATCAAAGTTAGGGCCACTACTCTTACTGTAAGGTTCTCAACCTGAATGAACATTGTTCTCTTATCTGCCATTGTGTCGTGATACACACTCCCTTTGCTGGCTGCATAGGTTAAATAGTGAGAAAACCTGGAACGTGGTAGGCTCTTGGTAAGTGTGCTCCATTTGCAAGTGCACACTTACCACCTGACTGGCCTGCAAGCTCCTGGGTGAAGTGGTGCCCCACCCTTCCCCAGCCACAAATGCCCGATGTACAGTCAGCTCAATAAGGGTAAAACAACAACAACAACAACAAAAAGCAACTTGCAGAGCAAGAAAGAGGCAAAGGATCTCACAGGTACTTCAACCCCCAGGCTGCCAGGAGCCTACTGCATCCTCTCATCCGGTTGTAAAGCGCCTGTGTTCATTATTTTAACAGTGATTCGTGATCAAACGATTTGGTGTTAATGTGGAGCTAATGTATAAATCCATACGGGTCCCACAGTCATTTAGCATTAATTAAATGAGGTCATTATAAGGCTGGGATTCCACTGGGTTTATTGCATTCAGGAACTAATGACAAGACCCACTTGACCATTTTGCTTTCTGTCTCTGCCCTGCCCCTCAGAACTCTGGAGGGCTGCCACAGAGCGGGCTCACAGCTATCACGGGATGGAAATCCGGACACCAGGAGCTGGGGTACGGAGCTGATTGTCAGGAAGGCAGTTCAAACACTCCATAAGGAAGATATAAGAGCTTTAAGTGACCAAGTATTAGCTTTGGAACTCAGAGAACAGAATTCTAGAGGCTGTGCAAACCATGGATATGGGTCCTCTCTGTTCTCTTCAGTTTAAGGAGCCTGGACAAGCCAGCCTTATCTTCTCCACCCTCTTCTGTACCATTCAGCCTTAGTTCACACACCAGCTCCCCAATCCCAGACTCCCCACCCTCTGTGACCCACACCCCATCACTCTGGAGAATCTCTTCTGTTTGGTTTTCTTTATGAATTTACTTGTGTGTACATCTTGCTGTTTGCTAGTGTGTCGTTTCTGTCCTCTCTTCCCGGTGAGCCCCAGCATCACCTGCCCAGACAGATGGCCTCATCCATCCAATCTCTCCGTGCTCCTGCACAGCACCAAGCAATGGTAGGAGCTCATTTCCCCATCAGCTGAATCACTAAGGATGACTTCCAAATGACAGTTACACCCAGAAATCGAGGGCCACTTGTGAAACAGATAGGGTGGGATTTGAACCCCAGAGGACTATAGAGAATGATGGACTGAGTGCTCAGGGGTAGAGGAAGGCAGCAGCTGGAGAAGAGGTGGGCGCAGCCTGGGGAAGCCACCACGGTGAAGAGCTCAGAGCCTGGGCAGCTGCTGCATCGTCAGGCTTCCGGCCAAGACCATTTGGGGAAGCTATATTAATAATCACATTGCAAGAGTTCCTTGCAGCAGGACCAAGTCCCTTCCAAGACACTGCCATGCACACTGCTCTGCTCTGTTCTCCTGCCATCCCCTTGGCACAGGGAGGGGGAAGTTCTTTGCTGTTTAGGCACAAAGAGCTGATAGCACTAATTGTTCATTTGTACAGTGTTCTCCAGTTCCCAGAGCAAGTCTTCTGTATAGAAGAGCAAAGAAGAGTTGGCTCAGGGAGTCGTGGCTTGTCCCTATCATTTGCCCCGCAGGTGGCCTAACTACCTCAAACTCCAAACTTTCCACAGTCCAATGGTCTGGTTTTGTCAGATAAAGAAACTGAGAGAGCATGCATGGCTGGTGATGACATACACAGGCATATATACACATAGATGTATACAAGTATACACTCGCGCCTATTCTTACACATGGATGCGGAATAGCCTATGCTATCTGTGGAATCAGACTGAGATCTGATGAGATCGGGGAGGGCACAACCCCCTTCCGGACTGAGCATCAATGGAGGAGTTGCCTTGAAGGATGGTCTGGGACTCCTAGCATCTGAATCTAACACTCAAAGCTGAAAACAAGGCTGGAGAAGAAGCCAGTCTCCGCACACCTAGTCTGGATTCTCTGTTCCCAATCTCTCTGCTTTTTTGCCATAATTTCCAACTGAAATATCATGTCGCCACACATGGAACAGACCCTCAATAGACTCCTGGGGCAGGAACAGGCCATTTGGGCGTCTCAAGGGGCCTCCGTGACAGGGACAGTAGCAGTGATGGGGACCAAGGCAAGCTGAAGACAATAACTCTGCAGCAGGGGCTTTCCTGCAGCCAGTAGCTACCACAGGAGCATGCTCGAGTTATCAGTTCTTACCATTGTTTGATGAAAGGCCAGACGCGTGGATCTCTGTTGGAAATTCTAGAACTTTAAGTGCTGGCATTTAAATGTAAAGCACTGCGTGGGCCAAACAGAATGTCTTGCAGCAAGTTTCTTTGTTTTAACAGCTTTATCGAGGTATAATTGATATGCAAAAAACTGCACATATTTAACGGTACAGTCAGATGAGCTAGGCCATATGTGAACTCCCGTGAGACCATCCCAAAATCAGATCTAACACACATACAGAGAGAGAGAGAGAGAGAGAGAGAGAGAGAGAGAGAGAGAGAGACTGTATGTGTGTATGATAAGAACATTTAAATGAGGGCTGCCCTCTTACAAAAGTTTGCAGTGGCCACTGTTAGCATTCAGAACTGTTGAACAGCCATCTTCAACAACTGTTGAACAAATTCAAAACCTGTCTTCTCACTGAGTGGCCCCTCATCACTTCCTTTCCCTCCACCCATCGGTAACTTGCTCCAACCCTGGTACCACCAAGAGCACTCTCGGCTTCTGTAGTTTGACTTTTTAAGCACCTAGTGTAAAGCAGGAGCGTAGAGGGCTAGCCCACATGTGTGAGGTTCTGGGCTCCATCTCCAGGGTCACATGCACACACACCCCCATGGATACGGATGCACACACATGTGCCTACACATGCACACAAACACACCCTTGCTCCTGAAATCATGCAGCCCTTGTCCGGGGACTGACTTAGTTCAGCCTACTGTCTTCCAGGCGCACTGCCATCGTGGCAGATGACAGGGTCCTCTAATAGTCCCTTGTGTGTGCCACATTTTCCTCATTTGACAATAAGTTTCTACCTGTGGTGCAACAATTTTACATTCTTAATTAAGCAGATAAATTAGCTCTGTTTGGATGTCCATTATAGAGAAGCCAACACACACACACACACACAAACAGAAAAAAAAAACAAAAACACTTTAAGCTGTGGTCCTGGGAACCCAAAAATTACAGGTCCCCCCCCTCCAAATTTCCAGAGTTCCCACCCAATTCTTAAGCCATTAGCCCTGGAAGCAGGTTACAGGGCAAAGTGGTGCACTCAGGCCTCAGAAGGCCTAGGGACACAGTGTAGAAAAGCTCCAAATCCTCACTTGGAACCTCATCTAGCCTTGGCCAGGTCTCCGGAGTCACGGTTAGTGTCCCACTGAAACCAGAGAAGCCCC
The DNA here is from genome assembly GCA_028551405.1 of Uromys caudimaculatus. Classification (NCBI taxonomy): domain Eukaryota; kingdom Metazoa; phylum Chordata; class Mammalia; order Rodentia; family Muridae; genus Uromys; species Uromys caudimaculatus. The sequence continues at coordinate 71,154,764 of CM052706.1, forward strand.
CAGAAGAGGTTCAGATGTCCCTCCAAGCTCCCTTAGAAGAGTTCCACCCACTCACTCCCAATGCCCCACCTTCGGGCCGATTAAAAGGCAGCATGGTGGCACAAGCCAGCTGTCCCTTAGGCACTTATGGGCAGAACCTCGGAAGAACCAAACGACTGTTATCATACTTAATAATCAGTTTCTACCTCATCAACTCACTGGTGTCTGACAGGCGCTGTTAGGGTGCCAGCACCTTTGGCCTAACAAGTCAGCCCAAGAGGAAGGGGCCACCAATGGTGTTGACATCAGCCTCCTTCCTCTCCTGCCCAGTGCAGAAGACACCCACCCCAGGGCAGCCCAGGCTGGCCTGCCCTTTGCCCCACATTCTCAGAGCCATAGGGAGGGACTCCAGCAGCTAAACAAAAGCAAGCAGCGAACAGCAGGAGGCCTGACAGGCTGGGTGCCTGTTTGGATCCCAGCTCAACAGTGTGGCCCGTGAGTGATACTCTCCATCTTCTCAGCCCTAGCTGTTCATTATAAGAGTGGATGCCTCACTGGTGAGTGTACCTACACCAGCCCCACCCAAAAAAGGACTGAGACGGAGGCTAAGGCTGGGCTGAGATGGTAGAGCGCTTTCTTAGAATGCATGAAGCCCTGGGTATAATCCTAGCAGCTGCAAGGGGAGGGGGGAGGGGGGAGACAGGAAGAAAGAGTTCAAGGTCATCTTTGGTTACAAGTGAGTTCAAAACTAGCCTGGACTACATGACTCTGTCTAGAACAAAAGGCAGACGTGAGGATGATGAAAGCCAGGGAATGCTGGGAAGTAAAAACTAAGAAATACTTCTCCTTGGCCTAATCCACAGAGGTGGGCTTAGAGCTATCATTAAAAGAGTGATAATCAAGCCTGCCACTATCTTCATTGTTCTCTGTTTAGAGATGGGAAAACTCAGAGAGGTTGAGTAACTTACCCAAGGTAACCCAGCAAGTAAGTGGTAGAACTAGGCCTGGCAGGTAGGCAGAAAGAAGGGAACCACACGTCATCATAGCCATCTCTGTCCCTTCTGCCTCTGTCCTTCTCCCACAGGATTAGCCAAGGTCTCTGGTCCTGCTCCCGCTTAGCTCTGCTATGAAACAGCAAATAACCCTGGAGGTTTAGAGGGCAATGTAGGAACTCCAGTCTGGGCTGGACTTGGTCAGTGTGCAGTGATTTACCTGTCGCGCTGGCTGGCGGCCACAAGAGCCACACGTTCAATGGAACCAGGCCAAAGCCATAGAGCCCAACGCCAGAGCTCTGAATGAAAAAGGGCAAACCCTTCCGAAGCCGGCGCACACACCTGTCCACCTGCCGGCCCGGGTCCTGCCTGAGTCGGCTGTGCCGGCTGGGAGCGGTGCAGTGCCGCCATCTATCGGCCGCTCACGGAACTGCTCCCCAGCTGCCGGGCGGAGCCAGGCAGGCCCCAGCGCCGGTCCTAGGGTCCTAGCAGGCACCTGCTGCTTGCCTTCTTCCCCATACACCTGTCCTATGAGGCCCGGGAGAGGGACACTCAGTGACCACAGAAAGCAGCCTGAGACACCATACGCGCCCAGAGACCCACAGAGGGTCCCTTTGCCTTTGGAGATGGCATAATCCCGAAGTCCCAAGGTTCTGAGGTTCCTGGGTGGGCAGTGCACCAAGCACAGGGCAGAGATGGGGAGGAGGTGAGCGAAAGGACATCACAGCTTTTACCAACTCAGGCCCACGCTGCCCCCGAAAAGTGGATGTGGGAGTGATGGGTGTGTGTGTGTGTGTGGTGTATGTATATATACGTGTGTGTGTGCGCGTATGTGTGGTAGGTGTGTGCGCATGTGTGGTGTGTGTGTATAGTATGTGTTGTTTGTTGTATGTGTATTTTGTGTGTGGTGTTTTGTGTGTGTATGTATTGTGTGTGTGTATGGTATGTGTTGTGTGTATTGTGTGTATGTATATGTGTGTACACGTGTATGTGTGAATATGTGTATGCACATATGTGTGTATGTGTGTATATGAGAATGTGTATGGTGTGTTTAATGTGTGCGTTTGGTATGTGTTGTGTATGTGTATTGCGTGTGTGGTATGTGTACATGGTGTGCATGTAGTGTGTACAAGTGTGTGCATAATGTGTGTATACATGTGTATGTGTGTGCATGTGTGTACACTTTGTGTGCATGTGTGTGTCTCTGTATGCGTATCTATATGTATATCTGTGTACACGTGTGGATGTGTGTACAAGTATATATGTGTATGTATGCATGTGTGTCTATGTACATGTATGTGCAGGTCAGAGGTCAAATCCGAAGACTTCCTTAATCACTCTCCACTTTGCATTTCTGAGACATGGTCTTTCACTGACTCTGGAGTTGATGTGCTTGGCTAGACCGGGTAGCCACAGAGTCCCAGCAATCCTCCTGTGTCCACCTCCTCAGTGCTCAGGTGTGGCTGTACTCCTGTAGCTAGCTTTTACGTGGTGCTGGAGATCTGAACTCGGGTCCTCGGGCTTGCTTAGCGAGCAGTTTCCTGACTGAGGCTTCCCTTCCCCCACCTCTTCCTTTTCTTTAAGCTTAATTAAAACTCCCTACTTTTCTACAATGCCCATCTGGAAATATGATTTCTGTTTGTAAATCTGTCTGCAGGCAAATTTGCTTTTAAGTGGAGACATAATCATCTTAGAACAGAAAGGGACACGCTCTTGCCCAGATGAAGAGAATTGGCTCCGAGACATCTCCAACGTGACAGCAGTAGCTGGTGGCCCAAATGAACCAGTACTTCCCGTGAAGAAGGAGCTTCTCTTGAGAGAACAGCAGGGCTCTCCCTGACTGTGACTGGAGCAGTCACCCACAGCACCAGCTTTTCTGCTTGTAGTCTGTCTCCCACGTTAAGTGTCGCAGGGAGTCTCTGATGGCATGCAGTAAACTTGTCCGTGAACACATGTTGAGTGAGCAGATGGAATGACTTGGGGAGGCATGCACCCCTTCTTTAAAAGCAGCACTACAAGCTAGAGACACGCCTGCCCAGCATGCACAAAACCCTGCACATAGTTCAACCCCAAGCATGGCATAAATCAGGCACAGTGGCACATGCCTGTAATCCTAGCACTTGGGAGGTGGAGGAGAGGGGATCAGAAGTTTGAGGTCATCCTGGGCAACATAGTAAGTTCAAGGCCAGCCTGGGCTACATGAAATCCTGAAGAAAGAAAGAGGCAAGGAGGAAAGGGGGGAAAAGAAAGGAAAGAGAGATGACCATTGTGGTGAGAAGCCAGGTAGCATGAGGGGTTGAGGGTCGGCCCAGGGCTGAGGTAGCACGTATGTGTATGTGAGTGCTTGCAGAGGAGACGAGATCCCCCTCCTCTACATCCAAGTTTCTGAGCTATGCCAACCCCTGGTTTGAGCTTTGCCAACCCCTGGTTCTGGTTCCTTGTCTCATCCTGAGAATGGGACAGAAGCTAGGGTGAGCCCTCTCTAGAGCCAGAAGGGACTCACTGGGGTCATCAGGCCTGGATGGGTGAGAAGTCCATCCTGAAGTCTCCTTGTCCCTGTCTCCAGGAGACCTTGAATCATAACAGCTCAGTCTCCCGGGTTTTTAATCTACAGAGAGAAAACTCTAGACATAGTAAAGCCAAAGGAAGATGGTGAGGAGGCCCAAACACATACAAGGTCTCGTTTTTAGAGTCCTCTGGAACATCACTGTTACTCTAGAAACATAAAGATGCATTAAGCTAATAGTTTTCAACCTTCCTAATGCTGCGACCCTTTAATACAGTTCCTCATATTATGGTGACACCAACCATAAAGTTATTCTTGCTGCTACTTCATAACTGTAATTTTGCTACCGTTATGAACCATAATGTAAATATTTTTGGAGATGAAGGTTTGCCGAAGGGGTTGCGACCCGCAGGTTGAGACCGCCTGCATTAAGCTTTAATGACCACACTGAACAATGGAATCCACCTGCTGTGTCTAAGTACAGACATCAATGCCTAAAAGAAAAATGAATTTTTTTCTACAGAGGGAATAGCTAAATAATTCCTGAAAGAAAAATTTTAATAATTTGCCTGGAAAATTCTCTCAAAAGGTTCCTAGAAGGTTTTTGTTACCTAGTATGTTACCAAATGCTATCTGTCAAGGAGTCCAGAAGCCCTGTGCAGAGACAGAATGGACCACACCCATACTGTGTACCTGCCGTATGCCAAGCCTGTACTGGTGTCCTTGGATGCATTGTCTGGTGTGACACAGGCAGAGCCACCTGTAGATCACCGGCAGGGACAGCTACAGAAACTTCTGCCAACAGACAGCTGGTCCTCTCTCCACCTTCATCTCTGCTTTTGTCGGGCTTGTCTGTCACAGGGACATCCTTAGTTCTGCCCTGTCTTTGGAAAGTGGGGTACACAAGCCTGGTGTCCTGCTCCCTCTTCTCTCCAGTACCTCACGTTCACTCATGACTAGAACTGAGCTTGCTTTGGACCTTGCTTTGGACTCTGAACTCAATACTTGTTGCTAGGCAACAAAAAGCTCGCTAGCACCGAACCCTAAAGAGTGGGCCTGCTGGGAAGGGCGGGGCGGGGAAACCTAAGACAGAATCTTTGTCTCTGCTTTTTGAAGAAGAAACCTGAATTCTAGCCGAAAGATCACAAAGAGAAAAAGATAGGAGGCAAGCCCAGAGAAATCAGAGAGGTAAAACCAACAGAGGCGTGGAGGAAAAAGCAAGAGAAAGCAGAAGCGCGGGGGGTGGGGAAGGAGCGGAGGGGATGAAAGATGGCTACAGGACAGTTTACAGTCCTGGACGGGGAGAAAGGAGCCTTAGAGAGAGGGAAGATCACGGAACCAGGGAGAAGGGGTAAGGCTCCATCTCTCCAGACATCCCCCGTCCTTCCACTCTCCCTCACCCACCTCAGCAATGGCTGAGGAAAGAGGAAGGCAGAGGCAGCAGTAACCTTGGAGACAGAGCCAGGGAGATGGGTGAGGAGGGGAGACTGAAAGGAAGAGGGCTACCGCCCTGCAACAAGTCCCTCTACCAGGAGGGGTGGGTGACAGACAGACTCAAGAGAGTGGTTCAGATGAGCTGGGGGAGGGGAGCAAGACAAAAGATTCCAGGAAAACCTAAAGAAGCCCAGGAGTCAGAATAGAGAGAGGTTTTTACTGAGAATCAATTTAAGGGAGAAAGAGCGGGGAGTTTTGACGACAAAGCAGGAACACAGGAGGAGCCGCCTCAGGTGGCAGGGCTGAAGAGAGGAGGGGCAGGGGGTCAGCATTGGTCAAAGGGACACAGCAGAGAAATGGTCAGGGTGGGCTGGCAGGAGAGCCGCGATCTTTGCCTGAGACCCTCTGGATGCATTCCTGCAGCCACCAGCCCCAGCTGGGGACACTGGACCCCAGACTCTCAGCAGCCTGCCACTTTATATTTGTTGGTGCTCCCAGTGGGTGATGTGTGGGTACTTTGGGGAAGGGGGGTGGGACAATAAAGCATGTAACTTCCAACATTTGCGGACTGATATGGAAGCTGAACACACACACACACACACTCACACACACACACACACACACACACACACACAAGAATTTCAAAGTGACAATGGCCAATGAGAGAAACCAATCTTCCCCTTGGGACCAGACTTGAGTCAGGCTCTGGGATAGACTGGGACCAGGGGTTGTTTGGGGGAGGTAGCCCAGCAGCAGACAGGAGAGGAAAAGCCTTTTGAGATCTGGATCTGCTAGGACCAGCTCCACAACCTTGGACAGGTCCCTTGTTCCTGTGACTCCCTCCCTTCATTCCCAAGAACTGTTTAAGGGTACCTGTGCCCTGGCTCCGTAAGGGGCACTCAGTAAATGGCTGTAAGTCTAAGGAACAAATAGATGAACTGCAGGCCAGTCAGAGCTACAGGGGAGACCCTGTCTAAAGTAAAATGAACAGAAAATACTGACCTGCAGTAACAGGAAGTAGTTAGAAATGAGCTGGAAACTGGGGTAAGCCTTCACAGAGGCCTGAACAATAGCAGAGACTGGGTTATAGCAAGGCTGAGATGCAGCCCCCATGTGGTCTCAGAGCTACAGCCCAGGGGAGCCTTCCCAGAAGCACTTGGAAAAGGCCTGGCTGGCATCTCAAGGAAGGCTTCTGGGCTTATCTTTTCCAGTAAAATATTTGGAAGGGTAGTGTTTTTAAGTCATACCCACAGTTTATTTATTATTTATTGTTTGTTTGTTTGTTTTAGAGGCCAGGTCTCGTTCTCTAGGCCATCAGTCAATGTTTGGGGCAATGGGACTATCTGACCTCTGTACAATATACACACACATCTAAGCACCATGTCCACCCCACAGCTGTGCAGCTATTAAATGTCAATTAGAATATACAGTAATTAAACTACTTTTAATGAAACTTAGTTCCCCTCCAATTGAGTGTAACCAGTCTTGGTGACTTACTTATAACAAAAAGCACGTGACAGAATGGAAAGGGTGGCTTCTAACCCCAGAAAGTCTGAGACATTGCACGGGCTGGGTACTTGGTGGCATGCATGTGGCCCTAGGTTTAATCCTGTCTCTAGCACTACCAACAACAATTTATTCATTTTTTAAAAAACCAACATTACAGGGGCTGGAGAGATATCCCACTGGTTAAGAGCACTGACTGCTCTTCCAGAGGTTCTGAGTTCAATTCCTAGCAACCACATGATGGCTCACAGCCATCTGTAATGGGATCCGATGCCTTCTTCTGGTGTCTGAAGACAGCTACAGTGTACTCATATACATAAAATAAACTAATTTTAAAAAATCATTACAGTTCCCTCTCTTGGACTCCTTTGGGAGAAGCCATGTTATGGAGACAGATATCCTAGAAGTCTGTCAACAAACAACAAACTGGGGTCTCTTACCTCTGGCCAGGACAAACATGCAACCAAGGAAAGATCATGGAAGCCAGTCATAGGCAAGCCGGCAGAGGACACCACAGCCCTGGCCAGCATCTTGTCCATAACACCACAAGAACTGCCAGGCCAAAACCACGGAGCCGAGCCACTTCCTGGTCTGATTATGTAGGTGGCAGATACCACTGGCTGTGCTGAGAACCTTTAGGCTGGGGTCCTTTGTTACACAGCAACGGCTAGCTAATTTGAGGCTGGGAGTGGGACCTGGAGCCACACAGATCCACAGCAGTGGCTGTAATGGGCCTGGCCTTGAACCAGCTGAGTCTGGTCAGTGTGCAGTGCAAAGGAGGCTAGCTGTGTAACGCTCATGGGCAGGCCAAGATGAAATAGAGTATAGGGTGGCTTTTAGTTACCTGGACTCAAACCCTTGTCTTCCCCATAATATCTTTGCCTCAGGTTCTCAACTGTAAAACAGTATGTACGACCTGTCCTGGGGGGATAGTGTCCACATGGTACTACGTAAAAATCAAAGAGGAAAAAAAACCCACAGCATAAGGACAAGTTGGCCCTCTGCAGCACACGGGGCTCCCAGCCCTGGACGCCAGGGGCTCAGGTCTCATTCCTTTCTTCATTGCCCTTGAATGTGGCCCACAGGCTGTGGGCTCTGAATTCAATTTTTAAATGGAGAGGAAGAGAGACGACAGAAGGCAGGAGAAAGGGGAAGGACAGAAGAGTAGAAGAAGAAGGGAGGAGGGGAGGAGGGAAGAAAGGGAATGACAGGGGAGGGCGGGGGAAGAGGGTTGTGGCTCAATGGTAGAACACTTGTCTAGCATGCTAGTGGCTCTGAGTTTGATTCTCAACACTTGGGGAAAAGGGAGAAAAGGGGGATTCCAGCCGTTTCTGTAACGTAACAGTCTTCCGACTCATTCTTGACTTCCACTGCTTCCATTCTCCTCACAATCATGGTTTCTACAGGGAATGTCTCCCACAGGCTCGGGTGTTTTAACACTGGGTTGCCAGCAGGTGGTGCTATTTTGAGAAAATATATAACCTTTAAGAGATTAGACCCTTGCTCGAAGAAGTGGGTCACTGGGGCAGTAGACCAAGAGGTTTGATGCAGGCTCTACTTACTGTCCAGTTTTGCTTCCTGTTTCGTGAAGATATAAGGTGAACAGTCTCAGCCTTTACTCTTAAAGGCACGCTTCTCTGCCACAGTATACTGTACCTCACATTAGGAGACAAAGTAAGTCCTTTGTGCCCTCAGTTGCTCTTGCAGGCATTTGGTCACAGTGACTACAAAGTAAATAAGGCTTTCACTTTGACAATGTTCGCTCTGCTACCTCTCCTCAGGCTCTTCATCTTTCTTTCTTTCTTTCTTTCTTTCTTTCTTTCTTTCTTTCTTTCTTTCTTTCTTTTTTGTTTTGTTTTGTTTTTTTGAGACAGGGTTTCTCTGTGTAGCCCTGGCTGTCCTGGAACTCACTCTGTAGACCAGGCTGGCCTCGAACTCAGAAATCCACCTGCCTCTGCCTCCCAAGTGCTGGGATTAAAGGCGTGTGCCACCACTGCCCGGCCTCTTCATCTTTCTGGACAGGGCTATCCTGGGTCACTGAAGTGACTGGGAATGTTCAAGGAGACCAGGGCAAGGGCCCTATTGGTCTTCCTCAGTGATTGTGATGACTGTGACAGTGGCAATTCTCTTACCCAGGTCTACAGCACAGAAGGTACTTGACAGAAAAGATTTTTTGAGATGTATTTTTATTGTTTTTAAGTGTGTGTGTATGTGTGTGTGTGTGTGTGTGTGTGTGTGTGTCAGGCCTGTGCATGTAAGTGTATGTGTCTGTGGAAGCCAAAGGCCCCAGATCCCCCAGAGCTGGAGTTGCAGGCAGTTGTGAGCAGTCCGATGTCAGTGCTGGGAACCAAACTCAAGTCCTTTACAAGAGCAACTGTGGCTTAATCCATCTCTCCAGCCCCACAGCACAGACTTTAGCCCAAGGCTTCAGACTCCTTTCATAGAAGGTCTTTCTTAGGGCTTCCATTGCTGTGATAAAACACCATGACCAAAAGCAACTTAGGGTTTATTTCATGTTTAAAGCAAACATGGTTTATTTCAGCTCACAAATGTAAAGTCAATCATCCAGGGGAATGAGGGCGGGAACTCAAGTCAGGAACCTGGAGGCAGGAGCTGATGCAGAGGCCATGGAAGGTGCTGCTTACTGGCTCACTCTCATGGCCTACTCAGCCTGCTTTCTTACTGCACCCAGGACCGTTAGCCCAGGGGTTGCACTGCCCACAGTAAGCTAAGCCATCTCATATTAATCTCCAATAAATAAATCATCAATAAAGAAAAGGCACCTAATGGTGCCTTCATCTCGATTGAAGTTCCTTCTTCTTGAATGACTCTGGTCACCACAGACATTCACTCACTTTCTGAAGTCTCCACAGGAATCACTCATTGGGAATCTCAGGAAAGTCTGCCATAGGACAGCAATCTTCTCCCTTCCCTGTACACCTTCCCTCACTCCCTCCAGCATTCTGCAGTTCTGTACTCAACGGTACACCTCTCACACAAGTGTGTGGATGAGGGGATGGGTGAATTAATGAATGGGGGATGATGAATTAATGAATGGGGATGGATGAATGAGTGAATGCAGGATAAATGGATAGATGGATGGATGGATAGATGATGGATGGATGGATGGATGGTAGATGGATGGATGGATAGATGATGGATGGTAAATGGATGGTTGATGGATGGATGGAGGAAGGATAATGGATGGATGGATGGAGGATGGATGGATGGATGGATGGATGGATGGATGGATGGATAAATGCCAGGATAAGTGGGTGATCTGAGTGTGTCCTTTGTTCCAGGGACTGTGCCAGACCTTAGCCTATGCTTTTCTTGGGTTTTAACATGGAACGAGAAAATTCCTCTCCTGTAGAGAAACAAGAAAGGGGAATATCAACCATTCTGCAATTAGTTCTCCATTCTAATTATACCCATTCCTGATGCATTCATTAACTCCACCTAATTAGGTTGTCCTAGCACCATCTCCACCCTGGAGGATGTTAGTGAGGCTGAGCTGCTCTCCTGAGCTGATGGATAGTAAGGAAACAGCAGGTCCTGAAGCCTGCGCTCCTCACAGTTTGGGGAACCAGTGGCTAGAAGGGAAGGAGTCTTAGGGATCTGGGGTATGCCTGCTCCATCTTTCCTAGGTTGGGTGAGTTAGCTGAATTTTAAGAACTGCCCCCCTCCTGCCTCCACCACCAGCAGTAAATGCCCTTCCTTGACTCCTCAGCCATCCCCCACCTGCCCACTGGCCACCTGGGCAGCGCTGCCCACAGTTCCAGGAAGCTGCCTCTGTCCCCTCCCCACTGCCCAGGAATCAATGCAATCCCCTAAAAGCTCATAACTCGGAGGTAATTATAAGAAGCATCAATTACCCAGCAATGTGGATTTCATGAATTCAATTAATTTGCATGGCGATCGATACGGGTGGGTTTGCTGGGGTCCCCCGGGGAAGTTAGGACATTGTTCTGCACGTTATTGATTTTACAATGTAAAACAAAACCTCGCTCCTTGAATTCATAGATGCCCATTCAGCCATATTAACTTCCAGATCATTTATTTTTGTATGTCTTTCAACTCTGTTTGTTGCTATCACACGAATGCAGAGTATTACATAGCAAGGAATAATTGAATCAATATAAGCATGCCACACCAGGCCTCCCCTACTCCAGGAAGAGGCTGGCCTATAAGCTGCCCTTCTTCCTATTCTTGTCCATTAGCCTTCCGGGTCAGCCTCCACTCTCAGCCCAGATATCCCCTTCCAACCTGTCCAGTCCCCTAACTCTACATCCCCCAATACCGTTCTCAAATGTATCCGCTTCATTTCATACTTAAAGAGTATATATGTTGTGGTTAGAGAATAGGTGGAACTTTATTAGCTGGACAGAATGTAGCATGGAATCAAGGATTTGACTTATGAACAAAATGTTCAAACCCAAGAGAGGATTCTATCCCATGCCTGCTTGGTGGCTTCTCCAGGATTCTCAGTGGGGACCTTGGGGTGGAGTGGAGACGGAAGACTGGAGAAGGGCTCTTTCTTTTCCTTCCCACAAGAAACAGAATTGAAGACATGGGTATTCCTAAATTATTCCACCCATTCTTTCTGAAGGGACCAAGCTGAAGAGTGATACTCAAAGAAGTAAGCACAGGGCTGGAGAGATGGCTCAGCAGCGGAGAGTACTTGTTGCTCTTCCAGAGGACCCAGGTTCTATGCCCAGCACCCACACGGTGGTTCAAAAGCAGTTTCAGGAGACCTCATGCCTTCTTTTGACCTCTGTAAGCACCAGGCATGAAGGTGGTAAGCAGTCAGACATCATGTAAAACACTCACACATAAATAAGATGAATAAATCATTTTTTAAAAAAACATTTTAAAGAAATAAGGAGCCACCATCCTTAGCAAGCCTTGCTCCCTAACTCCAGGGCCCCATCTCTGCTCTATGCTTAAACCTTATCCTTTGCAAGCCAGACTATACTCTAGACAGTACCTATATGGCACACATGCATTTACACACACAAAACACACACGCACATACACACGCGTGCACACAGGGAGCAGGGGCAGAGAACAAGAGCATTTGTCTAGACACAAGGCTGGAAGCCACCATCTATCCACAAACACCTCCCACAGAGTCCCATCACAGCCCAGCACCCCATCCCCACATCTGGAGAAGAGGGGAAGTCTGTTTTTAATTTGCCTCTGCCCCCCACCCCCATCAGGATATTAGACAGCTAAACAGTCTGTGCCTGTTTCCTTCAGATAACCAGTTCCTGACGAGCCCCCTAATTGTCCCCAGAATCTCAGCGCTGGTGTATAGAGTAGGTCATTTAACCAACAGCACACACAACTAAATAAAAATCCATTTTCCAAGAGAAAATTCTATTCTTATCAGAGTTTTGCAAGAGGGTTGCGAACGGCCCGCGTTAATTGAAGCTTTGATGTTGTGGAAAGAGGCCTCTAATCAACGCCACAAAGAGACGGGCTCCTGAGTGAGCCCCTCGGCCCAGGAGCGGACACTGGGGAGCAGAACTGGAGAACTGGGAGCCAGGACTCTGTCTAGGACTGAGGGCTCAAGCTGGCTGTCCCACACTATGGGGTCCCAGCCAAGCATAAAATGTCAGGGATGCAGGGGGCTGGATCAGAAGGCCAAGAGCCCAGAAGCTAGACAGACTCCATGTCAGACAGGCCTAGAGTCAGGATTTACTGCACAGTTGCTCACAGCGTAGCCTCTGATGTCACATGAGAGTGGGTGCCTCAATTTTCTTTCTAGGCGACCATACCGTTTCTGCCTCCCTGAGAGGTCATTTGGTGACAGACAAACAAACAAACAAGCAAACAAAGAAGAAAAATCAAGAACATGAAGTTTCACTTTAGAGAATATTCTAGAAGCTGAGCTGACTGGTTTGTATAGCGCTGTGACCTACATGCTCAGTGTTTGTTCTGGAGGCTTCGGAGTACTTCCTCTCTCACTTTGTCTTCAAGGAACTAAGATTGGAGCTGCTGAGTGACTCATTTTACATCTCATAGCAGAAAGTGACAGGGCTCTGGAGATGGCTCAGCTGGTAAAGTGCTTGACATGAGTTCAGAATCCCCATAAAAGCTGGATACGCTGCACACATGTCAATCCAGTCCCCTGTGACACAATGGGAGGTAGAGTCAAGAGTGTCCTTTGCTCCTGTCTCAAACAAGCTAAAAAGCAAAAGCTGACACCTGAGTTTGTCCTCTGACCCTCACGCATACACCGTGACATGTGTCTATCCAGATTCACACATGAACATGCTTATGTGCAGGTGCACACACATACACAAATACAAATTAAAAGAATGAAAAGAAATGGCAGAGCTGGACACACATGATGGCACACACCTGCAACCTAAGCAGGTGTACAAGCAGGAGGGTCACAAGTTCGAGGCCATCCTGAGAAACTGGAAGGGAGACAGATGGGGAGGAAAAGAGGAAGAAAGAAGTTAGAGAAGGGTACTCAACCCTGCTCTCTTGGACTCCAGAATCTAAAGCAATTTCTCTTTTCTAAGCTGCTCTTTCTGAAGCCAGGTGAGAAGAGTGGTCCCTCCGGCTCTCCACATCTGGGCTAACCTTCTACATACATGCCTGAATCATGTAGCTCCTCACAGCAGCCTCTGAAGTATAAGGTGAGCACCTGGAGACAAGGTATGGGATCTCACAGGCAGATGTGCAGGTTTGGATGCACAGGGCCCTTTGGGAGTGGCCAGCATGTGACGATCATTGTAGTCACAGTAGTGAGGCCAACAACCAGAGCTGCCCACGGAAGAGCTGACAGCTTCGTCCCCATTTTCTAGATGTGGAAACTGGAACTCAGATGGCTTCAGAGAGTTCTCAGGGCCCCAGCCTGTGAATAGTAGCAACAGGATGTCTCTAACCAAATGCCCCAGCTGCCAATCTACCACCAATCCAGTGTGTTCTGTGCTCCATGCTTTACAAAGGCCACCACAGATTAGGGCTCAAGAGGAGCAGAGGGAGGGGAATTCCAAACACTGTGTAGCACTGACATTTAAGGCCAGAAACCTGGCTGCCGACACTGACTTTGGAGTCCTCATAGGCTGGAGGAGAGGGTGATGCCTACTCAAGCTTGCTGCAGGGGCAGTGAACGAGAGTCCTCAGAGAAAGGAACGGCAGGAACTTGGGAAGAGCAGGAACTTGGGAAGAGCAGCAACTTGGCAGGAGCAATGGCTCTGCCTGGATACATGGTTACATCGCCAACAAGCTTACCTAACAAGCCAGCTGCACTGGGCTAGGGGCTCTAAGACATAGAGAGATGACAGGAGACTTTCATGCCATCAAGCCAGAAGAAAGTAGAAAGAGCTTCCACAGAGGTCTGCCTAGGGCCTCGGAGGAGAATGTAGCATTTCCGCTATTTCCAGGGTGGGTCCAGATACCTGAGCCAAAAGGGGCGGTAAGGGGTTTCCCAGGAAACCACACTATGACAGCCTTTGATGGCTTTAAAAGTTGAGATTCGCCGACAATGAGGAAACTGAGGCCCAGAGAGCTCCAGAAACTTGTTCCAGGAACCAAGACTGCCAAAGAGCCAAATCGGAACCGATCCCAGGTCGCCAATTTTGAGTGCAGTACCTTCTCCAGTACTTCAAGCAGATAGGTTTAGGAAACCAAATATAATGCAAAATCGGGAGTTCAACGCAGGTGTCTAGGAGCCAGCACTGAGCACAGCCAGTGTGACTGGCCTTCCCACAGCCCACCACACCCAGGGCCTCCCACAGCCAGTACCTGTGCCCAGCTGTGTCTGCAGTCTTGGCAAGAGTCTGACCCTAACAAGCAGAGCTTAATCAAGGAAAGGGACAGAGGCAGCTGAGTGTGCTGAGCAGTTCCCACAAGAGCAGCTGCCTCTGCTTCCACCTTCCTAGAAGTCAGTAAGGCCTGAGGAAAGATGACAGTCAGGTCCAGGGGACCAATTACTGAGTCAAGGTCAAAATGGGTGAAATGCCTCAAGACAGTTAAGCCTCTTACTGTCTTAACCAGCACAGCTGACTCTGTTTGCCCTTACAGAAAAGGGCCTCTTTGCTATAGCAAGCAAGCATAGCAAGAATGAAGAACCGGAAAACATTTATTAAAAAAAAAAAAAAAAAAAAAAATCCTGGCCACAGGCACCGGAGAGATGGCTTGGCAATTAACAGTGCTTAATGGTGTTCCAAGAGACTCATGTTGAGTTCCCAGCACCCATGAGAGAGTAGGGAGGCTAACAACTTCTAACTCCAGGTCCAAGGGATTTGACTCCCTCTTCTGGCCTCTACAGGTACTTCACACAGGCAAAGTACCCATATACTCAAAAATAAATTAATTAAAAAAAATAATAATGGGTTTCATGACGACATCTGCGTGTGTGTGTGTGTGTGTGTGTGTGTGTGTGTGTGTGTGTGTGTGTGTAAAATTCTTAGCTCATATTTATCCACCTTCTCTAGTCCCTCCTCTCACTGGCTTGCTTTCTTCTCTTCCTGTTTGAAGTGAATAATTTCCATCCACTCATCAGATTTCACCTGAGGCAGAACTTATATCTTGGAAGTCTGGCCAGAGCCCTTCCCATATTCCACTGGTCCTCTGGCTTGCAGATCTGCTAGCTCCCTTCCCTTCCTGCAGTATTATGGCCACCCAGGTGGTGGCCACTACCTCAGTGTCCAGCTTAGTGGATTCTGAGCTTGTAGAGGGAAGGATTGCATCTGATCATAACGTCAGAGGCGGAGCAATCAGAGTATTTGTTGGAAAACATGTGAAGTCCACCCTTTCCAAGGTATTGAAGCATAAGCCACCTCACTTTTGCATCACAACCCTCAGCCATCACGGAAACTCCTGAGGTCTGGCAGGTAGTCCCTGTGCTTCCTGGCAGCAGCTCAGGCACATACACACATGCACAAGCCCGAACCCACCCACCCTGTGATTTCCTACCTGCCGGCTTGTTTGGTAGCAAAACGTTTTTGGCTTTTTTTTTTGTTTTGGGGTTTTGTTTTGTTTTTTTTTTTTAACCACTTTGCTCCATCTTTCTGCAATATCCTCCAGCAAACCAAGCATCCCCTTCTTGGGATGTTTTCAATCTGTTTTATGTTGATTTTAATTAAAGAATTCGAAACTGAACAAACAGTTCCTAGCAGGTGGCCATACAAGTGTGAAATAAGCAAACTGTTTTATCTGCCACAAACTCTGCTAGTAAATTTCTTCAAATTAATCCCAGCCTCAGAGAGTCTGCTGATTCCAAGGAGAGAGCTAAGCAATCCCAGCCTCCAAATATTTGCTTTTGATACAGCTCCTGGAGACAGGACTGGTGGAGTCTACCTTTGCTCCACCCCTGGGCCGCCTCATCTCCCAGACCCATCCCTGGTACCCCATTGACATAACTCATCTGGCCAGAATGAGGCTCACGTGATCACACCACTGCGCTCCAAAGCCAAAGTAGTCAAAGTACTCAGACTGCTCCAATAGAGTAATCAGAGGACAGGGAGGCTTCTCGACTTTACCCTCCACCCACACCAGCGACTGCTACTGCCCCGCCCCCCACCTGAGTTCAGCCCTCCTCACTAATCCTGGACTGCTCCAGGCAGGTACAGACTTGGACAGGCTTGGTCCACGTTCCAGGTGCAACTCAGGAGGAAAGAACTCTCCACAGTAAATGATACTGCCTAGTCCCGCCCAAGACCGAGGAGCAAAAGGGTTTCCTCCCTCACCCAGGATGAAGCCGTCAATCAGCACCGCCTCTGAGAGACTGGCTTGTCAGGACACAGTAAAAGTTTTAGCATTTTTCTTACTTTTAAGCAGGCATTGGCCCATACCTGGAATCCTAACCACTCAGAATGTTGAGGCAGGAAGATCACTAGTTCAAAGAAGGTCTTTCCAGGTTACAAACTGAATTGAAGGCCAACCTAGGTAACTTATCAAAACTTTGTCTCAAGATAAAAGGTTTTTTAAACAAAACAAAACAAAAAAAGATTATTTATTTATTATATGTAAGTAGACTGTAGCTGTCTTCAAACACTTTTTCTTCTCTCTCCGGCCCTGCTCGCTCCAGCCCCACTCTCTGTAGCTGTCTTCAGACAACCCAGAAGAGGGCATCAGATCTCATTACAGATGGCTGTGAGCCACCATGTGGTTGCTGGAATTTGAACTCAGGACCTTTGGAAGAGCAGTTAATGCTCTTACCCACTGAACTATCTCTCCAGCCCTAATAAAAGGTTTTTTGGGTTTTTTTAGGTTTTTGGGTTTTTTTATGTGCATTGGTGTTTTCCCTACATGTAAGTCTGTGTGAGGGTGCCAGATGCCCTGGAACTGGAGTTATAGACAGATATGAGCTGCTATGTGGGAGCTGGGAATTGAATCTGGGTCCTCTGGAAAAGCAGCCAGTGCTCTTAACTGATGAGTTGTCTCTCCAGACCTGAGAAAAGGTTTTGTTTTGTTTTGTTTTGTTTGTTTTGTTTTGTTTTGTTTTCAAGGGTAGGGGCCTTGCCTAGCACATGCGAGGCCTTGGGTTCGATCTGTAACATGACAAAAGAAAATATAATTACTTCTAGATACTAAAATTGCACATATGGGGGCACTTTATTAAAAGAAAAAGAATCACCTATGACAGAGGCAAACATGACCCAACAACAAGAACCAGGAATGACTTGGGCAGAGGGAGTAGCTGGAAACTTGTTCAATAAGGGATTTTAGTTAAATCACATATCAGATGTAACATACCACATAGAAACAAGCTTGTGATTTTAGTGGGAAAAGCAAGATAAAAGATAACATATATGAGTTCATTTTCCTTTTAGTATTTTATGGACATACATAGAATGGTATATATCCATAAATAGTACTATATAATCTTTATGTAATATATATTCCCTTTTAAGACCTACTTAATTATTTTATGTGCATGAGTGTCTTGCCTGCATGCATGTCTGTGTACCATGCTTGGTGCTTGCAGAAGCTACAAGAAGCATCAGATGCCCTGGATCTGAAGTTACAGATGGTTATGAGCCATGTAGGGTTCTGGGAATCGAACCAAAGTGCTCTACAAGAGTAGCCAGTACTCTTACCAATGAGCCGCACCCAGAGCCCCTATAGTGAAAATTCTACATGAATAAGTAGTATGCTGATATTTGTATGCATCTACAGTATTATATATTCTATATGTACTATAAATACCACACTTTTATTCTAGATATGTAATGTGAACATGCACACAGGAAGAAAAAGTGACTGAAAGAATTTAAACTAAGGATTAAAAGCGGCTTGAACTGGATAGATGGCTCAGCCATTAAGAGCACTCACTGCTTTTGCAGGTGACCTAAGTTTGGTTTCTGGCGCCCACATCAGGCCGCTCACAATCTTATGTAATTCTAGCTCTGTGGAATCCAGCGCCCTCTTCTGGCCTCTATAGTCATTGCATTCACATGCACAAACACACACATACACACACACAATTAAAAAATAAATGAATTATTTTACAAATAAATGTAAATAGTAGATTAATCTGATGGCTCTATTTCTTTACCTTTGATAATCCCCAATAACCACACAGAGAAACAAAGATTTATTTCAAGCTGCAACTCCATACTGGGCACTTAAATGATCTATAATAACCCCTATGCTAATCTGGCTCCCTTCTAGCCCCATCCTATGATACTTGCATATTGTTATTGATCTAGCTTTGGGGGCTTCAGATGTTTCTTCTCATTGTGTCTTTACTAACCCTCTTCTCCTGGTAGCAATCTAAATCTCTTTCTCTCTCCCTTCCCCCCACTAGCTGGCAGACGCTTCTGTCCTATTCTCTCTTCTGCCCGGCCACTGGGTGATCAGAATTATCGACAAGGCAGAGAACAAATGATAAGAATTGTTTACACAAACTTGAGACAAAAGATTCTAGACCTACACATTACAACGCCATGTCCCCAATTCAAATAAGATATGAGAGCAGAGAAATCAGCATTTGAATAACACAAGGATAACCTTTACACAGTGCACAGAAACATTATGCCTACAAAATTTTTAAGAGTGGTTGTCTCTCTAGGTACTAGGAATATAGGCAATATCTTTCCTTCCTCCCTTTTCTTCTTAAATAATAATTTTATGAATTTTCTATTGTTGAGACCCCTGACTGGGAAGGCAGGAGATTTAAAGTGGGACCAAGTATTATACAAGCACACAGCCTAACTCTATAACCAGATATGGAGCCATCAATATTACACTGCCCATTTCCTAATCTGCCTACAACATAGATGGAAATAAATGGTCTGCAAATATGTTCCCAGCTTCCATTGTGGCTAGACGCCTATGTCCTACAGTACACCGAGACAGAAGAGTGGGCAGGAGGAGAAGACACAGAAAAAGTACACAGCATCACTAGCTTTCGTTGTCACAGCACTGGATTGGTATTTACTGCACACTGGGTGTTATTCTATTATACACTTTAATCAAAGCATAGCACAGAATAACAAACCCTGCCTGCTCCAACTGCAGATCAACCCTCAGAGGGCCGTGCTATTTCTCATCATTCCCAGAAGTGGAATTCTTTCTGCTGGGGGGGGGGAATTCAGCAGCTACCACCCCCTCTATCAGAGCACAAACATGTCTCCTGGAAACTTCCATGCTGGCCTCCTCAACCTGTCCAGAGCCAACCCTTCTCCAGAGACTTGAAGTGCCACATCTGCATAACAGCTGGCAGCCGAGGAAAGAAATTTCTATGTCTATTAAGGAGATCTTAGCTGTTTTATAGACATCTAAATCTTATCGAATAAACTCAACAGACATTTCTCTCTCGTGATACAAACAAATGGGAGTCTGCTTCCCAAAGTCATTCATAAACCCAATCTCCTGTCTCATGGCTCCAACCTTCTCTAGGACCCCAGAGTGGGAACAGTGGAGAAAGTGAAGAAATTCTTGATTGTATAGGAATACTCTAACAGGCATGGCAGGAAGTCTATGGCTCCTCTGCTTATAGCCCAGTCATGGCAAGGATTTAGTTACACAGCCACAGTGAACTGTAAGAAAGGCCAGGAAATGTGCAGTATGTGGGATTTTTCGTGAAGAGGTTCTTCCTCACCTCAGTCTTTAGCCAGGGACATGACAGATGCTAGAAACATGGTGACTTCTCAAAGCCACCCGTCAAGTGAATAAAATGCCCCCCTTAGTCTCTCACAGCCAAGACACTTAGAAAATCTAAAGGCTACCAAGGACTACTAAACTGCCAAAAACAATACACTTCCATCTTCCTTACGTAGCCTTTCTGAGGCATTTGACCTCAGTACACTTCCTAAAGTACTCTCCTGTCCCAGCCTCATGACCTTATGCTCTCCTCACTGTCCTGTCTTCTACTTTCCCTCTGTGTGCCTGACAGGGCTCCTTCCCTCACTCCTTAATGATGTTCCCCCACCATCTCTATCCACTCCTTTCTCTTCATCCTCACCCTGTCTCTGCCTGAGACACTCACCTGTACTGTGCCTCAGAGATTTCCTTGCCATGTCCGCTGACCTAAGTGCTAGAGAGACAGAAGGCATGCGTTGTCAACACCTGCTGCCCACATGTTCAGCATCTCCTCTGCTCAGCATCACCTCTGCAGCCCACATGCTCAGCATCACCTCTGCTGCTCACATGCTCAGCATCTCCTCTGCAGCAGTGCTCACTCTCCACTTCCTAGGGTATTTTCCTTTTCCTGGGGAATGATTCTACCATCCACCTCTCACCCAGGGAACATGCTGACAGTCCCCTTGGGTCCTGTCATGCCTGATCCCACAGCAAGATAGCAACAAGCCTTACCATGTGAGCCACCCAGGTGCCTCTGGGCATCATCTCCTTTGGTGTTTCCAGCTCCACTATCACCCATCATGCCTTACCAGACCACCAAGAGGCATTCCCCCAGTCCCTTTCCCTCCAATCGTTCTGTAACTTTCTCAAAAAGCACACAGAGCCAGCATGTGTATGGGCAGATACACACCCTAGAGGGAATGCCATCTGGCTCCAGACCTGGAACAAAAGCCTCTGCTGTCTTGCTTAGTGCCTACTATCCATTCAAGAAGTACAGGACCAATGAGAGATGTCTTAGCAGGCAAAAGCATTTATTGCACAAGCTTGATGAGCTGAGTTTTATTCCCTGAAACAGCAGAACAAGAGAACTGACTCCTAAAAGTGGTTCTCTGACCATCATATATGCTCTGTGGCATATATGCACAGAAAGAGAGAGACAGACAGACAGACACAGAGAGAAAGAGAGTGGCAGAACAAATAATTAATTGATTAAATAAGTAAATAATTTTTAAAGGAAGTATGGATTGACCTGGTGTGGTGGTTTGGATGTGGTTGACCCATGAAAAGTGACACAATTAGGAGGTGTGGCCTTGTTAGAGGAAGTGTGTCACTGTGGAGGTGGGGCTCTGAGGTCTCATATATATATATGCTCAAGTTTGACCAGTGTAATCTAAACTCTCCTCCTGGCTGCCTTCAGATCAAGATGTAAACTCTTGGCTCGCCATGTCTGCCTGTATGCTGCCATTCTTTCCATGATGGTGATAATGGACTAAAACTCTGAACCTGTAAGCCAACCCCAATCAAATGTTTGCCTTTACAAGAGTTGCCATGGTTATGATGTCTCTTCATGGCAGTACAACACTAACTAACACCTGGTATGGCGGTGCACATCTGAAATCCCAGTACTTGGGAGGCTGAGGCAGCTGAGGGCAAATCTGAAGTGCTCTGCCCCACGTAAGGGGCTCCAGGTCTGGAACTCACTTGTTCCCTTCTTGAGCTTCTGAGATAAGACAGCTCCAGTCACATCACTTTATATGACAAGGAAATCTTGCCTGTTGCTGTCACTCCTGCCCCTTCACATTAAGAATCTGAATAAAGCCATTTTCAAATAGTAAAAAACAAAAATCTCAAGGGGCGAAGGATGGCTCAGCAATCAAGTGTTCATGCTGCTCTCGTAGAGGTCCGAGTTAGGTTCCCAGTGCCCACGTTGAGCAGCTTACAATCATGTGTTGCTCCAACTCCCAGAGTATTAGACAACCTTTTCTAGTCTCTGAGGGCACATACAGTCACATGCTCGTGCATACAAACACACACACGCACATATGCGCGCGCGTGCACACACACACACACACACACACACACAAGAATAAATGATTAGTCTGGGGAAGACCATTCTTGCTGTGGTAGAAACAGCAACTATTGAAACCTAGGCTGCTGCACCCGAGCTCAAAGTCTGGGGGTCTCACTGTCTGGCCAAGGAGATGCAGGGCCCTTGGGGAGAAGGCCCTTCCCTGGTCTGACCGATTCTCCACAGCAGCTTTTCTCTCCTTCCTACCTTCCCTTTCGGCTTCATCTCTTCTCAGGTAAACGACTCCTGAGCACTCAGGCTGGCCTCCTCCTGCTTCCTCACTGATCCATTGTGTGTGTGCGTGTGTGTGTGTGTGTGTGTGAGAGAGAGAGAGAGAGAGAGAGAGAGACAGAGAGACAGAGAGACAGAGAGACAGAGAGGCAGAGAGACAGAGAGACAGAGAGACAGAGAGACAGAGAGAGAGAGCATGCATGTATGCTTGATGTCTATGTGTGGTGTGTGGACAGGTGCATGCACCCATCTCCATGCAGAAGCAGAAGGAGGACATCAGGTGTCCTGCTCTGTCAATATTTGTATATTCTCTTGAAACAGAGTCTCTCTCTAAACCTAGAGCTGGGCTGGCAGCCAACAAGCCCAGTGGTCCTGTCTCCGGAGCAGTAGTTACAGGTACATGAAGGAATCCTCAAGTCCCTAAGCAATCCAATTCCTCCCATGCCTTAGCATTGCTGGCACCAAAGGCTATCGCGTGCAGATTTATCATTATAAGTACTCTAAGTAGAGAAGAGAGATGGCTCAGTGGTTAAGAAGAGCACTTACTGCTCTTGCAAAGAACCAGGTCCAATTCCTAGCTCTACATAGAGACTATCCATTACAGCCACCATAACTCCAGTTTTAGGTGATTCAAAGCCCTCTTCTGACTTCATTAGGCACCAAGCATGCTCATGCTGCACACACATACACACACAGAAAACATTCTTGCACATAAATAAAATTAATAATCTTTTAAATAAATAATTGCTTTAAGTGCCTATGTTAAAATAAATCTGAGAACACAAATAAATAGCTTAATGATGCATGTTAAGTCCTTGGAAAAGCAAAAAGTATACAAAGGAGTCCTATAGAAGCCCACTACTTTATAAGCTGGTTTTATAATTTTAAGGTTATTTACGTTGCTGTACACTCATGTGCACAAGTATGCACACATACATGCATACGCGTGTCGTGGTACACATGTGGAGTTCAGAGAACGATTTGTAGAAGTCAGTTCTCTCTTTCCATTATGTAGCTCCAGGAATAGAATCGGGTTGCTGGGCTTGGCAGCATTGGCAGCATGCACCATTACCCACTGAACCAAACTGCCTGCCAAAAGTATTTTTAAGAAGTACCTTGTATGAGTAGGTAATGCCAATCCTGAAAGTCATGGGTCATTATGGGCTGCTGACCTGGAAAGCTACCCAGAGGCCCCCAGAGCAACAAATACTAATACCATTGCTCTTGGTTGCCCATTCAAACGAGATGGTAAAATTGTATTGTATTGCTGAAGACACCATACACATTGGTAGCAAGACACAGAAAAATCAAACCGGAACTGAGCTAGAACTTCCTCACCACCGGCTAGCTTCCACAGTGTCAGAAGATGCTATCTATGTAAGCACCAGGAGAGAAAGAGCCCCAGTGGTTTTACCTAGCTGTGGACCATTCAGGTTAAAACGTCAGCCTGCCAGTCAAGGCGTATTCACTGGTACAACTAGAATGGCTGGTGTGAGGCAACCGGCTGTATGATCTTGTTGTTTAGTGGTTTGGGGTTTGTTGTTGTTGTTGTTGTTGTTTGTTTTTTCTGTCTAACTGTGTTCTGATTGGCTCTGAGGCCTACTCCACAGAGGGCGTTCACATCTGAAGCTGTGGACCTGGTCAGAGGCCCATGGCTAGGGAGGTCATAGACCCTCCCTATAGGGGAACCTAATGCTTCTGCTTTATGAAATGTGTGTGTTGTAAGACTACCTCCTAAATATTTATGTTTGTTTATACACATAGACCAGTGTTTACTTCAGCCTTAGTTGAAGGCTTTTTTTTTTTTTTTTTTTAACTTACAGAAAGGGGCGGCTAATGCAGAGACATGTAACTGATCAAGGAGCTGAGAATAAGTGACCGTTGAGTGCTCGGCCCACAATGGGACAGCCATGTTATTTCTTCCAATGAAAGAGGGCATGGAAAGTACATAGGAGTCAGAGGATGAGGAAGAGGCCTATGACATGCTGTCTTTAGAGCATGGCATATCCACTGCTCCCATGAGCTCACTTGTGCCTGCACAAGACTGGGTCTGTCAACATTCAGTCATAGAGAGGACAGGGACTCATAGGGACCCGCCTCTCCCAAGCAAGCTATTGGTAGTCAGTGGCACTGGTGGAGAGGAAGGCGTTGTCTTCAGTGATGTACAAACTAGTTAGCTGCCCGTGTTTGATGGCTACCTTCACACCCATGACCTGTAGGTTACCCTGGTTAAACTCAGTGAGTGGATCACAAAACAAAAAGACATGATAGTGAGGAGGATTTGTTTGGGGGGAAGGGGAGGTTGGTAGTGGGGGGAGGAGAGTAAGCGGAAGTAGGTAAGCATAACCAGAATGTGTTACATACATGTGTGAAATTATCGAGGATTAAATAATTTTAAAAATTACTTAAATTTAAATCCAAGAATGTTAATAATTGCATCCCAGGTAAATGTTTCTAAACATGCTACTTATAATTCAGAGACCATCAAACTGAATTAACAATCAAGACTGAATGCCTAAAACACACAAGAGGCAACAAGATTAAAAGTATAGAATTAGGGGCTGGAGAGATGGCTCACTTGCTGCTCTTGCAGAGGACCTGAGCTACATTAGGAACACAGCCACCTGTAACTTCAAGAAACCCAGCACCCTCTTCTGTCGTCCAAGAGCACCTGCACACATGTGCACATACCCACACACGGAGACACATACACACAAAATGATATATTTTTTTATTTTTGGTTTTGGTTTTGGTTTTTTGGTTTTTCGAGACGGGGTTTCTCTGTGTAGCCCTGGCTGTCCTAGAACTCACTCTGTAGACCAGGCTGGCCTCGAACTCAGAAATCCGCCTGTCTCTGCCTCCCAAGTGCTGGGATTAAAGGCGTGCGCCACCACTGCCCAGTGATATATTTTTTTAATAATGGAAAATAACAAACACTTTTCAAAAAACAGCAACGGTGCTGAAGAGGTGGCTTACAGAGGGTAAAACATTGGCCACATGAACATGAGAATCTGAGATAAGGCCTTCAGAATCCAGATAAAACCAGACACAGTTGAGCAAGTCAATAATCTAGCATGGGCTGGAGAGATGGCTCAGCAGTTAAGAGCACTGACTGCTCTTCCAGAGGTCCTGAGTTCAATTCCCAGCAACCACATGTTGGCTCACAACCATCTGTAATGGGATCCGATGCCCTCTTCTGCTGTGTCTTATGACAATGACAGTGTATTCACACATATAAAATAAGTAAATCTTAGAAAACATTAATAATAATCCTAGCACATCTACAAGACGGGAGGAGGAAGCAGGTGAATCCCAGCAGCTCACACACACATACACACACACACACACACACACACACACAACTTTTAAAGAAAAAGTAGTGAAATCTGGGAACATAGTTTGTAGACACAACATTCATCTAGTGTGAGCAAGGCCTTGGGTTCAGATCCTGGAACCACAAAAAAATACAATGACCTCAAAGATGTTGAAAGAGAAAAGATTAATCTCAAAGATGTTGAAAGAGAAAATGTTCACAGTGACAAAAAGGTCAGTTACTCAAGGGAAAAAAAAGTAACACTAAGTGTGTTTGTACATGATCACGGAACATTTACACGGAAACCCCCGTGATTCACTGTATTACTAGGCTAAAACCAAAAAATATGTAGCCAAAAATACAGAAAATTGTTTTTAAAAATGCAATGCCTACATGTGATTTGCTTTAGTCTCAACATATTAAACACAACCTTAACCCTATAAAGGATACTTTTTAATTGTGTGTGCACACATGTGTACAGGTTTGTATATGGGAGTGCAGTGCCTGGTGAGGCCTTGGATCTCCTAGACCTGAAGTTACAGGTAGTTGTGAGCCACACAACATGGATGCTGGGATTTGAACTCTGGTCCTCAGCAAGAGCAGCAGCACATGCTCTTACCACTTAGCCATGTCTCCAGCTCCCACAAAGTAAATTTTAAAACTCTGTTACTAATATTATACTTAGTGTTGAAAGACTAGGTGCTTTTCTCTAAAATTGAGAAAAAAAGGTTTCTGTTTTCTTCTATTTAATGTCATATAGCCAATGCAATAAGACAAGAAAAAGATATCAGTCCACTTGAAAAGGATGACAAAATTCTCTTCACAGATAAGTTTATAGAAAAAAATTCCAACAAATGTGCAAAAAAAAAGATGAAACTCATTAGAACTAAAAAATGACATTAACAGTCTCGGAAAACACAAGGTTCATTTTTTAAATTGTACTTCCTCATACTAACAAACAACTGAAAACAAAATCTGGAAAAGAGTAGTTCTAAGGTTGAAGTGATAGCTCAGTGGATAAGGTTCTGTAAAAGAGGAACCAAACTGAAGCCATTTTGAATAAAAACTTCCATTTTGAATAGGCGCCAAATAAAGTTTAAGTTCCCAAGACCTTCTGGGTAACTGACATCCTCCTTAGCAGAGAAAGACATGTACATGAGTAACTGACTCTCTGGGTGGCAAGTTGAGATATGAATGCTAGGCAAGTTGTCCCACAACAGTTGAATAAACCAACTAATGAGAACAGGACATGCACACCACAAAGACTTGTCCCTAAGGAAGTCCCCTTTCCATAAGTCCTGACTGGTGGAAAACATAATTGTAACTTGGCACAGATGTTTGTGCTTAAAAGCTCTGTAACATTCTGGCTCAGGTTCAGCTCCCGGAGTCTGTTCTGTGGCCCTGACTGATCAGTGGTGCCTGAGAACAGTACATTGTATCACCTGCGCTGACCTGGTGTTTGAGTTGTGTTTGATCTAAACTGACCTCAAAACAGTGCCTACCATGCAAGTGTTAAGACCAGAGTTCAGATTTCTAGAACCCACATTTAAAAGGCAGGCAGGTACGGCAGCTGCTGTCGGCATTCCCAACATGGGAGGCAGACAAGGGATTCCTGTGACAGGCTGACTAGCTAGACTAACCAAAACTGGCCAACCCCAGGTGCAGTGAGAGACCACACTCAATAAATAACACGGAGAGAGCTGATGAGATGGCTCATTGGGTAAAGGCGCTTGCTCCCAAGTCTGAAGACCTGAATGGAACCTACATGGTAGAAGGAGAGAACCAGCTCCTGCAAATAAATTGTCCTATCTACTCCACATGTGTTGTGACATGCATGTATGTGCACACATGCTGAGAGGAGGGAAGGGGGGGTAAATAAATCTTAAGAATATTTAAAGTCGGGCAGTGGTGGCGCACGCCTTTAATCCCAGCACTTGGGAGGCAGAGACAGCGGATTTCTGAGTTCGAGGCCAGCCTGGTCTACAGACAGGTTCCAGGACAGCCAGGGCTACACAGAGAAACCCTGTCTCGGAAAAAAAAAAAAAAAAAAAAAAAAAAAGAACATTTAATGGAAAGCACTCAAGGAAGACATACAGCATCAACTTCAAGCCTCCACAAACAGACATACAGCTATGCATCCACACACAAACAACATGTAAAATAATAAGAGTAGTGGTACTAAAAATAACACTTATCAGAATTTGTGTAAGACATCCACATTGAAAACTTATAAAACATTGCTGAGAAAAATACAGAGACTAGAGATGTGTTATAGCCGTAAAGCAGACGGCTCGATGTGAAGATGCTGACGCCCCCCAACAATCTACATATAGATCAATGAAAAGCCTAGTCAAGGACCAGCGGGCCCCTGTCATAAATCGACAGTCTGCTTCAAAGGAAAATGAAATAAGACGTAGGGCACAGGGCAGAGGTCTTACACGCCTTGATTTTATGACTTACATCAAAGCCACAGTGCTCACAGAGTGTGGCTTGAGGTGAGGATGAACACATAGATCAATGAAGCTGACGTGCCAGAAGGCTGCCCAACACACATCATTTGGTTTCAGACAAAAGATCCATGTAATCTAGTGGTGGGGGTGGGGCATCTGCGACAAATGGCGATGGGGAACTGTATATCTTCCTGTGGTGAGAGAAGGGGACACTTTACATAAAACTTAACCCGAGGGGTTGAAGAGATGGCTCAGCAGCTAAGAGCACTGGCTGCTTTCCAGAGGACCCAGGTTCGATTCCCAGCACCCACAGCGTAGATTACATCAGCATCCTGGGAGTTACCACGCCCTCTTCTGACCTCCTCTGGCACCAGACATGCATGTGTTGCATAGATGTACAGACAAAACACGTATGCATGCAAAAATAAATAAATGAAATGGAACTATGAAATTCCGGAAGGGAGCAAGAGTAAATTTTTTACTATCTTCAATTAGGCTAAGAGTTTTTAGGGTACAAAAGCGAAACACTGTCTCTCAAGGTCACCTTTAAAACAAGGCCAAGGAACCAGGTTTACCATTCCTGCATTCAGGAAGCTAAGATGGAAGGATCTAGAATTTTAAGTAAATCTGGACTACATGGTGAGAGGAAGGGCAAAAGAGAGAGAATAGGTGAGCTTTCAAGGTGTGTTTAAGGAGAGTTCCATCTCCTGTCCATTTCTACACAAGGGCTCTTGGAGCTCCTTCATCTTCCTAATCCAAGCCCTCAAAATAGCCAACTCATTCTCTCCCCACAACCCGTGTGTGTGTATGTGTGTGTGTGTATGTGGTCGGTCAGTCTGTCTGTCTGTCTGAGTGTGTCTGTGTGTATGAGCATGTGTGTCTTTGTGTATGCATGTATGTGTTTGTATGTGAATGTGTGAGTGAGCGTGTATGTGTGTATGTTCATGAGTGTATATATGTCTGAGTATATATGTATGTGTCTGTGTATATGTGTGTATGTATGTGTGAATGTGCGTGTCCATGTGTGGGTGTTTGTTAGGGTTTTACTGCTGTGAACAGACACCATGACCAAAGCAACTCTTATAAGGACAACATTTAATTGAGACTGGCTTACAGGTTCAGAGGTTCAGTTCATTATCATCAAGGTGGGAGCATGGCAGCATCCAGGCAGGCATGGTGCAGGAGGAGCTGAGAGTTCTACATCTTCATCTGAAGGCACCTAGGAGAAGACTGGCTTCCAGGAAGCTAGGATGAGGGACTTAAGCCCACACCTACAGTGACACACCTACTCCAACAGGGCCACACCTCCTAATAGTGCCACTCCTTGGGCTAAGCATATACAAACCATAACAGTGTGTGTGTGTGTGTGTGTGTCTGTGTGTGTTTGTGTGTTAGTGCATGTCTGTATATATGTGCGTGTGTGTATCTGTGTATATGTGTGTATATGTATATGTGTATGTGTGTGTGAATGTATGTGAGTGTATATGTATGTGTGTCTGTGTGTGTGTGTCTGTGTGTACATATGTAAATGTATGTGTGAGTGTGTATATATCTGTGTGTGTAGGTATGTGTATGTATGTATGAGTATGAATGTATATAAATATGTATGTGTGAGCATGTGTGTCTGTGTGTGTGTAGGTGTGTTTGTATGTATTAGTGTGTGTGTGTGTGTGTGTGTGTGTGTGTGTGTGTGTACAGAGACAGATGTGCCATGGTATGTGCAAAAGTCAAAAAACAAAATGCAAGCCCCACAAGGAGCCGGGACAGGACCTGTGCAGCTTAGTCTTCATCAGCATCACACAGGCTAGAGTCACAGGCAAGAGGGAATCACAACAGAGGAACTGCCTCCATCAGACTGGCCTGTGAGTGTGTCTAATGATTGATGTGGGAAAGTCCAGCCTACTGTGGGGAGTGCTAGCCCTGGGCAGGTGGTCCTGGGGTGTAATAAAAAAAGCAGGCTAGACAAGTCATGGGGAGCAAGCCAATAAGCAGCACTCCTCTATGGGCTGTTTCACTTCCTGCCTCTAAGGTCCTACCTTGATGGCCTGCAACCTGGAAGTGTAAAATGAAATAAACCTTTTCCTCCCTGGGTTGTTTGGCCAGTGTTTGTTCCTGAAGCATATAGCAAGGTAGGGCAGTGCCTGACTTGCCTTCACTGATTCAGACACTGACAGGGGCTGGACACTCTTACTAAATGAACAACTGCACAGTCACACTTCTGGTACCACTGGGACCAGCCTGGGAGATAAACAGTGAGGGAGTTTCATTCTCTTTTGCAAATGAAAAATCTAAGGTGCAAGGAAGTGAGATAAGTTGCCCAAGGCCACATGCTGGCAGAAACGAAGCTGACTCCTCACTGGGCGCCTTTTCTCCATGTATGCTGCTCCAACTCTCAACCAGAGCAGCCCAACTTGGCCCAGGCATAGAAGGATGCTAGTGGACACCTGGCCCCTCTCACCCACTCTTGCCCTTCAATCTCCTGTTCCCTCCTCCCTGGCCTCCTTTCCTTAGTGGACAGGCCAGACGGCACCATAGTAAGAACAGACATAATCGATTTGAATCACACCTAACCCAGCTGTGTGGTGTTGGGCACATTTCTCTGACCCTCTTCTCTAAAGTGGGGATCAAACAGTACTCACCCCAAAAAGCTGGATACGGACCTAGCAAGTATGCAGATGTATGTGCTCTGGGCATCTGCATTTTGTTATTTCTCTCTCCCTACTGTGTGACCCCATATTGGTGTGTCCAATCCTCCATTGGTGAGTCTGTCTTTCTGCCTATAACCCAAACGAGGTCCCAAGCAAAGCAGGAGGGATCTTCATGATCCAGCAGCAGTTAGAAGGAAGACGTGGGAAACCTGTGAGGGAGAGCTACAGCTGAACGGTAGGAACAATACACAATCTCATCCTGGACAAAAAGGAAATGGGTGACTAAGAGTAGCCATCACCCATGCACCAAAAGACCTGGCTCTTGGAGTGCTGCAGAAGGTGACACTTAGTTAGTCATTTGCCAAGGCAGGTTCCTGTGGCAGGATTTGCTGAAGGAGTCCTGTATGCCAGACCAAAGTCAAAGAAACCCACCTCTGGGTTCATAAGCAGGCTGTCATCAGACACAGGGAAAGTCTTGGGTCTCCACATCCTAGGCAAGAAAGGGCACAGAAAACCTGGCATCCAGTCAATGTACAGTGGCCATTGGAAAGCAGTCATATGACCCCTCTGAGCTTCCTTTTCCCAGGTATGAAACGCTGTGGTTCTAAGTGCCCTGCTAGTGGCTGTGAACATTCAGTTTAAAGATATCAGGAAAGAAGGCCCTTGGTGAACCACAAGAAATTCTGTGGTGCATCCTGCTGGCACTGGCTTCGTGACAGAGCTCCCACCACTACCCTCTAATGACCAGCCCACCCCTTGTCTTCTTGCCCCACAGTCACAGAGAATACCTTACCAATGAAGATACCAGACAGACAGACCCTCTCTCTCTCTCTCTCTCTCTCTCTCTCTCTCTCTCTCTCTCTCTCTCTCTCTCCAAAACAATCTGCCAGCATGGTCCTGCTAAGCTTCCAATCATCCTGCAGTGCAACCTGGAGCTACCCCATTACTGGGCTGGAGTCCTCCATCATGAGGAGAGGGACCATGGTGCTCAACTCTCAGCAGTGTCTACACCTGTCAGCTTCATGTTGGTAGCGTGAGATCAGCCACAGTGGGACTATTTACACCACAGAAATTGGCAAACAGGACAAATCAGGGTCCCACTGCTTGAGCTAACAATCCAAATCTCCTTCCAGTGGCCAGGAACTGAGCAGCTGGCTTAAGCAGATTGCCCAGCCAGCTCAGCACCCCGCCGCTTTCCAGGGATTCACCCCTAATTAATATGGATGCACACCTGGCCAGCAGCAGGCCGCAACCCGCACAGCAACGCTCATGCACATGAGTGTACACACACGTCCTCTGTCTACCGTATCCGCGGGCGTAGTCAGAGAAGGGAAGGAGACAGACCCCTGCTCTCATCAATTGCAGGAACAAGCTCTGAGCTCCTTCTGGCCTGAGTGGTACCCAACACCCTTCCCCTGTCTCCCTGCTCTGCCACCTCCACCACCTTGGCAAACCTCCAGAATCCCGAGGCTGCCACTGAAGGGCACCACCGTACAGGCCCTAATCCCTGTCATTATAGCATGCCCATTCCCAGACTCCCACTCCAAAAAAGTTGTGTTTGGGACATCTTTCCCACTTAGACTAAGGGCCTGATGCCCCCTGAAGCTAGTCCACGTGACACTGCCTCCTCTGCCTCTCACACATCCCATAACTTAGATGACCTCTCCACTGAGGCCGGGGAGGGCATGTCTGGGAGATAGGGAGGGCTGTTCTGGGGAAGGGATCTGGGCCAGACTATTGCCCTCCATGCTGTGCCCCCTCTAAATGTTTTTGTTTGATGTTGTTTCTGTCTTCCAAATCACACTCAGGTGCCTCCTTCTCCCTCCCAGTGGACTGTGTAGAAGCCTCCAGTCTAAGACTTGAGAATACGACCTTCAATATCCTAGAAAGGTTATCGAGGAAAAATAGTCTCGCTAGATGTGTTGAGCAAGTCTTTAACACTAACACTTGGGAGGCAGAGGCAGGTGGATCTCTGCGAATGTAAGGACAGACTGGTCTACACAGCATGTTCCAGGCCTGCCAGTGCTATATAATGAGACTCAAACACCAAAACAAAAAAGGGGGTGGTGTTTATCGTACAGCCCACGCCAGCCTCAAACTGTCTAGATGCCCAGGCTGGCCTTGAACTCTAATCCTCCTATCCCAGCCTCCCAAGCTATGGTATTACAGGCATACAACACCATGTCCAGCTGGCTTGGTTTCACTTCCTGTTACTGTGATAAAAATACCCTGACAAAATTTATTTGCCTCACAATTCCAGGTTGCAGCCCATCACTGTGGGGAAGTTAAGGTGGTGGAAACTTAAGCTA
The DNA here is from genome assembly GCA_028551405.1 of Uromys caudimaculatus. Taxonomy (NCBI): domain Eukaryota; kingdom Metazoa; phylum Chordata; class Mammalia; order Rodentia; family Muridae; genus Uromys; species Uromys caudimaculatus. The sequence goes on from CM052706.1 coordinate 71,187,247, forward strand.
AGAGGGTCGTTACAGTCAACATCTGGAGCAGAGAGCAAAGTACACATGCTAGTGCTCAGTTCCATTTCTCTACACGTGCAATCCAGGATCCCCAGCAAAGGGAATGGTGCTGCCCACAGTGGACAGATCTTCCCACTAATCAAGACAATTTCAGACAGACAGGCCAACTTAATCTAGACAATCTCCCATTGAGGCTCCCTTCTAGGTAATTCTAATGTGACAAGTTGACAAACCACCATATCAGCTAACTGGTATCTTTATGAAAAGCAGAAGTTTGGGCCACAAGACAAACTCTGAGAGAGGACAATGTGAAGTACAGCAAGAGACACCATGCACAGCTAAGAGATCTTCCTAAGCAGGCCGTCTTCACAGTCCTAGGAGTCAATTGCACCAGTGGATCATGGGGCATTTCAGCACCGTGGTGGTTTGAATAGAAATGGCCCCCAGTAGGCCCTTATAGTTGAATGCTTAGTAATTAGGAAGTGGTGCTACGGGAATTAGGAGATGTGGCCTTGTTGGAGGAAGTGTGTCACTGGGGGTGAGCTTTGGGGTTTCAAATGCTCAAGCTAGACCCTGTGTCTCTCTTCTTCCTGCTGACTTTGGATCGGGATGTAGAACCCTCGGCTACCATGTCTGCCGGCCATGATGATAATGGACTAAACCTCCAAAACTATAAACAAGCCCCAATTAAATGTTTTCCTTTATAAAAGCTGCTGTGGTCATGGCGTCTCTTCACAGTAATAGAACACTGACTAAGACAGGCACCCACTGCTGTGAGACAGCGTTGCTGGTAGCACTCACTGCAGCAGCCCTGTTGGCCAACACATGCTCTCTGTGAAGGAACTGAGAGACGTGCTCAGGGCAGTGTAGGTTCAATGTCTTCCAAAGCTGCAAAACTGACGCTGCTCCACTGGTCCTCATAGCAGAGACCTACTCGGGCCCAACGGATGCTGCGTGTCTCCTCAGACAGATGAGGAAACCGTGGTGGTTTGAATAGAAATGCCCCCCCATAGGCTCATTTAACTGAATGCTTCGTAAACAGGAAGTGGTGCTACCTGACAAGGATTAGGACATGTGTCACTTGAGGTGGACTTCGGGTGAACAGAGATTCAGAACACTTAGTAAAAAAGTCCACTAAGTTAATCATGGAGCCATGCCTAAAACCAAAGCCTCCCTCACCAACGAGCCAAGAGTATTCTACAGTCAAACTACTGTTCTCAGATGTATGCAGGATTCTGTGAGGCCCTGGGACTGGGGGACTGGGGGCCTCTCCACCCACCCTTCCTCTCCAGAGGAAAACTTCACACCAAAGTCCCTGTATTAATCACATTTCTTACTGCTTTGACAAAATGCCAGACAAAAGCAACCTAAGGAAGGGTCAATTTGGACTCATGGTTTAAAGGTATAGCCACCATGGCAGGGAACCATGGTACTGATGCAGCTCTAAGCTGTGGCATGGCAGGTGAAGGCGTACCTACAGTCATGAAGAAGAAAGATGACCACAGCAATGAATGCTGGGAGTCAGCTTTCTCCCCTTTTTATCATCCTGGGACCTGTTTTACCTCCTCAGTTAAACCTCTGGAAACACTGCCCAACCCTCACCCCAGACACAGCCCGGAGGTGTGTCTCCTAGATTCTAAATCCAGTCAAGTTAGATGATGAACAGAACAGCGAAAAGCATCAGGCAGCGCTCAGGCAGCCCCACAGCTGGGCCCCAGGTCCACACCAAGTGAAGCCCACTGTGGGGGTAGAACTTGGCTCTGGCCCAGTCAGCAGCTCCTCTAGGGTGTAAGGGAGGATCACGAACTAGAAAGTACCATGGTGGCTCTGTGACAGGCTAGCTCATGGTACCAGCCTCTCACATGAGTTTAGCTGAGGAAGGCAGAGGTGCCCCCACCCCATGCCAGAGGGCACAGGCCCAGCAGGCAATCTCTTCTCAGATATGTGAAGTACAAATGTAGGTGCAAACTGACATCCACTCATTCTGTACAAAGTCCTAGGACATGTCAACGTTGGGAGTGTTTCTTCAGCTTCTCTACTGATGGACAAGAGATCTTTAAAATATCCATGCAAAGAGAAAATTAGAGTTTGGTTTTCAATTTGACCTTTATCCTTTACCAAAATATGATGTGGCTGCTTATCATGATATATATATTTATATAATATAAATATATTTATATTTTATATAACTATATAGTACATATTATAATATATAAAACATTATATTCTATTATATTTTATGTTATATATATATGAATGAACTGGGTTGGCAAAAGGCCTCAGTGGGTAAAAGTGTTTCCCCTGAAAACCTTATAACCTGAGTTGGATCACCAGAATCCCCTATAGAAGGAGCAAACTAGATCTAAAAGTTACCCTCTGACCTCTGTGCAGGAGTATATGTGCGTGCACGCACATACTCAGGCATGCACATACTATTGATAAAATAATAATTTTAAAGAGTTACACAGAACACTTACACGATCCTTATAACATTTATCCATACAGTAGCCCTAAGAGTGTGTGCTATAATCTGCCCTTTACAGGTTAGACAACAGAGGCTCGGATATCCAGCGTCTAAACAGAGAGGCTGGAATGCTAATCAGACTCTCAGGCACAAAGCCTGGGACTCTGACCACCAACTAGGGGTCTACAAAGCCTTTTTCTTTCTTTCTCATACAATACATCCTGACCACAGTTTCCCCTCGCTCCACTCCTCCCAGCCATACCCCACCTCCCCTCTCCCCAATCCACTGCCCCTCCACTTCCCTTCCAAAAAGAGCAGGCGTCCCGGGGATATCAGCCAAACGTGGCATAGAAAGTGTCAATAAGACCAGGCACAAACCCTCATATCAGGGCTGGGAGAAGCAACCCAGTAGGAGGAAAGGGGTCCCAAGAGCAGGAGAAAAGTCAGAGACACCCCCGCTCCCAGTGTTAGGAGTCCCACAAAACCACCAGGCTAACAACCATAACATATATGCAGAGGACTTAGAATAGACCCGTGCAGGCTCCCTGATTGTTGCTTCAGTCTCTGTGAGCACCTATGAGCCCTGCTTAGTTGATTTTTTTGAACCACGCTCTCCTGATGTCCTTGACCCCTCTGGCTCTCAGAATTCTTACTCCCCATCTTCTGCAGGGTCCCTGAGCTCCCAGGGGAGGCACCCAGTGGAGATCTCCAATTTGGGTGCTCTCTCTGCCTAATGTTTGACTGTAGTCTCCACATCTGCTCCTATCAGCTGCTGGAGAAAGCCTCTCTGATGATGTTTGGGCTAAGCAGCAATATATGAGAATATAAGGATAGCATTAGGAATCATCTTTTTTTTTTTTTTTTCTGTCCTAGGTCTGTGAGCTATCCAGCCTCTGGTTACGAGTCATCCTGGCATCACTGGGCATGGGCTCCCTCTCATTGTGTGGACTTCAAATTAGACCAGTCACTGGTTGGTCACTCTACAAAGCCTTTTAACCTTTGATATTTTCGCTGATTTTTTTTAAATGGCAGTAAAATAAATGTTATACATACTAAATGCTTACCCTCCCACATTACCATGGGTTTAAATTTTTTTAAGATCTTTCTTTCTTTACTTGGAATTGAAGAATTTCTGCAGTAGTGGACTACAAAGAATAGAGGGACCAGAAACATTCCCAGAGCAAAGGACCTCAGCCTAGACACCAGTGTAGAGAGATACCTTTATCTCTTCTTGTCCCTCCCTGGGTCCTCTGCCCCCTAGAAAGAAACACAAGCCTGGGTTGCCCTCTAGTGGCTATAATGATAATTACAGCCAACACCTTTGTCTCCGTGGATGGCTACCTGAGAATCCAAGGCTCTCTGCCCACTGCTGGAGCTGAGGCTGAACACTGTGCCCAAAGGCCAAACCACACTCCACCACTGTCAGGGTGTCAGAATCAGGTCTCATGGATGCATAGCTCAGTTGATAGTGATTACATATCATGGTCAAAGTCTGACTTTGATTCCCAGCATCAGATAAAACTGGGCACAGTAACACATGCCTATAATTCTAACACTAGAGAAGTAGAGACAGGAAGATCAGAAGTTAAAGGTTATCTTCAGCTACATAGTGAGCTGAAGGCCAGCCTGGGCTACATGAAACTCTGTATGGGGGCGGGGGGTCATGCCTACCCTCATTAATACCTCCTCTCCTCTCTGACTTCTCCTTTGGACCTAAGAAACTCGCTGTCAGTCCTAGGACAAGGTACTTCCATGGAATGTCAGATCTGGAGGAAGCCACCTGCCAACAGACCCCAAATAGCACATAAACCCTGTGGGGCCATCAGAAGACAAGGTCTGCCTTGTGTCCTGAGATGGCAGATGGCATACAAGCCTAGAAATGGGGAGGTGGCTCCTCACAGTTCCATCAGGTCTGAGAGTCAGGGCGATGTGGAGCATGGGCAGTCCTTCTCCAGTGAAGACAGCCTAGTCACCCCTCCACCATTCTTACTTCAGAAGCTAGCTGAGCCAGTGTGGCCCTCCCTCAACCCCCAAGGCTGGAGTGCATTAGCAGCCTGCAGGCTGTCAGGAGCAGTTGCAGACGCCCCATTTATATTCCTAAGTAGAGGACTTGTTAATATGGAGCCTGCCTCTGGGGAAATGGGAATGTGCAGAGTGAGAGATGACAAATCACAGCCCAGCGGCCAGGCTGAGAGCACTAATACCCACTTACATCTCATTCATTAGCCCTCACTGGCCAGCGAGCCTTGGCTACCAAGGGGCTAAGGGCTGGCCTCCAGGAGCCCCTTTGGCTCTGAGAAACTCAGGCGCTGGTGGCAGGTGGCAGGGTGACCTCTCCTGCCAGCAGATCACTAAAAGGCCCATGTAACAGATAATCAAGGTCCCAGTGCAGCCCCACAAAGTAGACAAGAGTGAGTCCCAAACCAGACCTCATTCCTTGGGACACAACTCTAGCCCGAGTCTCAGATGAAAGGATTGAAGGTTGGAACACCCAGTCCATTTTGGCCACACCCAGTCTCCACTTGGAAAGGATCTGTCAGCCATTGGACTATGACAACGGCAAGACACCCCACTCCCCTACCCTAAGCTTACACAAATCCACACAGCACAGCCTGCAGGCAGGGCAGGGCCTGGGCTGGGCTGGCTAGACACTACTTCTTCATATGGCTGGAGCCTGGTCCCGAGCAGAGCAAGTGTGCAGCTTGAGTAATGGCAGGCACAGATCCACCCGAATCCTGATAAGGGAGAATAATAACTTGTCAAAGATATATATGATATGTGTTTGCTCTCCCGACGGAATATCTATGGGGCTAATTCATCAAGCCGGCGGGCTGACTGGAGACCCAGGGAGGAAAGCCAGAAGAAGCATGTGATCCCTAGTGCCCCAGTGGAAGGGTGAGAACCTGCGTGGACTGCGTGGGTCACTGGAAGCTCACCAGGGCCCTGGCAAGCCCTGAAACTGGCTGTCTTGGGGTTCACCTGACAGCAGTCCGTGAAGCTCCCGGTTTGGGAACCTGGAAGTTGAGTAAATAGAGTGACCCCCCTCCTGGAAGGGAATCAGTCCACCTCTGTCTCCTCCCACTGCCTTGGCTCTGCCCCCCTGTACTCTGAAAGACAGCGTGACAAGAGTTCGTTCCAAGAATGCTAAAGTGAAGGAAATAAGGAAAGTAAAAAAAAAGAAAAAGAAAAGAAAAGAGATATAAGCTTAAAAATAAAGGAAAACTCATCTGCCCACCTGGAAGCACTCACAGAGGATTCCACCTGCTGCCGACCCATGGGGGGGCGGGGCTCTCCTCTGTCTGTTCCTTAGTGATTCCTGATAGACAACTCCCCCAACCCAGGCTCTGCCTTCCTCCTTTTTGTCACAGTAATAAAAATAACTGAACTGATACGTATCATTACAGCACCCCACACACTCATCTCCCAGGGATTTACCTGTCCTTGAGCACCCAGAGCCAGGGACCAATCTCCAGGCAGGAACGCCAGCACCCAGCACCTCATAGGGAACTGCCTCTGGAGTTTTGACCCTCCTCTTCCCCTGCCCAGCCCCCAGCCTCCATGCACCTGTCTGTTTCTTCTCAGTTACTCCAGTGTTCCAGAATGACAATCACCATTTCTTCAATACAGGATAAAGGCCCTATCAGACACCAGGCCCAATCTTGGCACCGTGTACATACTAAAAAGCAGAGATGAAAGGCCGCCAATATTGGTGTCATGGTATGTGGAGACACTTCCTCAACTACCATCAGCTCTCCCGGGCCCTACCTCCCTGAGGCCCAGCAACTGAAGGGTTAACACCTGACACAGTTCAGAAGGCCTCTAGGACCCTGTCCAGCTCTTGCTCAGTTTCCATCCCATTAGTCAGAGCTGATACCATTCTGTTGTTAAATATTTTGACTCTCACCCTGGTAGCACATCTGTAAGCCCATCCTGTGGGAATTCCGTGAGCATTACTCCGTAAGAAAGTCTGTTGGCTCTCTCACCCCTCCCTCCTCTCCCTCCCTCTCATTTCATTCTTTTCTTCTCTTCCTTCTTTCCTTCCCTCCTGCCTTCCTCCTTCCCTTCCCTCCTTTTCTCCTCTCTTCCATCTTTCCTCCCCCTCCTTCCTTTCTTTCTCTTTGAGGCCTCAGGTCTCCCTCACAACACAAGTCCTCTCTCAGCCCTGGCTCTAGCCATAGATCTGAGAGACCATTGGCAAGTGCTCTCAAGGTGCAGCTCACCATCCTGGCAGAAGCTGGTAACGCCTGCATCCCAAGGGCTGGGAAACATGGAGGTCTGCCCCCAGGGTACCAGCCTGCACCCCTCCACACACACCCCTTTCCCAGTGGCCACTGGAAGTCTATTCTAGCATGCGCACGGAAGGCAGGTCTGGAGCTGAAGGGTGCTCGCCTGCCTCCCTGCAGGGTGTGAAGAAGGGGAGAGGAAAGGAGGGCTCTGCCCCACTAGGGCAGCCTGAAGCTGGAAGCAATTAACTTGGCGTTTTCAAACAAGGGCAGAGGAAGCAGGAGGCTTGAGACTGAGTCAGCACATTGGAGAGGCAGGCGCCAGGCGGCTGGCTCAGCTCGTTAGCAGGACCGGCTGAGCCAAGGAGATACAAGGTCAGGGAGAAGGGGATGAGAGACCCCAGTCACAGATGAGGTGGGGATTGAGTTGGGAAAATGGCTTCAGACCCCTCCCTATCCCCACCCTAGAGACTCCAGAAGGCCACTGCCTAAGACCAGAGCTCAACCTCTTCTCCCCAAACAGAGGCACCCACCCACCAACCAACCAACAGACATCAGACTCACTTCTTTGCCAAGTGCTGGCCTCTCAGGGAGCTGTGCCCAAGGCCCTTTGAAGAACACAGGGATGGGGAGGAGATTAAAGGACGTTAGAGTGCTGAGAGTCTCCGAAAAGAAAACAGTCTGTTAGACATTTAAAATAAGGAACGTAGAGCTGGGGATAGCACAGTTGGCAGAGAGCTAACCTAGCATGCACAAAGCCCCACTTTCAATCCCAGCCCCCGTAAGCAGATGTGATGGCACACACCCATAATCCCAGCACTTCAAAGGTTCAGAAAGATCAGAAGTTTAAGGTCATCCTCAGCTACATAGTAAACTCAAGGTCGGCCTAGGCTGCACGAGACCATGTCCCCAAATAATAAAGTAGTACATATACCCAGATGTTGACCAGGAAAAAAACAAAAAAGCAAGCTGCTATGATTGGCGGAGTCCCTTGCCAGGTGCTGGAAGTCATACCCTGTCACCTATGGGCCTTGCATTTCTGGAAGGGACAGAGGTTGGGTGCTTGATGTGCAAAGCAACCCACTCACATTCATCCGCTGGAAAATACCGGAGCTGAGAGCTGCATTGGGGCTGCCTATCTCCATAGCCTAGGTTTTTCCCAACTCAGTGCTCCAGAGATGGGCAGGGCGTGGGAGAAGATGGTCCTGAAAGGAGAGAGGCCAACAAAGCCCAAGGCCCAAGTGTAAAAAAAGAAGAAGAGAGTGCCCGCAACTCTGCCACCTTCCAACTGGACATGAAGCCAACTCCTTTTGGCCCTAAAGTTATTGTTCCTTTCCTGGCAAAGAAGGGAGGAGTCTTAGAACTAGAGCTACAGGCTGTGAAGAAGGTTGGTACCAGTTAAGAACTAGGGGATGGGGTGGGGGTCATATTAGGCAAGCCACAGCCTCAGTGTCCGTGAGACACATCAGCTCTCAGACAGCAGGAGCTGCCAGGGAAAGGCAGAGACCAGCTTAGGGGGTCCTGAATCCCAGGGCTGAGTTTCCACTCAGGAGCTCCAGCCCCACCCTAATGATGTCATTACCTTAGCCCCATGATGCCCATCGGCCCCACTCTCCCCATCTTTTCCTACTGTATTTTTCCCTTTTCTCATTAGTCTGCCTACGTGAGGTTAGAAAATCCTGAAGGTAGATTTCTTTTTTTATTTAAAAAAATAAAAAACAAATAACTTACAAGATCATGCAAGAGGCAAGTGTGCCAGACATGATTGCTTAAGGACACGATTAGCACATACTAGATTCCCCTAGAGGGATGCCCTTGAGGACAGGGCTTTTGACTTCTTGTCCCCTGCTTTATTTACCTTTGGTGGCTAGAATAGTGCCCAGCACACAGATCTTTGTGATGAAGGGATGACCAAGTCAGGGGACTGTACTATCTGGTGCAGGCGAGGCAGACCAAAGCTCTTCTTTCACATTTGCACACATTGCAGACACCTCAGACCACACAAGACGTCCCACTGCTCCCACTCAGCACACTTTACACACAAGTTCCCCTATGAATCCTCTCCTGATCCAAAACTCCTTCTACCCCCTCAGCTCTACACTTCACCTTCCTGCTATCTAGCTTTACCACCCAGGACTTGCTACCATGGCCGACACCTGTCACCTGACAGCCCACCACCTGGATAACTTCATTCAATCTCCATGGTGCTGTATACAGGTATGTAGACCCTGTTTCCCAAACCCACCCTCCCTACCACTAAAAGTGACAGTGAACTTTAATGCCCACAGGTGCCTCCTGGGGTCTTCCCAAATTGCCTTATTCAAAACTGTCTTAGTCAGGGTTTCTATTCCTGCACAAACATCATGACCAAGATGCAAGTTGGGGACGAAAGGGTTTATTGAGCTTACACTTCCATGCTGCTGTTCATCACGAAAGGAAGTCAGGACTGGAACTCAAGCAGGTCAAGGAACAGGAGGTGATGCAGAGGCCATGGAGGAATGCTGCTTACTGGCTTGTTTGCCTATCCTGGTTTGCTCAGCCTGCTTTGTTATAGAACCCAAGACTACCAGCCCACAGATGGTACCACTCACAAGGGGCCCTCCGCCCTTGATCACTAATTGAGAAAATGCCTTACACCTGGATCTCATAGAAGCATTTTTCTCAACTGAAACTCCTTTCTCTGTGCTAACTCCAACTTGTATCAAGTTGACACACAAAACCAGCCAGTACAAAAACTATCAGTGATATTATTAATTTGTCCCAAAATCAAATATGTATTATATGTTCAATGATGTATAGATGACAGGCATCAGATCTATCCCTAGGAGTCATCATAGCTTACTTACCTGAGTCCATGGTCCTGCCTGGGCCTTCCATCCCTTCCTTGATTCTACGCAATGGTGTTTGGTTTCCTTGGCCCATCTCAGGCAACCTTCAGTTCCCAGCTTGCTAACAAAGTCGGCCTGCCCATAGGTCCTGCACTCTCAAAATAACTAAATGCAGACTTCCTCCACACATAGGAGTCTCTCAGATGAGTAATGGCTCAGGAGTCTCCCAGAGAGAAGATTTTCAGGAACCCGAATGCTACATTCCTGCGAAATCAAAACTCTTTATACACTTCAGCAGTGAGAAACGCCATCCCACCAAGCAGAGAAGAATAGTTTCCTAACAATAGTGCCCAGCAAGTGAGGGTCAGAGCTGAGCAAGTCGTTCCACATGGAAGGAGCAAGAGATCAACCTGGACTTCCTGAGTGGCTCTGGCTCCACCACCTCACACACACACCCCACACACATACTTTACAGCAGTGGTTCTCAACCTTCCTAATGCTGTGACCCTTTTATACAGTTCCCCGTGTTGTGGTGACCCCCAACCATAAAATTATTTTCATTGCTATTTCATAACTACAATTTTGCTGCTGTGGTAAGTCATAATGTAAACACCTGACATGCAGGATATCTGCTATGTGACCTCTGTGAAACAGTCATTTGACTGCCCCCCCCCAAGGTCATGACCCATAGGTTGAGAACCACTGCTTTAGAGAGAAGCCTACCAGACCTTCCAGAGGTCGCTAGGCACTTATCCCACCTCCTAAGGGATGGTTGTGTTCACAGCTTTTGGGTCCTGTTCTAGTTTGCTCTCTGTTGCTGAGACAAAACACTGACCCAAAGCAACTTGGGGGAGTAAAGGTTTGATTACAGCTTACAGCATACAGTCCACCATCAGGAGAAGCCAAGGCAGGAACATGGAGGCAGGAATTGAAGCAAAGCCCATGGAGGAGCCCAGCTTACTGGCTTCTCTTTTCTAGCACGCTTAGCCACTTTTCTTATCCAACCCAGGCCTTGCTGCCTAGACATGGCACTGTCCACAGAAGACTGGGCCTTCCCACATCAATTAGCAATTTTAAAAGCCCCTCCCCACATACTCACAGGCCATTCTAAAAGAAATCAGTTCCTCAATTGAGGTTCTCTCTTCCCAAGTGAATGAGTTGGCATAAACTAACCAGCACAGGTCCCAAGTCAAGGGCTCCTTTCTCTATTATCAGGAGAGATGAGGTTGGTATGGGTACAGACCATGGTGAGGTCAGGCCTGATGACAAGTGACTTGTATCAGCGTCTAGGGACCCTAGCCAGGGCTGTATTGGCACCAACCAAACTTCAAGAGACCCCAAGCTGGCTAGTTCAGGGCTCATTTGCTGGATCTGTGAGAGCTGCAGCTGAGGGTAACAGCATTGTCTTAATTAGGATGTTATTGCTGTGAACAGACAACATGACCAAGGCAACTCTTATAAGAGACAACATTTAACTGGGGCTGGCTTACAGTTTCAGAGGTTCAGTCCATTATCATCATGGCAGGAAGTGTGACAGCATCCCGGCAGACATGAGGCTGGAGAAGGAGCTGAGAGTTCTGCATCTTGAGCCAAAGGCAGCCAGAAGGAGACGATCTCTCTTCCACACTAGGAGGAGCTCGAACATAGGACCTCAAAGCCCACTCCCACAGTGACACACTTCCTCCAACAAGACCACACCCACCCCCAAAAGGCCACACCTCTTAATAGTGCCACTTCCCATTGGCCAAGCATTTTCAAGCCACAAGTATGTTCATTCTAAGGTAGGCTCCTTTCTCCATTGCCTCCCAGTCCAGAAGTCAGGCATCTTAGACAGTCAAAACCAAAGACTTAAGCATCTAATCCCTGAAAGCCAAGTTGTCACCTATTCCCAGAACAAGGAATTAGCAATGACACCCTGGAGCCTTCCTGCTCCCTCCACCCATGCCATCCTGAGTCATATGTCTTCTTGGGGAGAGTTTCTTGTTTGGACACAGGTAGGTTAACTGTAGATCTTCACCTCCCTCTCCTCTCCTCCAAACCCAAGCCCCCAGTCACACCCCCAGCTCTGTAGCAGACTGGCTACTGTGGGCTCTCCAAACTCTCCCCTATTCCCAGGGAACTAAGCAGGACCGAGTAAAACACCCTGCTTCCCTCCCTCCTGTTGACCCCCTCAGCACCCACTCCAGCCTATCCCCATTCCTAAGTGTCACCTCCTAATGCCTAGAGACACATTTTACATACAACACCCAGTGGCCACACCTAGAAAACGTCCAGGTCAATTTCCTACCAAGCAACACAGAGCCACCAAACCCTCCTAAGAATGAAAGAAGACTACCAAAATCAAGGAACAAAACACACCCACCCAGCAAAGACAAGACCAGATATCAGCACCTAGACTTACAATCTTCATAAATCCAGATACTTAGATTCCAGTGTAAAAACACAATCAACAAGAGTTAGGACATGTCTCTACTGGAACCCAGAAACCTTACCACAGCAGGCTCTGAGACTTGCAACACAGCTGAAGCACAAGACAAAGATCTTAAAATGGTCTTTCTGAATATGATAGAGGTCCTTAAATAAGAAATGAATAAATCTCTTGAGGAAATTAATAAATCCTTACAAAAAGCACAAACAATGGAAAGAAGTTAGCAAAACCGTTCAAGACCTGAAAGTGGAAATGGAATTAATAAGAAAATCAAACCGAGGGAAATCTGAAATTGAAAATGTAGAAATTTGAACAGGAGCCTCGGAGGTAAGCTTCACCAACCAAATACAAGAGATGGAAGACAGAATCTTAGGCATTGAAGACACAATAGAAGAAAGTAATACACCAGTCAAAGAAACTTTTAAATCTTAAAAAAAAAAAAAAAAATCCTGGCACAAAACATCCAGGAAATCTAGGGCACTATGAAAAGACCAAGTCTAAGAATGATAGGAATAGAAAAAGGAGAAAAAACCCAGTCAAAGTCACAGAAAATATGTTCAACAAAATCATAGAAAAAAAATCCTTAACTAAAGAAAGAAATGCCTGGGAAGAAGCATACAAAACACCAAATAGACTGGACCAGAAAAGAAATTCCTCTCAGCACATAATAATCAAAACACTAAAGGTACAGAACAAAGAAAGAATATTAAAGGCTGCAAGGGGAAAATACAAAGTAACATAAAGGCAGACCTGTTGGAATAAAGCCTGACTTCTCAATGGAGGCTCTAAAACCCAGATGCATCACAGACTCTGAGAACATAGAAGTCAGACCAGACTACTATACCCAGCAAAACTTTCAATCACAATAGATGGAGAAAATAAGACATTCCATGATAAAACCAAATTTAAGCAATATATATCTACAAATCCAGCCCTACAGAGGGTACTAGAAGGAAACCTCCAACCTAAAGATATTAACTACACCCAAGAAAACACAAGGAATAAATAATCCCAGACCAGCAAATCAAGAGAGGGACACACACACACACACACACACACACACACACACACATACACACCACCACCACCACCACCACCACCACCACCACCACCACCACCACCACCACCACCACCACCACCAGAATAACAGGAATCAACAAGCACTGCTCATTGATAACTCTCCACATCAATGTCTCAATTTCCCAATAAAAAGACACAGACTAACAGAATGAATATGAAAACAGGCTCTATCCTTCTGCTGCATCCAAGAAACATGTCTTAAAATCGAGGATAGAAAAAGTAGAAGGATGGAAAAAGATATTCCAAACAAATGGACCTAAGAGGCAAGCTAGTGCAGCCTTAAAACTAAAACTAGTCAGAAGAGATAGGGAAAGTCACAACAGCTCATCAAAAGAAAAACCCACCAAGAGGACATTATAACTCTTCACATCTATTCACCAAACACAAGAGCGCCCAAGTTCATAAAAGAAACACTACTAAGCTTAATTCACATAGTGACCCTCACACACTGATAGTGGGAAACTCCAATCTTCTGCTCCCACCAATAGATAGGTCATCCAGACAAAAACTAAACAGAGAAATACCGGAGCTGACATTATAAACCAAATGAACTTAACGGATATTTACAGAATATTTAATTCAAAGTCAAAAAAAAACCCATACTTTCTCCTTAGCAACTCTTGGAACATTTGATCATGTACTTGCAAGTCTCAACAAATACAAGGAAATTGAAATAGCCCCCTGCATACTATCTGACCACCACAGATTGAAGCTAGGTATCAACAACAGAAAGCTTACAAAGTCCTGGAAACTGAACAACTCACTACTAAGTGAAAAATGCATCAAGACAAAGATTAAGAAAGAAATTAAAGACTTTCTAAAATCAAATGAACATGAACATACAGCCAACCCAAACTCATGGGACACAATGAAGATAGTTCTAAGAGGCAAGTTCATAGCACTAAGTGCCTTCCTAAAAAAAATTGGAGAGATTTTGTACTAGAAACTTAATGGCCCTCTTGAAAGCTCTAGAAGAAAAAGAAGTCACATCCAAAAGGAGTAGACAGCAGGAAATAATCAACTCAGGAATGAATTCAACAACATAGAAACAAAAAAATACAAAAGATCAATGAAACGAAGAGTTGGTTCTTTGCAAAAATCAGTAAGATTGACAAACTGTTATTCAAATTAACTAAAAGGCAAAGAGAGAAGATCTAAATTAATAAAATTAGAATTGAAGAGGGGGACCTGACAACAGACACTTGGGATCCAGGGAATCATAAGGACATACGTTAAAAACCTTTACCAAGCCAAGCAGTGGTGGTGCATGCCTTTAATCCTAGCACTTGGGAGGCAGAGGCAGGTGGATTTCTGAGTTCAAGGCCAGAGTGAGTTGTTCCAGGACAGCCAGGGCTACACAGAGAAACCCTGTCTTGAAAAAAACAAAACAAAACAAAACCTTTACCAAATTCAAAAATCTGAAAGAAATGGATCATTTTCTCAATGCATATCACTTGCCAAAGTTAAATCAAGATCAGACACACACTTTAAACAGACCTATAACTCCCTAGTGAACTAGAAGCAATAATTAAAAGTTTCTCAACCAAAAGAAAGCCCAGGACCAGATGAATTTAGTGAAGAATTCTACCAGACTTTCTTTTTTATCTTGGTTGGTTGGTTGGTTGGTTGGTTGGTTGGTTGGTTGGTTGGTTGGTTTGGTTTGGTTTGGTTTGGTTTGGTTCAGTTTGGTTTGTTGTTTTTCAAGATAGATTTTCTCCATGTAGCCCTGGCTATCCTGGAACTCACTCTGAGACCAGGCTGGCCTTGAACTCAGAGATCTGCCTGCCTCTGCCTTCTGAGTGCTCCAGCGCCTCTACCAGACTTTCAAAAAAGAGTTAATGCCAAAAATTCGTCAAATTATTTCACAAAATAGAAAGAGAATAAATATTGCCCAGTTCATTTTAGACTACAGTTATACTGATATCCAAACCACATAAAGACCCAACAAAGAATTACAGAGTGATTTCCCCTATGAACATAGATGCAAATTTTCTCAATAATGTACTTACAAACTGAATCCAAGGACACAGCAAAAACATCATCCACCATTAACAAGTAGTCTTCATCCCAAAGATTCAGGGATGGTTTGCTATATGTAAATCAATAAATGTAATCTGCCATATAACAGACTGAAAGAAATCACAGAGAGAGAGAGAGAGAGAGAGAGAGAGAGAGAGAGAGAGAGAGAAATGGTAATCTCATTAGATGCAGAAAAGTCCTTAAACAAGATCCAACACCCCTTCATGATAAAAGTCCTGGAGAGATTAGGGATACAAGGGACATACATAAACATAATAAAGGCAGTTTACAGCAAGCCTATAGCCAGCATCAACTTAAATTGAGAGCAACTCAAAGCAATTCCACTAAAATCAGGAACAAGACAAAGCTGTCCACTCTCCCCATACCTATTCAACGCAGTCCTCCAAGCCTTAGCTAGATCAATAAGACAGCTGAAGGAGATCAAGGGGATACAAATTAGAAAGGAAGAAGTCAAAGGACCTTTATTTGCAAATGATATGATAGTATACATAAGGGACCCTAAAAATTCCACCAGGAACCAACCTCCTACAGCTGATAAACACTTTCAGCAAAGTAGGTGGATATAAAATTACCTCAAAAAAGGACAATAATATATTTCTGAGAAATAAATCAGGGAAACAAAACCTTTCACAAATAGATTCAAATACTATACAATATCTTGGGGTACCACTAACCCCAAGTGAAAGACTTGTATGATAAACATTTTAAGACATTGAAGAAAGAAATTAAAAATATCAGAAGATGGAAAGATCTCTAAATTCTTGGATCAGTAGGATTAATATAGTAACATTGGCTATCCTACCAAAAACAAGTTCTACAGGTTCAATGCAATCTCCGTCAAAATTCCAACACCGTTCCTCACAGATCTTGAAAGGACAATTGTCAGCTTCATACGTGTAGTGGTTTGAATATGCTTGCCCAGGGGAAGTGGTACAATTAGAAGGTGTGGCATTATTAGTGGAGGTGTGGCCTTGGTGGTGGATGTATGTCACTGTGGGGGTGGGCTTTGAGATCTCTATGCTCAAGCTCTGCCCAGTGTAGAAGGAGAGCCTCCTCCTGGCTTCCTCTCAAAAAGTCGGCTGCCTTCAGATCAAGACATAGAACTCTTTCTGCTCCTCCAGCACCACGTCTGCCTCTCTACCACCGTGCTCCCTGGCATGATAATGGACTGAACCTCTGAACCTGTAAGCCAGCCCCAATTAAATGCTTTCCTTTATAAGAGTTATCTTGTGGGGACTGGAGAGATGGCTCAGAGGTTAAGAGCACTGGCTACTCTTCCAGAGGTCCTGAGTTCAATTCCCAGCAACCACATGGTAGCTCACAACCACCTGTAATGGGATCTGATGCCCTTTTCTGGTATGTCTGAAGACAGCTACAGTGTACTCATATACATAAAATAATTAAATAATTCTTTAAAAAAAAAAAGTTGCCTTGATCATGGTGTCTCTTCACAGCAATGGAAACCCTAAGACAATATGGAAACGCAAAAAAACTCAAGATAGCTAAAACAATCCTGAAAAATAAAAGAACTGCTAGGGATATCACCATCCTTGACCTCAAATTGCACTACAGAACTATAGTAAAAAACAGCACAGTATTGGCACAAAAACAGATACACTGATCAATGGAATATAATTGAAAACCCAGATAAAAATGTCCATACTTATGGACACCTGATTTTTTTTTTTTTATAAAGAAGCCAGAAATATACACTGGGGGGAAAAAGAGCATCGTCAACAAATTATGTTGTCAAACGGGGCTGCTTCAGATAGAAGACTCCAAAGAGATTCATACTTATTGCTCTGCACAAAAATTAACTCCAGGGCTAGTGAGATGGCTCAGCAGTTAAGAGCACTGGCTGATCTTCCAGAGGTCCTGAGTTCAATTCCCAGCAATCACATAGTGGCTCACAGCCATCTTTAGGGGGATCTGATGCCCTCTTCAGGCAGACAGATGTATATGCAGCAGAGCACTCATACATTAAATAAATAAAATTTAAAAAAAAACAAGAAAGGAAGGAAGAAAGAAAGAAAGTAGTTGGCTTTAAAAAAGAAAATTAACTCCAAATGGATCAAAGACCTCAACAAAACCAGATACACTGAACCTGATAAAAGAGAAAGTGGTGAATAGCCTTGAACGTGTTGGCACGGTAGAAAACTTTCTGAACAGAGCACCATTAGCACAGGCACTAACACCAACAATTAAAGGATGGGACCTCATGAAACTGACAAGCTTCAGTAAGGCAAAGGCCACTGTCAATTAGACAAAGCAGCACCCTACAGAACGGAAAAAGACTGTTATCAACAACATATCCAATAGGGGCCTAATATCCAAAATATATAAAGAACTCAAAAGCTATACATCAAGAAAGCAAATAACCCAATTAAAAGGGGGGACAGTCTTAAACAGAATTCCCAAGAGGACACTCAAATGGCTGAGAAACACTTTAAAGAAATGTTCAACATCCTTAGTTATCAGGGAAATGCAAATCAAAACTACTTTAAGATTTCATTTTACACCCATCAGAATGGCTAAGATCAATAAAACAAATGACAGCTCGTGCTGGCAAGACGTGGGGATAAGGGGAACACTCATTCATTGCTGGTAGGAGTGTAAGCTTGTACAGCCACTGTGGAAATTAGTGTAGTGATTCCTCAGAAAGATGGCAATCAATCTACCTCAAGATCCAGCTCTACCATTCTTGGGCATTCACCCAAAGGATGCCTCCTTTAGCCTACCGCAGAGACACTTGCTCAGCTGCGTTCGTTGCTGCTCTATTCATAATAGCCAGAAACTGGAAACAGCCTAGACACCCCTCAACAGATGAATGGATTAATAAAAAAAAAAAAAAAAGTGGTGCACTTATTTACACAATGGAATATTACTCAGCCATTAAAATAATTAAATCATGAAATTCACAGGCAAACGGATGGAACTAGAATAAAATCATCCTGAGTGAGATATCCCAGGCCCAGAAAGACAAATACGGCGTGTATGCTGTCATCTGGATATTAGCAGCACCCTCCCTACTGCTTGGTTACAGTGATAACCAATCTCCAATCCACAGAACCACAAAGGTTAGGCATAGAGTAAAAAGCTTGAGGGAACAGACAGCTCTCCTTAGGAAAGGGAAATTAATAGATAGTTATGGATGGGGGGGTGACTGGAACAGGAGGATCAGGTTGTGGAGGGGGAAGAGGAGGCAAGGGAGGGAATTTGGGGAGAAACAACTCAGATTAATAAGCATTTGAGGGATGCACAGAAACCTCATACAGTAGGCGCTCCCTAGGACACACCCATGTGTGAAGGCAGGCTAAAGGAGATCCCCAGATACTGAAACACACCCCTTGTCACCAAATGGAGCATCCACATCTAGCTGGACTATTGTCCACAGGAGTCCCTATTCGAACCTTTCAACAACCCAGGCTGTTGCCAAGGCTACAGGTTGCTCTCCACAAACTGACAGCAAGGCCCCATTGGTGAGGCTAATACCCACACAACTCACTGAACATGAAGAAGTTCATGCTGTGTAGGCTGGTGCCTACACAGAGCCTTCATGACTACATTCCATCCCTTCTTTGGTGCAGGAGGGCACGCTGCCAAAGAGAAATATAAACACCAAGCCAGCCATAACTTCACATGAGGGTCAGGGCCTCTCCTTTCTTCTTTTTAATTTCATCTTACTTTTTATTTTATTTTATTTATATTTTTCTCTCCTTCTCATGTACATTACGGCCTCCAGTCTATAGTGTTTTTATAGGATTCATGACTGTGCACGGCAAGGGGGGGGCGCTGCGTCTGCATCTGTTTCTTGTGCCTTGAGTTCTTTTCTGTTTGTTTTGTCTTATTTCAATGTGTTCTCTTGTGTTTTCTTAGTTCATTTTGTCTTATTAGTATTCCTTAGAAGATTGTTTTCTAATGAGAGACAGAAAGGGGGTAGATGCAGGTGGGATGGGAGGCGGGACAAGCAGAGAGAAGGGAAACAATAAGTAGATATACTTGTGAGGGGGATCTATTTCCAGTAAAGACAGAAAAGGGGGAAACCCTTTCCCTGACAATGAGCCCATCTGTCCTTTAACTCCATCTTCCTCTATGGTGGGATCTTGCTGAAGGGTGACATCTTTATCCTTGCCACATCTGATTTCTGTCTGTAGCTCATCCAATTGAAGGTTTGTTTTTTTGTTTGTTTGTTTGTTTGGTTGGTTGGTTGGTTGGTTGGTTGGTTGGTTGGTTTTTTGGTTTTTCGGAACAGGGTTTCTCTGTGTAGCTCTGGCTGTCCTGGAAATCACTCTGTAGACCAGGCTGGCCTCGAACTCAGAAATCCACCTGCCTCTGCCTCCCAAGCACTGGGATTAAAGGCGTGCGCCACCACTGCCAGGCGTCCAATTGAAGTTTTTTATCTCATCTTTTTTTGGTGGGTGGCCTGAACTCACTATGTAGACCAGGCTGTTCAGGAATCACAGAGAAATGACTGCCTCTGCCTCCTCTGCCTCTGCCTCTGCCTCCTCTGCCTCTGCCTCAAGTGCTAGGATTAAAGGAGTGGACCACCGTGTCAGACTAAGAGCCAGCCTTCAAAACCCAGTCAAATCTAGCCTCCTCCATGCTCACTGCCATAAACCTCTCTCCTAGCTCCTACCGAACCAGAGCCTCAGTCTTCCCCAGGAGCACTCACGTTGTAGCTGTGCACCTGGGTGACGTGACTCTTCCTGGCACAGTGCCTGGCACACAGAAAACTCAAAATTAACTTAACATCAAATGAAGAAATGAGATGTATTGTCATGTTCTGGGTGGAGAAAGATGCTTAGCTTCCCCAAGGCCACTCCTAGTCCGTGCCAGAGGCACGGTCAGAGAATGATCCAATTGTGACCCCTGTCCTGGATTTTCTCACTGACCCCATAACTGCCTACCACCACTAAATCATCCCAGAAGCCACAAACTCCATATTGGTAACTTTTGTTTGCTTGTTTCTTTCTTTGTATCTTTGTTTTGTTCTTTGAGGCAAGATCTTGGGTAGTTCAAGCAGAGTCTAAACTCACTATGTAGATGAGGGTGACTTTCAACTGTCTTCCTGTCTCCACCTCTCAAGTACAGAGATTATAGGGTGTACCACCACACCCAACTCAGTACTTTTATTAATCATGGCATTTATGTACCACACACTCTGAAGAATACAGGAATATAGATACAGGCTGAAAAGAACACCAGCCAATTACCTGCCTAAGCCCCGCCCCGAAGCCTACCCCCAACCCAAGCTAACCACTATCCCCTCTATGTTAAGCACTGCCTTGCTCTGTTTCATGTTTGTATCATTTTTCTGAGTCTCCCTAACAATGTATTTATTGTCCTTTGCTTGTTCGGCTAGCTGTGTGTTTGCTACTCCATTTCCAGAACTACACAGAATCCATGATCTCTTCCACGATTACCATTCTTGCTCGCCTTCCCTGTGCTGTGAACCCAGAGCAGCTGCTTACTAGAAAAGCCAACCACAAAAGCAGGTGGAGTCCTCCCATCAGAGAGCACCAGCCCTCTCCTGAAAGCCACTTTATTTTAGGCACTGAGTTAATAGCGTACAAATGACATCCACAGTAATGTGGAACTAGCATATGTCTTTTTTTTTTTTCAGGAAAGAATTTTGTATGTGTTGGAAAAGTCAACTTGTTCAGGCCCTTTTCTGACAGGGCTGTTTTGATTCCAGTTGTCTGACAGAAGGTGATCTGACCTTGTGTTTGGAGGCAGAAAAGAGGCCCCAGGAGAGTTCAAGAGAAAACAGGCTCAGAGGACCTCGAAGACCCCTCCCTCTCTTCTCCCTAGCCAGCCCTTACCGAGGTGGCTTTGGCCCATAGCTGCCCTAGTCCAGGGACCCAGTGGCAGACAGAAGCAGACCTACTTTGGTTTCCATGACAACTGCAGGCATCAGGAGGCGGACCAAGTGAGCCGCAGCCAACAAGGCAGCTGGTTTGAAGGGTGTTGATCTCTCTGCGGACCAGCAAGGCAGAACCACTAGGGACCAGCAGCAACAGAGCCAAAAAGGAGCGTCCGAATCTGGGCCTGCAAAATCCTCAGGGACCTGTCTACACAGCTCAGCCACTCACCTGCCACCATCCTTTACCTACCCACCTGGACTGACACACACTGAGCAAAGCACATCTACACACCACTGTGAATACATGCTCACCCCTAAAGCATAACAGGCTTGTACCCAGATCCACCTATACTTACACAAATGCAGCCTGCTGCATAAGTGTTCACTCACACCCCAATGAAAAGAAGCACAGACAAAAAGATCCAGGTGCACATACATGCATTTACACAGGTTACATGCCCAGGAAGTTCACCTTATCCTGGTACACAGAAACCCATTTTGCCAAGAGAAAGCAGTTTCAGTGTCACCTAGGCCTTCACGAGGACACTCAGATACATAAACCCAGATGCAGAACACAACCTCCAGGTGCCGACACACAGGAAGCACAGAAGCCCGTGCTTTCTGAACCAACTCAGAAACAAGATTGCTGTTCCCATGGTGCTATAGACTCCAACAAATGACACCCGGGCACACACACCCTCCTTCTGCTTCAGGAGCCATGTCCCCCATGGAGGCAGCCCTAATCCTCTTTGTTTGTTAGTGTCTGTATGCGTGTTTCCTCCAGAAATGCCAAAAGAACAAAAATCTCAGCATGCTCCTGTTGTTAAGAACTAAAAATAAACAGTGTATGAAGCAGGGTATGGTGGTGCCTGCCTTTGATCCTCGAGCTGAGGAGGCAGGGGCAGGTGGATCGTTGGGAGTTCAAGGCTAGCCTGGTCTATCTAAAAATAATAATATTAATAAAAGCATGCTGACAGTCTCACAGAGCCACCCAGCTCTTTAAAACACCCAGTGCACCTCACACTCCCACAAAGCAAGGTGGGGCCTGCTGCTTTGCACCCCCAAAAGGAGGACAATGCCCAGAGCATGGAGTAGATTCCTAGGTCATAGGTCATCTCCTGACCCATTTGTAACATCTGACATACATAGCCTCTGTCCACAGAGGCCACTGAGAGGCCAAGGTCCCCGAACATTTCGATCATTTGAGTAAGACGCTGAAAATCCAAAGACTGCTGGCACCATCTCAGTCTTATCCCAACTGTAACTTGTGAATCAATGGCAAACTGAAAGGGACTGTAGTACACCCATGTGCCTGTATGTTCTCACAGCAATGTTATAGTCATAACTGCCAGCTAGGATGGTTTGTGTATGCTTGGCCCAGGGAGTGGCACTATTTGGAGGGGTGGCCTTGTTAGAGTAGGTGTGTCACTGTGGGTGTGGCTATAAGATCCTCATCCTAGCTGCCTGCCTGTCAGTATTATGCCTTCAGATGAAGATGCGAACTCTCAGCTCCTCTTGCATTATGCCTGCCTGGATGCTGCCATGTTCCCATCTTGATGATACTGGACTGAACCTCTGAACCTGTAAGCCAGACCCAGTTAAATGTTGTCCTTTATAAGACTTGCCTTGGTCATGGTGTCTGTTCACAACAGTAAAAAGACACCAGGCGTGTTGGCTGTGTTGTTTGTGTACTCTCACACTGGCGATGAAAATAATCTAGAACTTAGAATTCTCAAGGATATCACAGAAAACCACAACCAATCGAAATGCAGAGTTGTGGAGCCCAGTCAAAACAGATACATCTCTAAGACAGCTCCTCACCTAAGGCTCAGGGATCACGGCAGGGAAGGGGCGGGAAGACTGTAAGAGCCAGAACATCAGGGAGTTTGCTGTGAGATTGGGCCTGCTAGAAATGTCAGAAGCTACACCCATGGCTTCCTAAGCATGAACTGAACAAGCATGACTGTTAATGTGGACTAAGGAAAGCCTCAACCCTTTGCAGCTAAGAACTACAGGCAGCTAAGGTATGTCAAGAACAGAAGAAAGTCTTCCCCAAGGAAGAGCACACCAACTGGTTATCCAACACCCGATGGTCACCCCTGTAAACAGCCATTCAAGTAACACCATACAAACTGGGCGGGTTTCATTTATGTATTTTGGAACACACACAATTACATAACAAAGATGAAAAAAAAAAGTCCATGAATTTGAAAGAAAGTGAGGAGAGGCTTATGGGGGTGCGATGGAGAGGAGAAAGGGAAGGAGGAAATGATGTAATTATTATATATATAGAAGAAATATATGTATTTTTAAAGAAATATATATTGTTTTAATTCTCAGAGTTGTTGAGATAGACAGTCTATTCCACAGGTTATAATTCAGTAGTTACTTTTTGGTCTTATCAGTTATTAGCATTGTGGGGTGCTCGACAACACAGTTTCATATACACCTCATTTGTGTCCCTAGTAGGATGCAGGAGGAGGAGACAGCACAGAGCTTAGCAAGACCCAGGCCTAAAGAGCCACAGTCCAGGGAGAGAGAGAGCAACTCTGGAACTTGGAAAGATGACAGCCCAGGAAAGGGAGCGAGGAGGCTTCAGGGATGAAGCCACGGATGCGCTAGGGGTGAAAGCACAAGTCAGTGTAGTCCAATACAGAGCTGGAAAGGACCCCTGATGTCCGAGGAGCCGGTGCAGAGCAGAGGGTGTAGGCCTGTGTAGGCTCCTGGAAAGAGAGGGCAGGTAAGAGCAACAGTGAACTGAGATCTCCCAGACTCAGGTCTCCCACCACAGGCCAAGGATTTTGTCACTATGGAATCACAAGCTGTGAGAATAGGTAATAACTGTGCCGATGGGCTGGCAGTATAGCTCCGGCAGTAGGGTGCTTGTCTAAGCCCTGCCTTCCATCCCAAGTACCTCCAAAATTTGGCATGGAGGGGCAAAGCTATAACTCCCAACTGTCGGAGAGGTGGAGGCAGGAGGATCAGAAGTTCAAGGTCTTCTTTAGATACAAAGTGAGTTTAAAGTCAGCCTGGGCTACATTATACCCTATCTCAAAATCAATCAATCAATCAATCAATCAATCAATCAATCAAGGAGAGAAAGGAAATCAGATAATGAAAATAATCTCAGGTAGCCAGACAGTAGATATCGAAGCAGGGCCACCCACAAACTGCATGTGTCCACAGGGGCAGTAGATTTTGTCCAGGCATGAACAGAACTAGAGAACCCGTGACACCCCACATCTAGCTCAGAGCCTGACCCACCAAAGGCTCTACATAAATGTTTCCTGAACTGTGTGGCGCCACGGGGTCACACGAGGAAAATGGAATTAAGAGTCGAGTGACCCGGAGGGCTAGTTCAGGCCTGGTATTGACTGGTTCCTGGACCTCGGCCGGAGATTTAACCTCTCCTGTTCTCGATTTCCACGCTGATAAAGCGAATCCGATAATGCCCTGACCTACATGGCTTAGCGGCTGCGGGGCTGCAGCAGGATGCGGGACTCAGCCAGGCTGGAGCCATGCTGACCAATCCTTCCAGCACCCGGGACTCACCTCGCTCCGGGACCAGATGCGAGGAGAGCTGGCTCAGCCGTCAGCAATTACCTGCGCCCCCACCCAACACCTGCGCTCCACTTTGGAGAGGGCAGATGGTGCAACCTCCCAGCACTGCCCCACTCCCCAACGCCTGCCTAGACCAAACGTGCAACCACCGCGTGCCAGTGTGTAGCCAGTCCAGGACTCCAGCACCAGAGCCTCAGAGATGGGGGACAAGGAGCCCTTTTCCCTTCCAAGAGTAGTGCGCCCCGGCTCAGTGCAGGCCTCCAACTTCGGTACAGTACCTCCAGCTTCAGCTCCTGGCTATTCTAAACTGTGAACAGGTAAGAGAGCTGGGCCCCCTGCTTTTCTCGTAGAGAAAATGAGAAGCAGAAAACTTAGGTGTTTGCAGAAGGATACACCAGACAGAAACCCAAGTCGCTCCAAATCCACTGCTACATTATCTGAAGCTGCAATAGTTCCAAGGACTACTCTGGCAAAGGGGCCTAAGTGCTCCTTGGGGACAGGGGGATGTTTGCCATGTCTGTGTGTACGCGCACACACACACACACACACACACACACAACTTGGGCGTTCCAAATAATTCAAGGTTAGTGGAGATCTGAGTCAAGCCTAAACCAGGATTCAATGATGATATACAAAGATACCATTTTAAAAAACGTTAAAAGAGGCCTGGCATGATGGCTCAGGGTAAAGGTGCTTGCTAAACCAGAAGACCTGAGTCAGATTCCCCAGAACTCACATGGTGGAGTTCAAGTTGTCCTCTGGTAAGCATGGTCTATAATCCCCACACTCAGACTGAGTCGGGAGGATTGCTGTGAGTTCAAGGTCAGCCTAGGGTATATTGAAACTTAGAGAGAGAGAGAGAGAGAGAGAGAGAGAGAGAGAGAGAGAGAGAGAGAGAGAGAAAGAGAGAAACCAGGGAGCTGTCCCAGTATGGTGGTGCACTTAGAAGGCAGAAGCAGGCAGATCTTATGAGTTCCAGGCCAGCCTGGTCTACATAATTAGTTCCTAGACAGCCAGGGCTATGTAAATAGACCCTGTCCCTAAAGAAACAAAGCAAGCTAGAGAGATACATAGCCAATAAAAGCCCTGCCTTGTGAAAAAGAGAACCTAAGTTTGACTCCCAGAAGCCACAGAGGGCTTGGTGGCACATTTCTAATGCCAGCACTCAGAAGAACAGAATGTGGTGCCATCGTAGCCTAATTGGTGAGGTCCAGGTCAGGGAGATATCAAAAAGCAAGGTGGTGGGGCTGGAGAGGCCACTCAGTAGCTCGAATGCTTACAGCTCTTGTAGAGAATCAGGGTTCAGTTCTAGTACCCAATTCCAGGGGACCCTACACCATTTTCTGATCCCCTTGAGCAACTGCACACACATAGTGCGCATAAACTTTTGTATGTACACACACACATACAAATAAATAAAAAATAAGTAAATCTGAAAACACATACACAAAATGACATCCAATGCTGATACCTGCTTCCTCCTGCATACATGCATGCACATGCATGCACACTTCTCTCTCTCTCTCTCTCTCTCTCTCTCTCACACACACACACACACACACACATACACACACACTGAGGGAATGGTGAGATGACTCTACTGCTCTTGGAACTGTGGATTTTCCTGCTTAGAAGGGGTCATGAAACAACTCTAAATGTGCTAGGGTGAGTTTACTGTGCCCTCTTTGCCTCTCATTACCTGAGACCTATCTGCCTCCTTACAGAGCCAATCGGAAGCTGGAGGGGGTTCAGCAGCTAAGAGCACGTGATGCGCAAACATGAGGGCCTGAGTTTAGATCTCATCACCGACTCATAACAAGCCAGGCTTGGTCTCCTGCATGCCTGTCATCCCAAACTGTGAGGATGGTAGGGCAGACACAGGAAAATCGCTGGGCTTGCTGACTGCCAGAGCAACTGAAAAACACGAGCTCTGGGTTCCAGGAAAAACCCTGACTCAATGGAATAAGGCAGAGTGCTAGAGGACACTCGGCACCCACCTTTGACCTGTGTGCACATGGGTGTGCATATACCGCAAACACAACACACACACACACACACACACACACACACACTAATAAACATATCTATATATAAACAAGAAATGCAAGGATCCAGTTGTCTCTATTGGAATGACCTAGAGCAAGTCAAATGTCACCAGTTTCCAACTGAGTCCTTTTCACCTCTCAGAACCAACTACAAGACCAAGCATGAGACCCGAAGGAGACTAACTCTTGGCCAAGAGCAGGAGAAGTAGGCCATGTACTCTAAAATCAACTTCTCTAGATGCTGGGGAGCCAGACGTTATAGCTACATGGTAAGAAAAATAAGGGTGAGCAGCAGACTGGTAATGAATGGAATTGTGCGTGTTTTCTGGGAGTGGATAGAGGTTTCCCAGGCATTCTGTGGCCACCTCCTTTGGCTCCTTTGATGGTTCTTTCTAGCTGTCATCGTAGCCATTGTTAACTGTCAGGACACTGGAGCATGTCATTTAGTGTGGGGATGACATTAAGTTCACAGTTATCTGGCAGTCATCTTAGAAGCACTTCCTGCCTGCAGGCATCTTGTCCTCAGAGACTGTGGTGGCTAATCTTGATTGTCTACTTGATGAGATTTAGAATCACCATGGAAACAAATCTCTGGTCATATCAGTGAGGGATTATCTACATTAGGTTAAGGGAGTCGGAAGACCCAGGCTAAGTGTGGGCAACACGGTTCCTTCCATGGGTTGGGGTCATTCTATGGGCTGGGGTCATTCCATGGGTTGGGGTAATTCCATAGACTAGGGTCATTCCATAGGCTGGGGTCATTCCATGGCCTGGGGTCATCCTATGGGCTAGGATCATTCCATGGGTTGGAGTCATTCCATGGGCTGGGGTCATTCCATGACTGGAATCATTCCATGGGCTGGGGTCATTCCATGGCCTGGGGTCATCCTATGGGCTAGGATCATTCCATGGGTTGGAGTCATTCCATGGGCTGGGGTCATTCCATGACTGGAATCATTCCATGGGCTGGGGTCATTCCATGGGCTGGTGCCATTCCATGGCTGGGGTCATTCCATAGCCTGGGGTCACTCCATGGCTGGGGTCATTCCATAGCCTGGGGTCATTCCATGGCTGGGGTCATTCCATAGCCTGGGGTCATTCCATGGCTGGGGTCATTCCATAGCCTGGGGTCATTCCATGGCTGAGGTCACTCTGTGGTCTGAGTTCTGGGATTGAATGAAAATGAGAGAAAACATGAGTGAGCACAAGACTTCCTCTCTTTCTGCTTCTTAACTGGAAGCACAACGTGCCCCTTGGCTTCTGCTCCTGCTGTTCCGGCTTTCCTACCATGATGGACTGTCTCCCCTAGCACCCTGAGCCAAAACAAACCCTTTCTTTCCTAATTGCTTTTGTTCAGTATTTTTGTAGCAGCCACAAGCAACTGATGCAGCAACAGAGCACAGGAGAAATGCAGCGAGGCGGTACAGGTCAGCTCTTTTCAGTCTGCTAAAGCAGGCAACTTTCTTTCTGACAGAATGGTTAAGCTCCTCCCCCGACCCTCCTGAAGCCCTTCTGTGAGTTCCTCTCTCTCCATCTTGAGTTTCAGAGTTCAGTGCAAATGTGAGTTCTTAGCATGTGTCAAGGAGTGTGCTAAGTAGCTCCCCCAACATCTCACCACTCACCCTAGGGGGTAGCTACTCAGTAGCCCCCTTTGACAGATGAAGCTAGGGAGAAAAGAACCCGTGACAAAGGGACTTTGCTCCTCTCTGCTACCCTGCCTGAGCTATCCAGGAGAGAGAAGGGTTTGTGCTCTCTCTCCCAGCTGCTCCAGCAGAAGGGCAGGAACTAGTACCACTGTTCTTAAAGTCCAAACATCTGGCTTTGTACCCACTTCCACATGCCATGGCCTGGGTAAGCTACCTGTCTGTCTCCTGACCCGTAAAAGTGAGGGCAACGGTGGTGTGTCCCAGCTTCTACGTCATAACGGGGGTGAACTAAGACACATTTGTCTAAGGACAGAAAGACTGCTTAGTAGTTGAGTGGTTGCTGCTCATCCAGAGGACATGAGTTCAAATCCCCACAGCCACAAGGTGCAGCTCGAAAATGCCTGTAACTCCAGCCTCAAGGGATCGGATACCCTCTTCTGGCTTCTTTAGGCAACTGCATGTATATTGCGAACCCATACCGATACACAGTACACATTAATTTAAAATAAAATAAGTCTTTAAAAAGAGAGAGATTTGTCAGGGTGACCCTGGGCCTGATGGCCCACGTTAATCCACTGTAGCTGGAGTCCAGGAAACTAGAGCAAACGAGGTGATTCCTGCCACTCCTGGGAGAGGGCTGAGTCTCTCCAGATTCACGAGCTAAGTTCAAGTCCTCAGATCTCCCATCAGGCCTGGAGTCACTCTGTAAAATGATTTGTGAAGTGACAAGGAAAAATATATTACCAATTTAAGAGTGTGATTTGCCTGCAACTTTTTAATCCTCCGGCTGTTGTTGAATAGATTAAAGTGTCTGCTTTGATCCATGCATTTAGATGGAGACATAAATATAGCCATCACTTATTTTCCCAGCCGCAGGGATGGGTGTCGTGCTGTGTCTCACGGGCTTCCGACCCCGCCTGGGTACTGCAAGAGAATGACCTTTTTGCCATTCAAATCTCTCTTGCATTTCAGTCCTGACTTTTCAGCTCCTGCCCGGGCCTATCAGCACCCTCCTAATTCGATCATTGCTCAAGCCAGGGAAACAGTCACCAAGAAGGAGGTCTCCGGCGCAGGCGGGAAGCCGCGGCCGTGCAGTGCCCTGGTGCTGTGAACTTCCCCTGGCTCGCCAGAGCCCTGCAAAAATAAATCTCCGGAGAAATAGATTTAGAAGAGGAATTCGGTACATAGATCTTCTGTCAGCGGAGCAGACTCTGGCTCAGTCGTTTTTCAGGCTCGCTGAGTATCCAGAAATACATCTATTTTTACATGGCTCTCTAGTGAGAGTTCCTCTTGCCCGGAGGGGTGGGTAGGAGGCCGTGGAAGGAGTCAGAGGATGGGAGCGGAGAGGACTGCGGGGACTGGATGGAGAAGGACAGAGAGGCGACCATGCAGAGTGCTGGTTTTCCCGGGTTTCCTGCATCTGCAGGGCCTTGGGTTCGCCCACCAGTTCCAGCCTCGTCGCTTTGCGAGCTCTTTGTGTCCCTCGGCCCGCCGCACCCATCTTAGTAACAGACCTGATGTCCCCGGACGAGACAATACACTACGGCAGTTTGGCGCGCGCGCACAAAGAGCTGCAGCACCGCCCGGGGCTCCCTGTTTGTTCTCGGCCTAGCTGTCGCGGCGAACAGCAGGAGCCACGGACCAGATGGCTGGAGGGAGGTGCGAGTGGATCGTACTGGCAGGCAATTAGGCCTCAAACAATGGCCCGTGAAATGTCAGAAGTGGCAGGGAAGGGTCGTGGTGGAACAGCGGGGTGACCAGGTAAGGATGGCGCCAGGAGCCCCGGAGACAGTTGCTGCTTGCTCCCGCAGGCCTCTTTGGCAGAGGGAACACGCAAATGACCCTTCTCCCCAGGGCCCACTCAGACTCCTGTGAGGCTAAGGGAAAGGTTGAGGGGAGGCTAGAGTGCAGCTAGCGAGCCCCAGGTGTAGATGCTTGCACCAAAAAAAAAAAAAAAAAAAAAAAGTCAGTCGTGATGATACAAGCATGCAATCCAATCCAGCACTTAAAGAGGTGGGAGGAGGATCAGGAGTTCGAGATCATCCTTGACCACATGTATAGTGAATTCAAAGCCCGCCTGAAATATAGGAGACCTCAAAAAAAGGAGAGTGAGAAAGAGGACTGTGGGGGGATTGAAAAAGAAACAGGAGAAGGAAACAAAGTGCTGAGGACGGAGCAATGAAAGAAGACAGAGAAGGGAGGTGAGAAAAGAGTGCAGAAGAGTAGGAAACGCCCCTCCTGGTGGCTACCAACAACCACGAGAACCCCACACCTACTAGATGCTGGGGTTAAAGAGAGGCTAAGAGATGGCGACACCCACCCCCTTGGCCACCACAACTAAGAATTATGTAGAGTAATTAATCAAGAGCTAATGAGAAATGTGTTTTCTCTCGCAGCCTAGCCCCACATCATATTCTTATTAGCTGAGGTTATTACAATAGTAATCATGCGTGCTCCAGGCGCAAATTGGGTTTTTTGCTCCACTGCCACCAATTTAGAAAACCATTAATGGCAAGATAAGGCCCCGGTAGCTCACACCAGGCCAAGCTTGGGAACCTGCAAGCTGACTCTCTGCTCACGAACCTACACACCCATGCTCCAGGGGGCGCTCGCCCAAGCACCCTGGCTCTTCTGGGAGGACTGAGAAGGAAAAAAGCCAAACACTTTCAGGGAGGTGCTGGGCTTGAGGGACCTTAGATCTTTCTCAAACATGAGTCCTATACAGCAGTCACTTGGATGAGACAACCTCATGAAACAAAACATTAAAGCCAAGTTTGCCACTAGAGCCAGAGTGCCATAATGTGCCCTCGAGTCTGCCCCTTCAATCCAGTCTGCTAGAAACTCTTGGGTGAATCTATGACTCCCATGCAGGAGGTTGCAATCAAACCCAAGCCCTGAAACAAGTTTCCACCAGTGAAAAAATTGGAGAATTAAGAGTTTGGGATTTTTCATAATAAAGAAAATGACATGTTATCTACTTATTTGTGTGTGTACCACAGCACACACATGAAGTTCAGAGGACAACTTCCAAGAGTCAGTTCTCTCCTTCCACCAGGAGGGGCCAAGGGATTGAACTCAGGTTGTCAGGCTTTGGAGCCAAGAACCATCATGTCTGACAGCAAGGACCTTTACCTACTGACCCATCTCCATAGCCCCAGTGATTTAGTTTCATAATGATAAATATGCACTCTACTTTTTGATGATGTTCTCAATTCCAAAATTGTCTCCCTGTGTGTGTGTGTGTGTGTGTGTGTGTGTGTGTGTGTGTGTGTGTGTGAACTTAATGTCTTTTTATGTACAAAAGATGGGTGCCTTCATGCAAAGGTGGAGACATGCTGGGTCCTCTGACTGAGAGGAAAAGAAATAAAACCAGGAGTTACTTCTCTTCTGCTCCCTTGTGGGATCCTGGATCAAACTCAGGTCGTGAGGACTGCATGGAAGTGTCTTTACCTGCTGAGCTGCCTCCCCAGCCCTCCTTTCCAACATGTAGAGACCAAGTATGTCCCTGCTTCTACACCGTGGTACATGGCAGACAGAAAGAGTTAAGAAACAACAGCTAGACTGCAGTTAAGTCCTGCCTTTTGTTTGTTTGGTTTGGTTATGTTTTTCTTTTTTTTTTTTTTTTTTTTTTTTTTTTTTTGGTTTTTGGTTTTTGGTTTTTGGTTTTTCGAGACAGGGTTTCTCTGTGTAGCCCTGGCTGTCCTGGAACTCACTCTGTAGACCAGGCTGGCCTCGAACTCAGAAATCCACCTGCTTCTGTCTTCCAAGTGCTGGGATTAAAGGCGTGCACCACCACTGCCTGGCTGTTTTTGTTTTTCGAAACAGCCTTTCTCTCTGTAGCCCTGGCTATCCTGAAACTCACTCTGTAGACCAGGCTGGCTTTGAACTCACAGAGATCCACCTGCCATTGCCTTCTGAGTGCTGGGATTAAGGATGTGCACCATCATCACCTGGATTAATCAGTTATTTCTACCGTTCACTATTATTTCGTTAGTACTATTTAGTTTCTTGACTATGTTGTCCACAAAAATTCCCCCAAATAATTAACTACTTCATCTGGTAGAAAAAAAGGTTTGGGAAAATAGACAAGTATAGGTCAGCAGGCAGGTGAAGAGACAGGTGGTGGGTTATCCCATTTTACAGAACAAGAAACTGAGGTAAGCCAGGAATGATGACTGACCCCTGTACTTCCCACGCTTGGGTGACTGAGGCAGGAGGATTAATAAGGGTTTGAGGTCAACCTAGGCTCCAGAGAGTGTCTCAAGTAAAAGTTTTAAATGTAAAGGAAAAGAGAAAGGGAAGGGGAAAAGGGAGGGAAAGAAAGAAGAAATACAAAGAGAAAAGAAAGTCGGGTGGTGGCGGTACACGTGATTTTAGTGGTGCACTTGGGAAGGAGAAGCAGGTGGGTGTCTGAGTTCAAGGCCAGCCTGGTTTACAGAGAGAGTTCCAGGACAACTAGGTGCTACACAGAGAAATCCTGTCTAGGGAGGGGGGAGGGAGGGAAGAAACTGAGACAAAGAGAAAACATGATTTACCCCAAACTAGCTAAACATCTAGAGGCAGGTCAGAAGCAAATCTCACTTCACCCAATCTTTCTGTTCCCTACGTTCCCAGAAGCCAGCACCCATCTCTTCAGCCACAGGCTGGCTGCTATAACACCCATCTCTCTAAAGGCTGAGGTGATGCGGGAGGCCCCAGACTCCCTGTGTTCCTCCCTCCTCTGGAACCCGAGGCCTCACATTGGGGGCATAGCATGAAAGTCCTTGAGATCACAGATCTCCAGAGAAACCAGGAGTGTTAAGCACACAGGATTGTCCTTCCAATAGGAAAGGTGAAAACCTGTTTGTTCTTCCATCTACAAAGCTGAGACCTGGAAGTGATTAACAGCCTGGTGGTCTGTGTTATCTGTTGGACCAGCCCCACCAAGCTCCTACAACCAGGACCAGAGGTAGCTAGTCATCTAGATGACCCTCATAGCCAGAGGCTCCCCCAACCAGGACCAGAGATGGCTAATAACCCAAATGACCTCTGTGCTATCTGTATGACCGAGTCCAGGCCCTTGAGCTAGTACAGGTAGCCTATCTCTAGAACCCATCTTCTCCGAAGAAATGCCATGTACCCTGAGTTGAGTTTCAATGTAATTATATATATGCAGTGGACATTGCATTACACCAGGAAACTTTTCTCCAGATTATATTGTGCTAAAGTACATTGGGGATAACCGCCTGTTATTAGACTCCCCAACGTCTGATCCAGGTTGATGAAGACAATCTGTACCAAGTTTTCATTCTTATCTTTCGGTATATTTCACTGCCCTGTACGAACCTGCAGCCCCACCCCCACCCCAGCTTTGGCTGCAACACAGACCCCAGCCCTGTCCCTGCATGGTCCCATGTGACAGAGACCTCACTGTGACATCCCTGTCTTATCTCTCACCTGTCCCACTTCCTAAGGGCCCAGCGTGCCTCCGGCACTCCTGCTCCTGTCCCTGAACTATGATGGCCTCACACCAAGTTGAGGCCTCTTTGCCTTTGACTTAAGCCCTTCCTTAAGCAGCAGTTTCTAGCATCACCTCTTCTCAACCAAGATGTTATAGATCTGGGCAAGCATTTCGCTCCCCCTATGCCTGGAATCCTTTCTTTCCCTTTGGTCTTTCTAGCTTCTGGCTTCTCAGTCCAGAATCCTTTTATCTCCAGTCCAAAAGTCCTAAGTGGGCCTTCAGCACAGTTTTAGGGTTTCAGGAACTTGTATACATTTGATAGAAAACAGCCCATAGCTAGAGATATTCTTGCTCTTCCCTCCCACCCCCAAAAAAGCTTACAACTAGCTTCCCAGAGCTCCCACACCACCTTCCACCCAGGATCACGTGACTTTTATCACAGAAGTCACCTCAGCACCACAGACTTTGGGTTCCTTTCTCCAGGGCTTGGCATGATACCAGAACCAGTCCTCTTTCTAGCCTATCTCCTCTTAAACAAAGTCTGAGCCTAGGGCCATGAAGGTCTTTGCAGGTATCCACGATGACCTCTGGACACCACACACAATAGATGTTATCAAACTCTGACCAGTGAGATGTCAGTGAGTCTGTAGCCCTAGCAGGCAGAAATGGGGAACTAGGAAAAGTGAGCTCCCATGGAATCCTGTTAACAGCTTAAAGGGTCCCAAAGAGTCCTTTTGATTCAGCCCCCTTTATACCTTCTGTGTTCCCAACATGGGAGACAGAAAGATAACCAAGATAGAGTCCTCTGAAGGGTTCTTCCCATTATGTAAGAGAGACCACTGAAGCCCACAGTTAACTCCTGTCTGTAACTTAACAATCAATTGGTCAGTCAAGAAAAAGAGTAAGATAAAACTCAAGGGGCTTAGCTTCTTGGGTTGGTTCAAGGGCTTGCAATGTGTGCTTCACCTTGTGACTTCATCAGCTCCCTTTCCCATCAGCCTCCTCCTGATGGGGCCAAATGGCCCAGAGAGAGCTGCCAATTGGCAGGCACATACCTGTGGTACCAAGTATCTGTTTTTCCCAAGGTGCAAACAGGGCTCCTGGCAGAAGGGGGAGGGAAGCCAGGAAGCTACAGCCTGTGCATGCAAATGAGACAGCTGCATAATTAATTAACATCCAACAGTTTCATTAGGAGACAGAGCTTTGCTGCTGTTTGTCTGGGTTCAGAGAATAGGCTCTAACACTGTTCAAGCCGAAGTCTGAAACTAGAGCTGCTGCCCACCACCAATGCTGAGGACAATGCTTGTTGCTAGGAGAGGTTGCCTGGGGCAGCTTTGGTCCTATCTTAGAATGGGTTTTCCTGGATGACTTCTTACCAAGGATGATGAACCTATGATTGTCACACAAGTCCCCTCTGCTCAGGCCTCACCCATGCTTAGGTGTGAGAAGGGAGGTGTGCACCTCAGAGATCCGAGGGAGAGTGCCCCTGGAGCATCTATCTGAGCTGTGGCTTCCCCCAAAGGGTCAGTCTTCTCTACAGCTCTGAGAGCCAGAAGCCTTGTTTCCAGAATGGTCTCTAAGCCCTGTAGGACACTGTAGGGAAACAGAAACCAAACTAGGACAGCTAAATCTCCAGCTCCCATGTCCATCCCTCAACATCTAATGTTTTTCTATAAAACTGAGGGAGGAAAGCAGAGGAATCAGCAGCTCCTTGCTAAGCCTTCTGGAAGCCTCTGTGGGTGCCCCCACCCAATTCCATCCCAGTTTGCTTTCCTGTTGCTGTGATAAACATTGTCAAAAACCAATTTGGGGAAAAGGGGGGTTTGGGCTTAAACTTTTATTTCACAATCCATCATTCAGGGACGTGACAACAGGAGCTCAAAGCAGGCACATGGAGGCAGGAACTGAAGCAGAGGCCACGGAAAAACACTCTTACTGTCTTGCTCCCCATGACCTGCTGTTTGCTTTCTTGTATACCCAAAGACCACTTGCCAAGGGGTGGTGCTGCTCCCAGTGGGTTAATCAGTCACTAATCAAGAAAAATCCCCCCACACACACACAGCCTTGCATCTGGAGGAGGCATTTTCTCCATTGAGGCCCCCCCTTCCCAGATGACTCTATCGTGCGTCAAGGTGGGAAGAAACAGAACAAAAACCTAACCAGCTAAGTTACATGGACAAAGAACATCATCTCTCAGGAGGAATCCTAGCGAACCTTCATGACCTGCCTCTGCTCCCCTTTCTGGAACCACCTCTGCACCCCACATTCACCCTGGGTTGTATCCACATCAGACTACCTCCATCGCCCAGCAGGAGTGGCCTCTGTCTCTGCTCCTCCTTCTGTTATGGCGGCCCTCTTGCCCCTTCTCGCCTGCCTGCAGACTCCTCTACATCTGTCAGAGTCCAGGGTAGATGCCCCCTCCTCTGAAGAGCCTTCCTTAACTAAGCACACCCTCCCTGCTCCTCCATCCCCCACAAAGCTAGCTATTCTCTTCCCTCTTTTCTGCATAACATATGCAGTAATTATTATTTTACTTGATTGACTCTGACCATAAGGGACTCACCCCTTGAGGACAGAGACTGCATCTTCCCTGTCTCTGCATCATTAAGTCCTGGGCTACACTTCAAAAGTTTGCCAGATGAGTAAGTGAATAAATCTTTTAAGTTGAAAACACCTGTTACAGATCCTTGACTCTTAATATTTCAACCATTCAGAAGTTGATTCCCTCGCTAAATCTATGTCACATCCCTGCACTGGAGAAAGCGTAGGGTTGTGAAAGGGACCCTCAACAGGGCTGAGGTTATTGGGAGCCAACACCAGTGGCCAGTCCCAGCAGGATAAGACCCTAGGCTAGCTAGCATAAAGCTCTCCATTGTTCCCCAAGCTGAAGCAGATGAAAGGCCCCAGGTGCCTCTCAACCTCTTTGGCCCATCAGAGTCTTTCACAAGCCCTCACACCCCAGTTCTTGCTATTTCTCCCTGCCAGCTTGAACCAGGCACACACAGACATAGCTCTGCCAGAACCACAGCGCTGTAGAGCCTTCCTCCAAAGCTTCTGGCCCTTGTTCTCTGGTTTTCCTGGGATGGCAAGAGAAGACCCATCCTTGCTGTCATGGTTTGAATATGCTTTGGCCCAGGGAGTGGCACTATTAGAAGGTGTAGCCCTGTTGAAATAGGCATGGCACTGTGGACATGGGCTTTAAGACCCTCATCCTAGCTGCCTGGAAATCAGTATTCTTCTAGCAGCCTTTAGATGAAGATGTAGAACTTTCAGCTCCTCCTGCACCATGTCTGCCTAGATGCTGCTATGTTCCTGCCTTGACGATAATAGACTGAACCTCTGAACCTGTAATCCAGCCCCAATTAAATGTTGTCCTTATAAGAGTTGCCTTGGTCATGGTGTCTGTTCACAGCAGTAGAACCCTAACCTGATTACCCGAGGTTTCGCTGTAATTGAAAAAGAGCAACAGGCACATGGCTATTTTGACTTCCCTTCCTGTCTTCCATCTCTGAAGGATGGAGGAAACAAGACTCCTGTCTACTCACAAGGCCTTGCTCCAACCAGGTCTTCTCCCTCAGTTTTTCTCCACACGCCCACACCATACACACACACACACCTCAAGGGTGATATCTGGGACTGGGCCAGCCCCATGGAGCTAGCTGCCCACAAGTCCGCAGATGCTACAGAGGTTCAGCTACAGTGAGAGAAACTTATTTTGTGTTTGAATGTAGGTGAAGTGAGGGACAGACCCCAGGCCCCACACCACCTCGTCTATGGATTCTTATCTTCACTGTGGCATTATTCCACAGCTAAGCACAGCTGACATGCATCAGCTTGTGAGTTTCTAGTCCCTGGTTCACTACCCCCAGAGCGACTTTGTGGTCAGGGTTTATAACTCTGCTTCCCTTCACCTCCCTTGGCCCCTCCCTGAGGAGTTGGGGCACAGAGGGTGTGGAAGGCAGGACCCTACCTTCAGCTGCCGTTCTAATTCAGCACCTACCACTACTGAGGGGAAGATACCCGATGTCACAAGGTGGTAACCTCTCCTTTCCCCCAGAGTGCCACGTCCTGGGCTGGAAGCCCAATGTCACCTTACACCCTTACATACACATCACTAAGACCTGCCTTCTTTCCTGCCATCTCTTCTTCTGTGGTCATAGCTCATGTCTTTCTTGCAGATGGCTATGACAGTCTCCAGGTGAGGACCAGTGGGGACCAGTGGGGACCCCACCTCCAACTTTGTCTGTCTTCACAATGAGGTTGATGTGAGCTTTCTAAGCCAATTCTAATCATGCCTTCCCCCAACATTAAGTCATCTCTTTTCTGCCCAGGTCCTCAACATAGAACCAAAATCTCCCAGAATAAAGCATCGGCCCCTCCACTCCCTGGTATAGCCTTTCCCCAGCCCCTTGACCATCTCTGAATTTCTTTTATTCTCTCACCCCAGGACCTTTGTTCACGCCATTCCTTCATCTCTTTCCCCTTGTTCTCAAGATCCTGGACACCATGTACTGACTGCACCTCTACTACTCAACACAGAGAAACGAGGGCTCGCCCAGCAAATGGATGGATGAAAATGAGGATAGGGGATGGGAAAGTCCGTGGAATTGTAGCAGCTTCCCCATCTTATTTATTTACCTGTGGCACCTCCGTCCAAACCCTTGCCTTACACAGGCTAGGCAAACCACTGGGCTATCCCCAACCCAACTCTTGTAAAAACAAACAGACCCAGAGAGGTGAGGCAACTCAGTCAAGGCCACACAGAGACTTCTACCTCATCCCATCACCCTTGGTTGTCTCAGAAGAGCCCAGGAAGACACTAGGCAGAAACCAAGGTTGAACTGAGAACCCAGAATGAGTCCAGCCAGCAGGGGACAGGAGTAAGCCATGGCCAGTACTAGGTTCTAGAGAAGGAAAACTAATAGCTGCAGTTAAACGGTCTAGCTCCACTGCCCTAGGTCTAGCCTTGGACTTCATAACTTTTCCTGTGGCCTCTCTGGACACCAAGAGCCATTCCCCTAAAGCCCAGGATTTATAGAGGAGAGCAAAGACAGCAGCCACTCACCCAGCCCCAGTCCCATCTGCCAGAGACCAGGGATCCAGACCCTGCTAGGAGGAAGCTGTGTCTGGTAAGTAAAAATTTTTAATAAGAAAATGTCAGCTGGACTGAAGTAATGGTTTGGTCTGTGAGGAATTTACCTCATAAGCACAAGGACCTGAGTTCAATCCCTGGAAACCAGTAAAAACTGCTTGAGTACGGCACTCATTCCTAAGTCAGTATAAGAGACAACAAAGGCGAGTCCTTGGGGCTAGCTAGCCAGTCTGTCTAGTTTAATTGGCGAGTTCCAGGCCAATGAGAGATGCTGTCTCAAAGGAGGTGGACAAGTTCTCTGAGGCGACACCAAGATTGTCCTCCAGCCTGACACACAGGAGAGCAGCAGGCTTGCTTGCACAGTGTCTGCCCTTCGTGGTGGCCAACCTTACTTCCTCTTCCTGCTCTGCCCACTCTAGTGAAGACCCCAGGGTAGTAAGGAGGAACTGGAGAGGACATGAGGAAGCAGCAGACAGCTGGGGTGCTGGCCACATACTCCCCAACCCTGGCAGCACAAGCCCCATCACTGGGTGCTAATTAAATCTCCCTAATGAGGAAAAACGGATGCAGGAGCCGGCTCCTCCATGGCCTCCCCGGCCCACCGCCCTTGCCTCTCCATCGGACTTATCGCTCGTCACAGGATGTTTACAATAATTTTTAATTTGTGCAATTATTAATCACTTTTCTATCTCCCTCATTTGCATAATAATTAGTCATCTCACTGTTTGGCATGCCTGTGAATGACAGTGTTTTAAATTGAATTAAGATTTTAATATTCTATTTTCCTGCTTTCTTCCCCTCCCCACGCTAATCAAAGTCAGATTTGGCAGTCAGAGGGAGGGTACGGAGGAGGTTGGCAGGCACTGGACTTGGCCCATTTTGTGCTCCTGAGAACCATGCTGAGAACAGGGCCTGTGGAGAAGGCAACAAGCAATCATCACCCTTACTCAGAACTGAAGCTGAAGGGGTTAACCCAGCCATAGCTAATTGAGCAGAGGTAATGAGTGAGGAGTGCGTAGGGGCAGCCAGGGAGGGAGGAGGGTCACAGACTCAGCGGCACCGGAGAGCAAGAAAAGTGCCTCTCATTTATTTTCTTTTCCCAAATAGGCTGCTTTTTGTAAGGGAACACTAGAGGAGACATTATAGGCCAGCCATTGATCCCCGGTTAGACTAGGTTAACTTTGATGGCTCTGAGTCCCGCAGGCAGGGGAAGCAGTCTGGAGCAGCCTAAAACCCCCTTCATTGCTTCTCTTTCAACGTGCAAGACAATTCTCTGGGGCTGACTCCAGTTCTCCCCGGTTTTCCACACACCAACAGGTCCTCTGCCCAAGTTGGATGCCTCAAAGGTGAGGAAGAGGAAATAAGGGATTTCCGCTGACAAGGGACAGCAGATGGGCCGCACGTCCCCTAAATTAGAGGCAGCTGTGGTTCTACAGATCACTTTCTAACCCTAAATCCTTCTAATCACAACAGGAATTCAGCCTCAGCCGGGGAGGAGGGCGGTTCCATCGCTGCCTCCCTTTGGATTGCCTCTGTGTTGCCATGGTGATCCCTAGGCTACCCAGGATACCCATTGCTGCTCCAGAATTCTCTGCTTGAGCAGAGCGTCTCTCCCTTCAGCCTGTTTAGAACACCTTCCTTTTTACTATGATATGCTCAAGCTCTGTAAAACCCAACACCGGTTTGTTCATACAGGTGAGTCGGGATGGACAATGGCTCCCAGAAATGGGCTCTGCGCAAACGATATGAAGTCAGGCCATCCATCACAGCCAACAGGCTGGAAACCACACTCCAACACAGCCCCAAGCTTTCCCCACACACCACACAAGGTGTGGGCTTATCAACTCTGCATATGGGGACCGAAATCAGGAAAGCTCCCCCAGGAGGGAAAGAAAAGAAAGGCTCTTGCCAGGAGGGCTGAGCAGGAAGAGTTTGCCAGCACCCTTCTCCTTCAAGTGGTTCTGAACCCCTGCCAACAGGCAGTGGGGCAGGTCAGGCAGGGGGACAGCCTTCTAGGGATCCGTGTTGGCTCAGGACATCCCTGAGCATGCTCGCCCTCCTACTAATTCCTGTTGATACACCTGGAAGGCACTGGCCTCAGAGTTGGTCGATCTAGGAGCCCACATACCTAGTGTCTTCCCAGAGACATAGCAATAGCAATAAGAGCCATTAGGATTTAGGAAAGGCACAGCCCAATTGAGGATGAGAAGGGAAGCAGTGAGGAGCAAGGCCTGGGGCTATGAACTGTATTCCCAGGCCAAGCTAGAGAAAACACTCAGCCTCTTAGGCCAAGACAGACTAAGGGAAGCCAGAACATCATTCAGGGACATCAGCACTAGGGAAAACCCAGACATGTATATAATCAACTCTAACAAAACCAGTACAGCCCTGTTTCTGTATCCTTACACCCTGGAATGAGAAAGGAGCTTTTAGTAGTAAGACCCACAGTTAGTGCTACAGCAGCCTCTGCTGGCCAACTTTGCCCTCCACACTGTGCCAGGAGCCCTGCATCCCAGTTGTTGGGGATGGTCCTGTTGACACCTGTTGTCTCAGCATCATTCTTAATGCTGAGGACTCATTCTCAGAAGTGTCCCAGTTCACACGTAACTTCAGTAGCCTTCAATCACAGCCAAGTTCCAAGTCTCAGAAAGCCTTCAAGAGCATAGACAAATAGGTGGCACGTTAAGATCTCTGGCCCCGGAGGCAGACCACAGGAGTGAATAACTCAGAGTCCTCTATCCTGGGCCAGGACTAAGACTTCTTAACATTCCCACTGTGAAGAAGATGGAAAGCAGGTGTGTGTTGAATAGGAGGGAGGGGCCTTGGCAGAAGAACCTAAAAAGGGTAGAAAGGATGAGACCGAAGTATCCAGAGGCTAGGAAGTGCCAAGGGTGTGACATGTTATTGATGCATGTGTCCAGCAGATGGCAACATAGAGCAGTCTGCATCAGCCTGTGGAAGGGACCTGCCTGAGCCAGGACTGACTTCTGATGTCCTGCAGAGCTCTTGCTCTCTCTCTGTTCTTGGTCCATTTTCCCCCAGATGAGGCTGAACTACCAAATCGCTAAAGAATACATTTCATAAGCCCTAAGCCCACCCTCTCTAGGAAAGGAAAAGTGGAAGAGAGGCCAGGCCTATTAGCTCCAAAGCAGTTGGATTCTTGTAGCCGGCTAGTTTGCCAGTGCCTGGGTGATGCAAAGCTCCGAGGGAACCCTTTTTCCCTCCCCCACTGGGTCAGAGACTCTGAGTACAGAGGTGAAGAGACCAGTGTGATCTGAGGCACTGTCTCCGTGTTCTGTCATTCAGAGATGCTCATACAGATTAGCAGCACGGCGATGGGCAATAGCCACTTAACATCAGGGTCCCAGAATTTGAGGATCTAGGAACATAGAGCTCTATCAGGCAGAGAGAACCTGAGCTGCTACCAACAGGTCTCCAGCGTTTCCTCCTTCTGAGTCTCCACCAAGAAAAACAGT
Organism: Uromys caudimaculatus; assembly: GCA_028551405.1. Classification (NCBI taxonomy): domain Eukaryota; kingdom Metazoa; phylum Chordata; class Mammalia; order Rodentia; family Muridae; genus Uromys; species Uromys caudimaculatus. The sequence goes on from CM052706.1 coordinate 71,229,433, forward strand.
GGCCAGACGAGGAGAAGTCTCAGAAGGCACACCCTGCCTACACAAGTGGATTACTATAGCCTGGGTTGCTGTCCTAGGGCCCCAGTCCCAGACCACCTAGCTCACTATCAATCCAAGACTCCCTAGGCACGTGGATAGAGAACATCTGGAGTCTCCTGTTCCCTAGGCAGAATGGGATGTCTCAGAGAAGGAATAATAAAGCTCTCCAAACCCCAGGAAGATCTGATGCCTTCAAAGATGCTCAGCCCACATCTACCCTTCATTCATGAACTAGTCACTAAGTCTTCAAGTTCACACTTGGTTAGTTGGTTGGTTAGTTGGTGGATCTTGCTTTGTGTTGAAAGTTGGCCTCAAATTCACTATGTTGGCCCCAGCTGGCCTCAAACTTCCAATAATCCTCCTGACTCAGCCTCCTGAGTTGCAGAGATTACAAGCATAGGCCACCACACCCAGGTTGCAAGCTCACTCTTGCTTGCTCAGTTCTTACCTATAGAGAAGTCTTACGCTAGCCTCCAGTTGAATTCAACAAATATTAAATGTCTTGTATGGGCCAGGCTTTGTTCTGGTTGCAGGAGATTGTGGCCTCTATCTTTAATAAACTCTAAGTCCACAGGCGCAGGAAAGCATGAAGTTCACTGTACTACAGAGGCCTCTGCTACAGTTGGGGATATTACTCATCGTGAGAGTGAGCCCTTGATGTCACTGCATCAGCAGCAAGGGACGGGGAGAACGTCCAGGAGGGAAATGACATTTGAGCAGGGTGCCAAAGGCTAAGAGCAGAGGACTGGGGAAAAGTAGAGGCCAGGAAGTGATGCCAGGTGTGTATAGCCCAGGAAGTGTCAGGAGGAGGCAGAGAAGTCCCACGAGCTATGAAGGCTCTGGAGAAAAGGCTGGGGATGCTGGACCTTACATAAAGGTTTCTCCCAGAATCTGCTTCTGGCAGGTCATTCCTAACCGTCACCTTCTCTCTGGTGCCTGCACTCTTGCTTCTCCCTCCCTGTTCTCACAAAAAGCCACAGTCTCCCTGCCTCTGGGCCTGGCAAAGCACTCCATAAATATCTGATTGGGCAGTTCCATGTGCTAATGTGGCAGTTACGTGACCATCAGTTAGCCTAGCTAATGAGATCTCTTCTAAGGAGCTGGAAAGCAAAGATCTGTATGCACCCTGGTCTCCCACCCACAGTTCCCACCCAGCTGGTTATGAACCCAAGGGCCCCACAATTCCCAAACAGGATAAATGTTGTCTTCAGAGTCCCTTGAAACTCAGGAAAGACTCAATCAGGAAGCAGACCCTGTGCTGAGAACACTGCAAATTTCTTAAGTAGAACTGGGTGGCAGGACCCCTCTGTAGATATGACAAGCTAGACATCACCTAGTAACCCAGGTGGCTGCTTGAGTGGTGACTTTGCCACACTTTACAAGGAGGCTCCAAACTGTGACTCAGAAGTTAAGTACTGGCCAGGCATGATGGCTCCTGCCTGTAATCTTAGCACATGGTTGGCGGAGGCAAGAGGGTCAGGGTCTCAAGATTGTTCTTGGCTACACATCAAGTTCAAAGCCACATAAAGAAAGGCACCTGTGGCCAAGCCTGACAACCTGAGTTCCATGCCTGGGACCCACATGGTGGAAGGATACAGCTGATTTCCATAAGTTGTCCTCTGACCACACATACACTCACACACACACACACACACACACACACACACACACACACACACCATAAAAGTTTGCTTTAAAAGCATTGATTAAATTAGGGGCAGCAGATATACCCCAGCAGATAAGGCATTGGCTGTAAAGGGCTGACTATCAGAGTTTGATCCCTGGAACCCACATAATGACAGACGGAGAAAAACAACTCAGCAAAGCTGTCCCCTGGCTGCCACACATGCGCTGTGGCATGCATGTTCCACACCATACACATATGCACAATACTGATAAAATTTAAATTTTAAAAAAATGCTGAATAACCTCTCGCACCGTGGGAGGTCACCCAGACCCTACTCCGTTCAAGGCCCCCTGAACTTGCAGACATTCTGGCTCACAAACGCATAGGCTCAGCTGGAGAATTCTACTAAAAAAGAGTTAGACTGTTTTTATAAGCCTTGGGATGGATAATTCAGACAAATGATGAAGCCACAGAGAAAGGCAATTGAAAATGGCTGGGGTTGTTCCAGAATGGAGGATACATTTGTCCCAAGAGGGGTGACAGAGTGGGAAGTGTTCAAGTGTTGGGGAGTAGCACTTAACAGACACAGCTCTGGAATCGGTTTGGGGACTCGTGGCTATAGTCCCTCTCCAGCTCTGTATCTAGGATTAGTGTAAATAACACTGTCATTCTGTGCACCAGGGTGGGACACTTTGAGCTAGTAAAGAACAGCAAGTGCTTTAGTTACTGGGTAGGAAGGTTGAATGAAGAGCAGCCTAGTGAGTCATCTTCCAGACTCAAGGTCCTATTTTGTGATTGCAGGTTCTGAAAAGGAGCCAGGTTCTGGCAAACCAACACAACTGGAAGAATGCAGCTCAACCCTCTGTCTCAGGAAACTTGGTGGGTGTGCAGGGCTGGGCGGACTGGAAATAAGGACAGGAAAGACATTTGAGGGGTCAGAGTTTGGATATGCTGTACATCCTCCCAGATAGACAGACAGACAGACAGACAGACAGACACACACACACACACACACACACACAGAGGACAGTCACATACATACACATGCATGCATACTTCACTGAGCACACACCCCTATGGTTCTGTGCATATGTATAGTGAACTGTGACTCACTGTATAGTCAGTCACACGCGCACACACAGTGGAAACTCACAGTTAGACCTGAGACGGGCAGCAGGGAGAAGGCTCAGCAATCTCAAGGCCTGATTATTTCCACAGTCACCCATTCCCCTAGATGCTGGTCGTAACAGGCTATTGTTGGGGCCACAGCTGACGCCTGTTCCTCTCCTGAAGCCAGTCCAGTGGTCTTAACATATAGAGAAGTTCCATGGCAGCCTAAGACACTAACCTCAGAGCTAATGTCTGGGTATCACTCAAGAGCTAGGGAACAGAGGCAAAGTGAGCAGACACTGGGTCACAGCCCTCCTTTTAGCCATCTATGTATGCTCTGTGACTGTGGGTGACTGTCTTCTGGCCATCTCCCAGCCCGATATCCCACCTTTTCGACCCTTCTCTACCCCTAAAATTCCTTCCCCCCTCCAATGCTGGCAGAAGACACAGGCTTTTGTCCTGTCCCCACGGACCTCGTATTACCAGGTCCCCAGTACAGCTGCAGTTGCCCACATGCTGGCAGCTAACAGCCTATGGCATCTGGATCTGAGGATTCGCTCACTCTCATCCTGTCTGCCCACTCTACTTGATACACACCAATCAAAAATGTCCCTTTTCTAACAGCTAAAGGCTGTCTGTCCTTTCTTTACCAGTCTTGCTTGAGCCTCAAACACCTGGCCTTCCACTTGGGTCTGATATCTGATCACAAAAAAATCAGCTCACAGACCCATCCTTCCTCCTGTCCCAGTGGAGCTGAAGTGGCCTCTTTCTTCAAGGTCCTGGAGTGTACATTTGTAACTTTGATGAAAGCAAGGGACAAAAGCCCTGATGTTCTCCTTTCTCTACACCTTAGGAGACATGGACAACACCGTACCTACTCCAGCGTCACTGAAAGGTTGTCTTGCTTGACTCTCCAGGAGCCCAGTGTCAGCCATCTCTACCGTAAGCCACCCATTCTCAACAGCCACAACATTCAAGGCCAAAAGAAAGAACCAAACCAATCCTGGAATGTCTAGCTCTTTTTACAGCTTGAGATGTAGCTCAGTTTTTAGAGCAATTTCCTGGCATGCATGAAGTGCTGGGTTACATTTGCTGAACAAACCAAGTCTGTAATCTCATCAGTTGGGAGGTCAAGGTGGGAAGATCAGAAACTCGGGGCTGTCTTTGGCTATGTACAGAGTTCTTGGCTAACCTTACCTACGTAAGGCTCTCTCAAAGGAAAAGGAAAAAAGGAGGAAGGAAGGAAGAGGTAGAGAGAAGGGAAAGGAAGGAGGGAGGAAGAGAGGAAGGGAGGAAGAAGGGGAGTGGACAGGGGATAGAGGGAGGAAGAAAAGACGGAGGGAGGCGGGAAGGAAGGAAGATTGCCTTTGCTATGTGCTCCTAAACGCACGCTAACCCTTTCACTCCAGTTCTCAGACTGATCTAGTCTCAAATAAATTAAAACTGGACCCATCTGGGCGTTGTCCCTTCCTTCCTTCCTCTCCCCTTGGAGGGTGGTAGATAGCAAAAAGCTGCCCATAGGTAGGAGGGCTGAGATGGTCCTCAGTTCTTTTCCCTACTCTAGAGATTCTCTCTCCTGGAGACAGAAGATCCTACCTGCTCGATGACTCTTTATCCAATCCCATCCAGCGAGAGTCCCTGGCTGTCCCCATAGGGCTTGGGGACAGTGCCTCCAGTGGACAGGTAAAGTTAAGGACTCCAATCAAGCCGCAATGCAGTACTGTCCAGCAAGATCATACACATTTTAAGAGAAAAGACTATTAAGTACTTACTCATGCCAACTGTGACGCTAAACCCTTAGTTCCAATCTCCTTGGGAACCCAGAAAGGGACATAGTTTACTGATTTTTGCAAGTAAGGACATGGTAGCTCAGACAAGTAACTTTCTAGGGGACACTGGCAACTGTTTAGGAGACTGCCCTCCCCACCACATACACACTCACTTCCCCTACTTAACCGAGTAATGACCCCTCTGACTCAGTGAACCTCCCAGCAGAAGCAGCAGCAGCACAAGCCTGTCTCTGAGGATCTGGAAGAGGAGGAAATCACCCCAACAGACGTGAAATACCGCCTGCAGCTGCTGGAGGAGGTGCCATTACGGGGCAAGAGTTCCAGTATACACAGCCAGTACCACAAGCCTGGATGGACGCCATTCAGCAAAACCCAGAGAGAGTGGTTCAAGCCCTGGAAGATGGAGAATGTGACAAATCCTGAGGATGAGCGCTCTTATTCAAGTAGGACTTATGGGTGGGGCTGGGGTGGGAGCAAAGTCTGAGCCCCTTGTTCCCAGACCCCTTGTTTAATCCTAATGCAGGAGCATCCCTGTCCCAGTCAGATCCCAGTGGTGGGGCCACCAACCCAGTAGAATCCAGCACAGAGCAAATGCTGGGTTCTTCCCCTTCAGTATGCCTCCAGGCATTGCCTGGCTACAGGATTAGCCAGGATCACTCTGGAGGGTGCGGTACTGCCTAGTCTGTCCTTTGCCTTCCCTCCTCCTTGTTTTGACAGGGCCTGATGGCAGCCCTGCAGTCCGGGCTTTTAAAATGAAGGGGCTGACTCGGATGTAGCTTAGTGAACAGACTGATTGTCTAGCATGCGTGAAGTCCTGGGTTCAAGCCCCATTATTGCATTGCCAAGGACCAGCCTTGGCTTGGAGAGGGGTTCTGAGAGAAGGGGTGTCTGAGAGTGTCAAAAATGACTGGAAGCCAAATTGTAGGTGGAAGCCAGCGGCCTATGCTCAGCGTTCCAGCCTGCTTTCTCTCTGATCTGCTTTCTCTAGAGATCTCCAGACAGCGTCTCAGCGTCTCTCTTTCTTTCTCTCTCTCTCTCTCTCTCGCTCTCTCGCTCTCTCGCTCTCTCTCACTCTCTCTCGCTCTCTCTCTCCTGCTGCTGCTGCAGACAGTTCTCCAAGCAGTTCTCTCTTGCTATTGATATCCTAAGAAATTCCCTGGATAGCCCTCTCTTGCAGATCATAAGCCCAGTCTTTTATTGTACATATCAATCCAGTCATTCACACCAGGTTCCCTTTTGATTGTCCTATGAACCAGCATCCCGTAATCCCACTCCCTTATTTCTAGGGAGACAGCAAGCATACATTTTCTTTTAACTTTGTGAAAGAATTCAGAGACCTGCCTGCCTCTATTAAACATAGACTAGCATAAACTGGTTGGGTGGGACCCCATCCTGAAATTCTCTTTTCTATCACACTTAGACCTAAATTAGCTCTGCCCCAGGCTGGCCTTGAACTCAGGAATCTGTCTGCCCTCGTAGGCACAAACCAAAAACTTTACTGGGTGGAATGTCCTGTGATCTCCACTCCTTAAACCTTTTTCTCAGTCTTAGCATCTTTTTTCTAACAAGTTGGCTCAGAGTGCAGATGCTTTTGTTCCTTTAGATTTATGAAGTCCCCCATATAATTTATATTGCATCCTTATTTTTTGAGAAATTATATATTTTTGAACGCAGCCTTAAGGGCTGTCCTGAAGGTCCCAGTGTTTCCAGATTTTGCAGACACTAGCCACACCTTTGTCTCCCAGACTCTAGCTATCTGATTATCATGGAGTCATTAACAGGGAGGAAGGAAAAATATGTACATTATTATATAAATAAGCCTTATACCCACAGCAGCCATCAGCAAACAAGGAAACCCAAGCCCACTGGCCATGTCCCAGGGGCAGGAACCATGTCATTCTGTCCCCACCAGGGCCATGCCTGACCCAGCATGGCACAGAATAGACATGGTGACGCACACCTGAGAGGTAGAAGAAGGAAGCTGAGAAGTTCAAGTCCATCTTCAGCTGCATACACAATACTTCCAGGTCACAGCCAGAGCAGAAGAATAACACCAAGAGGACAGCAGAGACATGTGGAGTATGGCAGCCAGGACCAGGATACCCAAGCCCCAGTGTGGAGTCAAGCCCTCTTCCCTGGTCTAGACAAGAGCAGTCAGGGCGTCAGGTGAGTAGGCAGAGCTGAGACCAAACCCATGCCCAGGAGGAAGGGCTGTGTGGGTGGGCAGGCGTAGGGAAAGGAAGGGCCTATTTCCCAAGGCTTGGGTCCTGTCAGAAGGTCGCCATCTGTCTTCTCAGAGAAACAACTGTTAAGTAGTAGAGCAAAGGGCTCGTTCCTCAGGAATCTTAGACTTCCCTCTAGTTCAGCTTTAACCTGACCTTTGACATCACCTGAGATCTGAGCAAGGACAAACTGGTGGGGGAGTGAGGGTCCTAAATTCAAGGTCAGTCTGTGCATTCTTGGAAGACATGAGGCCCCCATGCAAGCTAGGAAGGCCCAGGCTCACCAGTCTCACAGGAGTACAGAATATCTTTGACCTGCTATGGCCCTCTGTGGCCCCAGACAGTCCTTTACCTCATCCCTATCTAGCTAGGGAGCCCAACTTGAACCCAGAGATACTACCATTTGCCTTGCGAATGTCCTACAGCTATAGATTGAAGAAATTATGTCCATCTCAAAGTGACCCCATCACGAGCCTAGTGACAAAAGAAGCTACAAACTTCCAAACAAACTTGCAAGCTCCCCTTTTCCCAAACCCTCAGTCTCAAGTTGCAGCCCCTAGCTGCTGGGGATGGGGGGGGGGGGGGTAGTATGTTCCCTGTGGTCCTATCCTGTGGCAGCGGGTGACTCAAGTTCTCTGCTAAATCACAGCATGATAACTGAGAAATATGGAAAAGAAACAAAATAAATTTAATTTTTCTTTCTAGAGAAGCAATAAAGAAATTTTCACGTGAAAGTACCTGAAAATATATTATTTCATTTAGGCAGGCCCACGTCACGGGCCCTTCTGTTTAGGTCACCTGGGTTGACTCAGAGAGGGAGAGATCACCACCAGTAGAATATTTTCTTCCCTGTGCAGCCAATTCACCCAGCACATGTTGAGGGAGAAGGAAATGGTGCCTGGTTGGCCTATGACCCCTGCACATCAGGAGATGAACCAGGCAAAGCATGGGAGAGCCTTTGTCAGGCCAAAGAGAACTGTCAAGTTTAATGAAGCTACAACAGCCAGGGTAAAGTGATCAAGCTTTCCTGTCAAGAGGTAACCAGGGCTGGGGCTCAACTGGCAGAGTGTTTACTAACAAGCATGAAGTCCTAGGTTCGATTTCCAGTACTATAAAACTGGGCATAGTGGTGCGTATTTGTGGTCTCAGCACTTGGAAGGTGGAAGCAGGAGGGTCAGAAGTCCAAAGTCATCCTTGTCTACATATTGGCTTGCTTAAGCTACAAGATGCCAGGTGGTGATGGTACACCCCTTTAATCCCAGAACTTGGCAGGCAGAGCTCTGTGAGTTTGACAGCAGCCTGGTCTACAGATCGAGTACCAAGACAGCCAGGGCTACTCAGAGAAACCCTGTGGGGTGGGGGAGACTGCTGTAGAGTCCTAATTCTTCCTTCAGGGGAAAAAGAACAATGGGGCCTGCCACCACTTTGATTATCTTGGAAAATGCAGAAATACATTTCTGGCTTTCTCTAGTCCACAACCACTCCATGCTGCCCAGCTGACAAGTACAGTTAAAGCTGTCACTCTTTCCCAGATGTCCTGTCTGCCACCTCTCAAGCTGAAGAAAAATGTGAAGGGTAGGTGTCCCCCCAACACATCTGGGATGCTCCAAGGGAGATTACAATCCGAACTGACCAGCAAGCAGTTCTTCCAAGACTGGAGAGCTCAGTCCCAAGGGCCCTTTGGAAGCAATGAAAAGCTCCTGGTAGGAACTGCAAAGCAGTTGAAGTTAATCTTTAAAAAAAATAAATATTTTTTTGTATTATTATTTTATTTTATATGCATGGGTGTTTTGCCTGCATGTATGTCTGTGCAATGTGTACCTGCTTCTTGTGGAGGCCACAAGAGGCATCAAATCACCTAGAACTGCAGTTACAGACATTTGTGAGCTGGCAGCAAGTGCTCTTAACCCCTGAACCATCTCTCTAGACCCATCGCCAGGTAGTAGGTGGTTTTACCAACTGAGCTAATATCTCACTTGCCATCAGAGCAATTTTGAACAAGACTATTTCCTAACCCTGCTTACTAAGCACTAGAGATCCCATTTTTATATTTATTATTATTATTATTATTATTATTATTATTATTATTATTATTATCATTATTACACGTGTATGCATGTGTTGTGTCTATGTGTCTGTGTCTGTGTGGGAATATGTACATTTGAATGCAGGTGTCCTCAGAGACCAGAGATGTCTGATCCCCAGGAGCCGGAGTTGGATGGTTTGTAAACTGTTTAGTGTGGGTGCTGGGACCCAAGCTCAAGTCCTTTTGTTTTTTGTTTTTAGTTTTTGTTTTTTGTTTTTTTTTTTCTCGAGACAGGGTTTCTCTGTGTAGCCCTGGCTGTCCTGGAACTCACTCTGTAGACCAGGCTGGCCTCGAACTCAGAAATCCACCTGCCTCTGCCTCCCAAGTGCTGGGATTAAAGGCGTGCGCCACCACTGCCCAGCAACACAACCACTCTTAACCACTGAGCATCTGTCCAGCCCTAGGGATCCCATTCTTACCTGGGGCAGAATAAAGTCCTTGTGGTTCCTTAACTAACAAATGGGGTCAGACTGTGATACAGAGGAGGGGGAGTTAGTCCTTTATCAGCTGACTCTGTCCCTGGGTTCACAGGCACCATTTGAGGATCAAGTCAACACGAAGGTCGCATACATGCCCTTGTTTTCTGAAAGAGTGAAGTTTGTAAGCCCCAAAACAGTTGCATCAAACCTGAAACAAACACATACTCAACTGAGTAGGAAAAAGCAACCAGGTATGAGGGTGAGACCCAGTCTCCCCGGGCACAGAACCTTAGCGACTCAGCTCCATCTCGGACCCATAGTCTCTCCCCTGCTTTCCCAGGTCAGCTCCAGAATTTGGCCTCACGAAGAGAACATCTGGAGAAAAGGACTGACTGAATAAATTCTGGGAATTCACAACAGAAGCCCACAATCCCAGCACTCCGCTGAGGCAGACCTGCTGTAAGTTCTAGGCCAGCATGGGTTGTAGTGTGAGACCCTGTCACAGAAATCCCAGGCACGATGGAACACCATTGTAATTACAGCACTTGGGGGGAGGAGGCAGAGGGGCCCTGGACTACTTAGGGAGTTTGAAGAAACTCTGGGCTACATGAAACCCTGGGGAGAGAGAGAGAGAGAGAGTGGGGAGGGGGAGCAAGCAAACAAACACAAGGTCTTTAAAATAACTACCTCATCCTAGACTCAACTTTCAGACTGGTTGCTGTCACTTGTGCAATGTCTTGGAATGCTAGCAGAACAAGGATGGATTGTTTCTTTGGGAAGGAATGCTGTTCCATTGTCCCAGAAGGGCAAAATTGTGTTCCAGAAGACCTGAGAAGACAGGTCAGTGCTTTTTGTAATCAGTGAGGCGGCAGCAAAGCACCCAGGCTTGGCAAGTGGCCCTACTCATGGATCACACTCCGTTCAAGCCACTTGAGTGGCTGCCCCTGTTCTGTTTCTCTCTTTAAACCAAGACTTAAAAATCCACACACCATAACCCTTTTAGCATGTGTAACAGCTCAGTGGTTCGTTGCTTAAATCAGTGTGGTAATGGTGCCCTCTTATAATTCCAGTGTTTGGGGGGTTGAGGCAGGAGGATTACTGTGATTCCAAGGCCAGCCAGGGCTACACAGTGAAACTGTCTCAAACAAAACAAAATTAAATTAAAAAAAAAAATTAAGCCTAAACCTGAGCATAGAGGAGAAGGCACAAGATGAAGTAGAGGACAACAGGGTCTTAATTTTATTAAAAGGAAAAAGCAATGGGGGAAGGGGCTCTGGGGTGAAGGCACTTGGCTGCACAAGCCTGGTGATCTGAATTTAAGCCCTGCAACCCATGGTGGAAGGAGAGACCCGACTTCCCAAAGTTGTCCTCTGATCTCCACATATATGCATGGCGTGTCCAAACCTGCATTCACACACACACAGACACACACACACAGACACACACACACACACACACACACACACACACACACACAACCACAGGATAACAATTTAAAAAAAAAAAAAAAAAACAATTTAAATGTCTTCTAGGTACAGAAAGGTCCCCCAAACCCAAGAAAGAATCTGATCAAAATCTAACTACTCAGTGACTATCTTGAAAATATGATCTTAGGTGTGGTTGTGAAGTCAAGGTACAGGAAATGAATTTAGCCTCCTTACCCTTGGAACTGTGCAAGTCCCCCACCCCTCTTATTTTCATTAAGACAGGGTCTCTATACATAACCCTAGCTTTCCTGCAACTCACTGCGTAGACTAGATCAGCCTCAGACTCACAGAGATCCACCTGCTTCTGCCTTGCAAGTACTGGGATTACAGGTATGCATTGCTACACCCAATATTTTGAAGTTTATGCAGAACGCTAGACACTGCTAGCCTCAATTGAGAAAAGGTGTGCCATACTGCCCTCTAGTGACCAGCCTAGGGAATGACAGCCAGCTGCAAGCAAGGCCGACTGTGGTCTCTGGCATTCTCCTAAGGCAGAGAAACGATATGCACCTTAATCAAGGCCAACTAGGCCTCTGTTTTGGCTAATTATTTTTGCTTTGTTTTTTGTTTGTTTTGTTTTTAAAGACAGGGTTTCAAAGCCCTAGGCTGACCTCCAACTCCAAGAAAACCTTGAACTTCTGAGCCTCCTGCCTATACCTCCCAAGTGATGAGCTTATAGCCACATCTGGTTTCTATGATGCTGGGATTGAACATAGGGCACTCTAGCAACTGAGCTACACCCCTAGCCCCTCAGCTTTTCAGAGGACAAGATGAGCAAGAGTGATTTAGAGAACAAACCAGCAGCTTCTGGTCCCAGTGGCCACAGTCCAACTTGTAGAATTTTTTCATCTCATAAATATTGATTATACATAATCATTTTTTCTTTCTTTCTTTCCTCCTCTTCCTCCTCCTCCTTGACCCTCCTAAATAGCACAGTACCAGGCTGCCAGCTTTGGGGATTTACAGGTATAATCTTCTTACAGGACTAACAGAGGCCCAAGGACAACACGGCTGCCGTAAGAAGCCTATGCTAACTTGCCATGGGGGCCAGGTTTGGAGAGGGGCCCTCATTTATTCCCTGGAGATAGAGCACTGACTTGTTTTTTGAGACAGTAGCCTAAATTGGCCTTGAAAACCCCCCATCTTCCTGCCTCTGTCTTCCAAATTCTGGAATTACAAACATGTCACCATGCCTGACTTCTGTCTTCATTGTTCTTTTTAAAATTACCTTTAATTTTGTGTTTGTGAGCATGTACACATGTGAGTCTGTGAAGGCTCCTTCCGCCGTGTGTGTGAGCATGTACACGTGAGCCTGTGAAGGCTCCTTCCGCCATGTGTGTGAGCATGTACACATGTGAGCACGCGAAGGCTCCTTCCGCCATGTGTGTGAGCATGTACACATGTGAGCACGCGAAGGCTCCTTCCGCCATGTGTGTGAGCATGTACACATGTGAGCACGCGAAGGCTCCTTCCGCCATGTGTGTGAGCATGTACACATGTGAGCATGTGAAGGCTCCTTCCACCATGTGGATCCCAGAGAACAAACTCAGATTGTCAGGATTTACAGGAAGTGACTTAATCTACTGGATCATTTCACTGGGGCCCTGACTTTAAAAAAAAAAATTCACCATAGGAATTCGTATTTTTGTTTGTTTGTTTTTGTTTTTGTTTTTCAAGACAGGGTTTCTCGGTGTATCTCTGGCTGTCCTGGAACTCACTCTGTAGACCAGGCTGGCCTCGAACTCAGAAATCCACCTGCCTCTGCCTCCCAAGTGCTGGGATCAAAGGCGTGCGCCACCACTGCCGGCTATTACAGATGGTTATAAGCCACCATGTGGTTGCTGGGAATTGAACTCAGGACCTCTGAGCCATCTCTCTAGACCACAGGTACTATTGCTAAGGGAGTTGATGAAGATATGAATTCCTGCTGGGCAGTGGTGGCGCACGCCTTTAATCCCAGCACTTGGGAGGCAGAGGCAGGTGGATTTCTGAGTTCGAGGCCAGCCTGGTCTACAGAGTGAGTTCCAGGACAGCCAGAGATACACCGAGAAACCCTGTCTCGAAAAAAACAAAACAAATAACCATCTGTAATGGGATCCAATGCTCTCTTCTGGTGTGTCTGAAAACAGCTACAGTGTACTCACATACATCAAATAAATAAGTATATCTTTTAAAAAAATAGTACCTGCATTACTTTACTTCTTGATTCCTGCTATCCAAACTACACAGATATTCATCATGTAACTAGTTCATACAGGTTCCTCTGAAGGACATAGCTAGGAAACTACTCTTGTGCATGTTTTTGAGACAGGGTTTCCTACGGTTCAGGCTGGCCCATGATCCTGGTCTTTCTCCATCCACCTCACAAGTGCTAGGATGACAGTCATGGTCACTATGCTCTGCTTACATATCTAGCGCTGTGTAACAAATTAATGCCCCTTCCATGAAAATTACCTACCTTAGAGGTTGTAGCAGCTTATAATAATAACTCACCGAAGAATATTTGCAAATTATATATCTGGTTAAGGGACCATTATCAAAATATGAATTCTACTTCGTTTCTTCATTTTGAGGTGATGAATCTAGGACTTGCACATGGCAAAAGCTAGGCAAACACATTACCACTGAGCCATACTCTCAACCCTCCAGAAATAATTCTTTACATGAAAGTGTGTACAAGCCGAGTATGGTGGCACATGCCTTTAATCCCAGAACTCAGTAGGCAGAGACAGGCGTACTTCTGTGAGTTTGAGGCCAGTTTGGTCTACAGAGTAAGTTTCTGGACAACCAGAGCTAGATATTGAGAACCTGTCTACAAAAAGAAAAAGGAAAACGAAAAAATGTGCATATACATATATTTATACACATAAGATGCACATGTGTGTATACATATACAGGGTCCTTATAGATACATGAAAAATGGGCAAAGCCCCTTAATAAGCATGAAGCTAGATAAAGATGCCCATCATCACCCATTACGGAAATCAGATCAAAGACTCACTGCCTTCCATCCACCAGGGTAGCTGTAGTAGAAGCAGGAAGTACAGACAAGGTTGCAGGGAAGCTAAAACTCTCATATACTCTTGGGAAGAGACCTGGCACTCAACAAGTCAAATCAGAGTTCCCTGTGACTCGATGACCCCACGCTTAACTCTGTGTGTGTGCTCCAAGCCAGATTAGATGACGGTTGCACTCACGTTACGTCAGTCTCAAAGCAGCAAATCTTTCTTGGGAGAAAGTGGGCCAGGGGTCATCCAGGGCAGAGACAGTGGGGAAAATGACCAGGAACGGACACAAGTTTCTGGTGTCCACAATATTTCAAATTCATTATGCTGACAGCTGCACATCTCCATGATGTATCAAAACCCACTGATTCCACGCTGAAAGGACCATAAACTAATTTAACTCAATAAAGTTATGGATTTGTTGTTCTGTTTTTAAGAAAACATAAAACCTCTATTATCATAGCATTTATGAGTCACAGAGCCAGAGCTAGTGGCTCTACTCCTGGAGGCTTGGGTCAAGTTACAGATGAGGGCAGTAGGCACCTAACTGGCTTCTGCTTGCTGCTGCCCTGGGGAAAGCCCCAGTCTTCTCCACATGACCGCCTGGAGGGCTGGAGTGTTCAACAGTAAGATCTTTCTTCATACTAAGCCATCCAAGAAAGGGCAGGGTATCCATGTCTTTCATGACCTTTCAGAAGTCACACGGTTCTGACACATATTATTCATGACACAAGCCAGCCCTATTCACTCCGGCAGGGGACTACCCAAGCACTTGAGTACCAGAGAGCAGGGACCCAGAGAGCCACCCTGGAAGCTGCCTACCACACCTGATGCTAAGGAAGACACTGATACTAACAGCTAACGGCAGTCACTATATGCCAGGCAGTTCTAAACTCACAGTAAACACGAGGTGGGCACTCTTCTGCTTCACAGAAGCAGCTAAGGCTCAGAGGGGCCAAACAGCTCACAGGTCACGTTAGCAGGTAATGTAGCTGAGGGTCAGTTTCTGGCAGCACGTGCCAGTGCCTGCTCTCCAGGAACACACAGTACTGCTTCCCAACCTTACTTCCCGGGTGTCCCGCCCATCTGTATCCCTCAACAGATGCCCGCTGAAATGGAGTTTCCTCCTCCATGAGAGCTGTTTTTGCCACACTAATAGCTGCAGAATAGAAAATGTTTTTATTTGCATTTAGTTAACTGGGAGTGAGACAATGTGCTCACTAGCTATCTAGGTTTGATTTTCTCTAGTTTTCTATTTTCACAGCTGTCTTTGCCTTCCTGATTTGTAGAGTTCTGTCACGCAGTCAATCCTTCATGTCCACAATCCCTCACTGTTATACACTGCCAGTGTCTTCTCGGTGTCTGTAGTCATCCTTAACTCTGACACGACCTGCTCTGCTGCAGAGAGCCCCGCGTTATGCAGACGCCAGAGCAATCAGTTTGTGGTTTTCTGTGTGAGCTGTCTTCACACTGTGGTACAACCATCATGTGCTCCTACCAGATTTTATTACTTGTTCTGGAGTCAGAAGCCCAGGGCCCCATCTGCCACACTCTAACTCTGCTGTGCAGCAGTTCACCTGGGTCCTTAATTGCTTCAGGGCTGCTGAGGTGGTGTGAGAAAGGGATCCCACTCCATTTTTGTCCATATAATCTAATTTTCTGAGCCTCAGCAGCCACCTTATGCTAACACTGCCTTATCGCACATATGGTCCAATATTTCTGAACCTGGTTTAATACCAAATTCTGATTTTCACAGAAGAATGCTTTTACTCACACAGTTAAATGAATGAAAATGCCAATCACTTATTACTCCCACCCAGACCCCTAGAAGTTTGATATTAGCTGGAATTCTTTCCCAAGCAGAATACCCAGTTAGGAAATGATTACAAAAAAATAAATATGTGTTTATTTTTAAGAAAAAGGAACGCACTGGTGAAGAACAAACCCTGGGATAAAGAAGTCACCATGTCCTTTCAAAGCCAGCAACAGACAGCGAGGGCACAGCCAAGATTAGGTGCCTAGTCCAAAGGTCAGACTGACAGCAACTTGCTGGTCTGTGTGTCTCAGCAGGACTCCATTAAAGCTGGATGTGAGGTGTGCTACCAGCTCCACGGCATCACACAGCCTCAGGGAGGTCACATGTCCTCAACACTCCACTTATAGGCAAGCTCCTCCACAGCTTTCTTGCTGGCCAGCCTGGCAAAGCGCTTCTGTTCAAAGCCATTGGATCTACAATCAAAAGAAAAATTCTAGTCAGCCAAAACTCTCAATGTTTATTTTGAAAGTGAAAAGGAGCCAGAGGCAGGCAGATCTAAGTTTGAGGCCAGCCTGGACTACAGAGAGTTCCAGAACTGCCAGAGCTACACAGAGAAACCCTGTCTCAAACAAACAAAAAGGAAAGCTATTCATGGGAAAATATTTAAACCATATGCAAAAAAAAAAAAAAAAAAAAAAAAAAAAAAAAAAAAATCAAAGCAACAAAACACACAGATTAACCTTCTTCTCAGTCCCGGTTCAGACTTATTAGACAACTATCAGACTCTTTAGACAACTACTTGTGGGAGTGGTCCCAAGCTACGCCTGAAAGCAACAAACACACAGACACAGAAACCAGAGCCCTGGTCCGTGCAAGGGGTGAGGGGTGCGGGGTTTCACTGGTGTGGCCAGAGCCTACACTGTGACAAAGGGTGTGGCCACGAGTCAACACTGGAAAGACAGGTAGAGGCCAATCCCAGTGAGTTTAGGACATCGTAATAACGAATAAATACAGATTTCATCCAGGAGAGATGGACTTAAAACTGCATTTCAGACACATTGCTAGAGATGTGCAGTACGAAAGTTGTTAGCATGGTGGCTTGCACAACAGATGAAGGCAATGATCAGGCAGTGATGCCAGGGAGGGATGGCAATGGGGCCATCCGAGAGAGACGAGCAGTAGGCCTGGGTAACTGACTAGTCACAGCCAAAGGAGGGGTCAGTGTGCCTCAGGGTCAGTAATCTGAGAGACCAGACAAGTGAAGATGCCACCTCACAGGTGAGCATGCTCTGCATGTGTGAACTGCACATGAGGCACCTCAAGTACACAAGGGCAGAGGGCCGACTACAGAGCTGGAACCACACACAGACAGTAGCTGAAGGCCTGCCTCAGAAATAGGCAACCAGAAGGAGCAGGAGTGAGAGAGAGCAGTGAGGGGTTCCAGAAGGAGGACTGAAGACCACTGAAGGTTAACAGAGAAAGGGAGCTCACTGGGGCCAAGACAGGACAGGAACAGGTCATGATGAACTACAAACTTCAGAGTCCTTCCCCCACCCCCACCCTTTTTTCTCTCTGAATTGCAACCCCTTCCTTTTTTATTATTTTACTGCTTTTTCTTTGAGACAAAACATTGTGTGTGTGTGTGTGTGTGTGTGTGTGTGTGTGTGTGTGTGTGTGTGTGTGTGTGTATACACACACACACACATATATACATATACATATGAGAAATCTAGTGGCCAAGAATGCTGAAAATGTAAATGTAATCATATGATAGATAATTATTAAAGTTAAAAACAAAAACAAAACAAAACAAAAAACCAAAGCTAGGTCAGACAGAGTTCTACATCTGGGGACTCCAAAAAAAGCCAAAGAAATGAAGAGCACAGCAGGCACTGTGTGGCAGGCGCTGCTATAACAAGGTCCACCTGTGGCTATGGAGTAAGTGAGAGTTCAGGAAAACCCTCCTGCCAAAGACTCTGCAGGGTGGCCAGCAAGCACAGCAGCCAGCTAGCTTGCAACTGAGGTCCCTCTGAGGCTCTTGACCTCAGGAAGAACTGGAGTCAGATTCCAGAAGCAGCCTGAGGGACAGAAGCAATGCCTTAGGCTGGCATAAGTGGAAAGCGGATTCTGACACTCAAATAGCAATTCTAAAACCTGGACAAAATAAATAGTGGTTTAAGGTATAGGTGAGTGCTGGAGCAAGAAAAAAAATCCAATAGGAGTGGGTTAGCCAGAGGGTAAGTTCTCAGTCCACACAGCTCAAGTAGGCCACAGGCAGAACCACAGGATGACTGGCTTAAGGTTGAGGTGTTAGTGGCAGTGGGAAGAGCGGCTACAAAATTAAAGAGAAGTCCTGGAAGAGAGACACTGGGATAAACCCTGGTTATCTACAGCAAAGGTCACACCAAGCTTTGGTGACTCACTATGCATGTGCAGAGGACCACTGCCAGCCCTGTCAGAATACAGCAGCCAAAAGAAAGACCTGAGCAGAGATGTTAGCTGCTGCCCACTGCAAGGGAGACAGGGGTTCAGTGTAGAGTAAAACTCCAGACAAAAATCAACAGAAATGCAGCAGAATCCAAATGTATCGCTCATAAAAGACCTACCAAATAAACCAACAGGAAAATAACACGTACTCAAAAAAGTCAGCCAGTGACAGTGTCACCCACATATAATTTCAACAGGCTATGGCAGGAGGGTCTGAGTTCAAGATCAGTTTAGGCTATATGGCCAGCTCTAAACCAGACTGGCCTACTGAGTGAGACCCTGTTCCAAAAAAAGAGAGGAGGCAGAGGACAGGTCATTAACAGAAAGCAATTCCATGGTGAACAGAATGTTGCAATAAGCAGACAAAACTTCAAAACACCATTTATAAATATTTTCCAAAAAGAGAAAACAGTCTCTAAATGGGTGAGCAGATGGGAAATCTCAGCGGAGACATGCAAGCCACCAAGTGGGAATTCTGGATTCAAAGCAGCTGAAACATAATAGCAACTGACAGAAAACAACTAAGATATCAGGACAGTTTGTAAACTCTCAAGCCACTCAGCCTAACAGATTTTTATAAAGCACCATCATCCCAAGTAATTGCTGAATATATATTAAGGGCATCAGTCACAAGGAAGAGCCAAAATAATGTGAAAATATTCAACATGTATTTCAGAGAACTTTCTCAAGTGATTTTCTGATGATAAAAACGTCAGCATTTGGAAGGTCTGTAAAACTCAGCAAGCCTACATGTTACAAATGACCAATATATGACTCATGGTGTGCACTGGTAAAAGATGTAAAGTATAAAAAAGACCCTGACTGGAGAGATGGCTCAGGAGCTACTCTGCCAGAGGACCCGGGTTTAATTCCTAGCCCTAACCGTAATTCCAGTCTCAAGGGATCTGGCAACCCTTCTGGCTGCCAAGATTAGTTCCTGCACAGACTTACATGTAGGCAAAACACCCATACATAAAAAATAAAGAGGAAAAAAAGACCATGAATTATGCAGGTGTAGTGGCACATGCCTTTAATCCCAGAACTTGGTAGGTAGATCTATGAGTCCAAGGCCAGCCTGACTATGTAGAGAGTTTAGGCGGGCCAGGACTACACAGAGACCCTGTTTCAAAGAAAAAAAGCCACAAAGATTATAAATTTTAATGTGAAAGTATCAAAAGTTCTTTCCGTGGCCTCAGACCACACAACAGCCTTGAAGGAGACAGCTTTTCTGTGTGCCACACCTTCTTTTTCTGCTGGTGACGTGACAAGCTGGGTTCTCCTCCAGCATTTCAGCTAAACACTTCACAACAGACAAATTCAGAACCCAGCTGTCTACTATTACCCTAGTCATTAATGATAGCTGCAAAAAGCTTAATCAATTATTTTTGTTTTTTTAAATAATTACTTTTCATTTAAAAAAATGGTAATTATATTAGTATATGATGATTTTATTCTATATAATGAATAAATGCTTTTTAAATTTTTAATATAGTAACTATAAATATATAATAAACATAAACAAAAGCTTCTTGGGGTCCCCAAAAGTTTCTTTATTATATTTGTTTACCCTCAAATGAGTGTGTGGAGGTCAGAGAACAGTTTGCAAGAGACAGTTCTCTCCTACCACATGGGTATCAAGACTTGAACTCACACCATTAGGCTTGGCGGCAAGCACCTTTACCCACAGAGCCATCTCACTAACACAGAGTATAAAGGGGTCCTGACATTTACAACTCTGAGAACCAGGAAACTACATGCTAATGTTCCATGTGGGCATGGGGAGATGGGATCCACGACAACTGGCAGAAGCTATCCTGTCAGTCAGGAAGCCTGAGTACACTTTGAGACGCTAGCAAGTAACCAGAGGAGGTGGCAGGGCTGAGACATTACCTAGGGCTCCCTCCCAGGACTACAGAGAATTAATGTTCAAACACGAATGTTAAAGACACGACACAGAGAAGGCTCAAGACCACAGCCCTCGTCCATCCTCTAACCCTTAGAAAATACTGAGCATGACCAATGTATGAATCAAAGTGGAACTTGTCAGAGCCATTCAGTTATTCATCCTGAGCCTTTCAAAGTATATGGAAAGGAAACAGGAGAAATCCAGGCCTGGGAAACACAGAGCTCAGGAACTGAAGCACGCAGTGCATACTGCTCCCTTGTGACTGCAGAGGGCGATGGCAAGGGTAGAGGGATCTCAGACACTGGACAAAGCCTACTGTGGCTCCCGTGCTGTATTCCCAGGACCTAGGAGGTAGTGCATGAGTTGGAAGTCAGCCTGGCTATGGAGTGAGAAAAAAAAAGAAAGGAAAAGAAAACCAGAAAAGGTTAAGGTCAGGCAGAAGAGAAAACAAAAATATAGGAAACAGACCTACCTGTCCACTCCATCCCAGCGATACCCGGGCCAAATGTTGAATCTATTGGGAGGAGGAGCAGGGCCACTGTAGCGAGGCCTCACTAAAGACAGGAATGAGAAGAAAGAAATCAGCTGCAGACACGATTTAACCCAGAGCTGGGTGGCTATGGGGGACAATCCTTCATGGACATTCCTATTATTTTGATCCAAACTCCCAAACCCAAGGGCATTACAGTAGTGTGGGGCGGCCTTCCCTGTGAAAAGCTGTGCACAGCCTCTGACAACTCTCTCAATCACCTCCAGCTCCAGCAAGCCCAAGTCTCACCTTTCTTATTCTTGTTCTCCTTAGCCTTATTCTTCTTAATAAAGTCGGCCATCGGGTCCCCTTCTCTTTCTTGTTCTCTCAGCATCCGATCCAGATCCTCATCATCTATGTAGCGGGCCAGAGGTTTCTGCATCTCCTTCACTGCATCTTCTACATTCTGTTGCTGCTGCCGGCTCTGGGCAAGCCTGGGCAAAAAAATAAGCATCCTACACTAAGAGACCACAATGCTGCCCTGGAGGACTCCCTCTTTGTAGCAGCCCCAGAATCCCAACTGGTGGCTTGACCCCACCATCTCAGGAGACTCTGCACCTGAGGCTCACCCCGTATCAGCTCCCAGAAATGCAAGGCAGTGGCTGGCTCTGGTCCTGCAGTCTAGCTTTGTGCGCAGGGGCGCCCTTACCCTTTTCCCCACTGGGCATACAGCTCATCTCGCTCTGAATCTTTCTCTGCTTTTCGTCTCTGTTCCAAGCGCTCCAGCTTCAAATTCCTCTTCCGACCAGACTTGTCTCGAAATATAGTTTCAGTGAATTCAAACTGAGCTATGAAGGAAACATCACATTTGAAAGATACACACCAGGCATCACAGTCAGAAGTAACATTCCAGCACTAGAAACCAACTGCTTGGGATCTTTTGCTGGCAGAACTCTGCAGACAGACCATAGTGGCTCCTACCAATATTCTTTCACATACTGGGAAGGAAAGAAATGCTTGCACTTCTGAGGTTAAAGTACTGCACAAAAGCAGAGCAGAGACACAGAAACAAGGACGTTTCCACTAGCAAATACGACAAGCCACACTTAACAACAGAAAACAGAGCCACATGAGCCGAAAGTGGCCCTGCATGCTGACATTTGTACCTCCAAGGTCTGTGGTGTCTTGGTCCTGTTTCTTGAGTTCCTGGTGCTCCTGCTGCACATCAGTGACCAACCCAGTTTTAGCTCCAGAATACATGTGTGCAGTCTGTGCAAAAGAAGAGGAATACACGTGTGCAGCTTGTACAAGAGGAATACACGTATGCAGCCTGTGCAAGAGAAATACATGTGTGGAACCTGTGCAAGAGGAATACATGTATGCGGTCTGTGCAAGAGAAATACATGTGTACAGCCTGTGCAAGAATACAAGTGTGCAGCCTGTGTAAGAGAAATACATGTGTACAACCTGTGCAAGATAAGAGGCAATAGCAACACCATTTTGCCAGGAGGCAAATAGTTGCTCATGTGCCTGACTGTCAGCTATAACCAAACCAAAACCTCTAGTTTTCTATTCTCATTATTGACCACAGGGCTCACACATAGAGTGGGAAACATCTACTCTCACAGAACACTTTATGGTATCAAATTTTAAAGTAAATAGAAACACAAACATGGAGCACATAGAAGGGACTAAGAATTTGCATGACTTCTTTCTTTTTTTAAGATAGAGTCCCCTACAGCACAGGCTGGCCTTGAACTCACTTATGCACATTTTTAAAAAGCAAAAGCTGAGATTTAGAGGAAGAGTTTCTTGCCCAATCTCACAGATACTAAGTAACAGAAGTAGAATTTAAAGCTATGATTGGATTCACAGGGTTCTGCACTTCTAACTGCACTCTGTACTCTGTAAGCCTCAACTAACTGTTAGGAAAACAGGTGGTGCCAGCCTATACATCAACAGCTGGGAAGAGGCAGATGTGTCAGAGGTTCAAGGCCAACCTTGGAGTACACTCAAAACAACAAAGACAAGACACTGAGGCTTTCTAGAGACACTGAGACTGGTGGCATTACAAGGCTCTAAGAGGCAGGGGTCTCCTGGGAAATCTGGTCCCACTGGGCACTCCTGATCCAATACAGAAATGCACAACAGTCCAAAAATCTACACCATTTTGAGCACCATTTGGGTGCAATACCTGTACAGCCTTCAAACCTCCAACATTCTGGATCCCCAAGCTTCTGCTCAAGCCCAGCTAAGACGAGTTACACCATGTCACCTTCAGAAAAAGTTCCAGAAATGCTCCTTAACTCCAATTTCCTGTACCACTTTCTCATTCTCTGGCTGGAACTTCTGTGGTGTCCTTAAAGCTAGAAGGGATAAAGACATGAATTATGTCTGATAAAGACATAACTCTTAGAAACCTACCTTCTTCCCAGGATGGGGACTCCTTTGAGGGGGGGAGAGGTCAGAATCGGAAGATTTGGTCCTCTGTCTTCTCCGGGGTGGAGAGAGGTCGGAGTCAGAGCTCTGGTGTTTTGTTCTATTCCGTGGTGGTGACTGATCTGAATCAGAATCCTGGTGCCCTGAATTTTTTTTTTTCCGTGGAGGAGAAAGATCTGAATCAGAGGCTTTTTGGTAGACACCTAAGTAGAAAAGAACAGTCAAAGGATGACTATGATGTCTCCTAGGTCAAAAACGTCTATGAAATCTCCTGTGCCTAAGAGAATCCAGGGATTAAAGAGTGAAATGAGGATGGAGAATGGTCCAGTAGTGAAGTGCCTGCCTAGTGCATCAGACCTGGTTTTGGTCCCCAGCACAGAAGAGGAAGGGAGGGTAAATTAATCTCCGTATAAGAATGCTTAAAAGAACTTATCAAGCTGGGTGCAGTGTCTTTTTAGCCATCCTATGAAAAAACATGACTAACCAAAACACAGGCACAAGTGACCCAGAAGAACAAAGGCAGGGGCTTTGTTTCCTGGCCACCAGTGTCTGGTGAATTTGAAAAGTGTATGAGATCTCAGACACTGGTATATACTGTCGTCTCTTCACTGCCACCCTCTTCAGAACTGGCAGAAGAGCTGAGTCGGCCCTCTGCAGTGTGGCAGAGTCAGGAAGACATGGAGTATATGTGATGTCCCCAGACTCAAGAATAACAAAGTGATTTCATTTTAAAATCAAAACTGTAGCTAGAACAAATGATGAAGTACAAAAACCTTTCCTGCATGGGCCTGTTCTAAATGACAGTGTCACTGGTCACCTCCTGAAAGCCGCCATATAGCAGGTACTAGGTAGTAGCAACAGCCACACATTCTGACCTAGTAAATAACTGCTTGGTTTTCTAGGAACCTATCAGTTAAATCCCCAGGAGATCTAAGATAAGAAACAATCCAGGGCTGGAGAGATGGCTCAGCAGTTAAGAGCAATGGCTGCTCTTCCAGAGGTACTGAGTTCAATTCCCAGCAACCACATGGTGGCTCACAACCATCTGTAATTGGATCTGATGCCCTCTTCTGGTGTGTCTGAAGACAGCAACAGTGTACTCATATACATAAAATAAATAGATAAATCTAAAAAAGAAAAAAGAAACAACCCACAGTTGTGCCATCAGTGTATATACAGGATGATTGTCAAATATCCTAAGAGCAAAGCCAGGGACAACTGCTGAGTGGAGAGAGCAGGCAAGATTACACAGACAACAGGTATGTCTCCACAGCCAGGCCCAACTACACCCAACATGTGTGCCAAAAAACACCCAAGGATACTGGCTACAACACTAGCAATGATATTGTCTAAATGACACAATTTTGCGACACTCTTGTGTCTATACGTTTTGTACATAAGTGTATTTGTACATATAATTATAGTATGTGTGCATGTGTGTATATGAGTGCAGGTGTTCACATGTGGAGGTCAGAGGACAACTCTCAGAAGTCGGTTTTCTCCTTTTACTGCACCTTACCCACTGAGCCTCTACGCCCAGCCCATCTGTGCCTTTTTATGGGGAGGGTGAGTGAGCAAAAGGACATAAAACTTTCCCCCTACCCTTTATTTTTCAACTCTCCCAAGTCTAGTCTCTCATTTTTCAAAACTTTCCAAAAGAAACTCATTCTTGCACTCACAGGGATGAAGTTCCTCTTACGCACAGCCTTACGCTCACCTTTAGAATCAAGCTGTTTCTTAGCTCCAAAGGGGGCCTTTGCTTGCCGTGTCCGTGGAGGAGGAAGGTCAGAGTCATGCTCGTACTTGCTGTTCGTGGCGAGTGATGGGTGAGAGGGTCCTAGCCCGCTCTGGGATACAGTCTTGCTAGGGGGTCTTTCTGCAGCTTTACTATTTTTGGCTTTGGGCAGTTCCAAATCAGCAGAATCGTGACGGGCCCTGCGGAGATGCTGTGCCCCTGAAGAGTCAAGAGTCCTTCTATGCTGGGCTGCAGTAGGAGAGTGGTTATGGTCCTGTCTTGGGAAAGAGGTACCTGAGGAACCATGATGGCCTTTCCTAGGAGATACAGCTGAAGAATTACGATGAGACTTCCTGGGGGGAGAAGCATCTGAGTCATGGCGGACTCTTCTTGGGGGAGATGGGTCCGGGGTATCATGACGAACCCTCCTGGGAGGAGATGCATCTGGGGTATCATGACGAACCCTCCTGGGAGGAGATGGGTCTGGGGTATCATGACGAACCCTCCTGGGAGGAGATGGGTCTGGGGTATCATGACGAACCCTCCTGGGAGGAGATGCATCTGGGGTATCATGACGGACCCTCCTGGGAGGAGATGCATCTGGGGTATCATGACGGACCCTCCTGGGAGGAGATGCATCTGGGGTATCATGACGGACCCTCCTGGGAGGAGATGGGTCCGAGGTGTCATGAAGGGCCCTCCTGGGAGGAGATGGATCCGGGGTATCATGACGGACCCTCCTAGGAGGAGACAGATCTTGGTCATCATGATGAAAATGTCCATCTTCACTGTGGCCTAAACACAAAAGCAAACAGTAAGAGTCCCACAGTGGGCTCTGGCTTAATGGCACAGAGGGTAACAAACCCCACTTAGGAGAAAATTCTTTTATTACCTATGTATGAGAAATGAGCAAGCACCAAGAATATTCTGTAGTTAAATAGATCTCAAGAAGTAAGATCCAATCACAGTGGCCTGGACTATATACTGAGACCATCTCAAAGATTTAAAAAAGAAAGAAAGAAAAGGAAAGGAAAACACAGAGGGAGATGGAGGAGGAGATGAGAGAGCCTTGTTTATGCAAAGTCAGGGGAACAGAGAAATAGTCACAAAGTAAAAGACAAAACTGTGGGCCCTGACCATGGGAGCTGTGGGAGCTGTTTCATTCTACAACCATAGGAACCTGGGTCTCCATGTTCTGACAAGTCGGCCGCTAATGTTCCGTGACCTTCTTCTGAAGTCCTGACATCTTTTTCCCACCATGTTTCTCATCATCACTGACACAAACAAACCATGCATTCCTCTAAGGCAAGGAAGCAGAAGGACCTACCATGGAAGTGAGAAGTAGTTGCACTTGCTGCTGACACTCACCTCCCAGAAGCTTCCACTTGGCACTGGAGCGGAAGGCCTCCATCTGTTTTACCTCTTCTGGACGCTCATCCACAAACTCAGCCACCTGCAGGAGTAGGGACACTACAGTAAGGAAAAACCACAGAGCCCAGCCAGCCAAGGAGCACTTGCCTCAAGAACCTAGAGCCACAGCTTACATGCAGAGAACTGCTTCTCCTTATGATCACGTGACTGACTTCTACTGCCCATCATGGGAATATCATACCAAACAGTGCTAGACCAAAGATCAAAATTCAAAACCATTTTCTGCTGAAAATATATCATGTCCACACCACTGCACGGTCAAAACATTAAGCTGGGACCATTTGTATAAGCTCCATAGAAGGAAACAGTGCCAAACAGCTCTCTGAGTGTCACCTCTCCCCTTGCTCAGCACCAAGGCTGAGAAGCTTAGATCATTTCAAAGTCCGAACAAGAGTCTCCATAAGATACATACCACAGGCAAATCTCCATCCTCTTCCTCCTCCTTTTCCGGCTTAGAGGTAGAGATAGCCGCCCAGCCCACATCATCATCCACGATCCGCATTCTAGATGAGAATGAAAAGCTGAAAAAGAACTCATTCTGGGACACAGGCCTACGCACCTTTCCCTGCTGTTCTCTGACATTTATTTGGTGTGGTGTGTGTGTGTGTGTCAACAGTGATGGTGTGCATGTGTACTACGGCATGCATATGGAGGTCAGAAGACAACCTGCAGGGGTCAGGTCTCTCCCTCTACCCTGTAGCTTCAGGGTCAGGTTGTCAGGCTTGTCAAGTGCAGGACTGTGTCACCAGCCCCCTACTGGCTTTTAAAGTTAAGCATATGGCTCAGTGTTTGTGTGTACTGGACAGTCAGTTCACGGTCTACCTTTGCCAATATCATTTTCATAAATGCACCCCCTTCCTTCTGCCGGACCTACTCTTCTCGCTGTTAACCACAAACCTCATTTTCTTTGGGTTCTGGCCTTGAATAACTTCCTTGGACCTATCTTTCTTGCTCACTGTCCTATTCTCAGAGTAGAAATACTGCTGCATACTCTTAGAATGCTTTCATTTGTATTTATAAGCCCGTATTCCCATTAAATTCTAAGCTCCCACAGCCAAGGGCTAAGGCAGTCTTTTACTTATTGCCTTTTTGTTATTGTTATTGTTATTGTTATTGTTCCCGGATAGTCTCACTATAGCTGGCTTTCAGCTCTCTATCCTTCTGCGCAGCCTCCCCTGTGCTGGGATTATAGACATCTGCTACCACATCCTGCTGACTAATGCATCTTTTGTTCATCAAGGTTTCTTCAACACAACTGTCACAGGAGGTATTCAGCCCTCGATACCCATGGACTCTGCAACTGCAAACTCAACCAACCACAGATTACAAATACTCAGGGGGAAAAGGAATAGCCACTGTATTAAATAGATACAGACTTTCTTTGGATACAATGGCCTAGATAATGTAACTATTGGCATTCCATCTAAGCTGTAGTGAGTTTTTAAGTAATCCAGAGATGATTTAAAGAGGATGTGAATAGTTTATGAAAAAATACTGTATCATTTTGTGAAGGAGCTTAAGTACCTGTGGACTCCAGGAACCAGTCCTCCAATTACTGTAAGATGGTGGCATCCAGTAAATGTGTGCCACACAGATGAGCTGTGCTGCTGCAGAGAGGTTATGTGAAATGCCAGGAACACATGATACAGCTTAGTCACAACAACCATTTCAGATAAGTAGTAAGGTGCAAGATCCATTTACGGACTAGGGCTTGAGTCTCAGGGAGATGAACTGTATTGCCTGGACCACTCAGGCTACAAATTAGCACAGCTAGGATTCTAATTCCAATCAGTATTGCTCCAAGGCTTAAACTTTTCCCCCTGTATAGCATTGCCCCTTCTTCCAAGGACGTCAGCCACACTGAATTTAGCACCTACCTTAACTGAATACAGGCTCATCTTAACTGATAATATCACGAAGATTCCATCTATAAATGATGTTATGCTCAAGATAAATGTGGGAATGGGGGAATAATTCTACCCAGTTCAATGAGCCATATGGGAATGATGCTGTTAGATCATGATGCTGCCCCACAGAGAGGGTGAGCCCCACTTCCTATCCTGTCTAGCACTCTCTTTAAGCCGATAAGCTATTAGCAGACCTTGGGGGGGGGGGGGAGATGGAATTAGCCTCCAGAGTTTCAACTTTATATCCAAAATAGTACCTTCAGTAAGCTACTAAACTTAGGGCCGCTGATCTAAAGTCTACAAATAAAGAAATTTCCTTTGGCCAGGCAGTGGTGGTGCACACCTTTAATCCCAGCACTTGGGAGGCAGAGGCAGGTGGATTTCTGAGTTCGAGGCCAGCCTGATCTACAGAGTGAGTTCTGGGACAGCCAGGGCTACACAGAGAAACCCTGTCTCGGAAAAAAAAAAAAAAGAAAGAAAGAAAGAAAAAAAAGAAAGAAATTTCCTTTGTTCTGTGGGTTGATGTTACATCTCCTATCCCAACCTTTTTCCAGATTCCAGCAGCCAAGTTACTAAAGGATATTTCATCTGAACTCTGTCTCAACACATCTCTTTCAAACCTGGAAGTATAGTATTTAAAATAAATGTCTGCTTCATTACAATGTTCTGAAAGCTATACGGTCAAAATTTTTAGAAAGAGACCAGGCACATGATGCAAACCGTTCTCGTGTTAGTTGTTACTGTTAGTAGTAGATATGAGTAACAGGGACATGGGTCTTTGATTCCAGATCAGTTCCTGGTACTTTGGAACCCTCAGAAAGAGACTTTTGGATCTTAAAATTTAGAAAGAAAAGAAAAGAAAAGAAAAGAAAAGAAAAGAAAAGAAAAGAAAAGAAAAGAAAAGAAAAGAAAGAGGGGAGAGAAAGAGAGAGAGAGAGAGAAAGAGAGAGAGAATGAATGAATGAGAAATAAAGTAAGAAAGAAAAAGGTTTTGAATTAGCTCTGCTATTCTCGGGGCACGACTTTCAATCTGTAGACGGAACGACGTAAGGCTACAAACGCAGGGAGTGGGTTAAGTTCTAGCTGCCTTCAACACAAGGAAGGCGCTGCTCAGTGGATGAGGTCTGAGCGGCCAGTGGCAGCGACAAGCCCGGCCCGGGATTGTGGAGCGGGGCCTGGGCTCGGGCCGGGGTAGGCAGCCCTCAGAGCACCGCGCGAGCCAGAACGAGGAAGAGCTGCGGTCGAGGGAGCAACCGGGCAGCGCGACACCCCACCAGTCCACTCACCCCTTGCCGCCAGCGCTTCCCGGCTTCGGCCGTTTTTTGCGCCGCTTTCGACCGGACTCTGGACCTCCTTCCAAGCCAACATCTGCCCCAGACAAGTAACGCTTCAGATACTCGGCCTTAGAGAGCGGCGGAGCTGCCGCCATGGCAGCAGCGAGGGCGGGGCAACAGCTCGGCGTGGGGGACAAAATTCTTCAACGCGAAACGGTAGGGGTGGAGCCAGAAGCGGAAGCTTTTAGGACTGGGATGATAGGTGTGAGCCTTGACAGGCTCAAGGGGTGCGTGCACGCATCTCGGGCTGGTTGTGCATTCCTGTGACGATGCATCCGTGCAACAGCCTGCAGCCCACACTGTCCCAGCTGAGAAGCCACAGGCCGATGTAACACGATCCTACCCTGGCAGCGTCTGAGCCAGAGTAAGGACGAACACCTGTATGAATGTGGGACCTATCACAGCTGTACCACTAGGGGCAGATTCTTGAACAGCGTTTTAATAGTGGATGCTGTGCCAAACGTTTCAGAGTGTCCAACTTATTAGTTTATTTCAATCACTTTTATTGGTATAAATACCTTTTGGTGGGAAGTCTGCTGGAACAGGCTTCCAGGTACCATTTAGGAGAAGTCAAACCTCGTCCCTAGTATCGTGACTATGAAAATTTGATAGGTTTTCATCAAACCTGTATTGACCTTCTCACCTTTGGTATTGTCTCAGGAAAATGATTTAGAAAATGACATGGATTTGTTGTCAGTGTGGCAAAGAAAAAAAAGCTAGGAAGATTCTATCTTCTCTTCTAGAAAGACTTAAGTATTTGGTGACTCCTCATTTAACCCTCGCAATTATATTTTCTTCTTTCATCCAGCACTGAGGATTAAACCCAAGGCCTTTTGCACACGTAGACAGGAGTTCTATAGCAGAACTACACCCCCACCCCTTTTTGAATGTTGAAGACCTAACTAAATTGCCTAGGCTGCCCCTGAATTTGTTACCCTTTGTCCTCAGCCTCCCAAGTAGCTGGACTATAAACACCATTGCCTGGCCTTGGGTTTTATTAGCCTCCTTTATAGATGATAAAAGTTTGGATAAGAACAGGAACCCACAAATCTTCACACTGCCCGGCTCTGATTTCTGCTGGCAGAGGCCAACCAAGGATGCTACAGGTTATCTATCCAGTTTGAATTTGTTTTGTCTTGAGACAGGCTTTCTGTGTAGCCCAGGCTGTCCTGGAACTTGCTCTGTAGACCAGATTGGCCTCAAACTCAGACCCACCCGCCTCTGCTGGGATTAAAGGTGTGTGCCACCCTGCTTTCCAGACTACTTTAAACTGCATGAAAACAGCTAGACTCCACACAGGTGTACCTGGCTCAGAGCAGACAGGATGGTCTGTTGGACTGAATGAAATGCTGCCTCACAGCCCAGTGACAGCAGCCACCTGGAGAAACATTTGTTTGGGAAACTACATTTTTTTTTTCTTCCTTTCTTTTCATGAAGACAGAATCTCACTACATGGCCCAAGCTATCCTCAGTCTCCTTGGTGCTGGGGCTGCAGGTGTGACTCAGTGTGACCTAGCTTAGGCAGCTGGACTCTTAACACTATGGTATTCAGTAAGGACATAAACGCAGAGGCAGGTGTGGTTTAAAAGCCATCACTTTAATGTACGCTTCTTCACCTGTGCCTGCTCGGCCCCTCCGTCATTCTTTCCTGCTGAAAGTCAGTATGTCATATGCCCAAAGCCAGCTGAAACTTGTATTTCCTCAGACTTCAAAGGTCCAGCACTGGAGGCCAGAGAGCTGACCGGCAAAAGGTGATGGCAGACAGCATGGTGTTTCTGGGGTTCTTCTCACACTGACTTAAAACCTCCAAAAGGTCAAGGAGCACAGTAGGCCCACAGCTGCATCAACAGCTGCTAATCTCATGTGCTTAGATTTCTAGCTCAAGTGGTATCCTCCTCACCTTGGACAAAGGCTTGAACACTCAACCCTGCAGTGTGAGTGGCACAGCAGCTGGCCTGTGAGCTGCCCACTGCTACCGCTGTGGGGCCAAGCCTGCCTCATAGCCCTCTGTCTTCATGTCATTGAGACCGAGCTCCTCGTTTTGGTCGAAGGTGCGTTTGTACCGTTCTACCTTCATCTCCGGATCATCTTCAGGTGCATACACATTCTGCAGGGCCACGGGCAGACGGTCAGCGCCTGTGCATCCCACCGTCCCTCCCACTGCTAACTCTCAATCTCCTAAGAAGTGCACAGGACTTGTAGGGTCTCTAGAGTCCATGGCTACATGGTCTGCAAAAGTGTGTGTGTGCGTGCGTGTGTGCGTGCGTGCGTGTGTGTGTGTGTGTGTGTGTGTGTGTGTGTGCACACGAGTGCTAGTATCAAACCCAAGCCCCTGTACATGGTATACAAGTGTTTAATCCCCCAGTTCTAACCACTTAATATAACTTATATATATGGGCCTTCCTATAAAAAAATGTAGCCAACGATGGTGATTGCTTATAATCCCAGCACTCTGGAGTCTGAGGCAGAAAGTTTACAAGTTTAAAGCCAGCCCCACTATATAACAAAGACATGTCTCAAAAAAAAAAAAAAAAAAAAAGTAGGTGGAAAAAAGAGACAGAGACAGAGACAGAGCGAGAGAGAGGGAGAGGGAGGGAGGGAGGGAGAACTATAATGGTCTTAATGATGTAACTAACTTGGGCCAGTGTTGCCAGGCCCATCGGCACCCATTAATACTAAAGTGAGGATGAGACCCCAGGTTCAAACCCAACACCACAACCAACAACAACATTTTGCTGTAGTTTTTTATCTATCAATTGCCAGGTGCTTGCTTGCCCAGTCAGCCTAACATCTCTCGGCTTTCCTGTCCTAACCTCTAGACAGTTCCCTATTGCTCTTACTGCACAGTCAGAGAGGCAGAACCAAAACTCCAACGCTGCAGATAAGAATAAGACAAGACAAGCAGACCCAGGACGAAAAGATCCTGTTTTCTTATGAACCTAGGGCATTGAGCACGCTAGCCAGGTAGACACTTACTCTTGGCTCTTTCTTCCCATTATTTTATCTTAAGACATGGTCTCGATAAATTGCACAGGCTGGTCTTGAACTTCCCATCTTCCTAGCCTCCCGAGTCCCTAAGATTGCAGGCCTGCACTAGGTCTGGCCTCTTTACCTTTTGTTACCACACTTGGAATCTTACTACCACCACCTTCCCCTTTCTTCCTTACCTCCCAAGTCCTTCCCAAAGTCCCAACTGAAGACTTAGAAGTCTGGCTTTCCTTGCTAAGGGCTATCATGTAAATTCTATGAAGTTCAGAAAATACATCTCCATACAACCACCAGGAAGGCCTAACTTACCTGCAGGTAACTGTTTCCTGCTGGATCATTCATGACAAAGTGGGCCTTCAGCTTGCCTTCAATGATCTACAGGAGAGAGGAGGACTTAGCAGGTAACTCTTACAAAGTTCCTGGAAGGAAGAGGCTACGGCTGCCAGACAAGAGCCAATCTAGTTTACAAGGTGCAGTTTCCAAAAATTTAAATAATAGGGAAATTAGGATTACAGAAATGGCCCCGGGTCATCTTACCTGGCCCAACTTCTGGCTAAACTCCTGCAGTTTCTCTGACTGGTCAGGATTAGAGCTGTCGCCCAGTGTGAATGGGTTCTTGGTTACCTGTAGCACACGACAACTGAATCACTACAACACCAACTGTATGGGTCATTACACTAAACCACCAACCAGGTGTGGGGAGCAGCGGGTCCCCAGTCGGAGAAGCCTGGTCTCCATTTCCCACAGTGCCTTCTGTCTTAGGGGAGGGAAGGAAGGTGGCAGAGAACAGGACAGGAGAAGTTGTCTATGAGCCTGCTTTGCCAAGAAGGAAACTGGCAATAGGAAATGGAGTCCAGAAGGATTTTTACAGTATCTAATCCCAAGTGGAAAAGAAATGCAATGTACGATTTACAGAGAGAAGCCAGGCACGTTACACATTGGCCTACAGTGCCAGCACATGGAAGGCTGAGGTAGGGGACAGTGAACTCAAGGCTAGCCTCAACAGCAAAGCCATCTCTCAAGATCTAATATAATTATGCCACTACTGTTTAGTAAATACCGACAAGAAAAATCTTCACGTATTCACTGCAGATGCCAAAAAGACCCTCTTCTATTTGTAATGAGAGAGATGACTTACTCAAGATCACAAAATAACTATACTGTCCCACCTTTAGCCTTGAGAATTTCCACTAAAAATTCCTATAACTAACTTCTCTTCATAATTCATGCTTAAATCTCCTGAACCAGCTTTAAGGCAAAGAAACCCCCAGTTATAAATGATAAGAGAAATTTTTTTTTTAATTTTTTATTTATTTTTATTTTATGTGCATTGGTGTTTGCTTTTTTTTTTTTTCTTTTCTGTTTTTTTTTTTGTTTTTGTTTTTGTTTTTGTTTTTGGAGACAGGGTTTCTCTGTGTAGCCCTGGCTGTCCTGGAACTCACTCTGTAGACCAGGCTGGCCTCGAACTCAGAAATCCACCTGCCTCTGCTTCCCAAGTGCTGGGATTAAAAGCGTGCACCACCACTGCCCGGCAAGAGAATTTTATTTTTTTATTTTTTTATTTTTTTGGTTTGGGGCATTTGAGACGGGACCCCAGGTTGTCCTCAAATCCTCAGTCTTCTTGCCCCAGCTTCTCAAGTGCTGGAACTATAGGCATGTGTCATCATACCTGGAGAAACTATGTTATCCCTTTTCCCTGACAAACTGCTAACAGAAGCTGTACACCACACCCTCACTCACCAATTCTCCGATGTCTTTCAGCAGTCCTTCTAGAGTGGTGAACTTGCCCCCAAGTACAGCCATTCCCAGCTCAAACTCCAGCTCCGGGATTTCTACACTACAGGTCTCAGACTGTAAGACAACAGGTCAAATGAAGGATTAAATTACAGAATGGCAGCCTAGCTTCAGTCTAGTATTACAGCCTTCCCAGGTTCAATCCATAGCACCAGACAGATGGACAGACATACAGAGACAAACTGATTTAAGCTATGAACAAAGAAAGCCACCCAAACTGATAAACCAGTGACAGTTTGAGGACAAAGTTAGAGTGCTAGTTTACTCTGAATACCTCGTTAAAAGCCAGGGCCTCACTCCCCCCCACCTGAACCAACATGAAGCTAGCATAATAAACTAAAACTGAGTCATACCTACAAGCTATCGTACCTTGTCATTAGGGTCAGAGAAGAGCCCATACAGCTAATGGAAAATAAAAAGCAGCCAACTCACTGCTCAGAAAGATTATGGACCACCTTCTGAGTTTGTAGTCCTGATCACGGAGAAAGCCTACTTGGTCACTCAAGCCCAGGGGAGCTAAGGGTTCCTTGTGTTCTTAACGCCAAAATGATCAGTTCCTCTAGACAGAAGCAGCTGTATGACGACAGCTATTTTCCAAGTAGGTGGCTACCTTGAGGAGGTCTCTGGTCATGTCTGAGGGATCTGTGATGTGGAGAGTGATCCTGGTACCCAAAGGTTCTACAGCTCCTCCGGACTTCACCTGTAGAAATGATGGTCAGGAGCAGCACCAGAAGACCCCAAGCCACACCTGGTGCCTTATGTAGGCCTCCACTAACAACTTCCCATGACAGCCTTCTCATCCAGCAAGGGCATCAGTGACAGAAACAAAAACCATCTAGAGTCCACAGGAACACTGTGCTCAGCCCTGGGAGCATGCCAAACTGAGGCTGAATTGCCAAGAAACCCTGAATATACCTTAAAACAACAACCACCAAAAAAAAAAGAAAGAAAGAAAGAAAGAAAGAAAGAAAGAAAGAAAGAAAGAAAGAAAGAAAGAAAGAAAGAAAATAGAAAAAAAGAAAAACCTGGGACTGTTGGGGGTTGAAAGAGACTGTAAACATCTCAGTTCATCTCCGCATTTGCTGTCATAGTCTAAGAATTCAATCAGGGCTGGGACGTAGCTCACTAACAGCGTGCTTGCCTAGTCTGCATGAGGCCCCAGGCTTGTTGTCCACTGTTCCCCCCACCAAAAGTAAGTTTAATCAGCTTACACAACCTCCACAGCAGCCACCAAATCGATTCCCAACAGCTCCCTTGAGTTCTTCACTGAGTCACAATCTGTCTAACCTCCAGCCCTCCAGGCAACCATAGCCCCCTCCATAAGGTCAGCTTTTCATCCATCTCGAAATCTATGGTATCTCCAACTTCTGACTAATTCTCAGCTCCTTCGGTGGCTCCTCCCCAACACTAAGCCCCCAAAAGACCCAATTACAGCTTATGCCCATCCTCAAGTAGATCTAGAAAGCTGGCAGACTGCTACAAAGGTATTGCTCTTATGCCAATCTTCTCCCCCCTCCCCCAGCAATGGAGCCCACCCACCTCATTAGTCCGATGACCACAATTCTCACAGTTGGTGGCCATGATGATAACCTCTTTAAAGTGGGGGATTTCTGGAAGATGGAGTTAAAGAAGTCTATCTGCTTCAAGGAGAGCAAAATCCCTCCCTCCTCCTCCAAGGAAAAGAAAAGCCAAATCCCACACAAACAGATGCTGGATCCAGGACTACAATAAACGGCTCTTGTGTTCACAAACATGAAGACCTGGCCACACACAGAAGCCAAGGTATGTAGTATGTAGTCTCATCAAAGGTTCAGCCTCACCACTGAGGATGAAGCACTGGCTTTCCCTGAAGGGAAGGCTCCCATCTTTAATATACTGCTCATGGCTGAGTCAGCTGAAGAACAAGCCAACTGCTTGATGAAAGATACGGACAAGCTTCATGTTGGTCTGAGCTGGAGCGTTGCACTCTGGGCAGTTTGTGTTGAACTGGAGCACCTAGAACATAATATGGGGGCACAGATTGAGCACTCCCGCCCACTCGAGCTGAAGACATTCCACTGGTGGTCACCCACGTGAGCTGTGACAATGACACACTGGACATTCAACAGTCTCAACCCACAACTCCACTATGTCTTCAAAGGGAGCCAACACCACGCACTTCGTTTCTAAGGTCTTCCTCTTCCACCTTCTCTTCTGGTGCTTCTGCCTAAAAGAACAGAGGCACAAACCACAAGTTGGCAGACAGACCTCAGCCTCCCCAACACCCTGTCCTACTTAAAGAAGGACAGAATGCCTTTGTTCCCTATAAGGTGTCAACTCATAGGATGGATGGAGAACCCCCAGTCAAGGGGAAGACAGGGCTCAAGGCTGGTTCCTGGGACTGACACCTGCTATGTGACATTCATCACCAATCATAATATGAGCGTGAAGAAAGGCCGTGACAGGGTGCACTGGGTGGTTGTGGCAGCAATAGCAAAGTGACTTTAGGGGCTCCAGGCAACCCAGAACACAACTCGAGAGCATTCCCCTGACTTGGTCAGTCCACTTACTTGGAGCCCCAACATTTCAGCTTGCTGTGGGGTCCGGTCATAGTATGTGATCACCAAGGCATTATCTTTCTGGGGAGCATGTGGGTTTTCTACAAAGCTGTTTCCTGAGGGGTCATCAATGATCTAACAGACAAGAGAGGGGAGAGTAAAACAAACCACATATAACTTCCGGCCAGCACCAGACCACGAGAGAAAAATCCTTGTCGGTGTTTTGTATTTTGAGGTTGGGCTTCAGCATAGCCCAGCCTGGCCTATAACATGCTATGAAGTCAAGGATGAGTCCAAACTCTTCATCTTCTTGCCTCCACTTGCCAAGCTCTGTGGTGACATGCATCAGTCAGTGTCAATAGACTCTCCCCTCCCTCCTTACACTGAAAGCAGCTGCAGTTGTTCAGTTCTTACCAGAGTGAAAGGGGAAGCCATTTGCTTGAGGTCCTTCAGTTTGCCAATGAACTCATCAATTCTTTCTGCTATGGCACCTTCCATTGCCTACCAGAAACAGAATGAAAACTGCAGACTTGGCAGCACACCTCATGCCCCAATCCTCAGACAGACACTTCCAACAGATCCTTAACATCTTAGACTGGGAGCACAGGGACCCAAACTTCACAAGAAGCACATATGAAGTTTTTAACGATGTTGAGGTAGGAGGTGGGACTTATTTTCTTATTTATTCTACCATCGCACAGTAACTCTGTCTCCAAGGGGAGCTGTTGCTTCTGGCCTGCAAAGGTACCTGC
>CM052706.1:71267252-71278035 GCA_028551405.1 Uromys caudimaculatus
AAGTTAGTACACATGGTGTCAGTCTGACTACCCAGAAGGCAAGGACATCACCCACAAAGTCCTGATCATTCATTCCATCACTCCCACAAAATTCACAAAGCACGTTAACCACTCAAAGCAGCCTCAGAGGCCAGCACCACCACTGCCAAAGGAGGGCACTAAGGGCTTGGCCACAGGTCTGGTGGTCCGGACCAGAGTTACTGACTCTGACCTCCAATGCTTTCCCTGAAACCATGGGGTACCTTCTCTGGTCTATGCTCACCTCTTGGTCCCTAACAGTCAAGGTGTAGCGCACTCCCTGGTCCTGGATCCTGCCTGCTGACTGGATCTCGGTGTTGTTCCAGCCACAGTGCTCGCAGGAAAAGGAGCTCACTATTATTTCTCTAAAGAAGGGTATCTTGGTGAGCAGAAGTCGCGTCGTGCCCTAAGGAAGCAGAAGCAGCGTTGAGGAGAATGACTTCAACTAGTTTGCCCCCTGTACGCCAGAGCTGCCCCTGGGTGCACGGCTGGGTGGTCCCCCGGCCTCAGACTCACGTTCCGGTAACAGTTCATGCACAGTGACTCGATCTCAGTGGGCTGCTGCTCCTCATCCTCGGCACTGAGGGGCCGGAACAAAGGCCCGGTGGCTGGTGACCTAGCCGCGGCGGGCGAGGGCCCGACGGCAGTTCCCGGGGATCCGGGCTGCACAGCCCCACTAGCAGACATTACCCCCACGCGCTGCTCCGGTCGCAGCTTCCGGCTTCCGCAGGGCCGGCGGCCTCACTTCCTCCAGCCGTTGTTCCCGCCCCTTCTTAAAGAGGCCGCAGACCCTGTGGTTCCTAGGTCAGTCTCTGACAAAGACTTCCGGTTCCTGGACTGCGCTTACGTAGCCAGATAAGACCCCAGCTGCTCGGATCCAGTTAAGTGCTTGGTTTGCTAGTTGTGGCTCCTCCACACGGGTAGCCTGTTTGTCCCCAGGTCTATGTAAAATGCCCGAGGACAAGGGTACCGGCTTGCCTTGGAATCCCCTAGGCTGTGCCCTCAAAACTGTGGCCAGACCTTGCCTTGGGTCCCAGTTCCTGTTATCTAGCTTCTCCCCTCCCTGCCTCTGGTTCCCTCAGCTCCTCATTTCTGTCCTCTTAAGCACCGCCCCTAATTCTAAATACACACCCTTCTTTTTACTGCTTCTCATTTCCACCCCATACACTGTCTTATCTCCCCTTGCTTCCTAGCTAAACTTTTACCCTACTTTATCGGTTTCTTCCAAGTTTCCTTTCTAGCACTTCCTCTCCACGTCTTGGACCACAACCCAGTTCCATGGCTGAAACTGGCTATATCTCCAGTATCGAGGATAACAAGTGTGTGGTTACATGGAGCCCAGCTTCGGATAGGATCTGTAGCGGGGAGGTATAAAGAATCCTGTGCAGGGCAGGCTGAGCTGGGAAAAAAGGGTGCTGGGCAGGGCAGAGAAGTATAGAAAGAAGCCATGTGCTCACCCACCCACCCACACACGCCCCTTCCCCGACCATTCTAGTTTCACTGGTCCCCGATGATCTTTGAATCTGAGTGAGTGTGTATACGAAAGAGAGTTAAGAGTTTTTAGGTCTCCGAGCATGTTGTTAACCCTAGCACTTAGGAGACAGAGGCAAGTAGATTTCTATTAATTTGAGGCTAATGTATTCCAGGCCAGCAAATACTACATAGTGAAACCTGTCTCAGAGAGAGAGAGAGAGAGAGAGAGAGAGAGAGAGAGAGAGAGAGAGAGAGAGAGAGAGTTAGTTTTTATCAATCCGAAGAAGAGGGTCAAGAAGGCATGAGGAATCTGGAACACAAGACCAAGGGTGAGAGAATCTCTCAGGGATTTCGGGTGAGCAGGGCATGCTTCTACGGTGACAGCACGCACGCTGTCCTATGATGAGTCGACTGTGGAACAAGACAACCTACTCCCAAATGTGACAGCCATTGTCTAGCTAGGAGTCCTACGGCAGAACTCACCCAGAGTGGACCAGGAACGGAAAAGACACAGAACAAGCAAGGGGTATGAGTGGATGATGGGTGTGTTCTGGGGCAGAGGGAAGGCACTTGCTCTTAAGACGTGGTCCAATGAGAGTCATGCCAGACCAACAAAGTTCCATCACGAACATCTATTTCATTCCAACCAAAAGTCAGATCCACCCCGAGAGGCAGGAGGTAGGGACTGTATGATGTGGAGGGTACACAGTTTGCTCCCTACAGGGTTTTTAGAAGCCCTCACTGTGTGGAGGGCTCAGTCCCTTATGTGGGTTCAGAGTTCTCTAAGGAAATAGGGGTTCTACCCCATTCCATCACTGACCCAGCAGCAGGACCACTGGCAGGGATGTACACACTCCATCATATGCTCTCTGCATCCTGTTCTCCTCCTGCTCTCTTCCAACAAAAGCTCTCATGACAACCCTGGGGAGACACGAGTTCCTCTCTGTGGACCAACTGTAACAGTGACCCTCGGGCAGCGAGAAGTAACAGGAGCCGGGCTCCAGGTGGTAGTGACACAGGTTTCCAGCACGGTCAAGTACTGGCTTGCAGTCTGTCTCCCACACACGCCATCTCCCCACTCCCTTCACCCCACTCTTGCTACTTAGGGTTCCCAAATGAGCACCAGAAGCTGGGTTTGCCAAACCTACTGAGTGTAATGCACCTGAGTGGGGGAATTGAGGAGGCTGGATAGGTTGGGACAGCAGCACCTTTGGTGGCTTCACCTATAGTGTGCAGGACCCTCCACCCTCTGCCTAGTAGGCCATGCTGGAGGTTCAGGATCCAGACAATGAGCTGGAGAGTTAACCTGAGTGACCCTCAGGGTCACTCAGATGACTGTGGCCCTGGTCATGAAGGCCGTAGGCAATATCTTCCCACAGGTCATCCAGTCGGCTCTGCAGTCTGCTCAGGGCCTTATTACTGTCAGAGTGTCCCAACTCTGGAGCAAAGGCGCTGTGGCTAGGCGGGGGTGGTGCTAGCTGGTGCTGGATTTCCTCTGTTTCCTGGTCAATGGCCTGAGTGAATGCAGCGATCTGCAGGAAGGTGTCATGTCGAAAAGCCTGAAGTCTCTGGCGGACCTCCTCCGAGAGAGCCTGAGGATCCAGGGAGTCTCCGTCTTCTGCCCCATCTGTGTTGATGCGGATGAAGGCACTGAGCTCGTCACGCAGCTGGTCCAGGTTGTGTTGGATGCTGGTGTGCAGGTCCTTTGCCTTCAGTGTGAGTTTGTGGGACAGGGTCTGCACACAGCGACTGAGTCGCGCGGGGCTGGCAACCGCGTGAGGAGCGACACTCCGGTGCAGCTCCTGCACATGATGCCCAATTCCAGTCACCAAGCGTTCTGCGTAAGGGTGGAAGAGCTCTTTGACTCGGTCTGTATGGTGCAGCACTCGGCTTTGCATTTCCTGTAGCAGGTTCAGTGCCTCGTCCACGCCCCCCAGGAGCTGGGCCTTGGTGTCTTCTCCCACCAGGCGCAGCTGCTCTTGAAGCTCCTGTACACTCAGGCCTACCTGCTCCATCAGCTCCACCGTGTAGGGTTTCAACTGCTGCCTCAAGCCCTCCAAGTTCCAGCCTACCTGCTGGTGCTTCGCAGCCATATAGGGCTCCAGGCGCGAGCTCACTTCC
This sequence comes from Uromys caudimaculatus, assembly GCA_028551405.1. Classification (NCBI taxonomy): domain Eukaryota; kingdom Metazoa; phylum Chordata; class Mammalia; order Rodentia; family Muridae; genus Uromys; species Uromys caudimaculatus. The sequence goes on from CM052706.1 coordinate 71,270,865, forward strand.
CCCAGCTCCCGCTGCAGCTGTTTCCGAATGCCTTCTGGATCCTGGGCCAGCCGAGGAGGCTCCTTCCCTGGCCCTCTCAAGGGTCCCAGCTTTTCTAGGAAATTGTTCATATTGTAGAGGTCTTGCTCGAAGCTACCTTTCAGGCTCCTGGAGAAGGAGAAAGACAGAGAACCAAGCCATTAGACTGCCTTGAAATCTCTCTTGCCCCAGAGCTGTGGGACACCAATACTCTGCAGAAACCAGGACAGAAGGAGTGGCCCCAGAGCCAGGTCTTTAGTCCTGACCCCAGCCAACTGCATTGTTAGATTCAGAGCACACAATGCCATTGGACCCTACAACATCCAAGAAGGTGTCACACACACGCCAAGATTCACACCATCTTGTCATTCTGTGGCATGCTAATCTCAAGTGCCATACCTCAGTGGAGCCGCAGGGCAGGAGAGACTTGGGCAGAGGGTGCCCAAGATGACTGGAGTGTGTGTGGTAGTGTAAGCAGGGCTGGCTCCTTCCGCTTCCATGTTAACCACAGAGCTGAGGAATCATCCCACAGGAGGGCTGCCTCATACCCTCACCACACCCTTGCCCAGGCTACTCACTCGTGTGCCAGCTTCTGCTGCTGGCCCATCATGCCTTTGCCCTGGCTGTTCTGGCTGAAGTAGTCCCAGAAGCTCTTCCGTGCCTGAGTAGTTGCAAACACTGCAGAGAAAGATGAGACAGTTAAGAGCCAGGCCCCTCAGCCCATCCTCTGTCCCAAGCCCACACTGAAGTTGGCTGGAAGACCCACCTGAGAGGAGGGCGAGGACCCAAGTGATGACTGTAGCCATGCTTTCCACGATGCACCCTGAGAAGGAAGGTAGGTGGAAGTTTGATCAGGAGGAGAGGCAAAGCAAGGGCCTGGATCTAGGAAGCCTGCTCTAGGGGCTGCCTGCCCCAAATCCTGATAACCCTTCCCAGTGTGTGGTAACATCGTGTTGAAAACTCCAGAGAACGTAACTAGGCACCTGGGGGTGTAGGGAGTGAGGCTTGAGGGAAGAGATGTCTTCCTCACACAACAGGCATGGGTTGCTCCTTACCTCTGTCACAAAGTAGGGAGCCTGGAACTCAGGCTGTACTAGAGAGATTACCCATTCACCTCAGTTCAATCTAGCTCCCTTGTTTGCCTGTCTTCCTGCCTCCGAGCCCATTTTAGGGCTGAGAACTGGCATACACAACGTGGCAGGCTTTCTATTAGCTCATATCTGCAGCTCTCTCCTACCATTGCGATCCCCACCGTCACCCCACCCCACCCCCACCATCCCTGCACCATGCAAGCTCACCTGCTCAGTTCTGGGCACAGAGAGCAGTCATTCTGCTTTATACTCTAGGCGCCAGGGAGTCTGACAACAATTCCTCTGAGCAAACACCACGTGGAGGGTCAAAGAAGGATGACCCCAGCTAGCTACTAGCACACTCACTTTGTCCCCTTCTCCTGGCACTGTCGCTGTCGGGGTTAATAAGCTCCCCTGCCTCGGGAGGCTGCCCCAGTAAACAAGTGGTTCCCTGGAGCCTTTACTAAGAGTGGGCAGAGCTCAACCCCCAAATCCTGTGACCAGCAAACTGCCCCACTTACTTGCTGACTGGCCTGCCAATAGACATTGCTTGTTTGTCCACTGAGGGCCCTGCCTTTACTCAACTCCCCAGCGCCTTCTGCACCAGCCAGCTAGCCAGCCAGCCAGCCAGCCAAAGGAATAGTGTTCAGGACTGGCTAGAGCCTGGACTGGCCTTACCTGTCCCACCATGGCCACTGTGACAGCCTGAGAAGAGCCAGTATTTATAGGCTTGCAGAGACCCTCCTGTCTCTCCAGGATTGAGCTGAAAAAGCCAGGTCCTGTTGAAGATGGATGGGCAAGCTGCATCTGGGCCAGGGACTTTAGGTGTCAGGGTTTAGTCCCCTCAGGAGTCTTCCCTCACAGGGAAGGCTGTGCTCCACCCCCCTGGGCTTCTGAGGAGGGAAGCCTCTTATGACAAGCTTACAAGCTTCCTCCATAGGCTTGCACACATGTACCTGAGTGCTTCATCCTTTCTCTTAAAATGCCCCCAATCTTCAATCAGTCCCCCAGACTCCATCCACACAGGGTCACGGTCACTTTTCTCCTCCATTGCATTCAAAACTTTCTACAGCCAGAGTTCCACTTCTCTCCACCCTTCACCATGACCCAGTTCAGCCACATCCCTTGTCTCCACACGAAACCTCGGCTCTCCCTGAGCCACTTACCTCTCAGGCACATGTACCGGGCATGGGGATGTATGCCTATAATCACAGCACTGGGGAGGCTGAGGCAGGAGGATTATAAGTTTGAGGCCAGCCTGGGCTGCAATGGACAGTCCTATCTCAAACAACAAAACTAAGAAAAGAAAAAGAAGCTGCAGAACTTACCACCCAGTCGTCCCAGCACTTGAGTCGTTAAAGAAGGGCTGTAAGTCAGTACTTACCTAGAATATACAAAGCCCAGAGACTGATCTCCAACACTGCATAAAACAGGATTACACATGTGTGCTTGTAATCCTGAGACAGAAATTGCAGGGACTTGAAGGGGCAGGAACTCATTCTAGAATCAGAATGGAGCCTCTCACCTAAGCAAGAATACCTACACCATTACCATTCGCTATGTGTTAGGTTTCAAAACTGGGACAGAAGACTGAGGTGCCTGTTTAACATATCAGAGGGGACCTGGCTACCACATTCTCCTGCTCAGTCCTAATCTGTTACAAGGCCCTCCTGGCTGATGTATTCCATGCCCAGGGAGCTGGGCTGCTCAACCCTATATAATCCAACCATTTTGGTTAGCCACTTTCTTCGTACCTTTGGGCCTCTTGGCTGCACCCCTCTCTCTCCTTCCCTTTCCCCTCCCCCTTTCCCCTCTCCCCATATGGCCCAGCTCAGTCTGGCCATGTCTGTCCCAGATGGCTCTGCTCTCCCATAGATCTACAATAAACTGTCTCCTCCACATAGCTAGGAGCAGGCATGTTCCTTTCCTTTTTTATTTTTATTGTTTCATACACTAGCTACTATTCCTTTCGTATATAGATGCTTTATGTTAAAATAGACATGGATGTAGAATCTCAAGCAGGGACTCCTTGCTTTCCCCAGACACTGCCTGAAAATCTCAAACGACACTGTTTACAACAAAGGTGCCCTACTTTCCTATATCACCATGGACTAGACTTTTTAATCAATTATTATACTATCAGGTATCCTGATGCCCACTGATAAGATAGTAATGTCAAATCTCATCCAAGTCCCATGTGTGACTACTGTAAAAACAGTGAGCCACGCCTCTCTTGAGGAGCCCACATCTGAACACATCTTACATTTTTCTGAACATTTATTTCTTCTAATATTCATACATTAGCCTATATTATAATGTGTCTTAGTAAACTTCTGGCCCAGTTCTAGTTTTCTGTATCAGCTGGTCTTAAATTTTGGTTTTGTTTTTTTTTTTTTTCTTTTTAAAAGATTGTTCTTAAATATCTGTGTATATGTGTCTGTGGGGTGTGGGGTGCCTCAGGAGGCCAGAAGAGGGTATCAGATCCCCTGGAACTGGAGTCACAGGCAGTTATGAGCTGACCATTGTGAGAGCAGAGACCTGAACCCAGACCCTCTACAAAAGCAGCCTGTGCTCTAACCTGCTGAGCTGTCTCTCTGGCTGGTGCCTGACTGCTGCCACACTTCTTCTCTGCACAGAAGACTTTGTGCTGGAAGCACATGGAGTGGCTTCTGTTTCTCTGGCTGAATCTAGACATATAGGAAGGGTGAATGCAAAGCACAGGCGTGATGCCGTTTGCCAGCACCTTGTGGCTTCAGTGTTGATGTGTCCAGGATGGTCGGAAGCATGTGTGTATCTGTTTTATGATCTGTGTAAATGAAGTCACTTTTCATAACTAAATAATGATCACATGTTGGTAATTTCATGTAGTTCTACCTAACAAGATCGATTCATATGTAGTTTAGTATATCTAATGCGCCACAGCGTTCTTAGTGCATGGGTCTGTACGTACCACACGGGCAGGGTTGCTAAGAATGCACCATGCTGATGATGGGACTGCTTTGAACAATGAGGAACTAAAATATTAAACCAAAGTAATGTAGAATGGGAAGGACAGATCAAAGTGAAAGCGTTCTCCAGTCTTGCTTCATCCAGGGAGAAAATAAGAATATCGATCATCTCTTACTTTTTGGTCAGGCAGCATTATTAAAGTTTAAAAGAGAATCCATTAAATGAGTAGTAAGAAAGGGTAACTTGCAAACTGGTAAATGGGGGAAAAGAGACTAAAGAGTGTTGGGTTGGCCTCCAGTAAAGGGTGGGGATTGATCTCATGCTCTCCTCAAGCTGTTTCCTGAAAGCCCAATAAAAAGTCATTAAAGTGCTCCCTTTAAAGAAACACACGTCTGCAAGGATAGAAAAGGAGACAAAAGCAGCATTTTGGAAACAGTAAAACTTCTTGACAGCCAAATCGTAGTTACTGAAAACACATGAAACGAAAACACATGAAAGGATCCAGAAAGCCAAGAATTTGCTGGGTCTACCTGTTCAGGCTCCTCCCAAAGTTCAGAGATGGCAGCAACAGATTCTTCTGGAAGAACAAGGGACAATGGCACCAAAAGAGCAGCAACTGACTCAAAATCTGTGGGAGAAACAGCTGCCTCCTTTGGCTCTACTTAGTAAAGTCACTGTCCTTCCACTTGGGCAACAGAAAACTAGACGCTTGGTTTTTAGATGTCTCACCTCATGCCTGGGCATGGTGGCACAAGCCTTTAATCGCAGCGCTTGGAAGGCAGAGGTAGGTAGATCTCTGAGTTTGAGGACAGCCTGGTCTACAGAGTGAGTTCCAGGACAGTCAAGGCTACACAGAGAAATCCTGGCTCAAAAAAACAAAAAAAAAAAAAAAAAAACAAAAAAAGGAAAAGAAAATTCTAGATTACAGTCAAATGCCAGTCCTAATCTTTCCCTACTTGTCTCTGTCTGGTTGTTTTTGAGACAAGGCTCAATGTGTCACCCTAACTAGCCTGAAACTCACAACCCTCTAGCCTCAGGCTCCACATATCCAATTACATTTAAAGTGTTTCAGGTAGGAATATCATCAGGGAGAGGTGGGGACTTCCCATCACACCACACTGGAAAGCATACCACGGTGGGTCCCTCCAATTGCCTAGTTCTAGGGGAACAGAGAGAAAGAACTGAGAATGCAAGCACTGGAGGCTTCTGCGCAAACCTTTATTTAAAATTTTGTTTATTGAGATGGAGAGGGAGGGAGTATGTATGTGTTAGAGTTTGTGTGTGTGTGTGTGTGTGTGTGTGTGTGTGTGTGTGTGTGTGTGTGTGTGTGCATGCGCGCTGTTGTGCACATGTTGAAAACGTACGGAAGTCTGTTCTCTCCTTCCATCATGAGGGATCCAACTCAAGTTGTCAGGCTGGACAGCAAATGCCTTTACCTGCTGAGCCACCTCACCAGCCTGCAAATATCTCTTCATATCCCAAATTTATCAGTTGCGAAGAATCTAGGCATACTAAAGGTGGTGACTCTGTCACCTACTAAAGACAGACAATGGAGCTGGAGAGATGGCTAAGCCGCTAAGAGCACTGTCTGCTCCTCCAGAGGACCCAGGTTCAATTCTCAGCACCTACATGGCAGCCCACAACTGTCTGTGACTCCATTCCTTGGGCATCTGCAGGCCCCAGACACACATGAAGTGCACATATATGTGTTCAGGCAAAACACTCCTAGGCACAGAATAAAATCGTAATTTTTTAATGGTGGGGGCATTGAGATAGGGTCTCTCTGCATAGCCCTGGCTGTCCTGGAGCTCACAAGATCAGGCTAGCCTTGGACTCATAAAGATCCATCTGTCTCTGCCTTCAGTGTGCTGGGATGAAAGGCATATGCCACCACACCTGGTTTATAATTGAAAAAAATTAAAGACAAAATAAAATACCTTAAAATACCTTTCCAACCAAAACAGTTTACTTGTGATTGCCTTACCCTATGGTAAAATCTAGACTCTTTCATAGTAGGAGAAGCATAGCATGAACTAGGACCAAGCCATCAACACACAGACTTCTGGGAGGCATATGTCATTCCGGTCTGCGTTATAGCAACATGTTATGCCAGGATGAGTGATTTTCTGTGTCTCCTCACTTTTGGAGATGTTAGTTTTGGGTAGACGCCTAGATGTGAGATTGTTGCATCAAGAATGAATGTTGGATATTGTTTGACATTTCTCACTAAAGGAATTGTTCTGTTTTGTGAGTCTACAAATCCTGCATAGAAGGGTCTTTTGTTTGTTTGTTTGTTTGGCTTGGTTTGGTTTTGCTTTACCTGCCTGTAATACCAGCACTAGCGAGGTGAGGGGGGGTGTCAGGAATTCAGGTCATCCTCAGCTACAAATCCAGTGTGAGGCCTGGGCCATGTGAGACTCTGTCTCATACAGACACAATAAAAAAAAAAAACCTAACAACTGGGCTGGCAAGATGCCTCCACTGGTAAAAGTGCTTCTGCTGAGCCTGACAGATGTCTGAGTTCGATCCTCAGGAACCACGTGGGAAAGGAGAAAACCAACCCCTGCAAGTTGTCCCCTGACCGCCACATGTGCACCATGGCATGTGCACATGTATGCACACTCATCATACGTCATACACACATACCACACACATCACATACATACACATACCACACACACACATACATACACATACCACACACACACACATCACATACATACACATACCACACACACACATACATACACATACCACACACACACACATCACATACATACACATACCACACACACACACATCACACACACACACATATCACATACATACACATACCACACACACACACATCACACACACACACATCACATACATACACATACCACACACACACACATCATACACACACACACATCACATACATACACATACCACACACACACACATCATACACACACACACACACATCACATACATACACACACACACACACATCATACACACACACACATCACATACATACACACATCACATACATACACATACCACACACACACACACATCATACACACACACACATCACATACATACACATACCACACACACACACATCATACACACACACACACACATCA
>CM052706.1:71278135-71291970 GCA_028551405.1 Uromys caudimaculatus
ACACACACACACACACACACACACACCACTAAATGAATATAATAACAAAAGCATGCCTAACAATCTGACACATGAGAAAATCTATTTTCATGTACTTCTGCCATTCCTCCTACTATGGGTCAAGCTGGCATGTGTTCTTGTCTTAATGGTTATTTGACCTTCCTGTGACTGTTTTGCTCATATACTTCCCTTTCTACTGAACATTTTATCTTTTATACTCACAACATTTTTTTATATAATGATGATCTGTCTCTTATTAGTAATTGTATCAGTCAGGGTTTTCTAGAGGACTGGAACTGATACAAATATATATATATAATATATATATGCACACATATGCACCATATATATGATTTACTGCAGGCTGTGATCCATCTGGTCTGACAATGGCTGTCTACCATTGGAAAGGCCAAGAACCCAGTAGTTGCTCAGTCCACAAGGCTGGCTGTCTCAGCGGGTCTTCAGTAGATGCTGGAATTCCAAAGAAATGGCTCTAATGCCAGTGAAGGAATGGATTGCCAGCAAGGGCAAACAGGCAAAGAGCAAAAGCTTTCTTCTTCCTTGTCCTTAATGTATGTTGCCACCACGAGATGTGGCTCAGGTTAAAGGTAGGTTTTCCCATTTCAAATGATTTCATTAAGAAAAGCCTCTCGGGCTGGAGAGATGGCTCAGCGGTTAAGAACATTGACTGCTCTTCCAGAGGTCCCGAGTTCAATTCCCAGCAACCACATGGTGGCTCACAGCCATCTGTAATGGGATCTGATGCCCTCTTCTGGTGTGTCTGAAGACAGCTACAGTGTACTGATATAAATGAAATAAATAAATATTTTTTTTAAAAAAGAAAGAAAGAAAAGAAAAAGAAAAAAGTGTCTCACAAATGTACCCATCCGCTTGGGTTCTAGTTAATTCCAGATGTCGTCAAGTTGACAACCCAAAACAGCCACCACAGTGATATAAGCTGCAAATCATCTTTTAGTTTCTTCTCTTTTTTCTCCATTTATCGTGTGTGTGTGTGTGTGTGTGTGTGTGTGTGTGTGTGTGTGTGCGTGCGCGTGTGTGTATGTGTGCGTGTGTGTGTGTGTGTGTATGTGTGCGTGTGTGTGTGTGTGTGTGTGTGTGTGTTTGTGTGTGCGTGTGTGTGTATCTGTACATCTCATGATGTGCACATTAGCAGACAGTTTTGGAGAGTCAGTTCTCTCCTTCCACCATGTGGGTCCTGAGGATAGAATTTAGTTCATCGGGACTTGCCAGCAAGTGCCTTCCCGACTGAGGCAGCTCGCCAGCCAGGTTTTCTTTTACTTTACTTAATATGTTTTGTTTGTTACAGGAACATTGCTTAATACTTAGGCCATCAAATTTACCTTACATCATTTTGAACTTGGGAGTCAGAATTATAACAAGGCTCACTGCTTCCTGGTGTTAAAGGAAACTGCCTGCTCTTTTCTTCAGGTACCAGTGTGAAAGTTCCCTTGAAGGTTTCTTTAATGGGCCAATCAATAGTCTAGATGCCTGGCATAGCCAGGTGTGATGGCACATGCCTTTAATCCCAGCACACAGGAGGCAGAGGCATGTAAATGTCTGTGAGTTTGAGGCCAGCCTGTTCTCTACATAGTGAGATCCCATCTCAAAAAAAAAAAAAAAAGCAATCATGAGCAAGAATGGTAACATATACTTTTAATCCCAGCACATGGGAGGCAGAAGTAGGTGGATCTCTGTCTCAAAAAAAAAAAAAAAAGAAAAGAAAAAGAAAGAAAAAGAAAAGAAAAAAAGAAAAAAGCTACAGATGAAGCCACACAAGCACCTCTGGGATTGGCTGGACCCTCTCACAGCTGCCTCAGGGGTATAAAACCATAAACTCGGTTAAGACCTTTGCTTTGAGCAGAGATTTCCCCAGGGACCTCTGCTTAGACAGGGCTGCCAAGGGACTTATCCCCGCAGCCATTCAGGCACCTGGAGTCCGTTGCAGTGTGGTCCAAGTGGGCCAGGCTCCTGCTAGAGCTTTTGGCAGATCAGTCATGTGATGATAGCAATACACAGAATGGGAGAGTTATGGGGTCACCAAGACTGCCACACAGATTTCAAGGTCTGGGGGTGCAGAAGGCAGACAGTGTACAGCAGGATCTGAAACTTGGAGTCCCCTGGAAGGGCAATGGGGAAACAGTGACATTGGAAGCCATGCTGCTATGACCCCAGAAAGTCAGAGAAGCCAGCAGTGGAATGTCTGCCAAGGAAAGCCACGTCCCAGGCCACAGTGCTGGGGCTGCCCAAGCCCCACATCATAGCACCACATGCCCTCAGTAGCAGACACAGGGTACAGGCTCTGCTGTTTCCCCTGCTATAGGTGCTCACTGCTAGGTGTTTGCGGAGAGTGACGGGAGACACTCTGGACTTGGTCTTTTATATAATGATAGAACTGGTGAGAATTTGAGGCCTATAGGAAATATTCTGCAGGGCAGTAGTGGCGCACACCTTTAATCCCAGCACTTGGGAGGCAGGGATGGGTGAATCTCTGAGTTTGAGGCCAGCCTGGTCTACAGAGTGAGTTCCAGGACAGCCAGGGCTACACAGAGAAACCCTGTCTCGAAACTAACAAACAAACAACAACAACAAAAGAAAGAAAGATGATGCTAAATACTTTTGTGTTATGAGATGGTGGAGCTTCTGGGAAGTGACTGTGTCCCAGGGTTCTAACTGAATCGGTGGATCAATTCTAAGCTGGTTATTTTTGGGATGTGAGACTTAGTTGTGGGTTGTGCCCGTGAAGGGTCTACCTTGTCCCTAATTCCTCTCTCTGTCTTTCTACTTCTTGGCTCCTCTGAGGTGAGCAGCTTGGCTCCTCTGCCCTTCCTTCCGTATTGTTCTGCTTACCCACAATCCCAAAGACACAGAGCCCGTTGACCAGGCACTGAAATCCTGGAAACAGGAGCCCAAATCAATCCTCCCTCCCCTAGTCCGTTTCCTTGGACATTTCGTCAGAGCAATGAAAAAGCAAATCGGGCTGGGAGGATAACTCGGGTCAGTAAACATGAAGATTCCCAAAACTCATGTAAACCTGGACCAGTAGCCCATGTCTGTAGTCCTGGCACAGCCTGGAAGTTAGTTCACCGGCCAGCCAGTCCTCAGCAACAGAGAGCTCGATACCTGGAAAGCAAGGACCAACCCTTGAGCTTGTTCCATGGCGTCTGCCTGCATGTGGTACTTGTGCATCCTCACTCAAACACTTGAGCATGCACATATGTGCACACACACACAAGGATTAAACAGCAGCAAAAGGGAGCATTCACTAATGGGCTGGAGGTAAAGCTCAGGTGTAGAGAGCTTGGAATTTAATCCCCAGCGCCACGGACACTGGAGATGCCGGTGTACATCTGTAGTCCTCCAACTTGGGAAGTGGAGGCAGGAAGATCAGGATTTCAAGGTCTTCCCCAGCTATGTAGTGAGTTCAAGTCCAGCCTGGGATATATGGCCCTGTTGACTAACATGGGAACACAAATGGTTAAAGGACAGCATGCTGGTGAATATAAGAAGCAAAGGAACGCCATGATGCATAGAAAATGCAGAGTGATTTGGCAAAAGTCAGGCATGGATCACAGCCAGATCACATAGTTTGAGGCCACAGAGCTCCACCGAAAAGTTAGAATGTTGCAATTCCTCAGGTCTTTGCCCTTGTTTGTAAAGTGAAGGTAATACCAGCACCCAATGCTAGGGCTGCATATTGAAATAATACTTTTAAAATTATTTATTGTAAGCCGCACGTGGAGCACACCTTTAATCCCAGCACTTGGGAGGCAGAGGCAGGTGGATTTCTGTGAATTCAAGGCCAGCCTGCTCTACAGATCTAGTTCCAGGACAGCCCAGTGTGGGAATAGGGATAGGGAAAGGAGGGAAAGTGGAAGCGGAGCCGCCAAAGATTCCCCGGGATTTGGACTCTGGAGACCAGCCTCGGGGCCCAGGTCTAACTTTATTGTTTAGTACATAAGCTTATATACAGTTTTCCAGCCAATTAGGGTACGTTTATGTATTCAAGGGCAAATCTCGGTGCAACATGTGTTGTTTAGCTGAATCTGACAGGTCTGCCCATGAGCCTGTCGGGGAGGGGCATGTGATCTGGGAAGATTTCTGTTTCCCACTTGTTCCTCCACCGGGTTTATTTCCACATCCCCCACAGCCAAGGCTACACAGAGAAACCCCGTCTCAATAATAATAATAATAATAATAATAATAATAATAATAATAAACAAATATTTCTTTTATTTATTTTTAATTATTTTATTATTTTGGTTTTTTGACACAGGATTTCATGTGGCCCTGGCTGACCTGGATCTCAGTTGTAGACCAGACAGGCCTCAAGCTCATAGAGATCCACTTGCCTCTGCATCCCGAGTGCAGGATTAAAGATGCACACTCCTGTGCCTGGCAAGTATGTTTACTTTTATTTTATATGTATGGGTGTTTCGCCTATATGTATGTAAGTGCATTGTATATGTATCTGGAACTAGACGAGAGTATTGGACCCCTGGAACAGTTGATTGTAAATCATCAGGGTGCAAGTCACTGTGGCCACATAAAAATACACGAAAGAATCAAGCCTGGGTGCCTGGTCTACAGAGTGAATTCCAGGACAGCCAGGGCTACACAGAGAACCCTGTCTCGAAAAAACAAAAACAAAAAAACAAAACAAAACAAAAAGCACAAAAAGAATCAAGGGGAAAGAGGCTCCGCCCCCTGCAGGCCAGTAAGAGAGAAGAGCAGGGATGAATAGAACTGGTTTAAGCCTAGCAGTGGTGGTGCAGCCTTTAGTCCCAGCACTCGGGAGGCAGAGGCAGGTGGATTTCTGAGTTCGAGGCCAGCCTGGTCTACAGAGTGAGTTCTAGGACAGCCAGGGCTACACAGAGAAACCCTGTCTCGAAAAAAACCAAAAAAAGAGACTGGTTTAAGTGGACTTTTTTTTCTCTGTGGACTAAAATGTCACTGAAGGAACAGCAAGCCCCAGGAAGAAGAGCCTTTTGAGGAGCAGGATGTGGAGTTCCCAGTAGATAGGAAAGTCACCAGTGGGACAGCATGGGCAGCCGGAAACGGATCTAAGACACGTGGCCGGAACAGAGGCCCGGCTTCTCTGGGATACAAAAGAGCAGCAGGAGCAGAGGCCCTGGCAGAAACCAGAAAGGGAAGGCAGAGGCCCATCAAGGCCCAGCCCTCAAAGGAATTTGTTGGGGGAGGAGGGGACAGTGGAAACTGGAAAGGGAGACCTTAGGATATGAGAGGGGTCCCTTGCACCCAGGAGTGATGGATTTGGGTGAGAAGTGTCAGACATGCCCAGAGCCTATGAAAGTAAACGTTGTCACAGAGACCTACATGGCTGGAAATGGAAGGACACGTACTACTGTGTCTTGGAGAGTTATAAGACACAACCCTTAGTCAGTGTACCAGAAAAGACATTTAACTAGAGTGACAAGAAGCAGTGGGAAAGGTGGCCCAGGTCTTCCAGCCTTCCTGAGTCTGGCCCCAGGAGGACTGGAGAAAACTTATGGATAGTCTCCTTTACAGAGCACCCACCATGTGCCCACATAAACTTGGTGTATTTCTTAGTACTCAAGTCAACATGCCAAGGCAGAGGTTTCTCTCTACAGAGAAACCAGGGTTCAAAGAGATGTCAGCTCTTGTTCAAGGTCTTATCCTGGGTCAATTTCAGGCCAATGGCCTCTGGTGTCCAGTTCAGCTCACTGCCTTGTACTCAGAGGCTAATCAAGAACTCAGCTCCTACCCAAAGCAACAGCTGAAGCATCCACACTTCTCAGTGGGAGAAGCCAGTGCTCAGGGTGAAGCCAGGTACCTTCCCATTGTCCCATGATGTTGATGATTTAGGGGAAAAGGCTGTTGGGGACACAGGCTAACTGATGTGAATCCAGGAAAAGAAGCCCAGGGCCAGGCAAAGGCTAGCCCGTCAAGTCAAGGTGCAGCTACCAAGTCAGCCTGAGAGTGGGGCTACCCTCATGTCCCATACCCTCCTCAGTCTCCCTCCTCCCTCAAACTCCTCACAGTCAGAAGTAAATCTAGCTACAGCTAAGACACCAAGTTCCCAGACCTCCAACATGCCTCTATGACCTGTCTACCCTTTGAAACCATGGTCTGTGAAGTGACCTCAGCCTGATGTTTATGCTAGTGACACCTGTTGATGGCGCAATGCTAGGTGGGGCCAATGACATCGACTGATACCACGAGATGTACCCAGCATGGTGAGTAAACACCGTGCCAATGTGCCAGACAAGATAAGTGATATTTATTTGTGCCGCTTGTTTTTAGAGAGACCCTTGTGCATCATCAGAGATCTAAGGCTACAGGAAATGAATACTGAGAGAGATGTAGGTGGAGACGAGGGCAAGAGGAAGAGAGAGGAGAACCTGAGGGCCAGAGACGATGACAAGACAGCAGATCATGAGCTGGTAAAAAAACACAATCACAGAGGCAGTAAGATGTGTCAAAGCTGTAGGACCTGACCTTCACACTGGCTCTGGGTTTTCCTGGAATCCTGGGAAGGGGATGGTTCAGCCAGTTACATAATTATCATATCCAGAAAGGAGCCATGCCAGATTCACAGAAGAGGACTTCACCGAATAGCATTAAAGAAATAGCCCAGAGGGTGTTTATTTGTTTTTTATTTATTTGGATGAGATGTCACCATGTAGCCCTGGCTGATCTGGAACTCACTATATTGACCAGGCTGGCTTCAAACTTGCCTCTGCTTCCAGAGGCACCACTATGCACAGCTCATTATTATTTATAAGATAAGGTTCACAATGTTACCCAAGTTGACCTCAAAGTCTTGGATTCAAGGGGTCCTCCCACCTCTGTATAGAGGGTATTCTCAGCCTTGGCGCTGGGAATGTAGCTCATTTGATAGAGTGTTTGCCTGGCAGACAAGCAGTCTTGGGTTCAATACAACACACTGCCATAAAAGGTCGCTGGCTCGGGGTGTCGAGCCAGGCCAGGGTGTTCAAGCTTGGGTTCAGTCCCCAGTATCCTGCACTGCAGAAACAAACAACGAACCCAAACAAATAACAGCAAATTGAGGCGACCTCACAGACAAGTTCCAGGTGGCCTGACATAACCCATAGGTAGAAATAAACAGGCCTCTTTAGTATAAGATTTTATCTATTAAAATATTAAAATGCATAAATTAACCAAAAGCTATATATTTGGGTCTGTCTCTGCTCTGTCTCTGTCTCTGTCTTTCTTTGAGACAGGGTTTCTGTGTAGCTCTAATAAGCTATGTAAACCAGACTACATTTGAACTCATACTGATTCCTCTGCCTCTGCCGCTTCCCCAGCTCATCTTATAAAAGAATGCAATACAGAAAATGTGAAGATACACATAAGCAAATAGAAAGACAATCACTCATAATAACACTATCAACAATGTTATATTCTTCTATATAATTTATCTAGGACTATGTTCACATAAATGTTTTTATCATATTGTGTGTATAGTGTATATGTGTGTGCAGATGTATGTAGAGGCTGACGTCAGGACAGCAGTGTCTAAACTACTCTCCACCTTATTTTTTGAAATAATATCTCTCACTGAACCTGCAGTTGACTTACTTGATTTAACTTGGCTGCCAGACAATGAGCCTCAGAATCCAGAGCTGGGATTACAGCATGCTGCCACTCCTGGCTTTTTCATGACTTCAGGGAATCCAGATTCAGGTATTTGTGCTTGTGAGGCAGACACTTTTCCTACTGAGCTATCTCCCCATCCCAGTGTAACTACTTTTTATTTTAGGGTACACACACACACACACACACACATACACACACACACACACCAGAGAACAACTCATGTGGGTTCCGTGGATCAAACTCAGATCTTGGCAGCAAGAGCCTTTATCTGCTGAGCCATCTTGCTGGTCCACATTGTGGCTTTTGATGGATGAGAATACCATGATTTATCCAGCATTCTCCTCTTACTGCATTGTTTCTAAGTTTTAGAATTATAAATAGGGTTAGAGAGAGAACAATTGTAATAGGGGTTTCAGCACCCTCTTCTGGCTTCTTTGGGTAACTGCACTCATGGGATACACACACACACACACACACACACACACACACACACACACATATATAAAAACTTTTAAAATAATAAAATAAACTTATAAATAAGATGATAATGAACATTTTTAGTGAGATATATTTACTTCATGATTATTTTCCTCAGATTGAAAGTGTAAATGGAAGAACATTGTGCTGGACAAGCTCGTTCCTCTCCATGGACCCTTTGCCACAAGTACTGCAGCCCTCCCAGGTGCCTGGCACCAGTGGCTTCCACACTAAAGGAGGATGCAGAGCAGAGCCTTTGGCAATCTGTCCGGGCTGCTTTTGTAGGCATGTGTGCAAAAAATGGCTAACAAAGGACATACATGTACCTGCTTTTACTTGGGGCCGGACATCTAAAAACAGAGAAAAGGGGCTGGAGAGATGGCTCAGTGGTTAAGAGCACTGATTGCTCTTCCAGAGGTCCTGAGTTCAATTCCCAGCAACCATATGGTGGCTCACAACCATCTGTAATGGGATCTGATGCCCTCTTCTGGTGTGTCTGAAGAGAGCAAGGGTGTACTCATATACATAAAATAAATAAATCTTAAAAAAAAAAAAAAAAAAAAAAAGCCCAGAGGAAAAAAGCCAGGTGATGGTAGCATACATCTTTAATCCCAGCACTTGGGAGGCAGAGGCAGCCAGATATCTGTGAGTTCAAGACCAGCCTGGTCTACAGAGTGCTCTCCAGGACAATCAGGGCTATAGAAAGGGAGACTCTGTCTTGGGAAACAAACAAACAAACAAACTAAAACAGAGAAGAGATCATTTTGCAGAAAATATTTAGATTCTAAAGGACAGGAAGAGGGAAGAATAAACCACAACTTTTGGGGGTGTGATGAAGCAAATGAGCTAGTTCCCATGAATTTAGCAGGCCTGAGATTCCTGACCCTAACCTGGCAACGGGGAAAGGTGAGCTCCAGCTTGCTCACCGCCCTGGATTCTCAAACTACTAGGGCATCCTAGTAGAGCACTAGCCGGATGCACCTGCATATGGATTAGAAACAGCCGTATCCAAGACTCAGCCGTATCCAGACTCAGCCATATCCAGACTCAGCCGTATCCAGACTCAGCCATATCCAAGACTCAGCCGTATCCAGACTCAGCCGTATCCAAGACTCAGCCATATCCAGACTCAGCCGTATCCAGACTTAGCCGTATCCAGACTCAGCCGTATCCAAACTCAGCCGTTTCCAGACTCAGCCGTATCCAGACTCAGCCATATCCAAGACTCAGCCGTATCCAGACTCAGCCGTATCCAGACTCAGCCGTATCCAGACTCAGCTGTATCCAGACTCAGCCGTATCCAAGACTCAGCCGTATCCAAGACTCAGCCATATCCAGACTCAGCCATATCAAGACTCAGCTGTATCAAGACTCTGCTGTTTCAAGACTCAGGTCCCCCAGCTTTCATGGCAAGCACTTTACCGGCTATGTCCTCAGCCTGACCTTGCCAATTCTGTGGATTTGTCAGGAGGCTGCAAGCAGAAGCACTTGTCATGTAAAGCCTGGGCTGAGCCTGGGGATATGGGGATATGGGGATATGGGAATATGGGGATATGGGGATATGATCTGTTTCCAAGGCAGCTCATGCACGTGGCTGGCAAGTTTGGAGCAGAGTTTCCATTCATCCCTATAAGGAACTCTCCGTAGGACTGCTGGAGTATCCTCAGACATCATGGCTATCTTCCTAACTGTGTTGGTTCCAGAGAAAGAATCAGGGAGCCGCAATACCCTCTACACTCCCACTTTGGACACAGACAGTCTGTCTTCCACAACAGCTCCTTGATCACACAGGTCAGCCTCCTACAGTAGGAGAGAGACTACCCAAGGTGTGAATACTAACACGGAGGACTGCGTGGACCATCAGTGGATGGAAGAGACTAAGCAGTATAATCCCGCAAGAAACGACTAACTTGGTGTTACTTCATCCAGACAAACAAGTACATAAGACTTAGCAAGAAAAGATTTGCTGCTGGGCAGTGATGGCGCACACCTTTAATCCCAGCACTTGGGAGGCAGAGGCAGGTGGATCTCTGAGTTCGAGGCCAGCCTGGTCTACAGAGTGAGTTCCAGGACAGCCAGGGCTACACAGAGAAGCCCTGTCTCGAAAAAAAGAAAAAGAAAAAAAAAAAAAAAGAAAGAAAGAAAGAAAGAAAAGATTTGCTAATTCAAGCCATTATTACTGGAACAAATGTTTATTGAGCACCTACTAGTGGAGGCCCAAATTGAGGGACCAGTCTATAGTTAAAATCAGGGACACAAGGCAGTACCCTCCAGTCCTACACTGGTATGACAATTCTAAGTCCCAGGTCTTTAATCCCCAGAGCACTAAGCCACCATCTCAGAATCTCCCTCCCATGCTCTGAAATTCTGGGTTCTCTGATGTGCTTCTCTGCTATCAGCTGTCATCCATGGCAGGGCCACCAGGACCCCACTCTATTCTCAGACATAGATATCCCCAGAGAACCTCAGGCTAAGTTCTTTCTCTGAAGAGCAGGCTTGAACTTCCAGTGCCAACAGCAGAAGGCCAGGATGGCCCCAGGCAGAGCTACTTTTGACCCTGCCAGGAAAATCTCTCAAAAGCAGCAAGATCTAGGAGAGTGGCCCTCAGACCCTCTTCCTGTGCCCTGATCAGGGCCACTGGGGACACTGGAGACGGCAAGAGTAGTGACCTCCTTTGTTCTTCTCAGAGGCCTGCTGACCTTTGAGCTTGGGAGTTGTCAGGGCAGGGGTCTGTGACCAGCAACTTGGGCTGGTGAAGCTCACAGAGGACTCCCCAAGACCACTGCCCTGAAGAGAGGGTGGGCAGAATGCTAGTCCTACCTTTGACTAGGGCAGCCCTGTGGGAGAGCACCAGGGAAACGGCTTCTTTTAGATTCTAGAAGTCACAGGCCTGTGAGGCAGAGGACGGTCAGGGACTCAGGGTTATCCTTAGCTACATAGTGAGTGTGAAGCCATCTTAGATTATATGAGACTGTGTCCCAAAACAAACAAAAGAACATAATGAGTTAGAGACACTATGAAGAACTAGAGAGCCCAGGGACATTGCCAGGAGGAAGGTGAGTTGAAACCCATGGTTCTTCCTTCCTTAAAACCAAGCAGAGAGGCAGGAGAGATAGCCCAGTGGGTAAGAGCACTGGTTGCTCTTTTAAAGGACCCATGTCTGAGTCCCAGCACCCATGTGGTGGCTCACAATCGTCTGTAACTCTGGTTCATGCACATGGTGCACAGATATACATGCAGACAAACATTTATACACTACAAATAAATAATTAAAATTAATTAAAAACTAGCAATGGAGAATCTGGAGATGTGGTCAGTGGTTAAGAATGCTGGTTGCTGCTGAGGCTGGAGAGTTGGATCAATGGTTAAGAGTACTGACTGCTCTTCCAAAGATCCTGAGTTCAATTCCCAGCAATCACATGGTGGCTCATGACCATCTGTAATGGGATCCGATACACTCTTCTAGTGTGTGTCTTCTAGTGTGAGCTACAGTATACTCATATACACAAAACAAATAAATAATTTTTTAAAAAGCTGGCTGCTCAATCATGAGGACTGGAGTTTGAATCTTAGCACTCAAGTAACAAGCTGAGTGTTCACTCAGGCTAACTGGGTGTTCGCACGGGCTAACTGGGTGTTTGTACGGGCTGACTGGGTGTTCGCACAGGCTAAAGACTCCAGCTCCAGTGGGGTGAAGAGGAGGATCCCTGGGGCTTGCTGTCTTTCAGCACAGCTAAAAAAATTGGAGCCCAGGTTCAGGACTTGACCCTTCCTCAACAGAAAAGGTGGCCAGTGACAGAAGAGGAACAACAGACCCTCTTCTGGCCTCCATGCGTGCACACAGATGACATAACTGCACACAATGTGCATGGCACAGAGAGAAGTTGACAAATAGAATCTTTTTTAAAAGTTAAGCATAGAATTACCATGTGTCTCATCAGTACCTCCTCCGAGATACACAGTCAGACGACAAGGGGCAGGGACTGGGATGGCTGTGAGTGCAACGGAGTTCATCGCAGTGTTCACAATGGCTTAATGGGAATGAATTTTCTGTCTGGGGCGTGTTGCTACAATTCTTTCCCTGGGGAAAACATATCTACCCCTCCTCTTGAGGTCCATTGACATACAGGTGTGACTCCAAAGTTCACTGTGGAAGCATTATAAGTTTACTGGGCTTATTTACAAAGCAATGGGGGAAGAGTTACCAGCAGAATCATAGGTGGCCATAAAATAGCCACGCTGAAAGGTCCTCACCCAGCAAGGATAATGATTTTCTCATGGCTGTGTAGATGGAACCTCCTACCCTTATCCATCCCCCATCTCTACTGTCTAGCCCATCTCCCAAGACCACATGCAGCTAGGCGGTGGTGGTATACACCTGTAACCCCAGCACTTGGGAGGCAGAGGCAGACTGCTAGAGATGACCTGGGCCAAACTGGGCTATGGGAGGCTAGGTCCACTCACTGTCTTAGCACAAAGAGGATGGCTCTTTCCTTGAGGAGCAACCAATCTGCTGAGGACTAAGCCTCCTGCAGACAGGCCAATGTGACTTGTGCAGGAAGGGAAGATACTATGGCTTCCAAAGGCCAAGGCACATGGGACTCCCCAAGAAAGAATGGGTAGGCATGTGGGGCAAGGCTCTTAATTGCTAGCCATGGGCCCCTGTGCTGGAAGATTTGAGCCAAAGTTGAATTGACTGAACTAGGTTTTTAAACATTCTGCAAAGTTGGAGTACATAGCTTAGAAAAAGACATCAGGGAAAGCAGGAGAGAAATCTAGCTGCTGTCACCATAAACCAGACCGGTGGAGAGCTATGCCACTTCTTTGTCTCTCCTCCCCCTGCCCTTCCTTCCTTCTTCCCTTCCCTGTCATCCTTTCTTCCCCACTCCCCTCCCTCCCTTCCTCTCTTCTTCCTTCCCTTCCTCCCTTCCTGCCTTCATTCCTTCCTGCCTTCCATACCGATTCTGTCTGTGAAGTCCAGTATGGCCCTAAACTCATAATCCTCCTGCCTCAGGCTCCTGATACTAGGATTGCAGGCCTACACCAACATACCAGGCCGTAAGAGGCTGTTGTTCAGCATCTGTACTAGGAATCACAAGTGACCTCCCTCAAAAGGGAGACGGTTCAGTAAAGGTGCTTGCTGTCAAGTCAGATTACCTGAGTCCAATCTCCAGGTCCCTCAGGGTAAAGGGAGAGAACCCAACCTACACTTGAAAGTTGTCCTCAGACCTCTACATATGCACGGCCGGAGTGCACACATACCTACATATCCATATGCATATACTCACATGTGTGTGTGTGTCCATGTGCACACACACACACAATCAACCCATCAATGCACAAATAAATGGGTTAATAAGAAAATTAAAAATAAAACTCACTAGAGAGCCAGGGGTGGTGGTGTACATCTGCAACTCTGTCATTTGGGACATAGAGCCAGGAGGATCAGAAGTTCAAGGCTATCTTTGATTACGTATCAAATTTGAGACCAGCCCGGGATACATGAGACCCTTTTTCAAAAAACAAACAACAAACAAAACAAAACAAAAACCAGAAACAAAAACGTCTTCAAAGGGAAATTCTCCAGCCAAAGCAAGGAACTTTCAGAAGCTGGGCAGCTGTTGTCAGAAACCCCCTCAGACTGTTCTAACAGAATACCATAGACATGGAGGCTCATAAAAACACAAATTTCACAATAATAATAAGAAAATAGACCCAGCTTGTTTTCTCTGGGGGGG
>CM052706.1:71292070-71347995 GCA_028551405.1 Uromys caudimaculatus
GAGAATTCCAATCCTGCTCTTAGAGACCTCGTCCTCTCCCCAAGACCTCCCTTCTAAAATGTCCCTTTTTTCTTTTTAAATGAACACAGATTATGTTTTGTTGCAAACTTTAAAAAAACAGAAAAAGACCTATTAATGCAATCTAACCTTAACCTTTTATTTACATTGTTTCAAGTTGTTATATTTTATCTACTATTTGAAGCTTCTAAAGCACTGGGGATAATGGAGACTCATTAGAGTTTCTTTGGGTCAAATCAATGCATAGAAGTATAAAGAAGTCATTTGTATAAAACCACACACAATCCTTAAAGACAACCAGTGGTAAGTTTGGGAAAGGCTCATGGCTTACATGATACACACATGCCCTCACACACATAAATAAATGTAGTTTTAAAATTAAAGGAAGAGGCCGGGCACTGGTGGCGCACGCCTTTAATCCCAGTACTTGGGAGGCAGAGGCAGGTGGATTTCTGAGTTCGAGGCCAGCCTGGTCTACAGAGTGAGTTCCAGGACAGCCAGGGCTACACAGAGATACCCTGTCTCGAAAAAACAAAATAAATAAATAAATAAATAAATAAAGGAAAAGAATATAAAATTTAGGCCTAAGTTGAATCTTTGCAGTGATTGTTTTCTTTTTCATTTATCTATCTATCTATCTATCTATTTATTTATTTTTGTAGGGGGAATAGGGTTTCTCTTTGTAGTCCTGGCTGTCCTGGATCTCACTCTGTGGACCAGGCTGGCTTTGAACTCACAGAGATCTGCCTGCCTCTGAGTGCTGGGATTAAAAGTGTCAGCCGCCACCACCTGGATGCAATTGTTTTTAATGGCAATGAGCTCAGAACTCAAAACTAACTCCAAATAAAATTGTTTAACTATATAAGAGACCAAATCTCAGAACTGCAACAATGGGAGGTAAAATAAACCAATCTAAAGCCATCCCTTTTGTTTGTTTGTTTGTTTTCGTTTGAGATAGAGTCTCATTATATAGCCCTGGCTGGCCTGGAATTCCTCATGTAGGCCAGGCTGGCCTTGAACTACTTGCTTCTATCTTCTGAGTGCTGGAATTAAAGGCATATGCCACCATACTTGACCTAACATCATTACATTGATGGTTGGAACACATTCATTTCAGGGAGGCTTGGGCAAGTGGGTCCCTGTCACTCACTGTTCAGCCTGTCCGTTCTAATTGGTGAGCTCCAGGCTAATGAGAGACCCTATCCCAAAGGAAGCAAATGGTTTTCTTGAGGGTTATCCTCTGACCTATACACGTACCCATCCACCCAAATACGCAGGCACGGGCATGCACATGCACACGCGTACCACAGTGTGTTCATTTCAATACGTGAATTTGATAGAACAGGAACACCCGGTCTATTAAAGCAGCCAAAAGCAATGCTGTGACCCAGAAGCATATGACCTAAGGAAGCAGAAAGCAGTGACCTAAAAGACTGAAGACCAGGAGTGACATCCTGGCTCAAGAGAAAATAAGCAAAGTGTACTCTCATTCAGAGAAACCAAGAGCATGGCAGGACCCTGGGAGATGTGCTTGACAGAACAAGGGTCTGGGAGACTCAAGGGCTTTGAGAGGCAGAGCTCACCTAACTGATCTACCAGAATCTTCCAGACCAGCTCAGAACACCAACCAGCCTTTGTCCTGTCTC
Source organism: Uromys caudimaculatus (assembly GCA_028551405.1). Classification (NCBI taxonomy): domain Eukaryota; kingdom Metazoa; phylum Chordata; class Mammalia; order Rodentia; family Muridae; genus Uromys; species Uromys caudimaculatus. The sequence continues at coordinate 71,293,735 of CM052706.1, forward strand.
CTTTTAGTGCCTCAGGGTTCTAAGCAAGCATTTCTTTTCTCTTCTTTTCTTTTTTTAAGATTTATTTATTTATTTTATTTATATGAGTACACTGGAGCTGTCTTCAGACACACCAGAAGAGGGCATCACATCACACTGCACATGGTTGTGAGCCACCATGTGGTTGCTGGGGATTAAACTCAGGACTTTCAGAAGAGCAGTCAGTGCTCTTAACCGCTGAGCCATCTCTCCAGCCCAAAGCAAGCATTTCTTAAAGCCAGTCAGCCAGTGTCCTGCTGCCAGGTATCTTGGCCAAATGTGGTCACCTGGTCACCTGTGTCTTCCCTGCTAAGGGTCATAAGTGGAAGTAGCTGTGGCAGTTTGGCCCAAGTAGCTGAGGTTAGCAGGGGCTGACATTTCCTTAGGGCAGCACAGCACACGCACAGACATTTAGTATTTACATTGCCATTACAGTTGTGTTCAGTGCTTGACACCATCAGACCTTCTGAATAACTCTGGCCTAAGGTTCCTTATTTTTCTGTTCCAAAACAGGTTTTGTTACCTGCTCTAAATCACCCAATAGGTATCAGGAAACTAGGATGTAAACCCAGGCCTGGGCTTATGACACACAGAGGAAGCCTTGGAAGGGAAGGAGAAGGCCAGAGAAGCTGGGACCACCTACAGCAGGTTCCAGTCCATCCCAGGGGAACTTTACCCATTCTGAGGCAGAGGGGTGTGACTTGCAGACCTGAGTCAGAGGCTACAGCCAGTATGTGAAATCCTTTGGGAGGAAGCCCTGAACTAGCTCTACTCTGCAACTCCCTCCTTGGGGAGGCTCTAAGTCTCCAAGGGCAGGGGAGAATTCATTCCAGAGACTGCAGCCGCCTGTGGCTGGCTGTACCCATGAAACCACTTGGGTCCTCTGATGGGTTCATCTCTTAGCCCAGCAACTACCAGCTCTGTCACAGACAGGCAAGCCATCCATCAGGAGGCTCCTGGACAGAGTGTGCCAGGGTTCTCTGAAAGTTCCAGCGCCTGCTCCACCTTTGCTGCCAAGACTCGTTCAAATCCTGGGGCATCTATTACACAGCTCTGGAGTCAACGAGTTTATCCATAGGTGGAGAAAATTCGCAAGCAAGCATGAATACTTTACAGTGGGACAGAGTGGCTTACTTTTGTATAAATAAGTTCAAAGGCACAGGCACATACAAGAAGGGACTTGCCGTACAGTAAACCCTTTAAAGTCAGGGACGGTGTCTTGCTGCCCCTTCAGGTGTCCTTGTCAGCATGAAACCCAGTCTCCAGGCACACAATGCCACAAAGGCTGTTTTGATTAGTGCTCAGAATCTTGACTGGAACCTCAAGGGCATTTGATAACTATTTGTTGGCTAACGGTTGTAAGCGGGATGTGTTTTGTTTTCTGATAGAGTGGCATCTTTTCTGCTTTCTCCTCTCTAGCACAAGGACCCCTGACACACCCGCAGGCTCATTGCCAGCCCCACCCCTATGTCCCTGAGTCCATGCCAGATGCTGCTCGGCTTTGCCAAACATTGATTTTCTCCCCACCTCAGGCCAGCTCCCAAGGAATCACACGGCAGCCTATCGGGGCTAATTTCTCAGTTGCTTTATTGAGTAGTGAGATGAGGCATCATCTCCCACAGGACATGTCTCCTCAAGCTGGTACAAGAAGTGTTTGGGGACAGAGTGACAGACAGGTGGCGGCGGGGCAGGGCAGGTGTCTGCTGCTGTGATGGGCTGAGGGCACCAGGGACAGCTCAGCTCTCTAGAGGTTTGGGCTGCACCTGCTCCTGGACCTGTTCCTGGGCCTGCTCCGGGAGGGGGAGGGCTAGGGGCTGGTCTGGGCTCCCCTTTTTTTCCAGGGTGCTCATAAAGGAGCTGACCTTCTCCCTCAGGCTCTTCTCCAGGAAGCTCAAGTGGCTTTCCACGTCCCCCGAATTGGAACCCAGCTGCTGCCTGAACTGCTCCATCTGCTGCACCAGAGCCTTGTTGAACATCTCCCCCATGGGCTCCACAGTGCGCCGGAACTCCTCCACCTGCTGGTCCAGCTGCCTGTTCAGGTCTTCCAGAGACTTCTGCAGCCCTTCCGTGTTGCCCTTCAGCTTGCTTTGCACATCTTCCACCAGCGGGGCCAGATTCTTCTGCAGCTGGTCGATATTTGTGGAGACCTTGGTCTGGAGTTCCTCTGCATTCTTCTTCATCTGGAAGGCCAGGCCCTCCATCTGATGGTTGAGTTTCTCCTGCACACCCACCGCAAGAGGGGCCAGGCTGCGGCGCAGATCCTCCAGGTTCTGGTCGATCGTGGCCTTCAGCTCGTTGGCACGGGGGGTTAGGTGCCCCTTGAGCTCCTCCACATTCCTGTTAAACTTGTCCTTTAACTCGTTGGCAAAGGGCACCATTGAGGCCTGCAGGTTGTCCACATTCTCCTGTATCGTGGTCTGCATGCGCCGGATGTAGGGTGTTAGCTGAAGCTTCATTTCCTGGGTCTGTGTGTTGATCTGAGTTTGCAGGTCCACAGCATAGGGCCTCAGGTGCTCCTGCAACTTCTGCACTTTTTCCCCGAATGTCTGGCTTACTTTGTTGGCATGGGGCATCATGCGGGCACGTAGGTCCTCTAGCTCCTTCTGGATCTCTTCCTTCACCCTCTCAGTTTCCTTGGTTAGACGCCCACTCAGCTGTACGGCAAAGGGAACCAACTTGTTGTGCAGGTCATCAGCATATGTATTAATGTTCCCAAGTTTGTCCTGGAAGAGGGTACTTCAGGGGAAGGATGGAGAGAAGGAAGCACATTAGATATGATTGTAGAACACTCAGCTCTATACGCCTGCCTAGGTCAGGAGTGTGTCCATGGGAACAGACACTGCCATCTTGTCCCTTTGGCCCTCCCTTGGGGTAGGTCATGCTTTCAGGAAATCTCCTAGGATTAGTTTGACTTTGGAGTTTTATCTGCAAGGCTTCTGCTGAGCCTCTGCATCCTTATCTACCCATCATGTGACTTGAGAAGTTTGCTTTCCTTTCCTGTGGATAAAGAATGGGACTGGACTTTGACATCCCTCCCAGCCGAGGGTCACATGTCTTCCAGTGGCACAGGGTCTGATGTCCTTGCATGTGCTCAGTGGGTCCCCAAAAATACCAGCCTCCCTTCCCCTGATTGCCCAGGCACCTCATATCCTTATGGGACATATTTCCTTCCTCTTTCTACCAAGAGTTTGTGATAGGATTTGGCTATTTACCAAACTCTAGCACATGCAGATAGGGAGGATCCCCGGGTCCCGCTTCCCTGATTACAGACTGATCCCACTTACTTGAGCTGCTGAGTGACATCTGTCTTCTGAAGTTGTTCTACAGCCTCCTTGGCATTGTTGCTTAGCTGGGTGAAGTAGTCCCACATCACATTGGCCACCTGGTCTGAAGTGACCTCAGCCCGGGCACCTGGGTAGAGAGCAGAAGGCAAGTAATTTATGAGGATGCATCTCGCTCTTGGCCCCTCTGCCTCAGTTCTGAGCTGGATGGTGTTGGAGTTGGGATAACCCAAATTATGTTTCCCCATCCCTGGGATAACCCAGGGAGCATGGGTGCCAGGGAGGACACAGGCCTGTTCTCCTATGAGCAGCTGGGCAAACATAAGGCTGCCCTGAGCTGTCCACCAGTTTTAGAGCTGGCTTTTCTTGCTGCCTCTCATAGGCTACAACTGCTGGAGAGCAGTGTCTACTCACCGCTGATGGCCACCAGGGCCAGGGTCAGCACCGCAGCCTTCAGGAACATCCTGGGCTCCTCACTGGGCTGGGATAGTCTCAGCTACACTGGATGTTTCCCAGAGTCAGAAGAAACGGTTCACCTGTGTCGCTGTGAAGACTGACTGTAGGTAAGGCCAGCCAAGATTGACTGCAGGCAAGGCCAGCCGCTCATTTAAAGCCCCTCCAGCCCTCTCTCCCCGCCTCCTCCCCAGTGTGACTCCACGTTGGAAGGTGACACACTCCCAGGAGGCCTCTTGGACTTTAGTGACCCTAAGACAACGTGGAAGCTGACAGCACACAGGCAGCAGAGGGAAGGAGTCTTGTTGGGCTGGCTCCACCCTGCCCAAGAGGCTGGGAAGGATAGCCAGAAACTTCAGGAGGAACCAGCCTGGGAGTCTAGGGGAGTCCCTGAGCAGAACTGAGGCCCCAGGAGCCCTGTTGGCAGCCCTAGGTCTGTGCCAGTCTGGGAGAACAAGGTCCAGGTCTCCTCTTTCCACTGCAATGAGACAGCCCCCACTCTGACAGCTGTCGCCAACCCAAACTCTGTCTCAGAACATCAGCTACAGAGATTGTATCAGGCCCAGAGATGATGGCACAAGGCTGCAGCAGGCAGTGAGCATCAATTTAGGTGTCTGTGACACCCTTGGTCAGGAGAGGATCAGAACCTAGGATCAAAGGGGTGAATCATAAATGTGCTTTGTGTCTCATGGCTGTCAAGCTGGGTCACCTCAGTCTGGTTATTGGAAGCCTCAAGTTTCTCCTTTGAACAATGTGTAATTTTTTACCTTAAATTATGTGGTATTTGTGAAATGGGTGCAGGAGGCTTAGCCCGGAGTAACGGCTGAAATTAGTGACAATGATTTTCTGTGTGCATCAGAGCTAGGAAGGTAGGAGAGAACACCATCCTCTCCCGACAGTGGCAGAGGGAGAGCCACTCTTTCCCTCAGAGGGTCACCAAGTGGGCTAGAGGCAGCAGTGAGAGAGTGGGGCTGGCTAAGGCTTGATTGCTACCCTACTGTCTCCAGCCACATGCAACAGCCATGCAGAATGACCTCTCTCTCTCTCTCTCTCTCTCTCTCTCTCTCTCTCTCTCTCTCTCTCTGACAGAAGGTGACAGATACTGCTGTGGAAAGTGAGTTTTTTTTACCTCCTACTGAGACTCCGAATGTGTCCACACATACAATTGCAGAAGACATCCACAGAAAAGGTGCCAGGCTGTGGCAGTGTGGAGCTCGGTAGACCATACCAGAGACTGGATGATGACACCCATCATATTGTCCTATTGACTGCTGTCCACAAGACAGCATTTGTGAAATGACTGCCATTAGAATAGACCACGATTGTGCCCAGTCTGATTTGCTGTGCCGACATTCAACATTTTTTTAAAAATGGTCCAGATTGGCTTGTCTCATGGGACTGAAGTCAGCTGAATAACCGCCCTCCTCTGCTGGGTCCCACTACACTGCACTGCTCCCCCACTGCTCTAGCTTCCCCGAGTGGCCAGGAACTCACTCCTCCCTAGAGTAGCCATGCTTACTGAGTTTTAAAAAATTAACTTATGGCAGGTGTGATGGTGCACACCTTTAATCCTAGCACTCAGGAGTCGGAGGTCAGTGAGTTCAAGGACAGCTTAATCTACAGAGTTCCAGGAAGCTAGGGCTACACAGAGAAACCCTGTCTCAAAAAATCAAAAATAATGATAATGATAATAATATTAATCTTATTTATTTACTAATATTTGGTGGGGGTGAGTGGGCATGCATCACAACACACAGATAGAGGTCAGACTTGAGAGGTCTGTTCTCCCCTCCTACCGTTTGGGTTCCAGGATATTAAACTGAGGTCATCAGGCTGGGTGACTTTGTGCACTGAGTCATCTTGTGGTCTTTCAGTGTTTTCTGAGTTCAGGCTCTGGAGTCGACTCCCTGCATTTGCATCTGGATTCCACACAGTATGTGCTGTGCGGTCTCGGATGAGTCTCAGTCGCGAAGATGCTGTGAGATAATCTGGCTCCCCGTAGGTTCTTGTAGAATTTTAGCTATGTTTTTCCTCTAAAAGGTTTGTCTCTCTGTACCATTGACCCATCTTGCTTTGCCTAATCAGGCCTGGTCCAGCCTGTGCTGAGCCCAAAGGTCAGAAGCGATGGGGGATGAGTCACATAGGACACTTCAGTTACAGCTTCACCTCCTGAACCTGCAGGCTGAGTACCAGGTGCCAGCAGCGTGGGACAGGTCCAGAGGTACTTGTCCATTTGTACCCTCTCTGAGAAGACCTGTGTTACCTAAGTTTGCTCAAGAGTGGTTGCCAATGATGGACTTTCAGATATGCATAGAAATCTGAGTTGTCCATGGGCACAGAACTTGGCTCTGAGCTAAGAGACTGGGACATCGTGCATACGTGTGTGCCCAGCAATTACGTGTGTACCAGCCTCTGCAGGGAGGTTGTACTATCTCCTGGCATGTCATAAATTGGCGTATTGACTTCTCCAAGACTGGGGCATACTTCAAATGCATCTGCTGGTAATTTGCATAGGGCGTGAGGCAAAATGAGAACCCCATGTCTCAGCTTTTGGGGAAAAGAACAGACTACCTTATAGCCAGCCTCAGGCACAGAGGATCAATTGGTCTTGGCACTCAAGTCTCTGTCTGACCCTCAGTCTCCTTGCCTGTTCTTATACAGAGTTCATGCTGATGGCTGTACCCCATCTATCTGCCCATACAGGATCAGAGTAGAGTCTTGGGACTCTCATCCATCCAACCTGCTTTTAGCCAAAACAGAGGCAGGTTGGTAGTCCACTCCTGAGGGCCATTCTCAGCCCAAACATTCAAGATATCTTCCACACTGTGGTGGTTAATTTTAACTGTCAATTTGACAGAATCTTGAATCACCTGAGAGAGTGGTCTTTGGGTGAAGAATCCCAGACTATACAAAATGAAGAAAGAGAGCTGAGCTGAGAACTGGCATCTCATGGCTCTTTGCTTTTAGTTGTAAATGTGATGTGACCAGCTGCTTCACGGTTCTGCCACCATGACTCCCCATGTGTGAGCCAGGATAATTCCTCACTTTGTTTTCATCAGGATATTGTATCAGAGCAACAGGAAAAGAAATTATGACAATACCCTACTGCTGCTTCCTCCATGGGACTGGGTCTGTAAGTCAAGAGCACTGTCCTCTCTCCAGAGGACACCAAGTCACCAAGAGGCCTCCTAAGGCTCTTATGGCTGAGAGGGCACAAGTGTTTTGGAAGGGACTAAGTCCCAGGTTCCAGGTTCTAAGGTATCAGCTGCATGCCAGCTACTATGTGGGGTTCATACACCCAAGTTCTCTGTGCATCTAAGTATCACATGGCTGGGATTCTCTATTGGCATCTTTTGACTTTTCTTGATTCAGTGACCATGTTCTTTCTATACAGGGGAGATGACAGGCTTCCCAGACCTCCCTACCAATAGAAAATGACCCAGTCAGCCTGTTACATCATTCTCAGGGCCAAGAACATGATACCACACCCAAGACTGGGATCTGATTCCTATTGTGCCCTTTGCCTTGGAATAAGAAACAGACAGAGAAGAAAAAAAGAACATAGCACTCCCTCCACCACACACAGCGCCCAGGCCTGGTACCACCTTCGTTCCTTCTCAGCTTCGTCAAAGACTTTTCTCAGAGGAAGCTTAGGTACAAATGGATGCTAAGGACCAGCTCGGGTGCTGCAATCCAGCTTTTCTACTGCTGGGTGGTATGTGTTGATCAGGCCTCTGCTCCACCGGGCCTTTGGTTTTTAGCCATAAAATGGAGTTAGTAATGTCTAAGTTATATAATTCAGACAACTTACATTTTAACAGAAAACAAACTATGTTTTGTTTTGTTCTGAGACAGAGACACATTATGTAGTCCAGGCTGACCTCCAACATGATTTTCCTGAGTAAGCAAACACTATCATAGCTACCCCAGACAATAGTCTTATGTAAGGAATGAATTTCTGATAGATGAATTTCAAGTCTCAGCCAAATCAGAGATTAAGAGTTCAGAGGGGAAAGCCATGCTCCTTTCTCAGGCTGAGATTTCATTCAGAGAGGGTGCTGCCTACAGCAAGCCCTGTTTCTGCATGGGAACCTCCTGCTGTCTCTAACTGGGCTGTCAGCATTTGGGAGGTAGGGAAACTGAGTCCTTCCCTGAGTCACCTGCTGTGTGTTTCTCCACACTCTGGGAAGTCCCGTTAACTTCTGACCACAGACCCTGAGTCAGTGTCAAAGACTTCAGTTGCTTACGTGTTTGTGTGCAGGTGCATAAGCATGTGTGACGTGCACACTTATGGAGGCCAGAGGTCAGTTTCAGGTGTCTTTCTTTAAGAGCAGTTCACCTTGTTTTATGAGACGAGGTATCTGGTATCTGGGGCTTACTGAAGAGGCTAGGCTAGCTGGCCACCAACTCCTGGCCTGCTACCTATCTCCCTGTTCACAGTGCTGGGATTACAAGTGGACACTACCACATGTATGCTGTACATGGGTATTGGGGATTGAACTATGGTCTTTCTGCTTACAAAATGAGCATTTTGCCCAACTGGTCTATTTCCCCAGTCCCAAAGGTAGCGTTTAAACCTAGGATTTTGTCAGGTAGTTGCTCACACCTATAATCCCAGCACTCAGGAGGCAGAGGCAGGCAGATTTCTGAGTTCAAAGCCAGCCTCGTCTACAGAGCTAGTTCCAGGACAGCCAGGGCTACACAGAGAAACCCTGTCTCAGAAAACAAAAAACAAAAAACAAAACAACAACAACAACAACAACAACAACAACAAAAGGAACTAAAACCAATCAACCAACCAACCAACCAAACAAACAAAAAACCCCAAACCTGGGATTTCTTTCTTTCTTTTTTTATTTACTTTATTTACATTTCAAATGTTTTCCCCTTTCCAGGTCTCCCCTTCAGAAACCCCCTATCCCATATTCCCTCTCCCTGTCTCTATGAGGGTGCTCCCCTACCCACTCACTCACTCCTGTCTTCCCTCCCTAGTATTCCCCTACTCTGGGGCATCAAACACCCTCAGGCCCAAGGGCCTCTCCTCCCACTGATGTCCAAAAACCTGGGATTTCTTGGTTTCAAAGTCTTTGCATCCAGAAGACAATGTCCTCTGATGCCGCCTGTCTGGGTCTCAGTACTAGCTCAGGGGACATCTTAGTTGCCCCAGAGCACCTCCTTCGTCCTCATCTTTGTGAATGGCCTTTCTATAACTTGCAGCTTGCAGGTTCTCACAGTCAGGACTTAGGTAGGGGTCAGATATCATCCAGCCATGGGCCCTGCTCCTATCTCAGGATTCCTAATGGTGCTGGACGGGTCCAGAGGGCAAGAGGAGGCCTGTGGAGGAGGTGGGGAGGGGCAAGGCCTTGGGTTTCGTGTGACCTTTGTCCTTCTCTCACTAACCTCTGCCTAGCTATGTCAGAGGAGACTGTCGGGAACAGCTACAACTGGAGGCCTGAGGTGGAGGTCGTGGTAGGGGCATGTGATCTTCACTCTGCCACCTCCCACCCCACTTCTGCCATTGCTCCATGGCTGCACTACAGATTCCTCATTCCATTCTACTGTAAGGCTTTCAGGTGGCTTCTGTGTAGGAGCCTGTTGCTGGCTTCAGGTTGTTGTCTGGGCTTTGGTGGGAGAGATGGGTCTGGACAGTCAAGTGTGAAGAGTTAGCGCAGACCTGAGGTCCAAGGCTTGTCCCTTGTCTTTTCCTGTCTCACCAGCCTCATCTAAGTGAGCCAGTAGCTGATCTCTTGGTTGTGGAGGTAGATGTGAAAAGCATGGGCAATCTCAGAGGGAATTTCTCAACTCCTCTGGCAGCTGGCTGCATGGCCTCCCTGCCTCAGGCTCTGGTCTGGACTGCTCAGCAGGTGAACTTTGGCCAGCTCACTGGGCCTTCTGTGCCAGATGTCCCATCCTAGAGCCGATATAAAACAGGTCAGAGGCCTCCCTGCTTGCCTGCTCAGTTTTATTCCTAGAAGAGCTAGCTACTCCAGGTAACGTCCCTGGGGGGGAAAGGAAGGAAGGGAGGAGACTGAGAGTTGGAGGAAGCTCTTGCCAGCCAGCCAGCTAGCCCACAAAAGGCTTGGGATCCATGGCCTCCACCCTTGGCTTCCTGGTGGGTGGGGGAGGGCTAGAAGCTGGGGAAGGGGAGGCCACTGGGCCAAAAGCCTTGCACTGGGTAGTGGCAGAGCTGACTAGAACTGGGTCATGCTGTCCCTTGTTTGGCTTGTTCTGAACTATTAGAAGCCTTTGGTATCCATGCCTACCCAGGACTGAAAAAAACTTGAGTCCTAGAAAGGAAAAGAAACCTGTTGTTTCTCAGCATATCAGGGCAAAGAATGGGTAGATGCCCTGTTCTGCAGAGAATTTCTATACTCCACCTTCCATCCCACTTGGAGGCCTGGGTCTCCTGTAGTTCTCTGTCTGAGAGCTGATATCAGTAGGAGAAAGGCTTGGGATTCATGACCCAGGGGCCATGGCATTCTTAAGGGAAGAGCCTAGATGTAGCAGACCCACAATACCCTCTCACAAGATGGTCTCCCACAGGTGCATAGGTGCCATGCAGCCCCGGATGCTTCTCATTGTGGCCCTCTTGGCTCTCCTGGCATCTGCCCGTAAGCTGGTGGGAGTGGGGCTGGGGTTTCTGTGGGAACTGGTCTGGGGCCCCTGCCCTGATAAGCGATGGCTGGGCAGGAGCCAAGGACTGGCATGGCTCCACTCTGCTCTCTTGCAGGAGCTGATGAGGTAGAAGGATCCTTGCAGCTGGGCTCTGTGCCGGGCTACATGGAACAAGCCTCCAAGACGGTCCTGGACGCACTAAGCAGAGTGCAGGGGACTGATATAGCTTTGGTGGCCAGGTATGCACCCTGGCCTCCTTTCCTGTGTCCTCTCCTCTCCTGCCCTGATGCTGAGACCCTGGCACAGAGACTGTGGCCCACCAAGTTTACCAGGGCCTGGGGCCTGTCTGAGCCTCTGGTCCCTCATAGTGCCTTTGCTGGGTACTGTGACTAAGATGACAGGCAGGGCAAGCAGCTTTCCCCGATCCCCTCTGCTTCTCCTCAGAGCAGCCTGAGGGGCATTTAGCCTCTCTGCAGGTTTTCTTCTCTGAGTGCAGGGTCTACGGCATGCTCTGGGAGGCCTATCTGCTCTGGTTTCTGACTATATGCAGGGAGTAGGGGTGGGAAGTAAGGAGCCAGATGGGGGGTTGGAGGTTGGGGTGAGGGGTCTGCCCTGTCTCCCATTCCTGGGCTCAATCTAGTTAGGCATCTTGCCCACTATAAAACATTACCCCCTAGCTAATGGGTTTGGCTGACATTTGATAGTTACCCATGTAGCAAAAGATATTGACAGTCTCTGTCCCCAGAACAGGCTGTGGGGAGGGTTTTATCTACCCAGTTTTGCAGATGATAGAGTTAGGCAAGCTGGCCTAGAACACACAGCTTAGAAGCCATCCAGTAATGTTTCAAATGAGAGACTGGCCCCCCTCTGCCTCACTCACTTAGCGCCACGGATGGGACACCTCAAGGACACTATTTGTATGAACTACAAAGGCAGGCTGACCTTAGTATCCACCTCCCCAGTGCTTGGTGCCTCGGGCCTGAAAGGAGATTGGATAGGAGACAATGAGGGTCTGATCCAACCTTGATGAAGGTGGGGTTTCTTAGGGTGCTCCTTTGCCCTCTCTTCTGCCCTGGGAGGTAGCTGCAGGTGATTCTGGGTTGGTGCTAGGTAAGGTGGTTCTGGTGGCTTAGGGAGCCAGTGGAGCCCTGGCTGCAGTCCTGGGTCTAGCTGCCCACAGGGGATCTTTTCACACACACCCCTATGGATGCCTCTTACTGCTTTAACCCCAGGGGCTGGATGGACAATCGCTTAAGATCCCTGAAAGGCTACTGGAGCTCTGTTACTGACAAGTTCGCTGGCCTCTGGGAGTCTATCCCTGAGGTCCAACCAACTCCAGCTATTGAGCCGTGAGACCTCTATGTTCCAGATGTGCCTGTTCATCCATCCTGCTGTCCCCCCAGGCCCGCCAGGTGACCCCTGAAGGTTGCTAAGGGGAAAGTATATTCTCGTGTCTTCACCCTGCCCAGACCTCACCCAAACATGCTGTCCCAATAAAGCTGGAGAAGAAGCTGCCATGAGTCGGTGTCCCATGTGCTTTGATGTCTGAGCAGGGGAATGTGCTAGGCCTGTTGGATGGGTGGACCTGGGGCTATAGGTCATCCACCTCTTTAGTGGTCTCTGGGGTGCTCTCTTCCTTTGTAAGTAGGGCTAATTCTGCTTTCCCACTTGACTTGATAGATTTATGTGAAAGATCAAATAACAGACTTGTGATTACAATCTCTGATAGAGCTGTCAAGTGTGGGACACTGTGGACAATATGACTGGAGTGTGGTATCTGTCTAGCTAGCGCTTTTATGTCATCTCCAGGCTTAAGGTCAGATGTGATCACCAAACCCATGCAGCTGGTTTACACGGCCCAGGCTGCCTGGCCCCTTTAAACACGCCAAAAGGAAGGAGGCAGGCTGGGAGGGTGGTTGGGTAAGTCTCAACCCCACTGCATCATAGCTGCCTCCATTTCTTACGAATAAAGTGGGTACGATCTGCCCCTCCGCTGAAGGTTTGTTGTAGAAAGGAAGGGTCTCTTTGAAGTAAGTGTTTAGGAGAGGTAGGAACATAGGAAGCAGCCTTTTTGGGATTCTGAGGACACTGGGTCTCCATTCCAGTCTAAGGGATCACCCAGTTTAGATCTCATAGTAAGGACTGTTTACAAGGGCTGTGCAGATGCGGTGCCTCGTGCTTTTAGACACTACCATTCTACTTCCTTTCCAGACTGCATTGGTACAACCAGCAGACTGGACTATGTTCTCTTTGCAAATCCAACAAGGGTTTCTCTTCCTGTCCGCCAAGAGCCGGAAGTCTCAGTGTCCACACCTGGAAACCTTCCTACCCAAACCTGGCTTAATGTCTTTTGTGGCTCCGCATGATTGTGGATTTCGAAACCCGCCCTTTCATCCAGGGGCTCATGAAGATACACCAGGGATGGAGAAAGACTCTCCAGATGGATGAAGACCACCTGCATACCAACACAGGCATGAAGAGGGGCCAGATGAGAGAGAATGTTGGTGTGAGAGTGTTTCTGCATGTATCCTCATCCTTGTGAACATGAGTGCTTGGTTACATTTAATTTTTTTTTTTTAAGTAATTGTGGGTACCCCTAGCAGGCTAGTCTAAATAATGAGCAAACAGCCTGGGCTAGGCATGTGGTTCAGGTGGTAAAGTGCTTGCCTAGCAAGCACGGAGCTCTGGGTTTGAGTCTCAGCACAGACTAAGAGTGGTGAATCATCTTTGTAGCCCCCAGCACTTGGGAGACGGAGGCAGAAAGATCAGAGATCATCTGAGTCCAGCCTAGGCTACTGGAGACACTGTCTCCAAATAAAATAAATGAATAAATAAATAAATAAATAAGGACTGGCAAGACGGCTTAGCTAGTAGAGACACTCGCCACACTAATCCTGGTGACCTGAGGTTTGATCTTTGGGACCTACAGAGTGGAAAAAGAGAACAGATACCTGCAAGTTGTCCTCTGATCTCCACACGTGTTCTATGGCACATGAAAACACACACACACACACACACACACACACACACACCCCACACACACACTAAAGTCTAATAAAAATATGAATATTTTAAATTACCCTTAGTGATATTTGTGAAGAGAGTGTGTGTGTGTGTGTGTGTGTGTGTGTGTGTGTGTGTGTGTGTGTGTGTGTCTCAAGCACTGAACTTAGGTCCTCAGGCTTCCACAAGTGCCTCTACCTGATGGGCCACCTTGTCAGCCCAATGTAATAAAAGTTTTTTTAAAAAAGGAACAACACATTCGGTCCCACCTTTCCTTCAGTGACTAACTTCGGACCTCCCAGCTCAGCTTCCCCAGCTGATGTGGACTTAAAGGCCATCCTTTAGGATTTAGAGATGGATATGAAGGCCTCTCTAATAAATGTGTGTCGATCAGCACCACGAGATGGGGTTTTTGTTTATTTGTTTTTGTACCCAAGTATCAGGTAGAGCTTTCACCACACTGTGTGGGTGTGCCGGAGGGAAAGATTGGGGTGAGTGACTGAGAGTGGGTTAAGCTCCAGGCATTTTATTAGCACCCACCCAATAATTCACGTCTCTATGGCTCCTCGAGGAATCCTGGCTCTAGGGAGTTGGAAGAGGCTCCCATCCTGTACCCTGTGGACCCCACCTGGAAACACTTCTAGCACAAGAAACCAGTCCTCTCAAAGCCAGTCCTCGTCCCAGCCTGGGTTACAGCACTAGTGGTTTGAGCCTCTGAGGGGCCCCTTTGTGGTTCCTTGTTGCTTTGCCTGGCCATCCATTTCCCTCTGAGCCTTCTTAGGAAGGGATTCTGTCTCATACTCTATCTAAACCAGCTAGGTGCCCAGCTTGAGTGAGCTTGAATAGCTGAGTACAAAGGAATCCTTGCTGCAGCACCATGTTCCCACATCCCTTGATGTCCCCTTAGCGCCCTCCCTATGTCCCCCAAAGAAAGAAGCCATTCCACTTTGTAAAGGTTTATTGTAAGAAAGCCAATGCAGGGGTGGGGAGTGGAGACGGGAGCCTCACTAGACGGCCAGCGTTTCGCTGGCCTTGTCGACCGCACTCTTGAGTTTGGTCTTCAACGACTCCAGCATAGGCATCAGGCTATGGCGCAGATCCTCCAGCGCGGGTTTGGCTTTCTCGCCAAGTGTCTTCAGGTGGTCGCTGGCCTTGGCGTGGTACTCGATCAGGGTAGGGTTGTCCTTGAGCTCAGCCAGGCGCTGGGCTAGACGCTCGCGCATCTGGTCGCTGTGGGGCGCTAGCTGTGTGCGCAGCGAGTCTACGTGCGTGCGCATGCGGTCGCGAAGATCTTCAGCCAGAGGCGTCAGCTTCGTGTGCAGCTCTTGCAGCTTCTGGCGCGCGCTCTCGTGCAGCTCGGTGCCCAGAGGCTCCACCTTCTGGCGGTAGAGCTCCACCTCCTCTTTCCACTTATTCTGGAATTCGTCCAGGTAGGGCTTCACCTTCTGCTTCACTTCCTCCAGGTCCTTGTTCATCTCCTGTCTCAGCCAATCTGTCTCTTTCTCCAGGTTTTCCCAGAAGTCCCGAGTCAGTGGGCCCAGCTGTTCCTGCAGGCGACCAACGGTTGAACCCAGAGTGTCCCAGTTGTCCAGGAGATTCAGGCTAGAGGGGGAGAGAGCGGCTGAGAGATGGTCCCAGGCATCCTGCACTGCCCCTGGTCTGTAGATCCATGCACTTGATACCTGGGGTCAGACCTGGGTGCCACCTGTCCCCAAATGTGCAGTTGCTATGGTCCTAGTTTCCCCGAACATGCAACCCTCTAACTCCCTGCCCTCTGTTTATATCCCTCTGTACACAAGGCCTAAGGCACCAAGAACACAGAAGCAAGGCCAGTCCCATTTTTTTTTTTTTTTTTTTTTTTTTTTGCGCTGTCTGACCAGTACTGGGGGTTACCAAGGAAAAGGGATTTTGCACTCATAGACTGAATGAGGGGCTGTGGCTACCCAACAGCCAGATGAAACCTATCCCTAGTCCTCCATTGGAACCCGCCATGGTGCCCAGCTGGTAGGAAAGCAGTGAAGGTCTAGCCAGCTCAGTTGCAGCATCTTCTCACAGGTCTCTCTGCCCACCCTGGATGGGCAGCCCTTGCCCTGCTCCAGGCCCCACGCTAGGTTCTTCCTTACTTCAGCTGCTTGCCCAAGGCGGAGGATTCAAACTGGGACACATATTCTCTGCCGCTGTCTTTGACCGCATCCACATACACAGTAGCGAAATCCTTCACTTTGTCCCACTGGGACTGCGGTTCATCTTGCTGCCAGAAGCCCCGAGCCTGGCTCCCTAGGGACGGAGGGGAGACCCATGTTAGGTCAGCTCTGGGCTGGGGCCTGAGCTGAAATGTCAGACTTGGAGTCAAGGAGGAGAATGGTCGGAATTCTGTTCTCTGTGCCCAGGGAGGTAGTCCATGGAGACTAAGAGGCACCTACCTGTCAGGAAGACCAGAGCCACGGCCAGCACCACGGCTTTCATCCTGAAGGGTGTGTGTGACCTGAAGAAGAAGAAGGGATGGGCTGAAGGGAGGCACTGGCATGGAGAGGCTCCACACACATTCAAGCCCATGGAGGAATTGTCGAGAGTGGGAAAAGATATCCATGGTTTGGACAGTGGAGCGTCAACTGGGAGGCACTAGGGAGCTAGAGTACCCTAGGTCAGGTAGCAGCAGCACTTACCTCCCTGGAGCTCTCCAAACAGTCTGGGTGTCCAGTTCTTCTTCCCTGACCTATATATGTGTGTGGGCAGGGGCTGGGCTGGGAGACTGATAAGCTCAGCCTGGCCCTGTCACTGCTTACTTTTGCTGGCGATGTGGAACTTAGAGTTCAAGGATCAGCTCTGTTCCTGAGGCTGGGCAAACAGAGTGGGCAAACAGGAAGCTGCGGGGGCTGCAGAGCTGGGATCAAGGGTTCAGGTGGCTGTGGCTGCAGACTCCAGGGGTCCCCAGGGGGAAGGCAGTTGCACCATCCTGTGGTGTATGTGTTCTTTAAGACAGTCTCGTGTAGCCGGGCAGTGGTGGCACACGCCTTTAATCCCAGCACTTGGGAGGCAGAGGCAGGTAGATTTCTGAGTTCGAGGCCAGCCTGGTCTACAGAGTGAGTTCCAGGATAGCCAGGGCTACACAGAGAAACCCTGTCTCGAAAAACCAAAAAAAAAAAAAAAAGACAGTCTCATGTAGCCCATTCCTAGGCTCCTCTGTGTTGCTAGTGCCCCAAACCTAGAGCAGGGTGGGAGTGAGGAATTTTGGGCTCCTGCACTCACAGCCCCACCCCAAAGTTTTCTTGCATTCCAAGGGGTTCCCCCTTTCACCTCACCCTGGTCCCCCAGGTTTGGGGATTTGTCTCTCCAGATGCCACATGCTTGGCCAGCCTCCCAACCCTAAATCCAAGAACAACTAAGGCGTCAGATAATTGCCTGGGTAAAATGCAGAGGGGCTCAGGTGAAGACCCCTCTGATGCTTCAGAAGAGATGACTGAGGCCAACATGGAGTTGTTAGCTCCTTCCTTCTCTCCCTCCCTCCCTCCCTCCATCCCTCTCTTTCTTCCTTTTGGAGACAAGGTCTTTCTGTGTAGCTCAAGCCTACCTCCAACTCAAGATAATCCTGCCTCATCCTTCCAAGTGCTAGAATGTGCCACCAAGCCTAGCTTTAAAATGTGTGTGTGTGTGTGTGTGTGTGGTGTTTTGCTGGGGATGGAAACCAAGGCTTTGCACATGCTAGTCAAGGAGTCTATTATTGGTTTTTTATCCAGACCATAGAGTTGCCAATGTCTGTTGTTTTAAAGATTCATTTATCTTATGTACATGAATGCTCTGTTTTCATGCACACCAGAAGATGGAATCAGATTCCTTTACAGCTGGTTGTGAGCCACCATGTGGTTTCTGGGTATTGAACTCAGGATCCCTGGAAGAGCAGCTAGCGGTCTTAACCACTGAGCCATCTCTCCAGCCCCAGTTGCCAATGTTTTTGTTATGTGTTGATGTTGTTACTCAGCCTCCCTTCCAAAGACAACCTCGCCATATACCATGACCACTAAAAGGGGTTATGTGGCTCAGTGATGATATGACTTCCCAGAGTGGTGAGGTCCTAGACTCACTCACCAGGATGGGAGAGCTGGGTAGAGTGGGCTGAGTATGGTGGCCCATTTCTTCAATCCTTGCACTTGGGAGGTCAGAGGGTTGAGGGCTCAAAACTACAGCCTTGGCCATTATAGCAAGTTTGAAGTCAGCCTGGGATACATGAGACTATCTAAAAACAAAACAAGACAAAACAAACAAACAAAAAAACCCAAATATCATCTCTAAAACCCCATCATGGAAAGTGGGTTTTCAAGCTAAGAGGAACTTTTGAGACCATCAATTTGAGGATCTCCTATGAACTTCCTTCTAGATAAGGGCCTGATGAGGGTGGAAGGAATTTGCTGTCCTTTATCTCTAAGCCTTAGAGGCAAGGATGGACCTTGAGCCCAGGTCTCTGCCTTTGGGACCTAGGGCAGGAATGTACTCTGCCCATCTCCCTAGGAAACTCCCCAACTCCCTAGAGACCAGCTTGGAGTCTATCAGCTCCGGGAGTGGCTGGGATACAGGCTGCTCCCATCCCAGAAGGCATTGTAACCAGAG
Source organism: Uromys caudimaculatus (assembly GCA_028551405.1). Taxonomy (NCBI): domain Eukaryota; kingdom Metazoa; phylum Chordata; class Mammalia; order Rodentia; family Muridae; genus Uromys; species Uromys caudimaculatus. The sequence continues at coordinate 71,311,710 of CM052706.1, forward strand.
AGAGCCTTGGTATGAACCTGGGCTCTGTAACTTACTCTTCAGGTGACCGGGACAAGTTACATAAGCTCTCCACCCCTGCCTGGGTCTCTTATCTGCTGAGGAAAGATAATGACAGAACATGCCATGGTTTCCTTATGATCCAAGTCACTGTGTGGGAAGCAGCATGACAAGATGGAAAAGACGTGTGTGTACTTCCTAAGGCCAGGAACCTGTGCCTGTGGTCTAACGTGGCAAATGAGATTAGGGGCCTTGAGCTGAAGGGTAGCCTGGGATATCCAGAGGGCACAGTAATCACAAGGGTCCTTCACTATGCTAGAGGAGGCAGGAGGGCCAAAGCCAAGGAGAAACTTGAGAACAGAAATAGAGGCCAAGCAATATGAGTGTGCAGATGAGCCAAGCGGGTATTGGTTGCCCATCCATGGATGCTGGAAGGAGCGAAGATGCAGATTTTTCTGAATGAAAGAGTTTTCAGACAGAACACCACTCTGACGATCCCGTGCTTTTAGCCACAATTTGAGCTCCTGAACTCCAGAGCTGTATTTGTGTTATTTTAACCATGAAATCTCAACACATTTCAAGCAAAACTGTTGAAAGGTGATGAACAGCAAATGGCGAGTGTTCTGTGTCCCAGACTCCTGACTTCACTGCCATGAACACATTCCATTACTAGGCCATAGCCTGTGACCCCAGCTGCTGGCAGCAAAAATGGGGTGAGGCAGGTGCCTGGCTTGCAGGCCACTGTGATGCAGGCCACCTTTTCCAGGCTGAAACCAGTTCCAGAGGATTGTGGGAGCACACAGCGGGAGGTGGCCTCCTTGAGAGAGGAACAGAGGCTGCCCCCACAGGAGTAGTTTTCTAGATCTTTCTGGGGTGGGGGAATCTGACAGCTTACTTGTTGGCCTCCAGGCTGTTTCCCACAGCCCTACCTTTTTCTTTGGCTCATTACTGAAATCGCGGTGGCTAGTCTTAATCGAACCTAACATTTGCTCAGTTCTGTGGTCCTCAACTCACTAAACTTGAGACACCCCTGTAAGGCTGGACTCCACGTTTTCCCCCTTGGTAGTTTGCCTGTCAGAAAACTGCAGCTCAGAGCTGCTAAGGACATTCTTGCCCCTCAGCTTTGAGACAGTGCCCACAGGATTAGGGATCAGGTCTGGCTTCTAGTTCTCTGATGGTGATTTCTTCACTTCCAAAGACTTCATAGTCTCTTCCAAGACATCAGGGTAGAGGACTCTGGGACAACCTGACTGAGCAGTAAGTGTGCCCCTGTCTTGATATATAGTCCAGGCTGGTCTCAAACTTGGGGTAATCCTCCTGCCTTGGCTTTCTGTGCTGAGGTTATAGGTGTTTGCACTGTGCTCTCTTTCCTCTCCACCCTCCGCATCCTTACTTGCTAGTGACTGTCACTTTACCGGAGGATATTTGGCTTAAACTGGTATAAAACAGCTCCTTACTATTCTGGATAGGAAGTCTTTCTGGACAGATCAACAGTAAAATGGGCTCCTCACAGATTGAGATTGGGGTTGGCCACCATTAGAGGTGCTGGGTGACAAGGACTGGTCTAGGGAGTGAAGACGGTGCCTGTTATTGGCATTTCCCTCACTATCCTCACTGCCTCATCTTGGGAACCTCCAAAGTGGCTCCTGGATTGGACCAGCAAGCACTGGCCTGGGATCCCGACACTCTCGGGAGTGCTGACAGCTTCAACAGCAGTGAATGTAGCCCATTTCACAACTTCTGTCTCAACATAGCAGATCGTCTGCACAGAGCAATGCAAGGACTCTGTCCTTTGGTGGGCCTGGCACCAGAGACGCCAAACATTTACTGAATGAATGACATTGGTACACCAAAGCTTCTCAGACTGGCAAAGGGTCACAGAAAGGCACAGACCTTCAATGGTGCCAGCCCCTTCTGGGAATATGTACCGGATAAGGGGCAGTGTTAGCAGGAATAGGGGGCTGGGGCTGGGGAGGGTCTCCCTAAGCAGACTGGATCCAGGTGTTTCCTGTTTGAAAGTCCTATTACGGTGAGGACACTGTCACCAGCTCTGAATGATGTTCTTGCCTCCTGCTCAGGAGACTAAGGTCTTTATGGTTGAGTGGGTGGGGCCTGGCTCCAGTACAAAGTCAGGAAGTCTCTCCTTCCTGGAGGGCAGAGATGTCCAGGTTCAGATTCCAGAGTGAATCAGGTTGCCTCTGGGTACCCACCCTACTTCTAGCCAAAGACTTTGCAGACACAGCATCGGCAAAGGGTGTACTTGACCTTTAGGGAGTCCTTAGGGTCCATCACTGGTTCCAAAGCCAGCTTACCTCTGTGTAGTACGCATACCTTCAGGACTTCCAGAGGCTCATCTGAGAAGTCACCTTCCGCTCTGAGCAGTTCCATTACGATTCTAGCCTCAGTCTTTCCTATATCACCCCCCCCCCCAAAGAGTTTTGTATCTGTCAGAGTGTATATTATCTGTATAGGAGCCTGGGAAACGTGCCAGTTCCCTTGGAACTGGAGTTCTGTGAGGTGTGAGTTGTAAGAATTTGGTGCTCCTAACCACTGAGCCTCCTTTCCAGCCTCCGTAACTCTTTCTACAAAGCTTAGGATTCCCCAAATCACTGATTTTTCTTTTTCTCTCTCAAGACTTCAGCTCTCTCAGCAGTGCCTGGAGTCCAGGAACAGACAGGAAAACAATAGGAAAAGCCCTTCTGCCCTACAGCTGATGGAGGTCACCCCATAAAGGTTCCAGCCAGGGTCAATTCAAGGTTCTCCTTCTGAGGACCCCAAGGAATCCATTTCCCACCCAACCCTCCAAACACAAATGTGTCCCTTCTGAGAGGTTAGAGTCCACACCGGTGCCTGGACACAGTGTGAATGACTTGCCAGGCTCAGAAGCCAAGAGGCTAGGTGTGCTCAAAGCCCCACCCTAAGCCTGGGGACATCTCCAGACACCTGGGCCACCTCCACCCTACCCCATGTGATTCTCCCAAGTAGACTCTGAACCGTAAGGCAAACAACAGATGAGCGTTAGAACATAATCAGGTTTTTATTTCCACAACCTCCTGCAGTCCAACCAAGTTACTAAGTTGTAGATGTCCCACACAAACAAGGACAAAAGCTCTTAGCAACTTGAATCTGGAGATTATTATTATTATTTAGCTCAACAGAAATGAGAAAGGGAAAAATACTTCTTACATTTTCAAAGAACAGAAATAGCAAAGTAGATTCATATACATTCAACATATACTGTGCATATTGGTCACTACAATATAAAGCAATGGTGATCTTGAAAATAGTTTGCAAGATGGCACGGTTAATAGGCTCACTGGCTTTCGTCTGGGTGGCTCTGGAGGGTGGTGTCTGCTCTTCCATCAATCCAGTACCATGTAAACAGGTCAGGCTGAGCGTGGGGAGCAGCAGGGCAGGGCTGGAGCATCAGAGTTGGACTGAACTTGGAAGCCGACAATGGCTCATCAAGCTTTCTTGGGAGTCAGACTTCTGGCTAGTAATAAGTGACCCCTGAAGTGGAGGGGAGAGTGGAGGATAGGGGACCATCGAACAGGTCCCCAGCCAAGGTCTCTCATTGAAAACAAATCCATTCAAGGGACAATGGGCTCAGGAGCAAGCTTTCAGGGTCGGTGGGGGAGGAATAGCTGGGTGGGGACCCTGCTGTTAACATCCGGATGCCTTGGTAGGCAACAGCTTTCTTCCGTGCAAATTCAGAGGTTGGCGGCCCCTGGCTCTCAGAAATGAGGGCTGGGAGTCAGAGCAGGGACCATCCCTCTCTGGTTTTGAAGACCAGAAGAGAAGCCAGGCCTCATTTGGCCCCAGACTTTGGTTTTTGACTGCAGAGAGAAAGGAAATGGCATGAACAGTAGCTACTGCATAGGTGCGGCTTCGGTTGGGGAGGGGAGGCCACTGCATCCATCACTGGCACAGGAGAGTGGCTCACGATGCCAATGCCAAGGAAAACGCTTCAAACAGAAGGTGCAAGCCACAGTTCAATAGCACAGAATCTGGTTAAACATTTCTCTTTTAAACAACAACAACAAAAAATCCTTTTTGTCTTTATTAATAACAATAATAACAATAATATCAACATTTACTAAAACAATTCCTACATGATCAAGAATTAAAATGTAGGGGTTGAGGATGCTGGGGAGAGGAGAAGTTAAGGGACCCATAGAGCCTCCTATTCCTGTCTGTGACAGCGGCTCACAGGGAAGGGCATGGACACACTCAGATGTGCGCACACGAATGGACCAACGCTTCCTTTTTCCAGCGCAGTGGAGAACAAGAATGGAGCCCACACCAACAGCACAGTGCACCACTCCTGGTGTTCACTCACGAGGGGGAACCAGTTGGTGACTGGAGGGGAACTGAACCACACACCAGAGGGGCCTACGCTGAGCCATTCTGGTTGGCACCTGTCAGCACCAGGCCATTCAGCCTATGCTGGGATCTGATGGAATTCTGCTGGGCCAGAGATGACTCTGGTAGAGGCCAGAAGGAGACTATGCCAGATTCCAGGCTCCGGTTTTTTCTTCTGTTTCATTCTCCAAAGCAGGGGCCGCTGCCCCTGTCCTCTCTTTCTTGGTCACCAAGCTCCAGTCTAGCATTTGTCCCTGGCAGACCGGAGCAGAGGGAGAGAGGCTGGGACAGGCTGTGGAAGGGAGGGTCCTGAGGTTCAGCCCCTGAATACTAACCCCTGGTTCCTCTACCTCAGAAATGGTAGAAGGAAACAAAACGGTGAGGGGGGGAGAGGAAGAGGGAGGGAGAGAATGTGAGCATGAGCACTCAAGGGGGGAGGGGTGGGCGAGGCAAAGAGAATAAGTTATCTCCAAAGGAAACAAAACACAAGCAAACCTCCAAACAGCAGAACTCAACTCAAGCACACCAGATGCTGGCTCATGAAAGATGGAGGACATGGATTTCCTGTTTATTTCCTTGGTGCCTTGGTCATACAAGCAAACATGGCAAAAGTCCCTCGCAACCCAAGCGATGGCCTCCTGGTGCCCAGTGTGGGGAAGGAGCCGCACGTTCTAGTGGAGACACAGCTGGTGGAGTGGTGTGACGCTGCTGGACGCTGTCGGTCTATTGGTCTAGACTCAGTCTCCTCCTGGAGCTGGACTCTGACCTGTGAAGCAGACAGGACCATCTTGAAGGAAAGGGACGTAACTCTTCAACCCCTCTCCCCACCCTTTCTAATGGTACTGGGGCTGGGACTCAAGGCCCTACATGTCCGCTTCTGTGCTCTGTCAGCGAGCCACAGGCACGCAGGCTCTCAGTAAAGTCTGTTTTTGGTGTCACTGTATGAACCTTGCCACACTGAGGCTCTGCCATGTCTCTGCCTGTGGCTTACTTTCCTCAAGTCTTTGTCTCTGTAGAGACAGGGCCATGAGGACTCACCATCCATGCGACCTCTGCTCAGCCAACAGGGCCAGTGAGTGAGCCTTCCGCCCTTTCAGCATGGCCTCAGACTACATGTTCTTTGCTTACCCCCTAAAAAGTCTGGCTGGGGCTGGGGCTCTGTGGTGGAGGGCTTGCATAGCCCTGAGTTCTATGCCCAGCACCAAAATGCCAAAACCAACCAACAACAAAAACCACCAATGAAGGAACTTAAGTGGATCTGCTTTTTCTCCTGTTCTGGTTGGGTTCACTCTTCAGGATGACGTGTAGAGATTCGCTCTTTTTGTTCTTTGTCCTTTGTAGCCGTACCTTACTGGATCTCATAAGAACCGTGGCATCTATAACACGAAGTGGGCCGCATACCTTTTCTCTGTAATAAAGACCTCAGCCCACCTCAAAACTAACCCAGTACTTAAGGAAGAAACAGGCAGACTGGGAAGGTTGTACAGAAACAGCGACACCCACGCTTAGCAGGGGTACCACACATGGAATGAACACATCAAGGGGATCAGGGGCTGGCACTGGGTCCCAGGGCTGCCTGGGCCCGGACCAGGGTGGCACTCACTCTCTATATCCTGCTACACGCCAGCCTGCTCCATGCTGAAGGAGACCTCTGCGTGCTTGTGGTTGAGCATGATGTCTGTAACACACGTAGCTGGATAGCGAGAGTTTAAATGCTGGCCGCCATCACCCAGGCCTGGGTGCTCATGGCCCAGGCTCACCCCATATTCTGCAAGACCAAAAAGAACATGTGAGGTGGCGGCGGCAGGGGAGGTGGGACAGCAGGTGGGACAGGAGAGGGGAGGCTGAGGAGGGCCTGTTTAGCAACACAGCCTGAGTCCAGCTCTGACTCAGGCCACAGCAGGCCCTTCAGACTTAAGGAACCCTTCCTGACTATCAGCCCCTCCCTTTCGCCACCCCCATGAGCAACTGACATATGGGGGTGAAGAAGAGAAACCCTTCAGGAGCCTTTTCTTGTGGTTGGGGGAAGGACAACTTTGGTGAGTGCCATAGGAGCCAGGCCAGGCCACCTTTTCCTGGGCATCACATTAATAAACACCACCCTCAGGAGGCCAGCGTCTTCAGGACCCAAGCCAAGACATGGGCACGACTCTCTTGATGTCTTCCCAGATGAAGACTTGGGATGAAGACTTCCTCAGTTAAGGGCTTTCCCTGTTGACTTAGAAAGGGTGGACCTGTCTATCACCAGGCTCTATGGTCTCCCACCCTGGCTCTATGAAGACACAGAAATAAATATTCCACTAGGATATGAAGCCCTCTAAGGAAAAGCGGAAAGAGAGCGACTGTTGAAGGTGCATCCTGCTCCAGCACTGAACTTGGACTGTGATGTCCCTGTGCTGACAGAAGCCAGAGTCACGGGGGATGTGTGGGGAGTGACGCTGTGCGTAGCACCTCACCCAGTGAACTATTTCCACAGAAGACTGCCCAGGGGTGCCCATGGCAAGGCCTTACCTTCATCTTCCTCGTCCTGAAACTGTTGGCTGCCCATGAGTGAAGACTGACTAAGAACTGCATCTGACATCCGGGCAGAGCTCAGTGCCTTGCCTGCTACCAGGCTCATTCCTGGCAAGGTATCCAGCTGCACCTGCAGAGAGGAATCAGCAGGAATGAGTGCCAGACAATGTGCCACTCTCAGGGGACCCCTGTCCTCTCCCCAGCCCACCCGCAGACAGTGAGGTTTGACAGCTCTGTTCTCAAGTGCCCTCTGTGACAAGGTGGCTGTTGTGTATGTGAAGTGTTATTTATGGCAGAACTAAACTTGTAACTTTGTGTAACTTTAACACATTCTCATTTGAACAGCCACAAATGGCTGCCTGATGGCATATAGGTGCCACCATGGCTGGTGTGTCCCAGTTGACAAGACTTGCTCTGACAGGTCAATTCTTAAGAAAGCCAAAGACAGCAAAACAGCTGCCAGGAATGGACCAAAAATTGAGGGTTAATATATTGAAGCCTGGATTTAGATTTCTGGGAGAGGTCAAGATCCCGGATGTCAGATCATTTGATTCCTAAGTCTAACATATGGATGAAAGATTCTCCTGTTAAGGCTGGTCTGTTATGGGGAGTCAAAAAAAAAAAAAAAAAAAAAAAAAAAAAAGGTCTCCACAGTTTGCAGAGGGTTGGACTCTGAGAAGATGGCAGAAGGGGACACTCTGCTTTCAGGCTGAGATTGGCACCATCCCACCTCTAAGTATCAGGAGGGGCCAACATACATAAGCATCGTCGCTGTTCTGGATTGTGTGGTGTCTCTGGAGGGTCCGGGACCTGAGGTGCTCACTGACTAAGGGCCGTGCTGGATACCCAAGGCCGTTGTGATCCGGCAGCTCCATAGCTTGTCCAGGTGAACTTCTTTCCATGCAGTTCCCTATGACAGACTCTAGGAGACAGAGCAGGAGAGCAGGGTGAGCAGGCCCAGAGCTTCTTCTCCAGGTGACGGGTGACAACAACTCCCATGCAGCCCTTTGTAAGACACAAGGAGTGAGAGGGACCACATTTGCCCAACTGCCAATGCTCAGCCAGCTGGCATGGGTCTTAGAGGAACTGGGGCCAGCCTGACAACATCAAGTCCTACAGCAAACAGGGGTTCAAGACACTTCTTGCCCTAGAAGAAAACACCCACCTAGGGGTGTGAGCTGGGCCAAATCTTTCCCCATCGCTCTGCTGGCTTAGCTTGTGCTCAGCTCCCCGAATGAGCTCATGGAGAGCTTTAAAGCTGAGGGCCTTCTGGCCTGTACCCATGGCCTTGGCCTCTGCCTTAGTACCCATCCCAGATCTCTCCTACTGCCCCACTGCCATTGCTGGTGCTGCCTATGGCTCCTTCACCATTCATAAGTGCTTGTACATAGCTGTGTGTCTGACCTCACTCCCCGTGGCTACTTTGACATCATCTGGGTCCATGGATTCGACCACACTGCTTGTGTGTACAGAAATACTGCAATGGGCGGGATGAGCAAGATGCTCAGTGAAGAGAGGCACTTCTCATCAAGCTTGATGACCTGAGTTATATCCTCAGCACCCACCTAGTAAGAGAAATGATCACACACACACACACACACACACACACACACACACACACACACACACACACACACTCACACACACAAAACTAAAAAGAATTACTGAAATAGTTTTTTGTTGTTGTTCCAGATTCATAGATCCAACTTTTTTCTTGGGTATCTAATCAGTATGTAACATGTTAAATATCAAACTCATTAACTTCCCCGGAAGCCTGCTGCTCCTTTAAAAGCCCTGTTTTGGCACCTCACCTCCCTAATCTTTCAGGTGAAGCTCTTGGAGTCGTGCTTGACTGGTCCCACAGCAGCTAGACGTCTAAAGAGTCCGCTGGGTCAGTGGTGGACACTTCAGCCCATGGACTGTCTGCTTTCAGTCAGGGCCCAGGGTCTCTCGCCTAGATCATCTTCTAACCACCCCCAGTTACTTCCCTATAAAGACTACACGAAAAAATCTCCTGTTCCTATTTTTAAAATGTATGCATGTGTGTGTATGTCACAGTACATGCATATGAGCGTATGTGTACATGTGTGTTATGTGTATGTGGTGCATGTGTTGTATACATGAAGTGCTACACCCCCCTTCCTTGCTCAGAGATTATTAGTTGTGTACACATGGGTACACACATGCTATGACATGCATGTGGAGGTAAAGGACAACTTTCAGGAGCTGGCTTTCTCCTCCCATTCTAGGGCTCCAACTCAGGTCCTCAAGGGTCCACTGCTGAGCCACCTCTGACCTTGTGATCCATCTGCAGCAGATGGCAGAGCTTGACGGCAGGTGCCTCTCTCCACTAACCACAGGCCTGCATCTTGGCATCTCAACACCTCCCTCGTCCAGATCAGCACCTCCCATGTGTTTTCCTGTCTGTAAAGTTCTCTTTCTCCCCTTGTGGATTTTTTTAGACTTGAAAATGAAGTTTCTCCAAATCTAGGCTCCCACCCAGGCTTTCCAAAGGTCTTGTGGACACGCTCTCCTGTCTGGTTTCCTGAGTGATGTTCACAGGCCTGAAAATACCCCCAGGTCATAAGAGGCTATCACTTGGCAAGCCAGGTGATCAGCTTTCCTGAGTGCCCAGCTGAGCGCTTGTTTCTCTGTCAGAGGGAGGTGGAAAAGTAGCCACAAGAACAGTTTGGGTGGGGAAGACTCAGCTTGATTCTAGTTTCATTGCTTCCTAAGAAGGGGGAAGGGAACTTGAGCAAGATAGCTCATCTTTCTGGGCCTGTGCTTCTGGAGCCTACTCCACAGGCTGCTAATACAAAGAGCGTAGGACAATAAACAAGCAAGTTACCCAATTTTTACTTTCCAGGGTAGCAGCCTTTGGTCTGGAAGAAACAAATGAGATTATAAACCAGATCCAGGGCTGAGGTCATAGCTAAGCAGCAGAATGTTTGCCTAGAGTGTGAAGGATCCTGTGTTTGATCCTTAAACATCACAAAAAACCCCACGCCAAATGAAAATGAAGCATCTCCCACTCAGAAGCTGTGCTGGGAAGGGGTAGAGAGGGACTAGGGGGCTGCCGTGTGAGGTCATCAGTATGTGGCACTAATAAGATATAATGAAACTTTTAGGAGGCAAAACCTGATAAAGGAAGTTAGGTTGGGGTTGGTGAGATGATTCAGCTGTAAAGGCATCTGTCATCAAGTCTGATGACCTGAGTTCAATCCCCAGGGCCCATAGGTAGGAGACGAGAACTGACTCCTCTCAATTGTCCTGAGCTGCATGCAAACTCACTGAACTAACTAACTATCTCTCTCTCTCTCTCTCTCTCTCTCTCTCTCTCTCTCTCTCTCTCTCTCTCCCTCTCCCTCTCCCTCTCCCTCTCTCCCTCTCCCTCTTGGGGTGACAGGATGGCTCAGTGGATAAAGGTGCTTACACTAAGCCTGAGTTCAATCCCTGGGACCAACAGGGTGGAAAGAGAGAACAGACTCTTGCAGGTTGTCCTCTGACCTCCACACACAAGCTAGAGAACATAACCCACCTATCCCCACTACACAAAATAAATATAAATGAGGAAAATTTTAGAAGAAGTTAGGTTAGGACACTGGGCTATGCCCTTGACTGGAATTTGGAAGCTGGGTCCCCAATGGCTTCCTTTCTGTTCCCCAGTCAGAATAAGGTACAGCACTGTCCAACATGCTCCTTGCTATGATTTGTCTCTCAGCATAGGATCCAAAGCAACAAGGACAAAGAGCTGAGACCTCTGACACCATTAGCCAGGACAAACCTTTCCTTCTCATAAGTTGATTGTCTTGGGTATTTGTTCCAGTGACAGGAAGCTAACACAGGTATAAAGGAAGGGATACAAGGGCCAAGAGTGAGACAAGTGGGAGGCAGGCTCCAGATTATCATCACTAGAGTCCACAAAGCCTGACAGCCAGGCAGCCGCCCCTTACCTTTAATGTCCCTTATCTGACAGGAAGGGGCTGTTTCAGGGCTCCAAAAACCTGACACAAGCGGAAGGTCTGTGATAAGCATTGAGGACTCCACAGGTAAAGGAGTCAGTGCAGGAAGAGTGCCGAGCCTGGGACTCAAAGTTCTTAGATGAGATCTGCTGACCAGTGTTTGGCTGTAAAGACTAACCCACTGACCAGGGAACTAGAAACTTTGGCGCCCTTTATGCCATTGCAGGAGTAAGAGACCAGCCAGGCTTACAGAAGGATCTATAAATAATACAGGGACTATGTCTTCCAAGAACCCAGAGGGTGCAGAGGGGAGAGTGACTACCCAAACAAGTAAGGGACAAAATGCACAATGAGAATCCAAGGCACACCCCCACACTCTGGGGGACTCTGGGCCAGCTTGCGTAACTGTCATCTGTCAATGTTGACTCATCCTTACTCATTTACTGGGTTTTAAGAGTAGATGAGAAACGGTATGTTTGCCCAACCCTCTTAGAGGCTCTAGGGGAACTGTCTTAACCCCCACAAGCCTGTCAGCACTTTATCCCTTATAAGGCTGGAAGCTGATTGGGCTCAAAGATGAGGATGTGGTTTTCTATCTGAGTTTAAGTTGAGTTTAATACAACTGACTGTGCTGTTGTATTTATTTACTTGTGGACTCAAAAGCCTTAAGCCCCTGCAATACTGCAGGAGAAAAACCAACCTTATCTTCACTTCTTAAATGGAAGACAATGAGACCGTAGGGAATAGAAGGCAGGGTTAGCTCTGAAACTTACAGCATTTGGAGGAAATTTCTGGGACAGTACATGCTCAGTGCTCTGCCTAGGCTGGCTTCCTACTGGCTGGTGGCCAACAGCCTTGTAAGAAACAGGAAAGCACAGACTCGGGTACAGGGGCACCTAAGTTTCCTAGACTAACACTGGTAAGCTTTGCTCATTCACCCTTAAGAAATGCCAATAAATCCAGAGTTCTGCTCTTGTGAACTGCAGCACACACTCCCCGCCACTTCTCTGGATACAGCTCTTTGTGAATGGATGCTTCCCAAAGACAGGCCCTTTGGCTTTCCCTATTCCCGCAGCACCCACGATACTGGCTCACTAACTTGTATTCAGCTGCTCTCCCACAGAGTAACAGGTTAAACAGCAAGAGATTAGCCTGCTTGATGGAGGGGCATCAAGAACCATCAAGGTCCTCTGTCCAAACAAGGAAACATGATTGCAGGCTTTGCGCTTGCCTGCAGTGCGGCACTGTTAGAACCATTTCTGCACAAAGCCCGTGGTGAACGATCTGTGAAATTTCTCTATGATTACCGAGTATGTGTGTAATGTATGTGAGGGTATGTGGGTGCAGTGGCGCACTGTGGGGGTCAGGTTAATTTGGGGAGCTACTTCTCTTCCTCTGCCTTTACAAGCTGTCAGGGCTGCGTGCCAGTGCTTCACCCACGGAGCCCTCTCACAAGCCAGCTCATTCTGGAATTTCTTTCATGAACTGAAAACTTAGGTGTGGTGCATAAACCTGGAGCCCCAGCACGAGAAAAGCTGACTTGGAGGATCACAAGTTTAAGGCCAGCCTGGGCTATGCAGTGAGACCCTGCCTTTAAAAAGAGGGGAGGAGGAGGGAGAAAGAGGAAGAGTTAAACTGGAGGTCTCACAAGCATGCCAGAGCAGGGCAGAGCAGCTCCTACCAAAATGGTACCTTGGCACATGCTTTCCAGGGTGGGTGCGAAGGGAACCGATGTCAGAAGCGCCAAGCAGAGTAGCAGCTCTATCATTTAGCTTGGCGCCCCCACTGCCAGGGCAAACAGAAGCATGCTTACTTAGCAGGCCCCAAGTCAACTTGTACTAGCCTAAGGACAGCAGGGCGCCTCCAGAAAGACCCCCTGCTCCAAGGGGATCGGAATTAATGGCAGCAGCATGCATTGGGCTACACTAAAGCACCACTGCCTCCAGTGCACGGATTCACTGTTCTGGGACCCACACTCACATCACTGTATATACGGGGCTTTGCTAAAGGTAACCCTGTCCACAGTTCCCAAAGTCACAATGTAAGGGCAGACGTCAGAAAGGAGGGCGGCTCATCTCTGAAGTACATCAGCAAGCATGGCAGAAATAAAGGTGACTCTCCTAGAAAAACTCCGTCAAAGACAGGGGGAAAGGTGACTGACAAACAGGACCCCACAGGGTGAGAGTCACTTACAAAAACTGGGGATAATGCCACAGAGGCAGGCCAGCTCTTAGTTGAGACCTGGAGGGTTATAAGTCTGCTTTGACTCTTCTAGGCCAACAAAATATGGGTAGGGGATTGCGGCAGTGATGGTGGTGCACAGGAGGAAGGAGAGGGGAGTAACAGGTTGGTCAGCTAGAAAAAGGAGGACAGATTTGATGAAGGGCCTGTAACCATTCAGTATTGACCTGAAATGAAGCCTCCGCCTGAGAAGAGAGGATCTGACAGGGACCAGCTGACAGCCTGCAAATCACTCTCAAGTTGTTTTACCTGCAGTGTGACATGACTCTCATGACAGTTTGAAGCTGGACCTAGACAAAACTCTGAATCTTAGAAAACCCTTCCCTTAGCTGGGCAGTGGTTCTGCTCACCTTTAACCCCAGCACTCAGGAGGCGGAGGCGGAGGCCGAGGGAGGCCAATTTCTGTGAGTTCGAGGGCAGCCTGGTCTATAGAACGAGTTCCAGGTCAGCCGGGGCTACACAGAGAAACCCTGTCTCAAAAAACCAACTAAACAACCAACCAAACAAACAAACAAAACAACCCCTTACCCTTAGTTTCTTCTAATTTTGTCCTGTGCTACACTTCAGGCTGAGCAAGCCTTGGCACAAATGGCCCTGAGACACTCACCTGGCTCTTTCCTCTCCGTCCATGTGCATCCCAGCTTCTAGAAACCCTCCCCGTCCCGCAGAGCTGGCCCCTCTCCCTTCTCGTGCTGCCACAGCATGCGTGCTGACTATGCACAGCCTACTAAGATGGGAAGCAGCTAAGGAGGCGTTCCTGACCACAGGGGACCGTGGTGAAAGAGGCCATGCCTCCTCCCTATATACAGGCAACACACAGGAGAAAAGTAAAGAAAAATCATAGAAAATAACTTTGGAAGGACACTTCTAAGATATTTAAACACGGTAACTCAGGGCTAGTGGAGGGGAGGCACCTCTCTCCAGCTCTGCTCTTTCTTCAGTAACCTGAACATCAGACACATTCATGGATTGTTGGGGTGGTGACCGACTGGTAGCAGGGTTTGGCTGTCACTTGTCAGCTCTGACCCAGAGGCAAATTATAAACCTCCTAAGTCTTAGTTGCTTCACTGGCAAACGGGGATAACGGGCTGGGTGCAGCTCTGTGGCAGAGCTTGCTCACCTAGCATGTGTGAGGCCCTGGGTTTTGCCCCAGCACCACAATAAGAAGGCAAGATGGAGTGAGTGCACTTGTGTGAGCAGCACTCAGTGTGTGCACACTGGAGGCACACATGCAAGATGCAGGTTCAGGGCTGGAGAGATGGCTCAGCAGTTAAGAGCACCGACTGCTCTTCCAGAGGTCCTGAGTTCAATTCCCAGCAACCATATGGTGGCTCACAACCATATGTAATGGGATCCGATGCCCTCTTCTGGTGTGTATAGCTACAGTGTACTCACATACATAAAATAAATAAATAAATCTTTAAAAAAAAAAAAAAAAAAAAAGATGCAGGCTCAGCGAGCTGAGTCATCAGAAGCTTTCCACACAGGAATTCTCTTCCACAATACGCCCATCAAAGGCATCCACCTCTTCGAGAACACACCCAGCAACAGATGCTCAGGTAGCCTGTGACGGCAGTCTCTTGTAACAGTCTTCCCTGGAGAGCTAAAATCTGCTGTGATTTCTATCCAGTTTAGATTCTCTTCCTTATCATACACATAGCTAAACGGGAGTCCGTCCTTCCATCTGACAGGTCTGTTCCTTCAGAGTTGTTCCATCCCAACCCCCAGTGCTGCTAGGTGTCTCTCATTCTACACGTGACCTAGTTAGAAGCTCCACCCTAAATACGGCCAGACCAGCGGAGAGTACAAAGTGCACGTGGAGGGCAGATCTCCCGGCTGGTGACACCATCGGCTGTCAGAGGTCAGGACCTAACTGTCATTTTATGCAGTACATTTCCTTCCTCTCTGAGCACATCCATTTGAAAGCACCAAATCTTCACAAACCCTGCTGCACTGTAGGGCTCGGCCAGCCTTGGAGCTGAGTTGTGTGCACTGCCTTTAAAGGACAGAGCAGAGATAAGGGCAGCTCCAGGGGGGTGAGGAACAAACACTTAGAGTCCCAGACTCTGTGGATAAGTTACTTTACTCGTTTCGTGCCTGTGGTGAGGAGAGTGAAGCACAGGGGGCTGGTGCTCTGGTTTTGCTATGCAAACAAAACTCACTCAGGGAAACTCTCATCTTTAGATGAAAATGAAGGCAGTCCCAGTACAGTCTACAGCATACTTAGTTATCAAGTTCCCTCCCTTTCTCTTTCTCTTTCTCTCTCTCTCTCTCTCTCTCTCTCTCTCTCTCTCTCTCTCTCTCTCTCTCTCTCTCACACACACACACACACACACACACACACACATACACACAAAGGCAGTCTGTACAAACACAAATGCTCAAATCGTCACAGGATGCTGCAGAGGGCCAGTGTTCTTTCCACTTTTCTGTCACACAAGAGGAAGATGAGAACAGAGTCTAGGGCTCTCAGTCAGGACAGAGGAGGCCAGGGCTGGAGGCTCTGATTCTCAGCCCCACAGTTCACACATTTCCTCAGTGCTGCTGACTGTTTCCACTGCGGCTTTCTGATGACAGCAGGGCAAATCTGGACTCCAAGACACCATGGTGTGAACAAGTGTGTCTTGGGGCCACCTGCTGCTATCAGTCTGTTTTGTAAGTGACTTCTTACTCACCAATCGCCACTTTCTATACGCTTCACCTCTTCCCCCAAATGGTCCTAGGATCTGTTTAGGATTGTTTTGTTTTTGTTTTTGTTTTTGTTTTCCTTAGGAGCACAGAATACTATCAGAACCAAGCCAACACCCCTGCACACTTAAATTACAGCAGACTCTCCCAAGATTTTTACTTTGAGGGGACTCTTACCTCGGCTGGGCACCTTATTTCTACTGAACGTGGTGGCAGTTGGTTGGTGTCCGTAGGGATGGATCCCCAGCTCCCGGGCCTGACTCACAGTTCCCAGCAAAGGCTCAGGGTCCCCAGGCCCACTGGTACACAAGAGAAGAGGGCTGTTGTGGCAACCTTTGGTCAGTGTGCTTGAGCTCTTGTCTGGGAAGCCCTCCTTGACCCCCTCACACAAGCAGTCTTCTTCCATACTCTCTGAATGCATTAGTGGTGGCTGATGGGCATACCCATGGGTGGGGGTGGGCGAGGGACCCTGGGAGATACAGTCTTGCGCCCTGATCTGTAGGAGGTGCTGGGGGCTGGTGTGGTGGCGGTGGTAAGAGTCAGCATTTTGATAAGATAAAGCCTGGTACTCTGTCATATTCTGTCCCCCGAGGCTGGGAGCTAGGCTAACAGCATCCCCTTGGTTCATGTGCCGGAACAATTCATGGTATTCTTGCTGGTGCTGGTGCTGGTGCTGCTGCTGCTGCTGCTGCTGCTGCTGCTGTCGATGCTGTTGCTGTCTTTTGATGAGCTGTGCAAACTCTGCTGGAGGCAGCCGAATGTCCGAGTGGCCGGTGAGTGAATGCCGGGGAGAGAGCAGTCCTTGAAGGATATGGGGAACCTGCTGGTGTCTGGTATAGTCTGGCGGTGTAGGGGACAGCAGGGCCTGCTGTAGTGCTGACGTGGTATAGTGTGGTGGCTGATGATGGGCACTGGGAGGGAAAGTGGGGAACTGGTCAAGCGGAGGAACTTTCAGGGCTTGAGTTGGAGGAAACCCCACTCCTGTTGAAGGGCTGTAGCTGCCGGGGGACCCTCGGGACTGGTCCGAAAACAGATGGGGGTGTAAATGCGCCTGGTCGTAGTTGGCAGGGGAGAACCGATTCATGTTCAAGCTGCAGACACAAAACGGTGTGAGTACCAGGCATTCCAGTAACACCAGCTCTCCTGGGAACAGTCACTAGCCTTCATTAGCACGAAGCTCTCATGGTACAGACCTGTGCTGTGGCAGGGAGGACTGTGCACACCACCACTATGTATTGCCTTATTTGCTCATCCAAGTCTTTGAAGAGACATAAGGCACTGGGCATGTAATTATCTTGAAAGCAACATTCTGACCTTGGCTGGTTTCTTGAATAGGGTCTTATGCAACCCAGGCTAGCCTCACTTGCTATGTTGCTGAGGAGGGCCTTTAACTCCTGATCTTCCTGCCTTTGTCTCTAGAGTGCTGGGGTTCTGGGCATGTGCTACCACACCTGGCTTCTCTGGTTTCAGGGACTGAAGGCACAGATTCAGCCTTGCCTACCTACCTCCAGAGCTAGACACACAGTCTAATCTAGCTGTTCTTAAAAAATAATCTGAACTATTTAGAATAATAGTCTCTTAGAGACAACAGAGAAGGAAGACCCCTAGAATAATAAATCAGGGAACGGACATCTTTCTACGTTCCTCTAACAGACCTTCCTTCCTTCCTTCAGGCCATCAGGAAGGCCCTCTGCCATTTTTCTGTCTCACTAACAATCTGACTCATCAACAAGCTCACCTCAAACCCATCACGTTGCTTTGACAATGGGTGACACAAAAGCACAAGCAGACTTCTCACTCACTGGGCTAAGGGGCTTCTTCTCTACCTCAACAAGAAGCCTTACCTGTGGGCCTCTGCGCTGTCAGCACTCAGCTGCTTGGACAAGGGCCGGTGCCCATAGCTGAAGGGAGCCATTAGGCTGGTACGGTGCTGTATCTGAATCTGACTGGCACTGGGGCTGATGGGAATGCCCCGTCCTGCAGAGCTTGCAGTTGTCCCGGCCATGTTGTTGAGCATGTCAACTGGCTCCTGTAGCTGGATAGTCACTGGCTGTGACTGGCTAGCCTGCTGTATGCCCAAGCAGGTTAGTGCTACACTGGGAGGCGGGGAACAGTTCTCAGGTTGCTGCTGGAAGATTGCACCATGGGAGGGTAAGCCTTGAAACTGGGAGGGAGACGTAGCACCTGCAGAGAAAGGGACCACAAGGGTGACTAAGTGCCCAGGTTACCTGCCAACTAGAGAAGACCCACAGCAGGTAGCATCTAGAACAGCCTTCTTAAACTTCACTATTCAAGACAAGACCAGAAACTGGCAGAAACAGATCTAATCACTGGGTCCTACCCACAGAACTAGGGCTCAGTCAGGTGGGCTCCCCATGAATTTGTATTTCCAACCAGTTCCCCCAAGAGCTGGTCTATGGCTGGGTTTTGAGTAGCAGAGATTGTATGCAGTGTTTCTTAACCAAGGACACACAGGAATGACTCTGAGAGTTGGTTAAGTTGCACATTCTCATGTGACAGGTCTGGGATAGAGCCCAAGCTCTAGCTCTGACCCAAGGTCATCTGGAGTAGGAAGACATAGAGGCAATCTAAGCTTCTCCACAATGCCAAGGAGCCTGACAAGGGCCTGACTGTGTGCTGGATCTGAGGAACTGCACCCATCAGTCTTCACACCTGGTACGAGGACTGAGAGGGTTTTGGTAGCTACGTTAATAGTGGCTAACCTGTATTAAGGACTATTACATTGGGTGCTGTCCCAGGTGATTTATAGATATTTCTTAAATGTTGCTAGTATTACAGTTATTAATGAGAAAGCAAAGACATTCAGAAGTTAAGGAATTTACCCAAGGTTTCAGTCAAGAAATGAAATTTAAAACACACACACACACACACACACACACACACACACACACACACACACACACACACACACACACCAATAACAACAAATCAAAGCTAAAAGCAAGGCTTTCCCTGCATAGCACATTATGGATCTACCCCAGGGGCCTCCACTCACCGTGAGACACAATCATGGCACTGCTGACCGGGGGAGGACTGTTACTTGGTTGCCTGAAGAGATGGTTGCAGGGGTGGTTGGGGGGTGGGCTTGAAGGTTGAATCCTTAACCTTAAAAATGACAGAACAGGTACATAAGCCACCTGAGCTGACAGAGCCATCTGGAAGTAACATACAGACAGACAGCTTGTAGTCTGGGGCAGACAGCCATGGTAGCAGGCCATCATAGCCTGCCCACATCTCAGTCCACCAGTCCTTCCCTGCCACAAACGCAGCACTCACTGGCCTGGCCTGCAATGGATGTCAGGCTACTGTGTTCATGGGGCTAAGAAAATAGTCAGGATTTTAGGAAGCCCTTCAAACTTTATCAGCTTCCCTGTTTTTCTAGAAGACTATCCTAAATGCTCAAGTCAGTCAAACTTTCCCATGAGTCAGACCAGCCAGGGTGCCAGGATGTCCAGCCAACGATTCAGGAAGAGTCTAAGTGGTTCATTACCTCTGGAGCTGGTGGGTGAGGAGAGCTGGTTGATTTTCACACGCAGCCTGAAGAGGTGGGGAGGGTTGAGGAGGACAAATAGAATCCTAAAACACAAAGGGGGGTAAGACAGTATCATGAGCTACAAAGGTCATCAGAGCTATTCCTGGGAAGATATAGAAAGTACTGTGACTCAGACCGATGCCTCTGTGCCTCATCAGACATGTCACCCATAAACACAGCTCACACTCCACTTTGCCCTGAGTCTTTCAGACAATGCACAGGCTAATAAGCCTGGGAGCAAATTCAAGAACACATTGGAGAAAGAGAAGAGGCAGTGAGGGCCTACTTGTATTTGCTGCTGGAGGATCTGATGGTGCTGCTCCTGCTGGTACAGCACATGCTGCTGCTGTGTCTTCTCCAGGGTTCTCTCGTCAACCTGTCCCCCGTACATCTTCTGTAGCTGCTCACACTCCTGAAGGGAAAGCAGTGGGTACGGGTGGGACACGGCCGAGTCTACCCCACGCGGTGAACTCAGCAGGTACGGATCTACCCCTATGGTCTCATGGGCAGAACGAGCCACTGAAGAACTGTACCCATGTTGGGCATATGACCAGCGATCCTCACACTTTGCTCTATGGTAGGCAGTGGGAAACACCAACAACACACTGTGGAATGTCCAGTGTGGAATCAAATATAAACACAAAGCACCTGCTACTTGAAGCTCTTGGCCCTTCACAGTAGCCTGGGAGCAGGTTTCCTACCTCTGGGAGCAATCCCAGCTGGAGAGTATGCCTAGGGTGAGAAGGTACAGCAATACCTTGGATCCACCAGGACCTGGTACCCTACATGCAAGGGGCCTGCCAAGATTGCTTAGAAATATTGTCCCTGAGAAAATCAAATCAGAAATGCCTTCCCAACAAACTACAGATGGTGGAAAAAAATTTTAGACTCATTATGAGGGAAGCAAGTTTGACCATAGGGTGGGCAGTACATACTGAAGAATGCACAGTAGAAAACTACACTGCTTAAGCTAGAAGACCTCAGTGTGGCTGACATGATGGGCATGGAGAGTTACTGTCCAGGTCCTGGACACTGCAGTGCTACCCCTGCCCTCCATAGATTACCTGCTGCAACTGTTTGATGCTGCTGCTGTTGCCCATTTTTTCCAGGTGAGCTTTGAAGGCCTGGATGCTTGCAGCCCCATCTGAGAACCGGCGCACGGGGGAGAAACGCTCCGTAGGGAGATGCAGGGTGTTGGAGTCCTTGTAGGTGGAGCTGAATATATGGGAAGAGATGGTTAGCAGCCAGGACTTGGGGGCTATGACCAATCACACAGGGACCATGGTTCTACATGAATACAGAGACAGAGGATCATGAGGAGCCCTGTATATGGTACTCCTGTGTCGCTTCCTGAGGTGGCTGTCCCCCTTAGTGGATGGACTACAGACCCTCATCTCCCACTTCCACTTACCTTAGGTTGGTCCTACTTCCCAGGCCTACTGAGGTCCTGGGTCAACTATACCCAGTTCTTATATAAACATACTAGAGCAGGGTGCAATTCCTCAGTACAGCCAGGACTGGCTGTACCAGAGCCTTGGCTTTTCTATTCACTCATTTATTTTCTATTATAATTACATTTTGGGGGGTGGGGTGGGATAATTTTGTGCAAGGTATGATTTTTAAAACCAGATCCCTATCTGGTATCTTTAGAAACTTAGAATTCACCATTCGACCCCGAGTTACCTCCAGCAGTAATCTATGTATGGCTAGAATGAAATCAAAGTCAGTTCTGTGGTCAAAGGTCTGGCCTGGAACTCACAGTTCTGTTCTAGAGAAGGGAGGGTGGAGGCTGGGGTGGGGGAAGAGAGGGACCTCTGATCCCAGTATGGAGACAGCGCATTCCTCAGGAATGTGGCCCTCAAGAGCCTGCACGTACCTTACGAACACACACGAGGCCTCCCTCCTACTGTTAATTCTCTCTCCTTACACAGCAGCACCTGCCCAACCTCCTGCTGACAGAGGGGTCCCCAATGCTCAATCAGAACCCAGCCATGTCTTACGTGGAGAAAGAAGAGCTATTGTTCAGGAACCCTAAGATAGCACCGGGCTGGCTAAAACCTACCCTTGCTGCCTAACCAGAAAGAGATGTTTATGAGCTGAGAGAAGCAGGTTAAAGGACTGCAGAGGCAGCGTCCCCACAGCTGATGGAAAGGGTCAGGGTAGCAGGTCTAGGGCAGAGATGACATTATGCTGAGCCATGGGTGAGGGAGCGGGTAACCTCACCAGTTTGGACTGAAGCAGAGCCAAAAAGCCAAGGAAGCAGGCGAACAAGCAAGTTCAAATACAGTGCAGACAGGGAAGGCTGAGGAGGAATGAGTACCAGGCAGCGGTGCCAAGAGAGTTCTGATGTCAGGGAAAGCCCTTACTTTCTTCACTGATGCCATTCCTTCACACATCATCAAAGCTTCAAGCAGTAGAGAGCTAGTGAAATGTACATGGAGTCCTACTTGTTTTAGTAACAAACAAGACAAATTAATCAGGGTGGGGGATGGATGCCACAGTCTAGACATGGAGATCACAAAGGATGCTTGCTGGAGCCTGTTCTGTCTGCACTCAGACTCTGAATTAAAACACAGCACCGGTATTATTTCCCCTCAAATTTGACGCCTACACTTTCAGTATTTTCAGGCAGTAGACAGGTTTTCGTCACCCAGAGCTGTTCTTCGAGCCGTCTTTCTGCATGAAATCATTCTTTCTCATCACAGCAAGAATATCCCAGGTTCAAGGTGTGGCAGTTTTCCAGAATCTCAGGCTGTGAAGTCAGACCCCAACTCAGCCTGGCTCAGTAACTTCAGGGGATCGGTTCCGAGGGACCTGCTCACTGCAGAGCCAAGGGCAGTGTCAAGTGTGTGTAACTTTGTTTTCAATAGCAACCACGGTCACCCAGAGCAGCCTCACAGAGGCTGCTATCTCCCCTATATTCTTCAAACAGTGATGCAGCCCCCAACTGAATAGAAACTGTTTTGTGTTAAGTTTTAAATCATACATTTCCAGGGGTGAAAATGTTGACCAGCCCCTCTTCAGTCTCCATGGTGGACTTCACCTATTATAACACAAAGAATAGATATATATTCTGTTCTTTTAATCATGTTCCAGAAAACGAAAGGAGTCCAGTGACGCAGACAGGCCACCTATGTCACATCATGTGTTTTACAGCCTTAGAGCACTTCTCTTTTCTTCTGAATTAGCGTTAATCTCTTGTGCATTTGTATAGTGATCCCACCACCCTGCAGTACATGATTTGTCATTCAAGCATTCATTTGTTTCCAGCTCAAACTGCCTTGGCCCTAGAAACCCAAGTAACACATGTGCACATGGGAACAGGCTCTAGGTAGCAAGGCCCTGGCAGTGTCTGCAGGCGCAATGCGCATCACACGGATGGACCTGCAGGCTGCTGTGGTCTTCTTTTAACAACAAATGTCAGTAGAATAGAGGGTCTCTTAGGAAGGCTGGCTGGACAGTGCTCCTCACTATTTTCCCAAGGAGCACGGTGAAGTACAGCCAGATATTCAAAGGACAAAAGATAAACAAAAGGCTCTGGGGAGGGCAGACAAATCAAATATCAGACGAGGAAGTGCAGGTGAGGAGCTATGAGAGCACCTTCAGAACAAGTGCAAGTTACGAGCTGCCTCGGAATGGGGGCAGCTCAGCAGCCAGCACAGAGGAGCTCTCTGAGGCGACTGACTGCAGCTCCCCCAAGGGGTTTCCATCGAGGGACTGCGCCACCACAATCTTGCATGAGAACCTTCACAGTTTCTTTCAGTTCCTAATAGGACTTTTTCTTTCTAAATTGTTCACGGTCAATTATGAGAGCTTATCTTCTTTCTTCCAGAGTTCCAGCGTGGCACTAATTATGTCCCTGTCTGCTCAGAGTTCACCTGCTCCCGCCGATTACCTGACGCTCCGTGAGAAGCACAATGTGTGTGCTGATCAGAGTGGCTAGTTGCAAGCGTTCCTTCCTATTGGCCTATTGGCATGCACATATACTGAATTTCCTCAGACCCCAACTGCTTTCAATCTACCCGAGGAGGCTGCATTCCACTACCCCATCCTACCCAAAGAGGACTGGAAGAAAAAAGATCAAGCAATGGCTGCTAACTTGGGAAATGTGGCCTGGGAGCTAGGGGACAGCATCAGAATGGACATGGCTAACCTGCCTGTCATCAAGGAGTCTTGGAGGACAATCATCTCGGCTCTCTTGCTGCCAGGCTACCTTGGAATCAGTGAAGTTTCTCCAGTCAGGATGGTAAACCTTGGTTTCCCTCTTCAGGGAATGAATTCTGAATAACAGAGGCCTAGCGAAAGATCTTGCTGTCAGAATATTCAAAGAATGACTTCCCAAACACAGTACCAAGAGGACGTAATTAATGCTCCTGTTCTACCACACATCAAGGCTGTACTCTGTCTACACCAGCCTGCTGCTCTAGCGCCACATCAAGTGCCCATTTATCCAAAGGCAGTGAACTTAAGTGGTCATGTCTGGGGATGTAGCTACAAAGTCCTCACTTCTAGAGCTGCCTTCTGAGGGTACCACTCCCTCGAAGGCCTACGAATCAGCTGCAGATGATGAATAGTTCTGCTGAGAAATGAGATGGAAGAGGCTTGGCTGCTCCAGAATCCAAGAGAAAGCCTTTGCCCTGTGTACTGGTTAGGGCCAGGAGCTGAGACGTGAGCTCGGGATGGCAGTGGCTTCTAGTTAAAGCTAGTCACCATGAGTTGGAGACTAGTCAGAAGGCTGCTGATCCAATGAGCCTCCGGGATGCTCACATTGGCAAGCGGCTACTCACCGATGCTGGTCAGGTACCAGGTGAGGAGGCCAGACCCGGGAACGGAAAGACTGTGGTCCTAGCTGCCGTTGCAGGTCCGGTGGGATCTCAGCTGTCGGGCTGGTCATGGCCAGTGTGTGCCTTTTGGACCTATTTGCCAAGTACCTGCAACAAGCAGGGAGGACATTTCATAGTAAAAAAAGACAAGAATGTTCCCGCGCAAGAAGCAACAGAAGTTAGTCGGAAGGAAGCACTGGGTAGGACAGTGTGGGGTGCCAGAAGCATGGTAAGCAGCCCCCAACAGGACAGAGGTAAAGCACATCTAACTGGCCAACAGAAGGCAGCTCACCACTCAAGTGGCTGGTTTTGAGCTTGAGAGTAGCCATTAAGAGAAGAAAGGGAGCCGAGCCGGGCAGTGGTGGTGCATGCCTTTAATCCCAGCACTTGGGAGGCAGAGGCAGGCAGATTTCTGAGTTCGAGGCCAGTCTGGTCTACAGAGTGAGTTTAAGGACAGTCAGGGCTACACACACACAAGAGAGAGAGAGAGAGAGAGAGAGAGAGAGAGAGAGAGAGAGAGAGAGAGAGAGAGAGAGAGAAGAAAGGGAGATCTAGCTCACAAAGGCAGCAGGATCAATTTCCTTCATTCCATTCTATAGAAGAAGTTATCTTTCTACATATTAATTTTTCTCCAAATTTCTAAACTATAAGTCAGAGGAAATAGAAGCCAAGGCCTATTTCTAGAGGGACCAGTGAGGTATTCAGAAAGAATCAACTTATGTCTCCTGATGTCAGAGGCCTGTGGTGTCCGTATTACATGCCAAAGAAAACAGACTGTTGTTTGAGACAACCAAGTTCTTTCCATATGTCCTGTGACCAAAACTCAATCACCGAAGAAGAAAAACTGATGTGGTCCCCAGAGGACTAGCTTAGAGGATGAAGAAATAAAACCACATGGGATATTCAGAGCTATTTTCAGGAGGTAAAGAAGAAAAGTAAGGAAACAGAAGAGAAGGCCAAGGCCTCCATGATGCCTTTTACTCTAAGGAGCTTGCAACCCTACACGGATGAGCGAGCGCCATAACAAGACCCACGCCCCTGGGCTGCTCCAGGTGTCCTCAGCACTTTGCTCCTTTTGGATACAGATAGGAGAAGCATGGTTCCTTTCTGTCCCTTCAAACTGACAGGCATTCTGGCCTTTCAATGTTGGTCTGAAGAAGGTGGGGCCAGAGGAAGTGAACTCTAAGACAAAGAAGGTAAAAGACAGCTGCACCTTTTCAAGGAGGGAAGGTGGGACCCCAGTACATTCCCTACTTTCTCATTTCTTCACACCCGTAGGATTCATTTGCAAACTCATTTCATCAAACCATAAAAGCAAGAGCATCAGACTGAGGCAAAGTCACCAGGTTTTTTTTTTTTTTCTTTTGCTGTCTAGGCTGGCAACACCCCTGACCACTAGGGTTTTCTTTCTGTACGAGACCACCTTCTTTGGCCTTTTATATAGACCTCCTGGGTACAGAAAGGGAGTCTTGAACAACGACCATAAGGCTCTTAGTTCATTCCTGACTACATTGCCTATGTAAGCTAAAAGCTGTTATCAGACTGTGATTTGTAGTATACAAACTTGCTTAGAGAAAGCCATCAGTGGTTAATGTCCATTGATAAAAACATCCAAAGTTTCCCCGAGAGCCCATGAAAACCATTTTATTTAACTTCCCTCAAGGGAAAACATATAATCTTGAAGAACACCTGTATTTCTGGGAAAATACATGCTGGATTCTGGTGAAAACCCCTCCACAGAAAATAAGAAAGACAACTCCACAAGGGGGCATGCATGGAGCTGAAGACCATGGCTATTGGAAGGGAAGCCATCAGACCGCACAGCACACCTGATGGTCACTGTCGTTCTCTGTGAATCAGGCATCTCTCAACAAGGTTCTGCAAACAGTGGATATTTACATCTGTCCCTGCCCCCCAACCCCCGTGGTTTGTTTTTTCTTTCTTTCCAATATCTCATTGTTGGTACAAGGGAGTGGAAGAAACACACAGCAAACAGTGCAGGAGGATTCATTCGTTCTCCCGGGAAGGAGGAGTCCGTGCCAGAGGTCCATGGCCAGACTAGCTAGGATCACTGTCATCTCAAATCTCCAATTCCTTTTCAGTAAACAGTTCGTGGCAGGTAGGAGCAGGCTTTAGGCCTTCTGAACACTATCAGAGTTGCAATATGAACGCGGGGGACAAGGAAGGAAGGAGGGAGGAGAGAAATCGTTCTTAAGGTTATTGCTGTCACTTAAGGGGCTTCCAATGGCGCTTATAGAAATGAAACTTTCTGGGCAGTCTTCCGTTACTTCCGTGTGGGGAGGAACATGCCATCTGGCTTGAGCAAAGAGACCACACAAGTGTTGAAGCTGCACTGCGCCACCTCCCTGGGCAGAGGTGACCTTTCGCTGGTTGCAGGGGAGCCTGCCCAAGGACGTTCTGCAAGCACTGCCAGATGCCACATTACCTCTGCACAGCTTCCTGATCTGGCTCCCCATCTGAGCTCTCCTCATCCACAGGGGTAACTGCTGGCACTGCCTGCAGAGAGACAGGAAGGAAAGGCTCAGGGTGGCAGTTTATTCTGTGATGCCCTCAACTCTGGTAACTGGACTGAGGCCAAGGTCTTGTTAATGTTCATATTTCAAAGGCTTCCCTAGAACAGGGGTTAGAGAAGACGCTCTTCCGTCTTGTTTTCCAGCTCCATCTGGCTCAGGTGATGTATCTGGGCTTCTTCCCTTATTCACAGGCATGTGTTTGTTCATCTAATACTTGGAGGCCTCCTTTAGGATCAGCTATGCATTCATAGCTATGGTCTTTGCCTCTGTTTTAGAGACAAATGAACAGACAATTGTAAGGGCATGAATAAGCTCTCAAGTCCTCCATGGGAGCTTGGGAAGAAGGCACTTGGGAGGAAGCAGCAGCTGGCCTGAGACCCAAAGTGTGCACAGAAGCAAACAGCTGGCAGAGAGCAAAAGGGTCACAGGCTGAGAGAAGAAGGAAGGCCTGCGTGTACAAGGACCTGGAATGTATCAAACTGCCTATCTAGAGTGCCGAGGAACTGACTGTGGCTTCACATAATGTCAGTTCCAAAGTCCGGATGTCTGAACTCCAGGAAAGCATCATGGTGATTGAAAGTACACTGCCACATAACATATAATCAAATAGTTGTAATTCCATGTTTGAAAATACTCACTATACTCTGAAACATAAACGAAACGAGAAGCACCACACTGAGGTTCCTGGCTCTCTTCTGGGTGAAGACAGAAATGTTGTGGACCCTCAAAAAATATTCTTGGCCCAATGGCTCAGAATCCACACCTCAGGCACTGCTTCAGAAACCATACTTCAATGACCAAAAGTTTTAAAGCACTGGATTATAGGGCTGGAGAGACGGCTCGGGGTTAAGAGCACACACTGCTCTTCCAGAGGACCAGCATTTGGCTCCTAGCACTCATACTGGGTGGCTTACAACAACTTGTAAACAAAACTCCAAAGGATCCTACACCTTTGACCTCTGCTAGCACCTGCACCCTGGTACACTTCTCTCATCAATTAAAAATAAAAATAAATATTCTCTTTAAAACTGGGTAATGCAAAACAAAAACAAAAACTTTTTGAAATAATTCCAACTTTTGAATTTTTCACATCCCCTACTTTAGTTCTAAGGGTGAAGTAAACAGTTGAACAGGAAGCAGCTATAGCTGAGGCAGAGGAAAGACACTGTTATAAATGGCCTTGAATATCATACAAATTTATTTTGGGATGGGCAGTGGTGAATCACTACAGGATTTTAAGCAGGGCACAGTGTTACAGAATCTGTGTTTGGAAAAGTGGGGTCTCTTTACTTGCAGGGTGAAAGGGGCAGCCAGTGGAAACCAGGAGTCAAGCCAGGTACCAGCTGAGGGTCCACTGTGTTAATCCAGGTGACTGGTGACCACGACTAAAGGAAAGGGGGCAGAGATGGAGATGAAAGCCGTTTATTCACAGACATCAGATAACTGACTGACAGAATAACAAAAAATTGTATAAAGATTAAAAAAAGAGATCCATGTACCTAGCTGGTGTTAGCACTAGGGTGGTCACAGCACTGTCACTGTCCCTGGGAAGGAAAGACAACTATCACATGCTACATTCACACTGTGAGTACTTGTGAGGTAGCCACTAACCCTACGGTGGAAGTGATGACACATGCAGATGTATAGAACTCAGAAGAGCATTCTGTGTGCAGGTCCAGACGGCAGCTCAAAGGGAGTGGACAGGCTCATACGAAGAAGGGAAGACATGAGTCTCAGCTAAGCAACCCTGAGCAGAAGCCTGCAGCGGGGACTGACTGGCCGAAGGAAAACCTAGGATAATGTTACAGGAGCCAAAAAAAAAAAAAAGTGTTACAAAGAAGGGGTGGGGGAAGGGGTCAACAATGACTAATGGAGTTGGGACATCCAAAAAGATAAAGATTAAAAATGCCCACTGGATTTATCAAGAGCTTGTTAGTAGCCTTGGCAGCACCAAGTCCAGTGGACAGAGGAAGTCACCCCACTTTCCACCATGCTGATGTCGATCCTTCCCAACCAATGCTAACCTTGCATGGAGAGCCTTTGCCACCATCAGCCATGTCACTCACTTTGGCATTCAATCTGGCATGCTGGGTTTTTTAAAGGCTGTCCTGCCCTGTAGCTGTGGTTAGACTGGGACTCACTATGTAGACCAGGTTAGCTTCAAACCTGCACTGACCCTCCTGTGCCTGACTCTTAGGAGCTGGATTATATAGCTTTGTGAGCTTTTTTATATTCAAATACTTGATATAGCTGAACTTGGCTTTGATATCATAATCAGGACACCAACAGCTCTGGTACAGAACTGCTTTCTGAACTGCAGTGCTATTTACAATGTGGCTCATAGGCTCACACATGGCTCTGTGACCAAAGCAAAGAGAAGGAAAGCACAGAAAGCCAGAGTGAGCTTCTGTTTTAAAACGTATTGATCCACGATGGATCAAAGAACAAAAGTCACCAAGTACTGTGATTTAAGCAGTACTCCCCTAAATAGCACAGAAGGGCTATGGAGAGACTATTCCATCTGATGGAAGCATGACAGAAAAGCACCAGAAATAAATAGAAACCAATGTGTGAGATTAAACCTTTGCATGTCACCCTTGTACAGAATGGTGTGACCGAGACGTGACTGAGGCTAGAGTCACAATGCAATCATACGGTCACAGCACGTGTGGTGCAAGCCCAAAGGCCAAGTGTGACTCCTGGGGACCACACGAAGTTAGGAGAGGACTCACTCCCTAGAGCTGTCCCTTGAGCTCCAGGAATGCACTGCAGCACGTGATGTCCCCGCCAACTCATCTTTGTAAGATAAAAATTAAAAAGCAGTTCATTCTAGAGAGCATTTCCCGTGTGAACTGCATCTGCTTGGGAGAGTCCTCTGAGGTGTCTTTGTGTGGCCCACTGTGGAAGAGGAGGCAGGCCAGAGAAAACACACAGAATGCCATTTTAGAGAAGAATGTGGGTTTTTCAGTCAAGTCCAGTCCCTTTATCACAGACTTCTTATCAAAAACCTCTGAGAAACCCAGGCTGTGCTGGTACTCACTGGTGTCATGGTGACAAGTGGGGACGGTCCCCGTGGGCGCTTGAGCAGTTGCTGGGCATGCAGTTGGATATTGGCGCCTCCGTCTGAGGCTCTCCGGCCAAGGGGCCCCATTCCATTCAGGAGCTGTAGTGTAGGCGGCTGTAATAGAGACTGTTCCTGCCAGGAGAGTGGGCAGATACAGTGGTGAGATGGCAAAACATGGAGTAAACAGTCTACCTCATCTTCTACAGTTAGAGGGTGTGCTGGGGGGAGGGGACTGGAGACATCTCCCACCACCAGAGCAGTTTACAAAAGGGAACTCCCTCCCTAAATACTAGAAACAGTCTTTTTCAAGCCTACCAAGGGAAGGTCAAATTTGTTTCTTGTGGGCAGGCCCTTTCCACAGCCATGTACCTTGTACTCAAGCTGCCCAGTTGGCTGTAGACTCTGCATGGGCAACAGGTTGTGCATGAAGTTCACGTTAGGGGCCACCTGCAGGAATGGACCCTGTGGGTTCACTCCAGGAAAGCCGGGCAGGAGCTTCTGCATATCTTCCATAACTTCCGTGCTGACAGGAAACAGGAAGAGAGAAGTGTGGTTACTCCGAGTGTTCAAGTCTCTGAGTCAATACTACCACTACAACTAGTACAGGAAAACAAACCAAAACAATAGATATATTGTGGTGGGAGGGTCTTTTGAGATAGGGTTTTGCCGGGCAGTGGTGGCACACACCTTTAATCCCAGCACTTGGGAGGCAGAGACAGGCGGATTTCTGAGTTCGAGGCCAGCCTGGTCTACAGAGTGAGTTCCAGGACAGCCAGGGCTATACAGAGAAACCCTGTCTCGAAAAACCAAAAAAAAAAAAAAAAAAAAGAGATAGGGTTTTTCTGTGTATCCTTCCTTCACTGTCATGGAACTTGCTCTATAGACCAGGCCGGCTTCGAACTCAGAGACCCACCTGCCTCTCTCTGCCTACTGCATCCTGGGATTAAAGGTGTGTGCCACCACTGCCTGACCTTTTCTGTCTTTTTCATATGTGTATATATGTGTGTGCAGATGTAGTCTATGTGTGTACAATGGTAAACGTGTGTGGGTGTGCCAACATATGTCTATGCATGAGTATGGAGGCCAGAGGTAGGGAGCCTTCCTCCTCCATGCTCTTCCAGGACTGTGACTGACTCGCTTGTCAGGCTGTCCATGAGCTTGATGCATCTGCTTGTCTCCACTCCACAGAGCTGGAGTTACAACAGAGGGTACCACAGCTGGCTTTTCTGTGAACCCTGAGGATCTGAACGGAGGTCTTTATGCGGGCAGAACAAACACCTTCCGGACTTTACTCTTTCCTACATTTCTATATCTGTCTAAGACACTAAAGCAAAGCAGAAGTCTGTCTGCTGTGTGGAATTTCACTCTGAGTTATTGGGGATTCTACTCTTCATTGATCCCTTTCGAAAGCCAACAGGAGACACAACAGACTGGCACAACTCCAGCCTAGGCTTTCAAAGCCTGGAGGTGAATAGCAAGTTTCTAGAGAGCACAGGGCATCCGCTAAGACAATGACTGCCTGAAGTAGCAACTGATTCACCAGGGAAAGAATGCAGTTACTACCGTCAGTGCTGACAGGACAGATAAGAACTGGATGTTCGGGACTGTCATGCCCAGCAGACATTAAGTAAGAAATTTTCCCACTAATCACGACTCAGGACTCCACCCCTCGGCAGTGACACATTCTGTGAAACCCAAATGTTCTTTCTATTGCTTGTTTGATCACACTGAGAACAAGCACGTAAAACAAGCAAACCAGCAGGCATGGGCGTTTCTTCTGGGGCTCTGCTCAGAAGACAAGACATTTATAAGAAAGCCAGCTCTGTCCTGAGCTGAACTCTCAGGAGAAGGCCTGCTACAACCCTCTCTTTTCTGCTCAGTGAAGAAAACATTCAGCAATGACACGGGCTATTGTTCATGCTGACAGGTCTCAACTGCAGAGTAGAAATGGAGTGAGTTGGTCCTTAGTCCACTTCCCCAACATGAGGGCCTCAGGGAACACCTTGGGAAACGTGTTTGGGGATTCTTGTTCATTTTGGGACAGAGCAGAGCCCTGAATCGTCCTTGTGCCAGCAAGTGCCTCTAATTGTCCACATATATAATGATGCCACACCACCTGTCTCCCCTTTCTAGAAAAGTCCCAATATAGAACATGAGGGAGATAGCATCTCTAAAAGCTGCTACAGTTGGTGGATTTATTTACTTATTTTGTTGAGACAGGGTGTCTTTATGTGCCCTCGAACTCAATAGACAGTCCACTTGGCCTTGAACTCAAAAGTTCCTCCTGCCACTGCCTCCTATGTGCTGGGATGAAAGGCATGCACCACTATACTTTGCTAAATATGACTGAATATTACAGAATACTTCTGGGTGACTTAGAGTAGAAGAACTCCATCACTGTCAACATGATGCTATCCTACTCTCCTCACAAGCACAATGGTTGCTAAGAGCCACTGCATATAGGGAGACTTTATAACTAGTCAGATTGGCCATGGTCTACTGTGGCCCCTGATGTGTTAAAAATGTGCTTTGGCCACTTATTTATATCATGAAGTAGGAGAAAATGTGCCACAGGAGGGCACTCAACCCTGATGGGACCTTTTGCCTTGGTACTGGGCAGGATGCTGACCAGGTACTTACCGTGGGTCAGCCACTCCCACTGTGTGCCTCCTCATTGACAAGTAGCGAACCAAGGCTTCTGGAGAAGGCTCTTCACCCTCATCACTGTCCAAGTTCACGGCCCCGTCAGGCTAAGGTGGACGGAAACACAGCTGATCAGATAGATGTAAAGCAGAAGGAAGGAAAGGAGTTGTGGCCAGGGAAGAGAAGTGGTTTCAGTCGACAGTGGTCAGGTGTGGCTACTATGGGAAGAGAAGTGGTTTCAGTCGACAGTGACCAGGTGTGGCTACTTGCCTCTATAATTTGGTTCTCCGGGTTGATCAGCTGAACTTGGGGGACACTAATGTTCATGGCAGTGCCTGTCTGCTCCGCCTAGAAAGCAGACACATAGACACACAAAGAGTTGAGACACTAGAAGAAATAATGACAGCTTTTCAAAGTAGCCTCTCCCCTCACCCCTTTCTCTAAGACATGGTTTTGCCAGGTAGCCCAGGCTAGCCTTGAACTCATTCCTCTGCCTCAGATTCCCAATGGCTAGGATTATATTCAAAGTAGTCTTGATTGCCAAAGTCTAGTTCTTCTGCTCTCAGGCAACATAGCAAGGAAGCATTCTTTAGGGAGAATGGTATCTCACAATAATTTGCTACTTCTTAAAACAAAATTAAGAACATAGCTATTTCTGTCATGCGATTTTCTCTCAAAGAAAGACTCAAGATCTTGATGGTCTTCTGACAACGGAGGAGATACAAATAGATGGATAAATAAGAATCTCTCCTGACCAAAAGTTGCTGAGCAGTGGCTAGCCCTTACCCTGGTATAACCTGTCCTCACCTAGGTCACAGAGATATTGCCCACCTGGAGATTGACTGGTGCCTGAAAAGTCATGGCCTGGGGCATGCTGGGAAGTGCTCCGGGACGCAGAGTTTTGTGTCTCTTGTGTCGATCACACAGCAGGCTGTAGATTGCACTGTAGTGGTCATAGGCATCCGAACTTAATGACTGCCAAAAGAGAAAGGGAGAGAGAGAGCCTGAAGTGGTGCCTCAGTGACACACCCTGATACCACCAACACAACACAAAGCAGCTTCTTCCTTCCCACTTAGGTCCAGGAAGGGCAAAGGAAGAGGAAATGGAGGAAAGCAGAAACACCCAAAAGCTCATGAAGGAGACAATGCAGGCAAGGCAGGCGAAAGGAGCACTTAGCTTATTTGCTCTCCACTCCTTCTTAGGTACCTGAAGTGTGCGCTCCTTGTCCAGCCCCATGTCCTCCATGGCCAAGAGGACTTCATCGTTGAGGGGGTCCGACTGCCTTTCCTCCTTCAGTTGCTGGCATTCCGCTATTAACTGTAATATGGAAAGAGGCAAGCTATCAAAGCCCTAGTTAATGACATCAACAGGGCATGGGATACATACTGACCAAGCTGTTCTATAACCCATTGCTGTAGATTCTCTGGATCTCATACAAAGTCTAAGCAAGACAGCTCTGGCAATCAGCTATGGGCTGACAAGGACCTCCTGCTTCCTGAGCTCCTGGGGCACGTGGAATGATCATAATGGGTGCAGCAGTAAGTTAAAGAAGCTGTTGAAATGAGCATACTCAGACAAGAGAGGCAGTCTGGTGGCAGTGAGCTGTAGAACCGGGAGTATGCTGTCTCAGGAATCAAAAGCAAACTGATTTTGGGACCCAGGGTAAAGCCCAGTACCACTGGTCTCCACAGCCTAGCTGGGTCCTGTGGCTTCCTGTGAATTAACATGCCACTTCGGTTTTACCCAGCAGCTTATCCCTACTGCCTAACTCTTTGGGTCCGCTGCAGAAGATAAGGAGCTAATCAAGAGTTCCCTGAGGCAAGGGGCCCAGCTCACCCTGTCAAAGTTGGGGTCTGCATCTCCGAGCTTCATCCACTTGTGCCTGCAGATCTGTTCCATCGAGAGGCGCTTATTCGGATCTAACACCAGCATGTGGCGGATCAAGTGCTCACATTCTGCAACAGACAACCAGCTGCCGTCAGTCCAGTGAGGGGCCCTTGGCAGAGTTGTGGGGCTAGATGTGAGAGCAACAGGTAGAGTCTCAGGCTCCCTGCCTCTAGTTCTGTCTCTCTCCTGCCTTCATCTCTACTTACTTCATTGTTTACTTCAGAAGGAAATGGGCAAAGCAGAGAGAGATGGAGAAAAAGAAATTCAAATGGGGCAGTCTGGTAAATGCCTCTACTAAGTCTAATATATGCCCCCTTTCATAGAATGAAGAACAGACTCCTCTAAAGAGACTCAGCACCTTACAGGTTCTCAAGATGGTCAGCTCTAGCCTCCCACACACATTGTTCTGTGCATATTAATGACTTTGGGTTAGGCGTGCAGTGAGGCGTTTCTCATGGCACAGGGGACATGGAGAGGGGAATGTACATAGGCCACCTTAGAACTTTAATGTGGATTCAACACTACAGGAGCATGTAGCAGAGCCTATAGATTCAGCCAGTGGGTACTTCTCTCTGGCAAATCAGACTCCAGGTTATACTAGAGAAAGAACAAGAATTTAAAATCAGAAACCTATATTCTGATTTCAAAGCCACCCACTTTAAAACATTTCTCATGTGTAAACTGGGAGCTCTGATGAGCATGCTGGAGCAACAGCAATGAGGCAGGTGGCAGGTGGTGATGAGGCCACATCGTTCACATATTCTTCACAGTGCTTTACAACTGCTACCTCAGTCCCACCACAATCCTAAGAGCAGTAGGCTAGTTTCCTTCCCCCTGTAGAAATGGCCCAGATTAAGCACAGAGTCCCCAATCACATGATTTTTAAGTCAGATCCAAGCCAACAGTCTGGCTGTCCACTGGGTGTGTGTGTGCATGCACGAGTGTGCAGGTCCATTTGTCTATGTGAGCAAGGATGTATGTGGATCAAAGGTAATGCTAGGATGGCTTCCTCAATTGTTCCCACTCTATTTTTTGAGGCAGAGATTCTCATAAACCTGATAAAGCTCACCAGCTCTGCTATAGGAGCTGGCCAGGGAACCCAAGACCTCTGCACCCCTACCCTCAGTGTTGGGATTACAGGTGTGTACCACCAGGTCTGCTGTTGCATGGGTGCTAGGGATCCAAACACAGCAGTGCAAGCAGCTTACCCAAAGAAGCACCCCCCAGCCCCTGACCTGGTGTCGTTAGCCACAACTGGTACACTGCCTCAACCCTATAGAGCCAAAAGGGCCCCTACCTGAGCCATACCAGTCCTTTCTGAGCTGTCACTGCTTGCTTAGACAGCCAGAAAAGGTTCCTACATGGTCTTTCTGCTTCTGTTCTTGTTCCAGTTATAGTCTTATTCTCCTCTGGCATTTTTCTAAAGCTAAGGCTAGCCCAACACCACTTTAATAACTTTACAGTTTCTTTTCATGATCCTCAAAATGAAAATGTCGAGTCCTGGGCCTAAAAGGTTCCTGTCTGATTTCCCACAATGCAGCTCTCTCCGCTGTCTGGCCTCCATTGGTCTTCTAGTTGGAATGGACACTCCAGAGGCCTTCTCATGGAGGGCTCCCTGTCATGCAGATAAGAGTTTAACTGTCACTTCCTCAGAAACTCATCCCTGACCTCTGACATGAAAACAGGCTCGGTTACTCTTTACTGTCTCACGTGACTTTTCTTTTTTTTCTTTTTGATACTTTATTTACATTTCCAATGTTTCCCCTTTTCTGGGTCTCCCCTTTGGAAACCCCTTATCCCCTCCCCATCCCCCCCTTATGAGGGAATTCCACCTCCCACCCATCCGCCCACCCACCCCCATATTCCCACCTTGACATTCCCCTTTACTGGGGCCTCTAACACCCTCAGGCCCAAGGGCCTCTCCTCTCTCCCTGATGGCCAACGAGGCCATCCTCTGCCACATATGTGGTCCGAACCATGGGTCCATAGATGTGTATTCTTTGTTTGGTGGTCCAAA
>CM052706.1:71348095-71372000 GCA_028551405.1 Uromys caudimaculatus
TTGTGACTGAGTTACTCGCTCAGGATGGTATTTTCAAGTTCCATCCATTTGCCTGCAAATTTCATTAATTCATTGTTTTTAATAGCTGAGTAGTACTCCATTGTGTAAATGTACCACATTTTCTGTATCCATTCCTCTGTTGAGGGACATCTGGGTTGTTTCCAGCTTCTGGCTATTATAAATATGGCTGCTATGAACATAGTGGAGCATGTGTCTTTATTACATGTGAAAGGACTTCTCTTGTTCATATTTCATATTTATACTTGCTGACTATCTCTGTCACAATGCAAGGCCATATGCAATATGGAATATCCAATACCAAAAATGATTATTATAGCTAATGGGAACTGAATATATGAATAAATATTTATTGAATATTCATCTTAACCAAATAAAACTGTATTGTGAAAATGCTTTTTATTTCACTTAGTCTTCATTACAATCCTAGACTAGGTAGCATAAAGATCCCCAATTATAAATGAACAGACAAGACTCTGAAATGTTAGTACATCCGGCTACCGTGAGGACGTGCCCCTGACTGCCCTGTAACGCATCATCAGGTGGCTGCACATTCTATTCATCTATTTTTCCAGAACAAATTCAACTCTGCAACTTCTACAGCACTTATGGTAACATCACTATCATGAAATATATACTCAGAATCATTGAAAAGAATACTCTTAATTTTTAATGTATTATAACTTCAACTTCAAAAGTCCAAAACAGATGCTAAATAAAAATATCAATTTGTTTTTGCTTTATGAGCAAAGGTGTACTCAAGTGCAGTTCTTATCTGAAAGACTATGGCATCCCCGTTCTAAAATTACGTCTAGAGTAGCAAAGGTGGACCCGGCAGTATGGTACCCATGGCATACAGGTCTGTTATCATTGGGGGGGGGGGGGGGGAAATAAGAAAGATGCTCTTAATTCACAAAGTTCAGTGCAGGGAGGCCAGGGTCTGTTTTGAGGTTGTGACGGTGCTGTCCAAGCCTCTAGATGGCAGTCCACTCTCTTCCTTTGGTGTTTCTACACAAAATTTAGTGTATGACATCAGGGACCACGGCCAAATAATGTTTGTAACAGGCTTGCTTTAAAACAAAGAGTTCCTCTTCTGGGCAATTTCTTTAAACAACAACACACACGCAAAAGCAGAACCTGTCATCATAAGTCCCAACGCAAACATCAATTCCAGGATTTTGAAACTTCTATTCAGTCATCCTTAACAGTTACTTATCCTAAGAGACCCTGAAAGACTCTCTCTCTCTCTCTCTCTCTCTCTCTCTCTCTCTCTCTCTCTCTCTCTCTCACACACACACACACACACAATCCACAAAGAATTATGAAATTATGTACACAAACTTGCATTGATCTTTGATTGTTCAAGGAGCCAAAGAGTTTACATAGATTCCCCAGATCAGGGACCTCTGCTTTGTGTCAGTGGCACAAGGGCAAGTGTGCTGATCCTAGCTGTCATATGGAGCAGAAACTGGCAGACGATCAGAAGCTAACACGTTTCATCTGTTGCAGAGGGTGAAACACGGCTGAACCCAGCATCCAGCCGTGGTTTCTCGGTATCATGTAGCGCATGGAATTGAATTCAGACAAGCTCTGCACACGCTGTTCTACACAAAATAAGGAAAGGGGGTGGAAATGAAGGCAATGGCCATCTTCAAACCTACAACCACAACCACAGGGCACTCACGTGGACAGCAAGAGAGTGAAGCAGAGCAAAGGGTGATCTGTCAGCTCTTCAGGACGCCTGAGCAAAGTGACTCCTCACTTGGTCCTTCCCAGAGGGTACACAGCCTTTGCTGCTGAGACCCAGGGCTGTGGGACACACAAATCCAAGCAGTCTCTTCGGCAAAATCACTGTGGGCCTGTGGAACACAATCCTCCGACGGAGTGCTAACCAGAGGATGCGCGGTGTGGGGCCTGCCAAGCTGACACTGACTCTGAGGAATGGGCTTCTTTCTGAATGCAATGAAGGCTGTCGGTAACTTATCTGAGATGACAACACACATCTTTGTCTTTGAAGAGAATTTTTTCAAGGAAGTTGAAGGACTGAAGGTGTTTGGCTTGAGAGGGATTCTAAGCAAGGGTGTAAGAGTGTGTGTGTGTGTGTGTGTGTGTGTGTGTGTGTGTGTGTGTGTGTGTGTGCGCGTGTGTGTGTGTATTCATTAAAGATAGGGTTTACTAAAGAGTCACTTAATTCCCTTGACAGGAGAGTAAGTGAAATATTTAAGAATTTGAGGCTTACTGGGTTGGGGAAATGGCTCAATGGTTAAGAGCACTGTCTGTTCTTCCAGAGGTCCTAATGTCAATTCCCAGCAAACATATGGTGGCTCACAACCATATGCAATGGGATTCGATGCCCAATTCTGGTGTATCTGAAGAGACTAACAGTGTACTCATATAAAATAAATAAATAAATATTAAAAAAAAATAAAGAATTTGAGGCTTACTTATCATGGAGAAAGGCAGATGTGGGCAGGAAGGGATGTTTTAGACTGTCCTCCCAGTGTCTGAGGGAAGGTCTACAGACAAGGCTGTACACAGATTCTGTTGTGTAA
Source organism: Uromys caudimaculatus (assembly GCA_028551405.1). Classification (NCBI taxonomy): domain Eukaryota; kingdom Metazoa; phylum Chordata; class Mammalia; order Rodentia; family Muridae; genus Uromys; species Uromys caudimaculatus. The sequence continues at coordinate 71,350,666 of CM052706.1, forward strand.
AGCTCTGCATGTGGAGTGATTTGGAAGTCCTAATCCAATGAAGGAAAGGGCTCTCTATGACCAGCATGGATGATGTAGATGAACACCTGAGGAGCTGAGGGAAAGGTGTGTGCTATATTCAGGCAAGGCCACACCGAGGGCACAGCTACTCATTTTACAGATTACCATTCCGAATAACAAGGGGACATAAGGAATTCCTTGGTCAACCCTCCCCTTCTCAAAACTCTGTGACAGTGATGAAGGAATGGTTTATGTACAATGTGGTAATCCCATTTTCACTAGAAACGTGTCACAAGGTGGCCTCCATGATGTCATTCAAAGTCTCATAGACTTCTGTTTGAAGAAAAATGGGATGCTTCAAAGACAGCAGTTGTACCTTTCAGAACCACGCATCACCAGTGTCCTCACATGAATCAGGACCTCCCAAATGGCAGGTGCAGGAACATAGCATTAGTGACTGACAAACCTTGCTGACAATTGTAATGTCCTAAGAAGCTAGCTGTGGCAGTGTATTCCTAGAATCTCAGTATCTGGGAGCCGGGACAGGAGGATCAGCAAGGCCAAGTATGTGGTGAATATTGTTTCCAAACCAAATACAACACACTTGGAGAACAATGGCTCACGCCTGTAACCCATCACTTGAAGGCAGACTACCATGGGTTTGAGGCCAGCCTGGGCTATGTGACCACTGCTGGGAGTTCTAGGACAAACTAGGTTACAGGGTGAGACGGTCTCAAAACAAACAACCAACCCCCAAATCAAAAATGAAGACAGAAATACCTAAGAAGTCACAACAGAACAGCCATTCCCATGCTTCATGCTGGAGTTGCCTGAAAACCATCACTTTACTAAAGATTTAGGTGTGCTGCTGTATGGGGTCAAAACCAGAAGAGAGAAATGAAATGTCATGGCTGGGAGAAACCCCAAGTTATAAGGGACCTCACAGCAGGGGAGTGTAGTGGTGCAGGGATGGATCTGCCCAATCGAGGCGTGTAGAGCTTGTATTCCCATTAATTGAGTTGTGATTTCTTTGACTGGGTTTTTTTGGGTTGGAGATTTTACCGAAATACTTCCGTCCTCCAAATCTGTGTTTGACAACTGGAAGATCAAATCAATGATTTTACCGAAAAAATAAAGATAGAAAGTAGAACATCGAGAGAGAGAAAAGAGAGAGAGAGAGAGAGAGAGAGAGAGAGAAGGAGAGGGGGAGGGGGAGGGAGAGAGAGAGAGAGAGAGAGAGAGAGAGAGAGAGAGAGAGAGAGAGAGAGAAACCTAGGCAGACACTAAAAAGTAGAGTCTGTTCATTTTTGTTGTTTTATTTGTTTGCCTTATTTTTTGAGATAAGCTAGACTCAGGCTAATCCTGAACTCATGGTCCTCCTGCCTCAGTCTCTAAGCATTTGGATTTCTGGGGTGGTTTATTTTATTATTGTTGTGTGTGCATGCATGCATGCATACACGGCCTATGTGTAAAGGTCAGAGGCTAACTTTGAATTCGATTTTCTTTCACCTTTAAGGGAGGGTGGTCTGGTCAGTGGTCTAGGAAACAAACGTGGGTTGGCAGGCTTGTGTGGCTGGCTAGGGCCTTTATCCATTGAACCACCTCACCAGCCCTCTTAGAGAATTCTTAATCTAAATACATTTTTAATCTCAGCCCTTGGAAGGCAGAGGCAAGTGGATCTCTGAGTTCAAGGTAAACCTGGTCTACAGAGTGAGTTCCAGGACAGTTTGGGTTACAACAGAGAAGTCTTGCCTCAAAAAACAAACAATCAAATAAACAAACAAATACCAGTTTTAGTGTTTGAGGTAGCATCCAGCACAGCTTTAGAAAAAACAAAACAACTCCCTTATTCAGCTGATGACATGCTATGTGAACTCCGAAGGCTGTCTCACCAGAGTCACCTACAAGCAGCTTCCAAATGGAGCAGGAGAGATTGTGGTTGGAACTATGAAGGAGATGACAAGGAGTGTGAGGAGTGGTGACAGCAAGTGTGTGAGAGGCTGGGAACAGGAGAGCACGGAAAGGTGTGTGTGTGTGTGTGTGTGTGTGTGTGTGTGTGTGTGTGTGTGTGTACAAGAGAGGGCGTGTGTGTTCACCCGTTACGGATTCCAAGTCCTGCTGAAGACTGAACTCTGGTGACTGCAGGAGATGGATGAAAGTTGCACATCAAGGAATCACAAAGGAGCCCTGAGCTCTGTGGGATTGGATGTCAGTACATCTGGGCTGACCCCAAGAAGGAAAGCCTGGCGTCCTTGAACCTTTCAAGCAGTGCCAAATTATGAGGCATCACAAAGGCTTGCTCGTGGGTCTGTGGCAGAGGAACAGTCTCAAAGAAATGGCGTCACAGATCCCTGCTCACACACAGCCCCTTTGAGCTGGTGGAAAGAGAAGACATCTGGGTGCCAGAGGGCATTGTAAGAGTGTAAGAAACAATTACCCAGAAACCTATGCTTCCTCTAAGTGTGTGGAAGAAGGTGTTTGGTCTAGTTTCTTAGTCTTTCCAGTCAACGAGACATATGCTCAATACATATGCTTAAATACATATGGGATTCTCAAGTATTCAGCACCAAAGTCTATATTTTGGACAATTTTAGTATGCTTCCTATCAATGTTTACTTCTTAGTTATAGATTGCTTTTATAGCAATCCAAATTTTACACTTGATCTTAGCCAAAAGGCCGAGAAGCGATGCAATCCAAATATTAGACAGTTCTATTTTTCTAAATCTCAAAATCCAAAATGGGAACAAAAATTAACTGGCAGTCAAATCTGTAAAACACCCCTTTCTGTGGATAATGAACAACTTCCAGAACTTGAAACAGTTAAACTGCATGTCAGGATCTGGGTGCGAGTTGGCACACTGCTGTCAGCTTCTGTTACTCGAAAGCTCTGTCCAGGTCAGGGATCAAAACAGGAAAGCTCATCCCACAGACACAAGGACGGTGAGAGGGCTGTGAGGAGCCTCTGCACAGAGCCACGTGGCTTTCAGGAGTCTGCAGTGCTTTGTGCTCCAGACCTACAGATGTTTGTGACTCAGAGTGTCTCAGTAATGCTGACTGCTTTTTCCAAAAAGAAAACCACAAAGAAAACATTCTCATATTCTCTGATTCCCTCCCGGCTTGGTCTCTCTGTCTCTTCCCTGTCTTTGAAACCACTTCTCACTATGTAGCCCAGGCTGGCACTAACTTGCTATCTTCCCTCCAGGGACTGGGCTACAGGACGTGCACCATCAAACTGGCTCTGCCATGCTTCTCTATAAACAGAAAACAAAGTTTGCCATCATCTCTTTAGAGATAATGAAAAGTTAAATCTATTTTTAAAATAGTATTGTGTTTTGGTTTTTACCAAGACAGCTTTTGGTAAGAGGTTGGCTGGAGCTAGACATCTCCACTCTGCTACGCACTAAGCCCTAGAAATGACTCTTGCCACTCTGCCGAGGAAGCCCTGCCACTGCCAACAGCCTGCAGCAGAGAAACTTATTTGACCAGGTCGCCCTTTTCAAATCTAAACAAAGGCTGGGCCTGGCGTCATAGGCCTTTAATCCCAGGACTCGGGATGCAGAGGCAGGTGGATCTCTGAGTTCTGGGGCCATCCTGGGTGAATTCCAGGACATCCAGGATTACACAGAGAAACTCTGCCTCAAAAAACCCACCCTCAAAAGAAGGAAACAAAGAAGGAAAACAGTCTTCAAACAAGACATTTATATGTAAGATATTGATTCAGTGTGCATGCCTGCCATAAATGATAAATGCAGTGAGGACCCATGTGTGTGAGACAAAGCCTTATCGAAGGCAGGAGTTGTGTGGCTGTAATGGGAGAAGTACCTGATACCAAGCTTAAGACATATATTTAATCCCCAGACCCACAGAGAAAGGACAGAATCAATTCCCAAAAGTTGTCCTTTGGCCACACACTTTTTAAACATTTTGAATACTTTTACTTTGTTATTATTACCAATATTACTGCTTTTTAAATGTGGGAGTTTTGTCTGCATGTATGTGACCTGTGGAGGCCAGAGGAAGGTGTTGGATTCTTGGACTGGGAGCTGCAGATGGTTGTGAGGCATGTTGTGGGGCTTGGAATCAAACTTGGTCCTCTGGAATAGCAGCCAGCGCCGCTGGCCACTGAGCCACCGCCTCTCACACATCTTGTTGCCCTTATTGTGTTGTTTTGGTTTTGTTTGTCTGTTTTTCAAGACAGGGTTTCCCTGGATATCCTATAACTCACTCTATAGACCAGGCTGGCCTCAAACTAAGGCCTGTCAGTGCCTCCCAAGTGCACCACCACCCCCTTCCTGACTTTCTTTTGTTTGTTAATACGTGCACGATTTCACTACTTATTACCAGCTAGCCTCGAACTCATAGTCCTCCTACCCAATGTCCCCCAAAATTTGGGGTTCCAGACAGGCATGGGCCACCATGTCAAGATTATAATTTAAATTTTGATTGACTATTGCCCAAATAGAAATGTACACATATTTCTAAATCCAAAGATAAAAGACTGGTTATTTAAAGTAGTATCTGTATCTTAGTATTTTAGAAATGCAATATTTAGAAATTTTAGTATTTGGGTAGTGACCTAAGCCAGCAGTGATTGTACTAAACTTTGATTCATTAAAAAAAAGAGATAGCTTAGCGGTTGTGGGCACTGGCTGCTCTTGCAAAGGATCTGGGTTCAGCTCCCAGCACCCACATGGCAACTCACAACTACCTTTAACTCTGGTTCCAGAGGATTTGATGTCCTCTTCTGGCCTTTAAGGGTTCCAGGCATGCAGGCAGTGCATATATACATACATACATACACAAGCAAAACAACCACATTAAAAAGTAAATTAAAATAATTCTAAAGGGATATTACAATAGAAGAGAGTGTGTAGAGTTCGTTTTCCCCCCTTTTATGTTTTTGAAAAGCCAAGGACTTTTCTTTTCACTTCAATAAGCACTTATTAATCCCAAGCTGTACACAGTGAGCAGCAGCATTAGGTTCCATTGTAAAATGACTGCATTAAATACAAACCCCATCCCCATTGTTGTCTGTAACTGTGAGCACAATACTCTACAACAGAAAGAGTTCCTCATCACGGATTGCAGGGCCACTTTAGTGGCTCAACAGAAGCTGTAGGACAACAGCTCGGACAGGTCTGATAGTGAAGGCCTTTTGTCAGGCCAAGGAGACAGCAAGGAAGGCCTTGACCTACAGATCTCAATGTGTCAGGCAAGCAACGCCTATTTCTTCAATCCCCCACTTTTCTCCTTCCCTTTCCTGTGAGGGCAGGTGGGGTTTGTAACTGAGTTGGAGCTCAGGCCTGGCAGATAACCAGGCAATCACTGCCACTGAGCCTCCCAACCCCAAACCACCCTCACCATTTGCCTCCTGTCCCAGCACTTTGTTTGGGCGTCTGACAGAACCAAGATTCAGAAAGTGGAAGATCCTGGTTAAGGGCCAGATACGCCCCAACTTAGCTGTAATGCCAACCTTGAGAAGACCCCTGTGGGTCGCTCTGCTCGGTGAGAGGCGATTCATGTTGTAGCTCAGGTGTGGAAGGGCACACTGCTCTTATCACTGCAGTGGGGCAGAACTGTATCTTAGTTTCACCCCAGAGACTAAAGTATCTGCTATTAATTAAGAAGTTTTTAAAGTGTGTATTTAAGCTCGCATGTATGTGGGGGTGGGGCAGGGTGGTCTTGGAAAGTGAACTTAAGTCACCAGGCCTGTGGTAAGAGTCTTTACCTGCAGTGCCATCTCATGGCCTCCTCTTAATGCTTTCTTTGATATCCACTCCAAATACTTTGAATAACTTACCAGGTCTGTATTTACTGAAAATGGACAGGAACTCTCTGGGGCCAGACAGCTAGGTTCAAAGCGCAGTGCTGGCATTTTCTAAGTGAGCATCTCTCATCCTTGCTATCCCTTCATTTTTACACCAATCAAACAAGCCATCATCCAGCATATCTCCCGGGGTGGGTGGAGCCCACTGAGCACTAAGCGGTTAACCAACCGTGCCTAGTACACAGGAACCCACAGTTAGTTATTATCCAACCTCTGGAACCAAGCTTCTCCTACTTGGAATTTTCTTTATTTTTTATATAGGGTTTCTGTAATCCAGAAAACAGTTTGCTTGAAAGGAATAGTAATAACTGGAGCACTATCAATGACCTTCATCCCTGGGTTTCTAGAAACCTAGATAAACCCATGGAACTAGGGCAAGGCCTGATTCACTCTGACGAGCAGGTCCAGCTTTGCTTTGTTTTTTAAATGGGTCTCATAGATCACAGGTTGGCCTTGAAACTGACATATAGCTGAGGATGACTTGTGATTTTCTTGCCTCTGCCTTCCAAGTGCTGGGATTACAGGTTGTGTGGCACCCCATCCAGCTCTCTGGCATGAGATGTGTTCCCGGGCAGATGGACACCAAAGCACCGCAGGTTTTTCTCCCTAGATGTTGAGCAGACCTCCAAAGACATGCCTCTGCATTTACAGCCCGGGCGAGTGACGCCCATCCCCAGTCCTGTTCCTGTCCACAGAGTGCTTTCGCCCAGGGGGACAGTGTGGTTCTTGATGAGTACTTGGCTGGGGCAGAGTTAGCTTCCTCTAAGTGGAAGCTTTCTGGCAGTAGTTGCCAGCCATATTCTCCATCAGAAGCATTATGTAAGTGGAGTCTTGCATTCCCAGTGATGAAATGCTTATGTAATATTACAGCTAATTAAGTCCCAATGAAGTCTAATCAATAAGGACTCAAAAATATTGCCCACAAGAGATCTCAATGCACTCAGCATCAGTGCAGTTTCTTCATGGTAAATTAATTTTCCTTCCGTTAAGTAAATGATTGGACTGCATTTGCTCATAGGTGGTATTTAACAGGAGGATAAGGCAAAACACATATTCACGGGTTTAAAAATGTATCATTAGGGAGTGACTCTAGCAACCAAAGGCATATGTTGTTGGCTTCCATTAGTGGGTGGAGTCAGATGAGACCTGTGCTGACACTGGCTAGATTGGGTCTCATATGAGCTCAAGAAACTGAGTCCCCTTATCATCATGTGGCTAAGGCTGAAATGCTGCCTGGAAGACAGCTCTGAGCTCTGGGTTAATCCAAGAAGCTTCACTCAAAAACAGTGGTCTGGGGCTGGAGAGATGGCTGCAGAGGTCCTGAGTCCAATTCCCAGCCTAACCATCTATAATGAGATCTGGTGCCCTCTTCTGGTCTGCAAGAATACATGTAGGCAGAACACTGCATAACTAATAAAAAAAATAAAAAATAAACCTTAAAAAAGCAAAACAAAACTGGGCTGTACCAAACATGATTTACCAGAGACTCAGAGAGCCAAATTACAGTAAATCAAATAGTTTATTTTGTTTTGTTTTCGCTGTGAGATGGTCTCACTGTGTAGCCCAGCCTGGTCTCCAACCTCCTATGTAACCAATGTTGGCGTCCAACTCACTTGTATTCCTCCTGCTTCAGCCTCCTGAGTGCTGGGATGACAGGTTTGAGCCAGCTGGCTCAAAATACCTTTGCAAACTAACCAGAAGTCACTTGATCTAGTCATCTACAAAATAATAACAAAAGATTATAAAGCCAATTGGTTTCCTGAGTGCATAAGACCATCGGTGGTGAGCTACCTATCACTACAACGCCGAGCCCACAGGAGATTCTACAGTTAAGTAGTAAGTTCTTTTTCAACTTTCCTTTTTTTGGCAGGGTGGGGAGTTGGGACATTGAGACAGAGTTTCTATTATGTAGCCCTGGCTGTCCTGGAACTTGCTATGTAGAGCAGGCTGCCTTTGACCTCACAGGATCTGCTTGCCTCTGTCTCCTGAGTGCTGAGATAAAGGTGCACACCACCATATACCCAGCATTCTTTCCATATTTCACTCAAAATAGTCACTGAAAAGACATGTATTTCCTGCCAGGTGCTGCTAGGTTCCAGAAGATGCAGCTGTGTAAAATGCATCTGGCTGTCCTAGGCCATAATAAACTAGGTGGTTAAAACCCACTGTAGCCCATGACAAATGCCACTTAACAGTATGTGACCTTAGTTGATCTCAGGACACCCATGGGAGAACACTCGTGTCTAACAAGGTTTGACCCACTTCATCCCACAGTTACTACAGAAACAGTGTCCATCTTCAGAGACTGGTCTCCCACACAGCTGGAAACACTCTGGAATCCAACTTGGCCAAAAAAAGATAGAGGAAAGGATCTCATGTCTCACAGGCTAATGTGGAAAATTCTCTCAGCCCTGACTGAGTTTCTACACCTTTTCACAGAAATCAGTAAGCTCAGTTCAAGCTGGTGACAGCAGAGAACAGGCCTTGTTCCTAAGGACATTCTTCAACCACATTGCCCTCTATGGAACAGAGACAGAAACAGAAAGAGGGACAGCAGACCTGACAGCTCTGACCTCCACAGGAAGAGCTAATTCCAGATCTAGTGAGTCATAACTATGCCCAGAGACAGAAAGAGGACCCAGGGCTAGACTCTCAGTATACTTCCCTTGAACCTGAACTCCATGATCCTTGAAGGATGTCTTTGCTCAGAAGACAGAATATCCTATGGTTTTTTCCTTTTCCTCTGTGCCTCACCATATGGACAGTACCAGTCTCTGATGGGTCTTGGGTCAGGTCTATGGTACAGGACAAGGCCAAGCACATGCACATTGTTGAGGACGAGAATGATCATGCAGTAAGATGTTGACCACTAACTCATTTCCTGCACTGGTTCTCACTTTCTGTGCTTCATCTTACAGAGCATTCTTTTATTCCACTCAGGAATCTCCTCTCTGGGATTATACAGTAGCAGTATTTAGGACAATCACACTGCCATTCTCAGAGTCTTTTAGCTTTCATGATAACTCACTAAGAGCGTGGTTTCAGCAGCTAAGTTATTTGCCAGGAGCTATTCTCAGCAGCCTGCTTTGGGGAGGCCTGATTGAGCAAGAACCCTGCATGGTGTGAGAGGCTGGGGTGGAAGATGGAGGATAACCAAACCCCTCACAGGAAATACTGTGGACACTGGAAAAGCAGAGGAAGTGGTTTATTGACCTGCCCTTTTTTTGTAAGGGTGAGGTTAAGCAGAACAATACAGCATCTGAGGAGTGGCTAAACTGGGATGTCTGTGTGGCTTTTACAAGGCAACTCGTTTCTCTACACATCACAGCAAGCAGTAAAATAGTATATAGTAACAACTTCAGAGCATAGCTGCATAGTTTAAAGCAGACAAAATACAGGAAAATACTTCATAAAATCTAAAGTCTTAAAGAAACATAGTTATTTTTGTGTGTGTTTAAGGGTGGAACAGGGACTGAAACAGGATCTCATGTGGCTCAGGCTAGCTTCAAACTCACTGAGCAGCTAATGACCTTCAGTTCTTGAGCCTCCTGCTTCCACACCCCAAGTGCTGAGATTAGGTGTGCACAATATAATTTCTTGAAATTGTTTAAGAGTATTTCCTGTGGAAGGGCTTTTGCAGGTTGTATTTTTTTTTTTCTTTTTTTTTGGTTTTTCAAGACAGGGTTTCTCTGTGTAGCCCTGGCTGTCCCAGAACTCACTCTGTAGACCAGGCTGGCCTCGAACTCAGAAATCCGCCTGCCTCTGCCTCCCAAGTGCTGGGATTAAAGGCGTGCGCCACCACTGCCCGGCTGCAGACTGTATTTTTAACAAACCTGTGCATTAATTCCCTCCCTTAATACAGCTTTGTGTGTAGAACCCAGACACTATCCCATGGCCTGGGAATACAGCAGTGAAAACAACTTATCCCAAACCGCTTATCCCTGTCAGCTGACAACCGACCTGGGAGGCAGGAAAACAATTAAGAGCATGTGGAGCTGAGACAAGGGTTAAGACAAACACAATTATGGAAGCTGGTAGTGGTGGTGGCCATGGTGGGGTCAAGAGAGGCCTCAGAGGGACCACCTGAGGGGACGGCAGAGTGTGCTTGCTGAGTCTGAAAAGGACAAGGACCTTCCTATGACTAAAGCCCAGGGCCTGAGGTCAGAACAAGAGAAAACAGAACTGGGGTGTGGGGTGCTACAGGAGGAGTCACAATTGTGTACATTTTTGATTTTTCTTTTCTTTTTTTGAGACTTGGTCTTAATTCACTATGCAGACTAGGCTGGCCTTGAACGGATACAGATCTACCTGCCTCCCATGCACCACCACAACCAGCCTGATTTTAAGTCAATGAAAGCCCCTGGAGCACAAGGTAGGAGCAGTTGACTCTGACAGACTCAGTACGTAGGAAGCGTTGCTGTGTGCCAGGCACTCTGCTAGATTATACACAACTGTGGGAGGGGTGGACGCTTTATCTGCAGATACTCTAAGTTCAGAGTCTGGTGTGGAAGGCATAATGAAAAGGATTAATTACAATAAGAAATAAATTAAGATAAACACACACACATATGGTTTGTTTTTTCATACATATGAGTGCTCTAATGCATGTATACCTGCATGTCAGAAGACGGCATCAATCCCAATAGAGATTGTCATGAGCCATTATCTGGTTGCTGGGGATTGAACTCATGACCTCTAGAAGAGCAGACAATGCTCTTAACTGCTGAGCCATCTCTCTAGCCCCCAATCACAATATATTTTGATAAATGTCATAGAAGTAAGACAAGGTTCAGAAAGATAAAAAACAAACAAACAGAAAATATCTGGATTTGCCTTTTTTTAATGTGCATGTGTAGGCCAGAGAACAACCTTGACCATCACCCTCAGAAACATTGGCTTAGCACTCAAGTAGGCAAGACTGGCTGGCAAGAAAGCTGAAGGGTTGCTCCTGCTTCCACTTCCTGCCACTGAACCCAATACTTTTTTTTAAGTGTGTTCTGAGGATTGAACTCGGGACTTGTGCGTGTGAGGTAAGCACATCACTGACTGCTCTCTCCACTGCTCTGTGGTCTTTCCTTGGAACTTACCTAACTTCTTGTTGGTCTACACTACAGGAGTGAGTGGAATGGAGGAATAAAGGAAGTATGGAGCAGAGAGAAGTGCTCCAGAAAAGATGACATTCAAGGAAGCAGAACTAACTCAGGACGACAGGTTGTAGCTCGGAGTTAGGGGTCTAACAAAGGCAGGGCCAGCTCCCACAGGAGTTCTACTGCCACTGCTTTACCATCACTGGTTAGGAGATCAACTCAGGAAGCTGCAGTCAGCGTCTAAGGAGCAGAATAAAATACACTGGGCTATGATGCCCATAGTAAAGGTAGCTTTGCCCTTTAAAAGTTGCTGGAGGTTGGCTAGGGATATTGGTTAACTGGGAGAAGCCTCAGGTCTGACCACCAGTACTGGAGCAGGGAAGCTCTTGGGGTGGGGCTGGTGACATGCCTGTAACTCTAGCACTCAGGAGACTGGGGTAGATGGTTCTTGAGGTTAAAATCAGCCTGGGGTAGATGGTTCTTGAGGTTAAAATCAGCCTGTGTTATATAGAATGAGACTCTGTCTCAAAACAATATATTTTGATTTTTAAAAAACATACATATATGTGTGCTCTAGGTTATAGCATAAAGTATATTTTTATCATGGTTGTTAGTAAAAATTGTTGAAGTTCAGTGCTTTAGACATAATAGGAGTAAACTTTAGGGCAATAGTAAACTACTGAAACATTTTAAAACTACAAAATGATATGGTAAGATCTGTGTGTTTGTATGTGTGTACATGTGAGGCTTGTATGCATGGTATAGTTTGTATTATTTGTGTCTGCAAAAGTTTCTCACGCAGTAACAGGGGAAGACAGGGATGGAACTCGGCATCCACAGATTTGACTAAGTCTAACTTAGATAAGAGAAGCCTACATCGTGTTTTATAAAGTGGTAACTGGAATGGCGGGCTGACTGCACAGTCTTCACTAACCAGTTGGCTCTGGTGATGCTAAGAGAAGAAACAATCAAGACTTGTTTCTGCCAAGCCTCAGACGTAGACACAGGGGACACCAAATAGAGCAAATCTGTGGTAGGGAATGAAGTTCATTTTGGGAAGTGTTTTAGTGAATGTGATTTCAAGCTGTTAAAGGAAGACTGAGTAATAGCTGTAGGTAAGTGGTAGAGTGCCTGCCCAACATACTCAAGGCCCTGGGTTCAAGTCTCAGTACTACAAAACAATGACTTTTTTTTTTTTTTTAAAAAGATGCTAAATAGCAAATGGATGGATATGTGGCTCTAGACCTCAGGAGAGAATTTGGAGACAGTTAATTGGGAAATGTTCCCAAAAGGGATCGGTGAAGCCATGGCAGTAATTAAGATGGCTCAGAGAGCTCATGTGGACAGAGGAGGTGTAAAGGATTAGGAGAGAATAAGGAATCTGGCAGTGATGACTAAGACAGTACATTCAGGGGACAGAGGGAATGGATCTCAGAAGCAGTAAGAAACAATGGGGTTTAGAAGACAGGAAAACCCTAACAAATAAATAAGCGATTCCAGATCCTTGGGAGACTAAGGCAGGACTGCATAAGTCCAAGAGTTCAAAGGCAGCTTGGAAAACACAGACTTGGTTGGGGAGAAAAAAAGGAAGACCCGATGAGATACCTCAACAAGGATGTGCAGAGAGCAAGTGAAAAGATGCTCAGAATCACAGACTTCAGAGCTACAAATTAAAGGAACCACCACACACCTGAGAGAGGGGGCCACGCCCCACAGGCCAATCAGGCAAAAGCTGGCAAGGTGGGCAGCAGTAAGAACTCTCATTTACAACAACACAACCCAGCTCTAGGGAGGGCCGTCTAAACAAGCTCTTACCATATGGCCTCACAGTCATGCTCCATGGTGTTTACTCAAGTGAGCTGAAAAATGTGTGTCCACACCAAATTCTGCACAAGGATATCACAGCATCCTTAGTTGCAAACTGTCAAAACTGGAAAGCAACCATGACATTGATCCCTGGGCAAAAGGATAAACGATGGTACATCCAGGCAAGGGAGTATTCAGCACTGGAGGGAAATGAGCAACAAGACACGACAGACATTACACGCCCGTGCATGCCCCTAGTGGAAGGCCAAGGCAAATGCCACTTCCAGCCACACCACATTCTAGCAAAGTAAAAATGTATGAAGACCATGGCCGCCAGTGGGGGGAAAGAGAAGGGAGGAACAGGAGAGAGAAGCACACAGGATCATCCCAGAGGTGGGGGTATTCTGTCTGACACGATCATGGTGGATACATGCCTTTATACACTTGGCAGAGCCCAGAGAATTGACAACCCCCACAGTGACCCCTCTTGTAAACAACAGGCTCTGAGTGACAGGTTGTGTGTGTGTGTGTGTGTGTGTGTGTGTGTGTGTGTGTGCTGGTAGTAGGGAAGCTGTGGGAAGTGAGGCAGGGGGCATATGAACATCTTCTGTTCCTTTAATTCTGCCGAGAACCTAAAACTGTCCTAATTTTTTTCCCTAGTAGGAAATGGTAAAATGCAGTCACCATGACAACAGGAAATGCAGCTACTGGCAGGACATCTGATGACCAGGGCTAGAGCCACCCAGAGCACTTCTCCATCTCCATCATTGGATAATCAAGCTGGGAAGAATCAAGGCTTCCCCCTTTCCTGTGCCTTGGACTCCGGTTCTGCTGTGTGCATGCATCTGCTTCCTACTGCGGTGGCCCCAAAACCTCCCCAGTGAGCTCCACTCCTCTAAATCCAGCATTCAGTTCTCTGTCCTCCACCTCAGCTTCCTGGGACAGCTTCACTGGTCTTCAAGAGACTCTGGCTTTCCTTCCTAACCATTCTTCTGACCCTCTTCACCTTCCTCATCTCTAACCATCCTGAGGTGCACAGAGAGCGAGCCCACCCGGTAGCATTAGAGTATATTCTGAGGACACTCAAAGGGGCATCCTAAGCTAGAACTCACTCCTCTTCGACTGCTAACCAGAACCTTCCTTTAGACGGCTAACAGGCGCCTCAAACTCGGCATTTCTAAAAAGATCTCTCCAAAATGTTGTTAGCTATCCTCGACTCAGTAGCAAATCCGTCCTTTCTGTTGCTCAGGTAAAAACCTTCGGGTTACCTGCAACTATTCTTTGTTTATGTTAAATCCAATATCAAACATTATTGGAGACAGACTGCCTTGGTTCATATTCTAGCTCAGCCACTGAGAAGCTGTTCTACACGGGGACATTGCTTACCCTCTCCTGGCTGTGGAATCACCTGCAAAGTGGGGTAACAACCTCATGTAGCTCATAATGCTGAAGGGAGCTAATGTCTGTAAAATGCCTCCAACATGCCAGCCATGCAGTGTGCAGCAGCATTCTTTCCCGAATTTCTCCATCTGGGAACAGCCACCCACAGCATGCACATGCTCTCTCAGCCTCCTACCAACAGGCTCCTTCACTACAAGCGCCTGCGCTGCGCTGCGCTGCACAACACTTCATCACACTGAGTTGTGCTGCCCAGCACTGCCCAGCATTCCACTACACAACACTGCACTACACTGCACTGTGCTATAGGACACAGCACTGCACAGCACTGCACTGTGTTGCGAGATACTACATGGCACTGCTCTACACCACACAGCACCGCACCACACAACACTGTACTGCACCACACAGCACCGCACCACACCACAGAGTGCTGCACCAGAGCGCTGCACCACAGAGCACTGCATCACCCAGCACTGCACTGCACCACACAGCACAGCACTGCACCACCCAGCACAGCACTGCACCACACAGCACTGCACTGCTCTATAAGTCACAGCACTGCTCTATACTGCACAGCACTGCACCACCCAGCACTGCTCTACACTGCAAAGCACTGCACTCTCCTTTCAACAAGCAGTATAGCAACTACAGTGACTGTCTTTAAAAGCTGCTAGAAAAAAAATCTTTTCAATTTGTTTGAAATTTTTCATAATAAAAATTTAGGAAAAAACCCCATAGGTCTAACCATCTTTTCTCTATTGTTAAGAGCCTCTAACTCTTCCCCCTCCAACAGAGAAAAAGCAAAAAGTCTACATCCGCCTTTTAGGTTCATCCTCAATTGCTCCCTCCCTGGGGCCTTTGGGCTGTGATCTTCCTGCATCCTTCCTTTCCAGTTGTCCCTGAAATGTCACATTTCCCAACTCTACCTCTTTGAATGATCTCCCACCCACCACCCTAAAGGTCCTATCATTACCTGACACACAGCCTCCCAAGCCATCAGTTCTGAGATGACTCAGTTAAACAGAACCCACATTCTACCTACTTATTCTAAAGGTGTGCATACTCTCCTTAAGAGGAAAGTAGCTCGACTAAAGGTACCACTGTCTATAGTGGCAGACATGACCTCTGATATGCACAGAAATGTTGACAAAGAAATCCCAAGCCAACCAACTAAACACACCCCAAACTGCAGCCAGACCCACAGAGGTTCTGAGTTGTCTGCAAACTATAACATCTGGGTTTCTGGTATCTGTTTTCAGTGTTAAAATTTCCAAAAAGCTATTATCCTATTGTCCACTTACTTAAAAAAATTCCTAACCAGTTTGAATCTGAAGGTAGGCTAGAGAACCAGGGAATGAGACCACGCCAAGACAAAGATGAAAAGCCTGCTTTGTCCTGGGCATCAGCGCCAACGGCTTCCCCACTCCAGTGGAGGGTGAGAGGAGGACAGGTGAGACACACGTTGATCTCACTGCAGCAACAAGATGGCACCAGCGACTCACACAATACTTAATCTAATCTGTATAGTCAGGGGCCATTCAAAACCCTCAGCCATCTTAGACTGAGGAACAATAGCTCAGAGAAATTGGTACTGAGCAGAGCCCAGATCCCCGAGCCAAAGTGGGTGGCTTATTTTGCTCCTAAGGAAGAAGCTGGGGCAATCTTAGAGAGCAGTCTAATGCCATTGACCCAGCATCACTATACTTGTGAAATTACTTCCCATGCCTGCCTTTCCATGAACCCCCCCCCCCCTTCCCGTCATGGCTTTGTGCTGGTGCGTCCCTTACCTGTGGACATAAAGAATGGGATTCGGAACTTGCCACTCAGCACGCGGGCCCGCAGATTTTGCAGTGTGCTTCCATCGAACGGCAGGGCGCCACACACAAGCACATAGAGGACAACTCCAAGACTCTGCAGCCCAAACAGAGAGTACGGACAGTTAATTGCATCAGAGGAAACAAAAGAGGCCATTAGTGTATGTGAAGATGATGGAACCAACTTGTCCTCTCTTTGTGATAGGAGTCATTGTCAAGGTCAACCGTCTTCAGAGCAGTTAACACTCTTCTTGGCTTCCAGACCTGAATCTAAGGTGAGATCCCAAACATTCCTCAGACCCAGCCTCTCGAGAAAGAGTGACCCTGCTGTTGGCACAGGCGCCATCTGCTCAGGCCCTCACAGGGTTCTTCTGCAGGTGCAAAGGGAGCAGCTGAAATCCAAGGCTCATGAGAGCTGGGTGCTGGTGAGTGCACGTGAACGTGCTCTGCACTCCCGCATGGCACAAAGTGTTCTCTGGCAGGATGGCTGTCGTCTGCAGAGGGCACAGGCGGTAAGAAGGTGACATACTCACCCATATGTCCACTTTGGGCCCGTCATATTCCTTCCCTTCGAAGAGCTCTGGTGCGGCATAGGGAGGGCTGCCACACCACGTCTTCAGCAGCTGCCCCGGAGTGAAGAGGTTGCTGAAGCCAAAGTCTAGAAAGGCAAGCAAACAATACTCATGTCAGCATCCCAGCAGACACTGATCTCTGGTTAGGGGAACGCAGGGCTGTA
Organism: Uromys caudimaculatus; assembly: GCA_028551405.1. Lineage (NCBI taxonomy): Eukaryota > Metazoa > Chordata > Mammalia > Rodentia > Muridae > Uromys > Uromys caudimaculatus. The sequence continues at coordinate 71,367,338 of CM052706.1, forward strand.
GGAATCTCCAGGCTGAAATAGCAAATTTTGCAAGTAGGTAGTGAGCCATTTGAGCTCACTGGGACTGTGTCAAGTGCAACACCTGCCTTGAACATATGTACCTGGAAAAGGAAGGGGAGGGATAGAGGAAAGGCAAAGGGAGGGGAGACCCATGCTGGAAAACTTTTTAATTGATGGACTCTACCCCAAACTACAGCCCCAGCCTCCCCGGCTGGCCTTGAATTCATGGCCCTCTTCCCACCATTTCCTCTGTGCTGGGATTACAGTCCCTGCAATAATCTGAAGGCTACATTTCTACCTACCCGGAGCCTCTTTCCCTTCTCCAACTCTCTTGCCCTCCAGTTGGCAGCTATGTCTCTTTCTGCCCTCTAAGCGGAACATTTCAGGAGAAGCAGACAGAGAGAGAAGTCAGATTGAATCAGTCAGCTTGGAGAGGGGTTTGAGCCTGAACAGCTAAATTGAAGCAGCCAGACAGAGCTCAGAAAGAACTTAGAAAGGGTGAGCTTATCCAACAGCAAGACTCAGAGGCTGAAAGCATTCTAGGCCTAGAATAGATTGTACTGAGGCTAGAAGGTTCCAGGACTAGGTTGGCAGACAGAGGCAGTAAGCCTCCAAGACAACATTTACATCAGGGGAATAATATTTTTACACGTGGGTGCATGCACAAGTCTGTATGGGTGCCCATAAAGGCCAAAAGAGGAAACCAGAGTTCTTGGAGTTGGCATTACAGCCTTTTTGAGAGCAGTCTCACATAGGTGCAGGGATTTGAACTCTGGTCCTCACAATGAAGCAGCAAGTGTTCTGAATTGATAAGCCATCTTTCCAGCCCTTATTCTTGCCTAACATCTTACCCTTTTCACCTTCTAAACTATTCATTCAGAGCTCAGTGACTACCACCCAAAATCAGATCCTGTTATCTCCTTGCTCCAAAAAAACAAAAACAAACAAAAAAACCCAAGAGGCGGCTCTCCTCTCTATTTTAGCACTGCCATTAAGATCCATCACAGCCAGCTCCACCCTACCCAGCTCTCCCACTTACTAATCTTCAGTACTAGAGGGCTTACATCCTGTGTTTATATGCCTTTCTTTATATACTTCCTGTCTGTGCCCAGCCTGTTCCTGTCTCTTCCACCTTTAAAATGTCATCCGTTTTCAAGGCACAGTCAAATATTACTTCCTGAATGAAGCTTTAGCTTATTTCCAGCAGAAAATATTGTACCAGTGGCTTCCTTGGGTTGTCAGAACCTTTTGTTTTCTCTCCACCATCCCAGTCACCACTCTGCCTTACATTGTTCTTAGCTGTATGATGTGTTCAAACACTCCTGACTACTGAGTGGAGGGAGGGAGGTTTCTCTGTTGTTGTCTCTGCACAGGGTCTTTGATATACAGTAGAAAGGTTCACAAATGTGAACCAGTAAAATTACTGTGTCAGTCCCTCCTGAACACTGACTGCCTTCTCACACTCCTGAGTCAATGGGCCACCTACTGGAACCCAAGCTGCTGAAGATAACTTACTGATCCCAAGGGGTTTAGTTCAGGGCCTGATTCAACCAAACCAGTGCCATTTGTCAATAGAAATAAACACCATGTTGTGAAATCTCTTAGATCACTGTGGTGGTTTGAATAAAAATGGCCTGCATTGGCCCACAGGGAGTGATACTATTAGGAGGTGTGGCCTTGTTGATGTGGGTGTGGTTTTGCTAGAGGAAGTGCATTACTAGGGGGTGGGGCTTTGAGGTCTCAGAAGTTAAAGTCACAGTAACTTCCTGCTGCCTGTGGACACAGATGTAAAATTCTCAGCTCTTTCTCTAGCTCCATGTCTACCTATGCTCTGCCATACTTCCTGCCATGGGGTTTATGGACTAAACCTATGAAGCTAGCCAACTAGATGTTTTCCTTTATAAGAGTTGCTGTGGTCATGGTGTCTCTTTACAGCAATAGAGCACTGACTAAGACAATTGACAAATTTCCCACCTTCTCTGTACTTCCCTGTGACTCTTGTCTTTACCTTTAGTGTGTGTGTGTGTGTGTGTGTGTGTTGTGTAATTCTTTCAGTTTTTAAAACATTTTACCTCCCTTAGAGAAATCTATGCTTTCTCTCTAGTTCCTTTAGAACTACTTAGAGTTGCTGAAGGAGACTTGTACAATGACACCAGCTGATATTCCAAAGTGGATGGAGGAAATCTCACAAGGCCTCACCTCTAGATGAAGAGCTGTATACAATTAATAGATGCTGAGAGAGAGAGAGAGAGAGAGAGAGAGAGAGAGAGAGAGAGAGAGAGAGACTTCTACAGAGATGAGGTTCCCAAGGGTTATCCATCTAATTCCAAGTGGTCAGAACTAACACACACCACCACCACCACCACCACCACCACCACCACCACCACCACCACCACCACCACCACCACGGGGAGGAGATAAATTGAGTAGGAAGGAGTGGGTGGATGTGAAAGGGACTGAAGAGATGAGCGGGTGGGAGAGCAATGATACAATACAGCACTCATGTTTCAAAAAGAAGTTTAAAAACGCTACTACGATTGTTTTCTGACTCATGATACTTAGCTTGTCTTCAAGCACAGTGAGTGTGTAAGAAACAGTGCTTATGGCCTGCCATGGTAACTCATATCTTTAATTCCAGCATTCTGGAAGCAGAGGCAGATAGGTTATCTGTGAATTTGAGGTCGGCTTAGTTTCCATTATGGGATCCAGGCCATCTAGGGCTTCATAGATCATGTCTCAAAAACAAACAGCAAATGCTGCTTCTGAACGAAACCATATGGAAAGCTATACCAACTGACTGGCTTGTTGGAGAGAGTCTCCCTATGGCCACATAGGTAGCCTAAGCTTACCTAGATCTTATAATGTAGTCCAGGCTGGCCTCTAACCCCAGATCCTCCTGCCTTGGCCTTCTGAGTGCTAGGACTAGAAGAATATACCATAAATCTTTTCAATGTCCAATTATACCTCACATCCTGCACACAGTGAGCATTGTCCACACTCTTCATAAGCAAGTATGATAAGTTACTAAAAATCCTAACAAACCCCAGACTTGATGGTACGAGCCTGTAACCCCAGCTAACTGGAGGCTAAGGGAGGAGGTCTCGAACTTTGAGGTTAACCCCGGGCAGCTCAGAGGAGACCCTGTCCCAGAATAAAGACACAAATAGGACTGGGCTCGGCAGTAGATTGCTCACTGGCATCACAAACAAGCAATGGGACACCTTTGGTAATGCTGTGAAAGATGATTTAAATGCCGTTTAAGTACCAAGCCTAGCAAAGGCAGGCCCAGCATCCTTCTTGACAACGGATCACTGTAAAGTGAGGTTTCCTTAGCAATGTGCTGGTGGCCCTTTACCTCACACCCCTCTCCATCACTGCCATGCATATGGTAAGCTAGGAGTATGGCTAGTTCAATGAGCATTTAACTTTAGCATGAGATGGTTTTGACCATTTAAATTATCCATGCAAGAGAAACCTCAACTTATTAACACACAGGAACACTGGAACTCATTTTGAAAACTTAGCTCCCTCTAACAAATACTTGAGGAGCTGAAAAAAAATGGGCTGGGGGAAATATGTGCTCTGGTTTCTTAGCTGCTTACCGTTGTGCGCGGCTTCTACACACTTCAAGCAGAGGGCTATTTTTCAGAATGGTTGGCAGTTTAGCAAAGTAGCAGGGAACACTGGGAAGTGTGGTTGAAGCAGGGGCGGGAAGAAGTGGGTGAGCAGCTTTTACTGTTTATAGGACAGACAACTGAAATAAACTAAATATCAACCAACTCGTGAGAGAAAACTAACAAAAATAAAGCAAAGACTAAAACAAGAATGGATTCTCACTGGCTTGGGTCAGAAATACCAACAAGATTTACAACAGCAGCAACAAGAAGCCACAGAGCCCGTGTTTGATCTGTTACTTTGTACCTAAAGAGTTATTACTTCTCTTCAGTAGGCTCCTCAAACACAGCGGCTCAGTTCCGACTCCTATTGTCTACTGCTGCATACCCCTCACACCTCCAACACAGGGCTCTAAGTGAATGCCTCCATCTCTTCACCCACTCATTCAACATCAGTGTCGGGAAGCCTTGCAGAAGATACAGCAGTAAGATAATCCCTACAGATGCACCAAAAGCACAAGGGATGACTCAAAAAGGAAGTAGAGGCTAGCGAGATGACTCAGCATGAAGCCTGCTTCCTGTGCAAGCCTGAGTTCAAATCTAAAGCACTCACTAAGAGGCTGCCTGTAGCCAACCTACATCTGCTGGGGGCTGGGCAGATCTAAGGCTTGTTGGTTGCCAGCCCGGCAGCAAGCAGGGTCACATTTCATCCTAAATCAAAAGAATATACCTTCTTCTCAGCACCTCATGGTACCTTCTCCAAAATTGACCATATAATCGGTCACAAAACAAACCTCCACAGATACAAGAAGATTGAAATAATCCCATGCCTCCTGTCAGATCACTACGGTTTTAAGGCTGGTCTTCCATGGCAACAATAACAACAGAAAGCCCACATACACATGGAAGCTGAACAATGCTCTCCTCAATGACAACTTGGTCAAGGAAGAAATAAAGAAAGAAATTAAAGACTTCCTTGAATTTAATGAAAACGAAAGTACAACATACCCAAACTTATGGGACACATTGAAAGCAGTGTTAAGAGGAAA
>CM052706.1:71372500-71538394 GCA_028551405.1 Uromys caudimaculatus
ATGGGTGGGAGGTGGAATTCCCTCATAGAGGTAGGGATGGGGAGGGGATAGGGGGCTTCCAAAGAGGAGACCCAGAAAAGGGGAAACATTGGAAATGTAAATAAAGTATCAAAAATAAAATTAAAAAAAGAAAAAAAAAGAATAAAACGGAGAGGGATAGAGCAGGACATCTGACAGCCTCTTAGTGGAGGTGCAAATGGGTGCATGTAGGTGCCATATATACACCACAAGCACCCATACATACAAAACCTAAAACAAATTCAAGATCGGACTTAGTTGATCTGGGAAGGCACAGGGAGAAAAGTGGACTGGAAACTGAAGGAGGAAGAAGGGAACATGATCAAGGACAGAGCCCACAGAACTAGCTTGCTAAGTGAGTTCAAGAGATCATGAAGGGACTGCCCTGGGTGTTGCAGGAGGCTTGTGGCACCACCCAGAATGCACAGCTGCATCAGGTAAGATGAACTCAGCTCTAAATGCTGGGAGCTGTGGGTCTCCCCTCCCTGCCCGCCTTGAGAAGTTCTGTAAGACGTGATAAAAGGACTCCGGAGATAATGAGCCATACTGTGGTTCTTGACACATTCTCAGCACAGCTCTACTCAGAAACTGCTTTTATTCTCAACAGCCTTAAGGAATGTAAAACAAATAAACAAACAAACAAACAACCCACATATTTTATAATTTCATCTAATTAAGGTGTATTAACAGTGGTTTTTGGTACATTCAGAGTTGGGTAACCAAGGCTGATTTTAGAGTATTTTATCACAGAAAGAAGCCCTCTCTGTACCAACCAGTAGTCACTCCCATTGCCCCAGCACCAGGCATCCACTCATCTACTTTCCATCACTGTGTGTGGACGTGGCTATTCTGAACATTTCCCAAGGGTGGAATCATAGAATTTATCATCTTTTATGACTGGTTTTTCTCATTATTGAAATGTTTTGAATGCACCCATTTGTAGCATCTATCATTAGTTGTTGTTATTGACTACAAGTCCACAGCACAGATACACCACGCTTTGTTTCCTGCCTCTTACAACAGTCTTCCCCTGATGGGCAGCCAGGCTGTCCCCACTTCCCACCCACATGTGACGCTGCTAGGAATTGCTTGTATGATTTTTGTATCAAAGTGCTCGGCGCTGTCCTGTTTATCAGTATTCTGTCCTAAAGGTGTGCAGAAGTATCTCACTGCAGTTTTAATTTGCATTTCTACACAACTACGGATGATAACAGTGCTGTATGTTTTTAAACACGGACTTGCTTGCTCAATCGGCTGGTCTTCAACTTGTACTCCTCTGGCCTCAGCCTCCTGGTAAAGATCATGCATTACCACAGCTGATAGGAGCAATGGGTACAGAACAGAAAAGCACCACTTACTCTTAAAGGTCGAGTGGGGAAAGTGATTACAGTAAAATTCTATTCAGGGGCTGCAGAGATGCTCAGGAGTTAAAAACACTTCCTGTCCTCCAGTGGAGCTGAGTTAGTTTCCCAGTGCCCATATGGCTTCTCATGACTGTCCATAACTACAGTTCCAGAAGATACAATGCCCTCTTCTGGCTTCTGTGGGCACTGAATGTACTTGTACGTGTTCATGAGAAAGCAAAGGGTGTGGGAAGAGATCTCAACAAAGGGACTCATAAACAGATAAGCACAAAAGACAAACTTTCTCAGTCAGGCAAGGCAGACATCCCAGTAAGAAGCTGGGCAAAAGGCTTGCTTCATATGATTAACACACGCCCAGTGTGGTGGTGTGTGTCTTGATGGAGGCAGATGGAGCTCTGTGAATTTAAGGCCTGCTTGGTTTACATGGTGAGTTCTCAGACAGCAGAGGCTATATAGTGAGGCCCTGTCTCCAAAAACCAAAAAGAAAAACAAACAAACAAAAACAACCCCCCATATGATTAACACATACTAATTAAAAACCCACAGGTGCTGGGCATGGTGGAACATACTTTTAACCCCAGTACTCTGGAAGCAGAGACAGGTAGATCTCTGTGAATTCAAGACCAGCCTGGTCTACAAAGTTAGTCCCAGGACAGCCAGAGCTACACAGTGAGACCCTGTCTTAAAAACATCACCACCACCACCACCAGCAGCCATTACCCATCGCCATACTGACAAAGACCAAAAATTATGGTAACACTAAGCACTGGAGAGAACAGGCCATGCACTTGGCGTACTCAAGTAGAAAGTGTAAGAGGCACACCATGAGCCCACACTCTTACTCTTAAATGTGTGGTCTTATATGTTTGAGAAAGTACACGGACATCTGATAGCACGCCAGCATACTTAGGGACATCTACTACAGCTGCTAGATCCCTAAACTGAAACCATCGACACCATTATCAACAGAAAAATAACTTGTGGCCTACTCATGTCAAAGAGTACTGTATAAAAATTAAAATGAATAAGCGAGAGCAATATAAATATGATAAACTTCACAAATATACTGGTGTATGAAATAAGACACATAGCAAAACCAACGATTCCATCATTCTACCCACCTATAACTAAAACCAAGCAAAACTGGCAGGGCGTGGTGGCACACATGTATAATCCCAGCAACCAAAAACCTGACGCCAACTGAGCTACATGGCAAGTTCAAAGTCAGCCTGGACTATATATATAACAAGTTTGAGGCAAGCCTGGGCTACAAAGTAAGACACTGTCTCACAATAAAAGCTAACAAAAAAACACTACTTTTATTTATCTATTTTTTTTTAAACATTTACCTTCTTTCTTTCAGCATGTCTAGCTTAAAGTATCAAGTAAAATGGACAGCCAGAAGAAAAAAGAAAACTCAAGATAGAGTTTTAAAAAAAAAAAACAAATTAGATAACTAAAAGTGGATGGAATTTTGGCAGAACTTTCAGAGAATCTTAGCTAAAATTTCTTAAAAACATTTTTCTGACTATACTTTTTAAGTCATGCATGATATCCTTGTAGTCAGTAGAAAGCACAGCCCGGCCACTCTGCAAAAGCATAGGTTCTGTGCTAGAAAAGGTCCCTGTGTCCCCAGAACACCTGGTCTCCTGAAGACATGGGGTGCCAGGGTGTGTCTCTCTGTGGCTGGGGTCACTGGACAGTGACCTTAGCTTATCTCTGCTGTTACGGCTGAAAGGCATGCATGGCCCAGGATGGAGAATACCAGAGACTAAACTCGGGTGAAATGTAAGGAGACAGAAGATGCTCACCCCAGTGAAACCATACAGGCCACAGACAAACGAGCAGAGAAGAGACTCAGGGATAAGATCACAAGGGCAAGTAAACACTTGTAGTTGCAGAGCATCCTAAAACTGAAGCCAATGCCATGAAGGAGGCTTTGGATATGGAAGGGGTCCGTATTCGCGCAGTAATTTAGGGTAAATCAAGTAAATCTTGCTACCTTTACTTGTACATTGCTTTGCATGCAATATGACACAGGGTGCATCCTGGGCAAGATACTTGATGTGACATAAAGGGAAAAGCAATAACTGTAGATATGCTGATTGTATACAGAACGCAAGCCCTGGGAAGAAATGATTTCAGTATGACCAGTGTCTGAGAGGGACGGTTATATCTGTAATGTTTAGAAATCTTTCATTTAAACTTCCAAGGGTAAGCACACATGAATCTACAATTAACTATGTTCTTTTAAATATACACATGTGAAAATATCACTTTTTGGGTGGGATATTGAGACCAGGTTGGCCAATTTTCAATTCTTCTGCCTCAGTCTCCCACATGTTAGGATTACATGTGAGTACCACATGGCCAGCTCAAAGCATCATCTTGAATAATAAATGGAGACAGCCGGCAGTACTTCTCAGAACTGGTTCTAGTGTCAATGAAAGAAGCCAACATTCTTTACCGTTTATTACCATAATTAGGGAAAGATTTATACCTAAGAAATCAAAGTCATAACAGAAAAAAAAAAAACAGTAAGGGCTAGTGAGATGGCTCATTCAGTAAATGCTTGCTATGCAAGCAAGGGGACCTGAGTTTGATTCCCCAAAGCTGAATGTAATGACAAATGTTTCTAAATCCAGTGATGGGGAGAAGGAGGCAGGTGTCAAAGCGTGCTGGCCAGGCATCCCTGCTTAATCGGGGAGTAACAGGTTCCAGTAAGAGACCCTGTTTTCATAGGAGGCCAGCAGGATAACACTTAAACAATACCCAATGAAATTCTCTGGCTTACATGTACACACAAATACATGGCCACTTGCACACACATGAACGTGTACAGATGTGTGTGGGCACACACAAAGGAAACTGATTACACTGGATACTCACCCGACACAACAGAAGCCATGTGGGTGGGACAGTTCTCTTTATGTGGTCTATTTATTTCTCCACTCCTAAGCAACTCAATGTAATTTGTTAAGTCTCTTTTCCAACCCCCAACACCCCAGTTACTTAGCATTTGTCTGTGGGCTCAAAAGGCAATTTACATCCTTTTCTCTTAATACAAAGCAAAAGACTAATTTGAACCCTATGTTCATGGTCTAGGATGGTTTAAATACCAGAGGTTGCTATTGATTTTGAGCCTTGAAATTCTTTGTTCTAGGCAAGATGAGGCGCCTCAGGCTATATAAGGTAGTGATACTGTATCCTAAAATAAGCGTATCATTAGCTGGGTATGTGAAACATGGTGGGAAAAGAGAGGAGGGCTGGTGGCACTAATTTAAAAATTGGGACAATTCCAAGAGCAAATTTTCTTGTTCGGTCCACCACTTCAGAGCAATAACAAGGACGTCTTTCCTGGTTGACCAAGGAACAATCCAAAGCAGATGTGAACAGATGGGGCAGAACCTTCAGCTAGTGCCAGTGTTCTCAGTGCTCCCAAAGCAATGCAACTGACAGCCAAACCTTCTGGAGACCTAGGCTTCCCCCCCGCCCCCGCTAATGTGTGTGTGTGTGTGTGTGTGTGTGTGTGTGTGTGTGTGTGTGTGTGTACATACACACACATGTATGTATGTATGTATGTATGCATGCACACATACACAGAGGGAAAGATTTAAGGTCTACAGACTCACCAAAGGTGATAAATATAAAGATTTACTAAAGAAATCAGTCATGACGTAAAAAAACATATATTACATATATTATATACTATACTATACTTAATATATATACATATATGTATATTAGCATAGCTTGGGAGACAAAGCGAAGGACAAGTAAACTGGAAATATATCCATATTTCCAAGTGTCCATCCTCACTAGGAAGCATTGTGGCAAGATTCCTCATTCTGTCAAAGCTGTAACCTTCTGAAGACAACACTTACAACCAGGGACAAACATCCCAAAGCAGAGTTAACTCTGGCCCTTGTCTGATTTCTCCATGGACTTACAGGGAAAAGGGGTGTGCTTGTTTGAGATGACTCGAAAATAATAAAGACCAAAATAAGTGGAAAAAAATTCTATAAATAAGAACTGGGGTGTTCGCCAGGCTGCTAACATGACACACAGCACAGAAAGAGAACTAGTTCTGTAAGTCACCTACAATACTACTAAGGATTGGCTGTTGTTATTACTTTTTTAATGAATAAAATAACAGAAGGCAGTGTGGATCTCAGGATCACACACAGCACTGACAAAGGGTGAATTTGAAATCTTTCAGGAATCAATGAGTTCACAGTGAAGAAAAGTTTGGGGAATCCTCAGTATTTAGCATTTGCTCCACCCCCTGGCTGAACTTCCTGACTAGAAGCTAATAAAGAAGTAATAAGAAATTCATAGCCTGAAACACACATTCAGGGAAAATCCCTTCATGGGAAAATGGCATTTACGATGAAGAACTTACGGGGTTTTCCCAACATACATTAGCAGGTGGGATCACAGAATTTGTTACTATGAGAGGAATAAGCCAATCTCAACACTCCGCAGAGCAAAACTGAAAAGCCCCAACAGAAGTCTCCATGTTTAAATGAGTCAATTTTAAAAGGTGCTGTCATCAGACAGTTTCTATAAGACATGCAGACAATACCCACTGGAACTGTTAGGGATAGTAACATGCATGTCGTAGTCAGAATTCTAAATCACACCAAATTAGAGCCAGAAAGGTCCACTCAGTGTGTGCCTAATACTTGCAGCTGAGCATATTACTCAGAAGTTTTAGTACACCGTTTATAGAGCACAATGAACAAAGACCTCTTTCAATTTTAAACAGAACCTAATGATACCAAATGGAAACCCAGTATTTAAATACAGTAGTTTTCAAATTAAAAATTAAGGGCCAGGCATGATGGCACACACCTTTAATCTCAGCACTCAGGAGGCAGAGGCAGGTGGCTCTCTGTAAATTGAAGGGAAGCCATTACAACTTAGTGAGACCATGTTCCAAAACAACATCAAACCCAGCCAGCCAGCCAAACAAACCACACAAAACTATGAAGCCAGGGAGATGGCTCTCAGTGGCTGATTGAGCAAGCTTGGTAACTTGAGTTTGGTCCCTGGAAACCACTCTCTCCCTCTCCCATGCAGATTCTGGTCTAATGGGGACTTCATGAAATAGCAGTCTTATACACTTTATAAAAAATATTCTCTTTTCGTTGCTGTTGTTTTGAGACAGAGTCTCCCTATATCCCTCTAACTGCCCTAGAACTCACTATATAGACCAGGCTGGCCTCCAACTAACAGAGATTTCCCTGCTACTACTGCTTCCCAAGTGCTGGGATTAAAGGTATATGCCACCATGCCTAATGACATCCATTTATTCATAAATTACTTTGTTATTTGTGTATGTGTGTGTGTGTGTGTGTGTCCAAGCATGAATGCAAGTGCAAGCACTTTAAGTGTCTGGCAAATTTTACACAATACACCCCAGACATCCTTTATGTTAGAGTGATGGGCACGTCAGTCCTTTCCAATGCTAACTGTAGCTGAGGAGCCAGAGACTACATTGAAGAATTAGTGAAGCACAGTCTAGGATAGACTTAGGGAAGACCATACTGCATTTATGTTGTCTAATAAAGTCAGCAATACTCTAAACAGATAAGCTATCAACGTCCTTGCAAAGCATCCCGGATCAGAAACAGCTGCTCAGTATCTTTGCTCTTCCTTCACTTATTCTTTGATTGCTTGAGAGTTCTGCAATTTTCATAAGACTGAGATTTTTTATTAGTCTTAGGTATTGGTATTATCTAGACTAGGAAGTACCACTTTTTATCTGATGAGTTCACATAAGTTTCTATAGGAGTGAGTGTGTGTTTGTCCTTGGTCAGGAAATGCAGCGAGACTCGGTAAACTCGAATCCTCACCGGCCTATGTTTTATTAAATGCTGTGTCCCATGTGGTCCCAGAGACAACACAGTCTGAAAGCTAGAGATGCCCTTTGGGTGGGTGGGAGGCACAAGCACGTGAGCACCCCATCCAACCCTCAGCTCAGTCCCCCTCTCCCAGGAGCAGAGGCAAAGGTCAAGCTTAGGCTCCTGTTCCCATGGATCTTTGTCGGAAGGTCTCAAAGCAAAAGCTTCCATATTCTTGCTGCCTCTGTGCCTTTTTCTTTTTCTCTTTTAAACCCTCCAATCTCCCTCATTTTCTAATTATCTCCCAAATGAGGCTCCTGCAATCAATAGCTATCAGTACAGGAATCCCAGAGACTAAAGAAAAGAACAAGCATCAGTATACACGACGAATCTGCAGTTGGGGAAGAAATGACCCTCGATTCTCTAGTGTGTATGTTTACATATCCTCAGGAGCACATTTCAGTTTGGCAGCAGTTAGAAAGCCTATAAGCTAAATCGACTTCACTTTTCTGGAATGTCAACTATCTCCAACATTAGCTGTTGATAATTTTCACATTAAAGCAGATATAGAGATGACACGGAGTAGAGTAGTGCATGAAGCATGGGATTAAGGTCATAAGGTTTATGTGAAAGGTCATTTCAGGGGATGCTATCACTCCTGACTCACCCCAGCCCATTGTCTTCCTTTCCCTCTACTGTGTGGGGACCACAGTGGAAAGATCTGACAAGCAGTTCTGCACTGGCAGAGTAGCTACTGTGAGGCCTTCTAATACACAGTGATTCTAGACACCTCACTTACAATAGAAAACTACAACTGGCAAAAACCAATGTTCCAATTTTAACTTTACACTCTCTCCATATAAAATATATATTTATTCATATAAATACATATAGATACATATATACATATATCTCTTAAATACTTTTGAATAAAAGAATTTTGATATTTCATACAGAGTTCTAGTCTTAGGAGCAAAATTTAGGAGATATGATTTTAATTTAAAAATTTATCTACGTATGTAAATGTATCTCTGTGCTTGAGGAGAGTAGTGCCCTCAGAGGCCAGAAGAGGGTTTCAGATTCCCTACAGATGGAGCAGTTAACAATTGTAAACCACTCAATACAAGTGTAACAACCAAACATGTGTCATTTGCAAAAGCACTACACACCTTTAACTTCTAGGCCATCTCTCTGATCCCCAGAAGAGATAATTTTTCAGGATATTTTACTACTATTTGTATTATTTATTAAAATTAATTTCCACCTGTTGTGTGCATACATGTAGGTGCATGCACCTATGTGCTTGTGGGAAGCCAAAGAGTGATTTCCCCAAAGCCAGAGGTACAGGTGTGAGCCAGGTTTGTTACGTGACTGCTGGGATCCGGACTCTAGTCCTCATGGTTGCATGGCAGGCATTCTTAACCAGTGAACCATCTCTCCAGCTTCCACTTTTTCAGATTTTATTTTCCAACCACTTAGCATGCACCAGAGTTACTTAGTACCTTCTACATGAGTGTTACTGCCATTCCAGGGACACAGCAAAAGTTAGGGTCAGTTATGACCTGAATTTAGGAGGTCACAATGGTCTTCTCTGGCTCTCAACTTCCCGGCCTGTCAGCCTGGAAGGTGTGAAGGATAACCCAAATAAAGTGCTGGGTCAGGGATAAGGAATGGACTGACGGATGAATACTGCATAAGGACAGCCGGGCAGTCCCGATCACAGCACAGAGCAGCCGTTCTCAGAAACCCAAGGTTTGCACCCTCTGAATTCTCTTGTGGATTGCAGAAGGTCAGGTGCTCACTCACAAAGTGTTTTGATTTTTAATAAACACCACTCTCTCAATCTCACTGCACCGAGGCCCGAACTTTCCACTGTCTCTTAAAGCCATGCACTCTGGAAACCCTTCCCAAACGGCTGGCTTTTCTGAAGGTCCATGATGTCTCCTGACTGCCAACTAAAACAATAACACAGGAGTGGAAACTGTCTCGTGGAGCCCATTCTGGGAGTGGACATTTAAAGGGGAAAGTTTCCAACTTCCTTTGGTTAAAGAAAATAAGTTTCCACAATTTTCAAAACATTCTCCTAATGTCTGGAACTTGAAAGCTCTTTTCTTTAGGGAGTAAGTCAGCTATGTTTAATTTTTTTTTTTTCCTTTTCTTTTTAAACAACATAGACAACATCTCATTACTTAATCTTTGAGAACAAGACTTAAATGGCTTTCAAAGAGCAGTGTATTGCCCATTAACAAGAACATACCATTTACTGTTGATGGTTAAACATAACTTCTATTGCAAACAATTATTTGATACGAAGTTCCTTCTCCATGGCTCAGATACCCCACTGCTAATGTGTTCTGGAGATTCTCTGCTTCTTCCTGGTTTGCCCTTTCCTGCTTTCACGTGTCTGTGACCACCATCCTCATGTCTTACCACTCTAGTGTTTTTAACTGGTCCTATTATCTTCTTGCTCTTCTTTCTCCCCAAATCTTTTTCTATTTATAGTGAAGTTACTTTATTATGTCTTAATAATCAAGCAATTTCATAGTTTAGTGAAGAAAAACAAATCCTCCTCTTTCTTATACACTGTTCCCATACCATTTTTTAAAAATGTATTCCATATGGTCACATGCATCCACATGTGCTATGGCACACATACAGAGCTTGGGACTTCTGGGAGTCGGTTCTTTTCTTCTACCTAGTTTTTGAGGCAGAGTCTCTTGATTCAGCTATGCTGTGAACTGCAGGCTTGCTGACCTACTAGCTTTCCAATGATTCTCGTGTTTCTGCCTCCAATCTCACCAAAGAAATCCCAGGATCAAAGATATGACCCATCCCATAGCTTGTCTGCAAATGTGCCATGCACATTCTACTACACTTGGGTCTCAGCTTCCCAGTAGAACAAAACAAAATCCCACATCCTGGCATGTGCAACTGGCCCTGGCCATTCCTGCTACCCTAACTCCGTCCACTCTCCTTTTTAGCCCTGACCATGCTGACCTTCTCCCTCCTCTCTGGCTTTGCATTATCTTCCTTCAGCCTGGAAGGCTTTGCCTATCCTGATTAAATCAGTCGATCACATTACTCAGATTGCATCTTTCTTTTATTAAGAGTTGTGTGTCTCTCCTCATCAGAATGATATAGAAAGGGAGAGTTTCCTCTGCTGCTGCATCCCCAGAACCTCAACCAGTGAGCACACAGTAGGCAGCTTACCGTATTTGCTGACAAAGCCTCTGCCAATCTCTCCTCTACACTGTTGACCCCACCATCCTTCATGCCTTACCTGAAATGCTATGTCCTGAGTAAGGCATTATGTCTTTATGAGCATTAGCATGAAGTTTGAATCAGGAAAGCTATTGAGGATCTTTTTTTCTTTACAGTGTCCAGGTATCTTTATTTAAATGATGAGTGACAGCTTATGATCAGTACCAGCACTTAACTTCATCTTCCCTCCATCCCTTTGTGCCTTCTAACCCTCCTCAGTAAATGCGAACTTCATCCCAAAGCCATGGTGGCATAGCCTCCAAGTTCTCTTGGTCTATCTCTTTCCCCCTCTCTGCTCCCTACATCCATTAGCAGGGATACTGCCCCAGTCTAAAATGCATGGGATAGCCATAACAGAAATCTCTAGAGGGAAAGACTTCATCCTCAGGAAAAGGGACCTAAGAGTAGAGCATGGTGAAATAAGGGCTCCTGGAGTCTGAGGCACCAAAATGGGGGCCCTGTGGCAGAGGAAAGAACACAGACCGCCCGTAGGATAGGAGACCTGCGCCTCAGACTCCTCTCTTGGGAACAGTCAAGGCTTGGTCATTTGCCCTGCAGAGCCATGTTCCCACATCCCCCTCATAGACTTCTCCATGCTTTTCTATTTCTTCTCTGTGCCTGCACTAGGGTCTCTGCTGTGCAAATCTCCCGAAGGTTCTCGTTCTTGGCTTTTCCACCCACTTCTCCAGCAGGGGCCTGCAGTCAAATGTTCCTAAAGCTGAGCTGCAGGACCTCAAAGCAGTGGATGGTTATTTAGCTGAATACCTTTCCAAAGAGAATGCCCGGGGTGAGCTCTACCTTGGTCTGGATGTGCCCTACAGTACTTCTCTTCTGCTGTAGGGACCTGGCAAGCTGTTCTAGTTCTTTCTGCAGGACTTTCATGTCCTGACACTCCTTGGGACTGGATTCCACGGTCTCCAACTTCACAGCTCTGAGGTGGACAGTACAGGGCCCAGAGAAGAGATCTTCTGAGTTGCTCCCCATTCCAACTCCTGCATGCAACTCAGGCCTCAGTCTCCAGGTCAGTTTAGGGTATGAGGCTCAGGCCAATTTGAGGCCCACAATATGTGATTCCTCCACAGAACTCACATGTCATGGGATATGGAAAGATCACCTCCAAACCTGGCCCAACCTCTGGTCCAATTCCAGGCCCACCTGGAGGGCCTTGGAAGCTTAGCCATGTCTGAGGGTACACACCGCCTGGCTCCAGCCCTTCTGACTCCATCACTCCCACCTGGTAGGGATGAGAAGGCAAAGTCTAAAGCCATGTGTCTAGCCATGGGGAAGAATGGGTACCTCAGGCAGAGGTCTGATTACTGAGGTTCTTGTACATGGTAGGTCTGTGCTAACAAGGTGGGGTGAGACAGCAAACAGAGCATGCTTACAGATCCTGTACATTTCCAGTAAGCTGGAGTTTTATACACAAGAGTGTGTTCTTCAGCCTATGGAAGTATATGGTGATTACACCGCATCACTAATGGGTGGGAACATAGCTTTGTCACGTGATCTATAATTCGGCAGCTGAAGAGATTAAACACTATCAGTCAGGGATGATCCCCACCATGTGTTGTGGATTGAAAGTTAGGCTGCGCTCCCTTCCTCTATTTGCTTCATTACAGAATCACACACATCTGAAACATGGAAACTGAAGGGCTAAAAGCTAAGCATCCCCTCCTTTCCCCAGCAGTGGGTACATGAAGATGTCTGCATGGACCCGGTCATAAATCCATTTTGGAAGTGAAAACCGCTGGAAGATGAAAGGGTTCTCATGTTTTTGGAACACAATGTATTTACATATATGAAGACATTGAGTGATATACGGGAAAGGCCCTGTGTGGCACAACTCTGGTATTATCTAACTGCCAGTGCTCTGAATGTCTGGGGCCCCAGAGAACCTCGTATCCTTATGGGCAGGGGTCACTTTTCCTGTTCTGCTTGCTGCTGAGCCATCTGAACAAGGAGCCTTTGGAGACAATGGCCGAGGCCCCAGCTGACCCAGCAGATCCTCAGCTCCAGATCTCACAACTTTGCCTGCAGATGCTGGAGCCTCACTCACAACAAACCCCACTGAAGATAATCTGCAGAAGACAGCTTTGTTACTGCTACTAACAAGAATTTCTAAACTCTACAACCAGGAAAAAAAAAGAACTATATAGTGAATTTTTCTCTCTAGAACTAGATAAATAAAAATGAATTGACATAAAAAACTGTGAAGTATAGAATTACAGTTGACTCTTCTGATCGCTATTCACATGTCTACCCTCATGCTGAGGGACCACATTCTTCACCAGGGCTAGCACTAGACTAACATGGATATGTAGGACAGCTTATGTAGTAAGCTATCTGTAGTACCAACTACTAAACATGTATTGCACAGGAAGTCCCTCAAAAAGGAATATAATTCAAACAAAACCAGAACTTACTCATCTTCCACAGGAACACAATGTATTTGAGATAGGCTCCTACTCTGTGGTCTTTACTGGCCTCATATTCATTAGATGGCTAAGGGTCACCTTGAATTCACAGCAATTCTCCTGCCTCTGTGTTCAAGTGTTAACGATACGAACAACTTCAGTGTGGTGGATCCCAGTAGGCAGAGGCAGGCAAGCCTGGTCTACATATAGGCCCAGGCCAGCCAGGACCATACAGTGAGACCCTGTCCCCCAAATTTTTTCCTTTTATAACTATTTATTTATTGGGGAGAGCAACACATGTATGGTGTGTCCATGGAGATCAGAGGACAGCTAATTTGCCAGAGTCAGTTTCCTCCTTCCAACACATGGGTGCTGGGGATGGAACATAGGCCATCAAACCTGGCAGCAAATACCTTTAGTAGCTGAGCTACCAGAATGCTTTTAAAACAAAAATAATCTTGGTTAAATAACTGGCATAAAAATGTTAATTGCTCACATTTCATATTTAAAATTTTTATTAGCTCCAAAATAAGTTGCTCCTTAACACACATAACTTAAAGATGAGGGACAAGACTGAGGATTGAACTCAGAACCTAACTGGTACTTACTAGGTAAGCATTATGGAGCTGAGCAGGCCCACCACTTTTCATTTTTGAGATAGGTCTCAAAAAGTTGCCCAGGCTGGCCTCAAACTTAAAATTCTCCTACCTTCGCCTCACTAGTGGCTGTGGTAGGTGTCCTAGGACTGATTACACTCTTTTCCCCAGGCAGAGATGGTGGTGTATGCCAACACCATAACCTATCTAGAGACAGAGATGGTGGTGTGCCTACACCATAACCTATCTAGAGACAGAGATGGTGGTGTGCCTACACCATAACCTATCTAGAGACAGAGATGGTGGTGTATGCCTACACTATAACCTAGCTAGAGACTGAAATAGGAGGATCTTGAGTTGGAGGCCAGCCTCAGCTATATAAAAAGACTCTTTCTTACACTTACACACACACACACACACACACACACACACACACCCCATAAAGCTCATTTTCTCTCTTGTAAATATATGTCTTTCATATACAGTGGCTTCTTCTTAAGTTTCTACTATGGTATCCAAAATGACCACTGACAAGAGCGTGGCTCTAATAGTTGCTTTAAGCTCTTAGAAATAAAGTTGACTTCATTACTCCTCCCCAGGCCACTCTGCATAGTCTGGTTCTGGTTCTTTTGGACTCCGGTAAAGGCGTTTCCCTGTGGTCTTTTACATTCAAGGAAGATAGGGCAAGTGCAAATGGGAAAGAATCCCATCTAATACATGTACAAACACCCCAGCTCAAGCCGTGACTGAGAAACCACGTAATGACAGCACGCAAAAGAAAAAGCGCATGAGCAGTCACCCAAAGATAAACTTTGGGCATTGTAGCAGACATGAACTACAGTCCCAATTTAGTCTTTGTTTTGCTTTGAAAACAAATACTAAAAATGTAAACATTTAAAAAGAACTTGAAAACCATGCCAAAATCTATGTGTTAGAGCACAGAGGGTGCAAGGGCTGGCTGCCAGCGCCCCGGCAACGTCCACTGACATACCAGCAGGTAGGCTGGTACTGACACTGCTTGGATTTGTTTAAATTACTTATAAAAATTTTTTAAATCACCTTCCACTAATATTTCAGTAATTTTAGTCACAATTATCAATGACCTTTGCTTTTATTCTTGGTTTCTCCAGAAAAACTAAGTGACATAGAAAATTTCCTTAATTTAATCAGAATGACCCTAAAGTAAAAATCATGAACCAAGCATAAAAACAGCACAACACAAAAAAAACACAACACAACACACACACAAAAAAAATACTTTAAACTTAGGTCATATATGCAGAATAAAACTATAACATATAAGGAAGGGCTTTCTTTAACTATTTAATAATCTGATGGCAATGGGGATGGCTCTGTGATGGCTTGTGTCCTCCAAGCCATCCACGTGCCAAGCACCCCCACCCTTGTGAATGTCAAAGGAGCTTTCTGTGGGCGTGACCAAGGTAACATTCGGTAACTCTGGAGGTAGTCTTGGATTATCTGATGTAATGACAGGGCCCCTTATAGTACCAGGAATCAGGAGGAACAGAGTCACCACAATGGAACCATGAGGTTGGTGAAGTGCCATGAAGATGGGGCCTACGCCAAGAAAGGCAGGTTCCCTCTACAAGGTAAAAAAGGCAAGAATCTGGGCTTTTCCTCTAGGTCCTCAGGAACCAGGCCTGCTACCAGATGTTTTAGATTCCTAACCTCCAGAGCTGACTTAGAACACCATCGTACTCGCTGCCATGGAGTTTGTGCTAATTTGTTTCACCAACAGTAGAGGCTAAGAGGCCTGTTGCACTGCACTTTTACAAGACTGGGTCTTGCAGTGTATTCAGTCTTCAAGTCAAGATCCTCCCCCCACTCTCTCGTGTCACATGTCTAAGTTCTGTGAGCTTCAGTATATACTGTTTACAATTAGTTTCATTGAAGCTACAAAAAAAAAATCTACAAAAGAGGGTTTGAATTGCCAGGTCTTTCCACATTACCTAATTCTATGGGAACAGCCAAAACTGACATGAAGACAAAGGAAAATCATGGTTTCATGCTAAGTAATGTCCTTTGACAGGTTAAGGCAGGATGAGTCAGAGTACCTGGCTTAGTCTCAAGCCAAAAAGAAAACCTTTGACTCTTGCCTGCTGTGTCATGCCAAGACTCAACACAGTGGTAGACTATGCAAGTTTCAGAACACAAGTACAGCTGTCAGTCTGAGACAGGATAGAGACGAGCTATTCCAAGGACTTAAAAGGGGATAGGTCTGCCCCTAAGAGACAGAAGCACCACAGCTGGCAGCAGCTTGCTCAGGTACTTTGACCTGGAACAAGATATAAATCTGAACTCTGAAATCTGCCCTGCTTAAAGGGAATTCTGAGAAGAGCTTTTGATTCCTTGGCTTTGCAAGGCAGTCATAGTCAAACAATACTTCAATTTTCATCATGAACTACTTGATTTTCCTCTGGGAGATAAGGGACATACAATGTCCCTTATTATTAGAAACTGTCAAAGAACAAAAAAAAAAAAAAAAATACCTATTTTCTATTTATAGTTGCTATACACTCTCTGTCTGCTAATCAGTAGGAGATGGACTTGTATCTCTCAGGCAAATGCTGATAGGTCAGAGCAACAAGTGTAAGCCAGTAAGAAAGAAATGTAGAAGTTAGTTGGGCAGAGTAGTGGAATATGATAAGGGTGTGAACTGAAATAAAAATAGGTTAAAGCTGGCTGAGTAGCGCGTACAGTGGATTATTAGAGCTGGAAGCATGTACCCATGTATGTAGGAGAGGAAATTGCTCACAACAATCTGAGTAGCTCCTAAGCCCACCTTTTTTCACCTTAAGAGAGAAAGCAGCTTTAAATAAACATTACAGTCTGCTTGGAGCACTGTAGGATCTATTCTTACAAACCCTCCTAAAGCACAGCCTATGGAGTGGGCAAGGGCTGTGTCTGTGGTGGCACAAACCAGCCTCGGCAGGAGAAGCTGAGCACATCACTTCAGAGGCTCTCCTTCCTACTGAAAAACATTTTTATTACTCATTATTTACAAAGGATTTATCAAAGTAATAGAATTTGAAATACTACCTTTTCCTTTCTTCATAAAGAGATCCTGTAAATACTGTATTTTTTAATGTGCTTTGGAAGTTTATTAATTTTCAGATTATTAAGACAAAGTGTTGGGTTGGGGATTTAGCTCAGTGTAGAGCACTTGCCTAGCAAGCGCAAGGCCCCGGGTTAGGTCCTCAGCTCAAAAAAAAAAGCAAAGTGTCCTCAGCATGAACAAGCCCCAGCTCTAATTTTTTAAAATAAGACTAAACTGCCCCTATTTTAACCCCTGCCCCTGTCTTCAGCACACACATTTGCTCACACACCTCACCTGCTATTTTGATATTCAGATTAGCATCCAGAAGCAAATTTTCGGCTTTTAAATCACGATGAACGATATTCCGACAATGACAAAAATACACAGCCGTGACGATCTGTTTGAACTTTCGCCGAGCTTCCTTCTCTGCCATTCTTCCGTGGGCCACCAAGTGGTCTGTGGTGAACAAGAGCAGAGTCAGTACCCACCCAAGATGCTGGCATAGCCCTACAGGCAGCTTAAGGAGGCAAGTGAGTATCCATCAGACAACAGAGTTAAAAAGTGAACAGAGGGGCTTGAGAGATGGCTCAGCAGCACGCATGATGGCTCAGAGGCATCTTTAATCCAACTCTAGATCTGATGCCTTCCTCTGGCCTCCACAGGTACCGTATGCATGTGGTGCACACACATACATGTATTTACATACGTACATCTAAAACCAACGAACCACAAAACCTGAACAGAGCTGAAGGAGAACAAGGCATACTCCTGGGCACATCCATAAAGTTCTCTAGCACCTGAGGCCAAACCACTTTAAGCCTGAGCCTGCTGTGATAAGGGTGCATATGAGTACATATTGCTGCCTGGCAGTGCTGGCACACACCTCTAGTGCCAGCACTTGGGAGGCAGAGGAACTTGGATCTCTGAGTTCAAGGCCAGGCTGGTCTAAAGAGTGAGTTCCAGGACAGCCGTGGCTACACAGAGAAACCCTGTCTTGAACGCCCTCCCTCCCACGCACAAAAACACATACAAGCAAAAAGTACACGTTGGAAAAGTGTTCTCAGGACTCAGTGCTACTTTTCAAGAATTATAACATTTAACACCCTCCTTTTCAACTCCTCCTGCAAAAGATTATTACATGTACACAAGCAAACACACATGAAGATAAGCATCAGAAGCATTCCCTGTGTTTGATGAGTGTGTCAAAAAGCAGAGTTAGTAACCAATCATCTTAGACTGGAGCAGACACCAGACAGTGGAAGACTGGCCTTATATAGAGCTCTGTCCATCCTAGCTTCTCTTACTTTATAAAGTCCTATAATCTGACACAAAAAACATACTTGAGTCATTTACCACGGCACATACATCTTTATATCTGAATCTGCTCTTCTTAGAACTAAAATATTAATTTTTACAGATAATATGAAGTTTCTACCAAGAAAAATGATCAATAGCCAAGTGGCTATAATAAAGGGTAAACCCCACCACCACCCCTCCAAAAAAAAAGCCCTCACCACGTAACAGACTCTGTAATATTAGAGATCAGGCTATCCTCAAGTCTGAAAACCAATTTGGTTGTGCCATAGCCATTGTAGCAAGTTTTAAAAGTCCATTCCTAGTACCTTAGAGTAAGGTTTATACTGAGCCAGCATCATTAGTACCCTTAACTCAATTCTACATCATGACAGCTAACAGATTAAAAACATCAGCCTTGGGACTAGAGAGATGGCTAGTTAAGAGTGCATACTAGCTGGGTGGGGTGGTGTATGCCTTTAATCCCAGTACAAGGGAGGCAGAAGCAGGTGGATCTCTGTGAGTTTAAGGCCAGTCTGGTCTAAAGATCGAGTTCCAGGATATCCAGGGCTACACAGAGAAACCCTGTCTTGAAAAGCAAATACACACACACACATACACACACACACACACACACACACACACACACACACACACACACACACACACACACACAGAAAGAGAGAGAGAGAGAGAGAGAGAGAGAGAGAGAGAGAGAGAGAGAGAGATACAGAAACACAGAGAGAGACAGAGACAGAGAGAGAGACAGAGAGGGAAGGAGAGAGGGAGGAAAAAGTCCTTTAACCAAAAGAACTAGCTGAAAAAGAACTCGTTTGCCATCAGAATGTTATCATATGATCCTGAGATAAGGAAGTGAAAAATTAAGCAATAAGAATGTACATATGACTGCTTATTAATCGTGGTTCACTGAAATCACTCAATTATTTTGGTGACACCTCACCCACAGGACTAGTGATAGCTATCTTTCTTTAAACTTGTAAGAAAACAGAATATAGGATAAAGTGTTACCACTAGAGATAACTGCAAAGGCGCAGAGAACGACAGACAGCTGAGAACCAGGGAGAAGGGCAAAGCAAGGCAACTCGAGGGAGGTCCATTTACATGGCAGATTTCAAAAACTATTTAAATTGCATTTTGAAAGCAAGGGACATGATTCTAGAGTGTAAACATGATGCACACACAGAAGACACACACACATACATACACACACACACATATTATTATTATACATATATAATTACCAAGAAAGATCAGTCAAGCCAGGTGTGGCAAACAAACCTATCATCCTAGTACTTGGGAGGCTGAGGCAGGGGCCATCTTATTTGAAGGCAGCTTTGGGCCACCTAGGAAGAGACTGTTTGAAATCACTAAAAACAGACAAAGCAATCAACCCTTAAAAGACCTGTTATGTTATAATGCTTTGTTTCCTAGACACAAGATCTTTAAAGTGGTTCCCTTAAAAACAAAACAAACACAAACACACACAAAAAAACCAGCAGTTACTTGTAACTTAATAGGGGAAAAAAAGGAGAAGACAATAAGACTCTAGGCTGGAGGTAAGAGACAGCTACACACCGGAGGACAGAACGGAATGGAGGAGCTTATACCCAGCATATTTAGGCTGCTGGTGAGATCCATGGGGGTGGTGGGTATCTCTGAATAGAAAGTCCCTGACTGAAGACACAAAGTACCACAAGCTGCTCAGGAACTGGACATCCATCAGAGGCAGGACACTAGATTTTAAGCGATCCCTCTCTAACAGGACCTGTTCTCTGACCCCCATTCCCTTAAGAGGGGCCTAATTATTCTAATAATATGTTTTAGTTGCTAAACTTGGCCTAATTAAAGAGCTTTGAGAAGACCGCTCTTCTTGAGAAACATAAGAATAAACTCTTCTGAAGGGTTACCATCAGAAGCTCATTGGGCCATGCCACCCACTAATTAAAATGCCCAAGAGACATTCGTCTGGCAGTAAACACTAATTACCAAAACACATCAAAGCTTCTCAAACATGACAGAATGATTAATTTTGTGATCTCCAAAATAAGGGATTTTCTTTCATTAAAAAACAAACAAACAAACAAAAAAAACTTCTTTATAAATGTCTAAGTACCTAATTTTTCTAAAATAATTTGAAAGTTCTTAAAATTGTTATAGAGTCCAGGCTGGTAGATTGAAGCCTAGTTCTGTTTTATCTCCACAATGACACATTGGTTGTCCTTGGATAAAACAACCCCACCTCCTGCTCTGTTAAATGGGAGTCAACTGTCACAAACCAGGACTGTTGAAAAGTTCCTGCATTTGGGGATAAACTTGTACTTTTAAGAGTTACCATATATAACAAATCTTGAATTTTCAACATTTAAAAACACATTTATTACATGTTCACCCAGCACCATGCAGAGAACAATTAAGAATTTTGTTAGGGCTCCAGGCTTCCCAACAGCCGCTTGTGCTGCACAGAACTGTTTTACACAGCAGCCCTCATCGTTGCTGGAGTCCTGGTGGAAGGCATTAGTGCTTGCATACTGGGTAGCCTGGGATACTCACACCACACAGCCTGCAACTACAAACACGCACACACCACTTCTGTAATTGTGGGTGTAGCTGTGACTGTCACTTAAGCAGCTGCGGGCACATCGGGCTTTCCCCCTAGTTCAGCACTCTGCTGCTCCTCCATGGTGCTTTGCGCTCCTCTTCTTCTGCTCTGTCTTATGGGCTCAGGTGCATTCCCATCTTAGCCTCAGCTTTTATTTTCATCCACTGTACTCCCCCCACCCATTAGTTTGCTCTCTAAGATCAGGTGGGTATGCAGGAAACCAACAGCCTGCAGTTTCGGTCCCTGTAGAAACCTGCCTTTCAGTGGTCTGCTTACAAATGGTTGCTTTATGTTCCTAAATACTCAGTAGGCAGGAAGCAAAAATTCAAGTCCAGATGGAATATTTAACCTCTGATGGAGAAATCCAGAGTAGTAGGCAGCCTACACCTATGCAGTCAGAAGATATGAATCAACAGTGGGGCACTTTAACACAGCAGATTCTGAATCCACTCAACAGTTAAAGAAAAACAATCTGAACATCAGGATTCCAGCTATAAGTAACTTCCTCCAGGCCATTTTGGTGAGCTAGCTCTCCTGTGTCTTTGCTACCAATACCAGCCCTGATGGTCTCAACTGTCCCACACGACCTTAGCTTCTGATTGTCTAGATTCTTGTCCTTCCTTCCCCCAGGCAGGCAAAGGAGACACCTGCCATATAAAGTCTGTCACACAGACCTTCTCCACCACCAGTTAGTAGCTTATTATTGAAATGTGGTGCTAATTTAAGTTTTCTTTAACTGCAACATGGCTCCAGCCAGCTAAAACAGAAAACAAAGTGAGTCCACTTTCTTCCCTTTTGAGTTCTTCTCAAAAGTGAGGTAGAGGTTCTCTTACCAGTCATCGTAGGTCACTTGCCATGATCCTCAGGTGCTCCCCGTGAAGTTTTTCAAACAGTGGCACTCTGAGGCTCACACACCCTCCGAGGGTGACGGAATAATGAATGGAGCCTGTGGTTCAAAAGCGCTACAGCACTAGCACCCAGCCCTGCCTCGGAATCCACTCTCACTCTGTCCCAGTCTACTGGGGCACGAGGTGGAGGTGGGATATGCTGTGTATATTCAGGTTCGAACCTTTCAAAGCGAAATACACAGGCCAATCTTTGCTTGCCTAGACCAGCCTCACTGGAGTCTTAGAGGTATGCCACTAATAGAACAGAGGAAGGGAGCTAACATTTCTTAAAATAAGTCACTTTTCCACTCTGTGCAGACTGTGTCCATTCTTCAGAGGTGATGGAAACCACTGCAGGTCAAGCAATGGGCAAAACTGTTTCCTGAGATGAGAGGTGAACACAGCCTATGCTGGTCTCATGTGGTCTGCCCTTCCAAACTAACTATAGCCAGCAACTCTTTATTGTGCCACTTGGTTCTATCATTTGTTCTTCCTACACCCATGGAAACAACTTCCTGTTTATCAAACAAATGCTTCTTTCCAAAAGAGCCAGGGTGAGGCCAAAATAACTCAAGCTGCCCGCAAGCAGGTTACTGAGAGGGCTCACTTTGCTCTCCTATTGTCCTCTGACGTGAAGGTCAGGGTGGCACAGGGTGGAGGAAGCAGGCTTGGTGCTCTGTTTCCTGGCAGAAATACACAGCAGGCTTCTGGGCGTGCTAAGGGTGCTTCTTACAGTCTGTCCAGCTTGCCAGTGGTCTGTGTGGTATGTTTCTTCTCCCAGACTCACCATCCAACACATCAACACAATCTATGAACTCCACCCCCAAAAGTTCCCAGAATCCAGCAACTTCTCCTGCTGCCTACTTAGCATCACCAACTGGAGTGAACAGCACCCAGATTATGGAGATCTCTTGATACCACTCCTAAGTATTATCCCCAATTCTGCTCAAGGCTTTCTGCATCTGTTCTCTAAACAGTCACAAGGCTTGAGAAGAGAATACAAACAGGTCCCCTGTACCTTCCTCCATGGCTAAGTCTTATACAATTATAAAACACAAGCAAGGCCCAGAATCTGAGATGGATATGATACATATACAGCTCTGTGTCGTTTTAGCACACAAGCAGAACTACTGCCAGCTATTCTTTCTGGGTAGTTATTCCTTGGTGAGAATGTCTACACAAGTGCACACAAGTAAGCCTGTCTTAACTCCTGGCTCCAAAAGATACAGAGATATTCTACTACCCCAAATTTCTCCCTGCACTACTCTATCATGTTTCAAACACAGAAACGGTGCTCTTGCCTTAGGCCCGTTGTTCTCCGGAGATTTTCTCCCAGCAACATGTGAACTCTGATAGCACTACAGCCTTCTCCCTGAGTCCTCCCTTGACTGCCCTTTGATTTTTATCTTAAGTGTAGGTGTTTTGTTTTTTTTTTTTTAAGATTTATTTATTATTATATGTAAGTACACTGTAGCTGTCTTCAGACACACCAGAAGAGGGCATCAGATCTCATTACAGATGGTTGTGAGCCACCATGTGGTTGCTGGGATTTGAACTCAGGACCTTCGGAAGAGCAGTCGGTGCTCTTAACCACTGAGCCATCTCTCCAACCCAATGAGTAGGTGTTTTATTGGCATGTTTATCTGTGTATCACGTGTGAGCCTGGTGACCACAGAAGCCAGAAGAGGGTATCAGATGCCCTGGAACTGGAGTCACAGAAGGTTGTGAGAAACCACCTGGATGCTAAGAATTGAAGTCTGGTTGCCCCTCAAGAGCCCAGGTGCTGTTAATGACTGAGCCAACTCTCTGCTGCTTCCCCAGCCCCAGATTTTCCACACTTTACCATCTTCTAACTAATTACATATTTATGTAGTTTGCATGTTGTCTCTCCTAATAACAAGTGTCAACAGAGATTTGTGTCTTCTGTGTTCATCACTGCTTCTTGCACTTGTACACTCACTGGCACATGTGAAGCACTTGACATGTGCATACTGTTTAGGGAACAGTGACATGGGAAATGTAACCAGTGCACAAGATTAGTGCTCTCAATTTGTGGACGCAGGACCCACCAACAGAGTTCTGACTACATTCTTTTTTTTTTTTTTAACTCACTTTGCCATTAAGGAGGGTTTGTAAACTAAGGGCAGTTTATGTTCTTTTTAAATATTACCCTTTTGATACCAAGCTGTACTGGCTAGTTTTGTGTGTCAACTTGACACAAGCTGAAGTTATCAGAGAGAAGGGAGTTTCAGTTGAGAAAATGCCTCCATGAGATCCAGCGGTAAGGCATTTTCTTAGTTAGTGATCAAGGTGGGAGGGCCCCTTGTGGGTGGTACCATCCCTGGGCTGGTGGTCTTGGGGTCTATAAGAAAGCCAGCTGAGCAAGCCAGAGCAAGCAAGCCAGAAGAACATCCCTCCATGGCCTCTGCACCAGCTCCTGATTTTAGACCTGCTTGATTTCCAGTTCTGACTTCCTATGGTGATGAACAGCAGTGTGGAAGAGTAAGCTCAATAAACCCTTTCCTCCCAACTTGCTTCTTGGTCATGATGTTTGTGCAGGAATAGAAACCCTGACTAAGACACAAGCCCATTTACATGAATAGATAAAGAATGACTTTTACAAGGCTCCTTAAAAAGTATCCCTAAAGTAAAGCCTGGTAGCTTTTGATAAGGTACTGCCCATCCCAAAAGTCTTTTAATAAAATGTTAATCATGGCTTCCTGCAGTAGAAACAGATGTCTCTCATGTTGCCCCAGTATATCAGCATAGGTGAGCTAATCTGAGCGATGCTTCTATTCTTCAGTTCCTACATGGTAGAAAAAAAAATCATGCAGTGTGCTTCCATTTGTGTAGGAGGAACAGAAAAGCAACGTTAAATGAATAATGTTAATTTAACATTAAATAAATGTTAAATAAATATGACTGCTTACCAAGGTAGAATTTATCCTTTTCTTAGTGCACTCTCCTTTAGATAGAGACTGTTCAATTCTAAATCCAAGACAGAGAATGTTCAAGACAGGCCTAGAATCTTGTTTAAAAGCACAGGAAGAAGTCAACTGGATGAGGTTCCTAAGTGGAATAATTTGAGCAGCAAGAAAATAATGACACAGGACAGGGAGCTCAGTGGTGGAGAGGAGAGAGAGAGAAAGGGAGGAGATGGTGACGGGAGAAAGAATGAACGTTCAGTGGACTAAAGCACACCGGCCACATTCCATCTATGGATTCACAGTCTTACTAGAAAAGAAATAAAATCAACCCCAGTGGGCCCCACTGGACACTGTTAGGTACCAATTTGTTTGAAATTTGACCTTGCTACAGTCTCTAGTTTTTTTCTTTCTTTCTTTTAAAACAAAGTTCTTTAAAACTGATAAATGCAGAAAGCATGAAAGAACTAGAAAACTACCAGTTTGCAACATTTGGGGGTGAACTTTGCTTTGAGACATGGTCTTGCTGCGTACCCCAGGCTGACCTGAAGTCAGCCTAGTCTAGCCACAGACTCTGATTATCCTATCTCAACCTCGGCAGTGTCAGGACCAGAAGGACGTGCCACTTGGACCAGCCTCCACTTTGTATCTTAGCATGAAACCATGACTCTAGGTGACCATGAGAGACGAGCAGCTTAAACTGGCCAAGGTCAAGAGAGAACCCTGTCAGAAAGGGATTGCAGGCATGTAGCTAAACCTGCAAGTTATCTGAATGTCACCCAAGTGGAAACCCAGTCATAATCCAATACTTGAAGTGAATTGATGGAAGAGGTGTACAGAATCCTGCCTCTCCACCAGGGAATTCCACCCACATTTAAGCAAATTGTGACTACAACTGGTACTTTACAAGAAACGGAGAACTAAGAGGCCATGTTTTGTGACACGAGACATGATCAACCATTTCAGTACTTAGACATCTTACAAGATAGCCCAGCTTCTTAAGCAAGAGCCTACGAAGGAAAAGGAACAAACAAAAACTATGTGGCAAGTGGAGGAAGAAGGACTTCCAGATTATAAACGACGTAAGACAGTTATGGATCCAGCCCAAGCATACTGTGAACAGGCTGCGTGGGCCATTTTGGGGAGCGTCTGGATGACTAAGACCAACAGAAGACAGTGAAGGCCTGGCTCTCGAGCTTCAGAGGAGAATTAGAACTTGATTAGAAACTGGGCTAACGGCCATTTGTACGATATCCTAGCAGGGAATCTGGCTACTTTCTCCATGTGTTGAGAGCCTGAGAGAGGCTGAATGAAGAGCGATGGACTAATTCATCTGGTGGAGGGAGTGTAAATACAGACTGGCCCTCAGGCTGCGGCATGGCCGCTCTTCCGGCTCTCATCCACATCATCTAGGAGAGAGATCAACAGGCAAAGCCGGAAGATAAGAAACTGTGCACTTTGAGAGGAAAGGTGTTGGAGTTGAACCTTACAGGGCTATGGGGTTTTTAAAGAGATCATTACAATCCACACCGAGACTACAGGAGCTTTGTCCTAAGGGCAAGACCTTAGACACTGGAGACTCCATGGTCTGAACTTGAAAATTCATTTGAAAGAAGAAACTCTCAACTGAGTATGTCACTGAAGGACCCCTTCTCCTTGACAACAGATCCCCAGGGGAGTGTTTCACCATTAGCACGCGGAGATTATGCCCCACTTTGAGCTGGTAGCAGACATCAGGGGAATTCGCTGAATAGTGCTGAGTTTTCAGGCATGAAAGACACAGGACTGTGGGGGTCAAGAGATTTAAGTCACAGTTGAAGAGTGTCACTGAGGCCAGGCCACGTGTGGCAAGAGATCGCGGGGTTCCTGTAAGAAAGCCCTGAAAGGCCTGGGTGAGGCTGTGAAGGTGAAGCCCGAGTTGCAATGGAGAGGTACTAGACTATTGGGAACGCCAGGGCCATGAGACATGGACTGAGGAAAGCTTCAGGCACCTAGCAGAGCCAGCCAGGAGAGAGGCTGAGTGACAGGCAGAACAGATGAAGGGCTGGGGGCTACTAATGCCTTGTGGAGCTCAGGTGGTCCCATCACCGTCCTCAGTTGCAGGCCACAGAGCTTTAAGATTTGGTGTTTTCACTGCTGGGTTTTGGTCTTTTTTGACCCAATGGCTCTGTTCTATGATCCATCCTTTCCTTTTGAAATAAGAATGCTTATTCAGAGCTACTGTGCATTTGAAGAGTGTAATCTGTTTATGATTTTATGGGGATTTACAGTTGGGAGGCTACCTTGAGTCTTCTCTGACTTTGGGCTTCCAACAGTGTTGAAACACTGTTAAAAAGCCTGTGAGACTTCAGAAGTTGGACTGAATATCCATACTGTAGATGGCCATGAACCAGGGCTAAGGCAGAAAAGGTTATAGCTTGAAAGTGTTATGTTGAGGCTGGAGAGATGGCTCAGCGGTTAAGAGCACAGACTGCTCTTCCAGAGGTCCTGAGTTCAATTCCCAGCAACCACTTGGTGGCTCACAACCATCTGTAATGGGATCTGATGCCTCTTCTGGTGTGTCTGAAGACTAGTGTACTCACATAAATAAAAATAAATAAACCTTTAAAAAAAGAAAGAAAGAAAAAAGTGTTATGTTGAAAGGCTTTGGGATCGCCTTGGAGACAAATTTCTGGGCATATCTTTAAGGAACTTTCTAGATTAAGTTACATAAATAAAATGGAAAGTCCAGCCTAACTACAGAGGGATCCCACACCAGCATTCCCCGCTGCCTGCCTACTGACTCTGGATGCAATGTGACAGTGTCTGTGCCCACCACATGCCATGATCAAATGTAAACTGAAGTAAACCTTCAAGTTGCTTCTTGCCCAGGATTTTGTTACAGAAACAAGAAAATTAATAATACAGAAGAGCAAAGGGGAAGAAAACTGAAAAAGACTATCAAAAATTAGCAAAGAAGAAGGCATGCAGATGCATACATGTAATTGCAACAGTGGGGGGCAGAGGCAGGAGGATTACAAGTTTGAGGCTATTCTGAGCTACATATCTAAATTTTAAAAATCAGCATGACAGTTCTACTCAGAGCAGTGGCTGAGTCCCTGACTGTAGGCACACAACGTTAGGACTAGGAGGTGAGGCTAGCAGAGAGCAACTGCCGGGAGCCTGAGATGGCCAACACCGCTCAGAGGTTCTACAGCATTCAGAATATCCTGGAATTCTCCTTCAAGTTAACAAGAGCAACTCTGGTGAATATTCCAGAAAACTATCCCTTTGGAGTAAGGGCTACATAAGAGTAAGGATAAAATGGAATTGGAACCACCCACTCGAACTGCAACAGATTCAGGATGGCTGGCCTGCAATTCAATCACCTGACAGAACAAAGTGCACCCCCGAAGATAAAAACCAGAATCACTGCAGTGATCCCTTCCTGCCCAATACATTGAAAAAAAATGACAAGAATGGAAAGAAGCAGAACTGGCAAGATGATTGGCAGGCAGAGGTGCTTACTGTCAAACCTGGCGACCGCAGTCAAAGGCTAGCCTTCACATGGTGGGGCGGGAACCGGCTCCTACAAGCTGCCCTTTGACCTCAGTATGCCGTGGCACATACACATATACACACAAAAGAAATGAGATGCATGTTTACAAATAGTGAAAACAGGAGTGAGAAGACTGTGATATTTGGAATTAACAAAGACTTAGCTATGATTGCTGTGCTGAAGGACACTCACGAGAAGGCGAGCAAAGGGATGAGGAGAGTCTTTAAGGTAAGACACAATCACTAAACCTAGTCTAAAGCTGCAAAATATCTTAAACTAAGAAGTTACTAGCTGAGTGGGAAGAAGATTAAGTGTTCCAGGCTAGTCAGGGCCACACAGTGAGCCTGTCTCAAAAGCAAAAGCGAAAAAGCAAAAAAAAATATTAGTGCCCTTAAGATAGGTGTTATGATTAAGCTGCTTAAAAATCCCTTACATGTAAGAAAAACAGTAAGTATTTATGAATAAAACAATATGCTCCTTGGATTTAATTTGAAATATTAAAAATTGAAAAAGAAACAACAGAAATCAGCATAATGCTGGCAATTGTCAAACCTGAGTGACGAGGGCATCATGGTTTGCTGAGAGACCCTTCTCCCTTCTGTCTCCTGAGCATGCTTAGCGTGAAGAGCTTCCACTGGCACGTCAGTGTTATTTGGTACCAGCATCAGCACTGACGCATGGAAACTCAAGGGCCCAGCATGAGATGAACCACAAAATGTGCCGTCCATGAGTCTGACACATGAACATCAAGGTAAGTGAGACCAGCTCTGGTCCCAAAAGGACAAATACAGGGTGATTACATCTACATAATGCCCCTGGAGTAGTTAAGCTCAAAACAGTAAGAAGGGTGATGTCTTGGAGGGGCTGTAGGGTGACAGAGTGGTGGCCAGTGATCAACACCTAGAGTTTCCATTCTACAGAATACAACATTTATAGATGATAGGCTAGCAGTGTCGTTATTAATGTCACTTGAACTGGTCAAAATAATTCTGCTAATGAATATTTTACAACTTTTTAAAGAATGGAATGCCAACTGGAATATCTTTAAGACATCAAATTTTGATGATATACTGAGATGTGATGTGTTAATTCCAAATATGAAATTAAAAACTTTTTATAGACATCAATAAAGGTTATGATTAAATATCTTTTCATGTCCTTATTACCTGGCCAAGGAAAAGCACATTTTCTTAAAAGGGTTAAAACATAGTTTGAAAAACCTCTCAGGAAAAGTGTGTATGTATACAGATAGACATAGACACATACACATATATATTTATGTACACACACAAAACCGAAAAATTCTGGAACATACATATACTAAATTCAGCAAAAATATTTGGCTTGAGTATGATGGCAGTTACCCAAAGTCCTCAGAGGGCAGGAGGATGGTGAGCTCAGTTCAGTGTAGGCTACACAATGAGATCTTATCTCAACTGTCCATGAAAGAAAAATATATATGTATATATGTGTGTGTAAGGTATTTTTAAAAAACACAAATAGCACTTGAGGAGATGGCTCAGTACAGTGTCCTCTGTGCAAGCATGAGGATCCCAGCTCATATTCTTAGCACCCAATTAAAATGCTGGTTTGGGCACACGCCTGAAATCCAACCCCTGGGAAGGTGAAGACAGGAGGATTCCTAAAGCTCACTACCACCTAGTCCTGCTGAAATGGTGAGTTTCAGGTCCACTAAGAGACCGTATCTGAAAACTATGGTAGAGAGAAAGAAAAGCAGCCAATATCATCATCCTCTGGCCTCTGTGTGCACCAAGTTCACATGGTATAAATACCACATGGTATAAATAACATCTTGATCAGAAAACTGCCAACGGTGCTCTGAGTGAAGTGCTAACAAAGCACAGTGGCTTCCGCAGGCATAAACTAGCTGTCTACGATATTAAGAAAATAAAAATACAGACTAACAAATGAGAAATTACCTGGGAGGAAATGCCTGCTATTTGTTTGATTCAGTGAGCAGATAAGCTCAAGGGTGTGGTTTTTGCCTTCACTGTAAAGTCAGAACAGATAACTAGTCTTCATAGTCAAAAAGAATAAACACTTCACTGGGAAAATACTAGTTTTGTTTAGAAGAATACAAAGAATGTGTGTGGTTAAAATAACATACGTTTTTACAAGTGACAGCAAGCTAGCACATAGTGTGTGCCTATGTTAATGTCCCCAAAAATATCGAAGGTAACAAGACATTTTGCCCTTTATCACTGCCTGCCCTACTGGCAGTCTTTGAATGCTCCATGACATAAATAACTTGGGTTTGGGGAATTCCTGGGTTCCATGCTTATTGGCACCGCTGGGTGTGGGCATAATGCTATTGTGCACTGGGTAAAGATTGTCCTTTATTAGTCAAATGCTGAGTTCTCTGCCTCCATACCTGGTTGCAATCCAGACATAGCACTGTAATGCTATTTCTTTCTCTTTTTTTTTTTTTTTTTTTTTAAGATTTATTTATCTTTTATTTATATGAGTACACTGTCACTGTCTTCAGACACACCAGAAGAGGGCATCAGATCCTATTACAGATGGTTGTGAGCCACCATGTGGTTGCTGGGAATTGAACTCAGGATCTCTGGAAGAGCAGACAGTGCATCTCTCTAGCCTTGTAATGCTATTTCTAATAATCTCTTGTCTCAATGTTATGTAAACATTGTTCCCCATTCATTCTCTCATTTGTCAATAAAAGCTGATCAGCCAGTGATTGAGCAGGGGAGAGAATAAGGCTGGACTTCCAATACCAGGGTGGTGGTGGTGGTGGTGGGGTGGCGGAGGGTGTCATAAGGAGAGGGTCGGAAAGACACCATGAGAACACACCTGAGCCGACAGCCAGACCAATAGCAAAGCGCAAGTATCTCGGGTATTTAGATTGGAAGGTAGCCAGATTAGCTCACAGGATTAAAACAGATTAATAAATGCTCAGATATTATACCATAAAGCTTGGTTAAATAAATCTTAATAGTTTCTGTCTCATTTATTTAGGAAGCTGGGACAGATAAAAATTATCCCTTTTAAAACTTAACTAACAATTGGGAAATGTTATCTTAAGTAAGGGACAGTCTTCCCAGTAAATCATTCACACTTTAGCGGATTCCTCTTAAACTAGCACTTTGTCTTAAATGCCTAAGGGTTCTGCTGGCATCCAGAGAGCTTTACTTGAGAAAGTGCTGGGTTTAAGAGCACATGATAGGAAGTGTGAGGAAATGTATCCCAAGAAATCATATTGGGGGAATTTTGAATTATGAATTTAGTGATCTGCAAAACTAGCTATCTTCTCAATCCTACTGGAACATTAGGCAGAACCACACTGTCATGGCTGCCCTTTTACAATGCAGTGTTAAGAAGCAATATTCATTTCACATAACTAATTTAAGTAAGCAGAATAAATGACCGTTCTCTGCTTGACCTGGAATATGTGCGTGCTGTGTTAGATACCGCATTAAACAGTAAGAGCAGCCAAGACTGTAATGCTGTCCACCAGTCTACTCTCATTCACTCCTTTTCTCATTCAGCTGATCTATACGTAGTTAGTGCCCGTGTAGTTTCTGTGAGAACTCCTGAGACTTGACAAGGACCAAAAATTAGAAAATCCTGGCTTGGGATATGTCTCAGTATCATATCTCTTTTGTTTGTTTGTTTTTGTTTTTTCGAGACAGGGTTTCTCCGTGTAGCCCTGGCTGTCCTGGAACTCATCTCTTGCCCATCACGTGTAAGGACTATGTTGACTCTCTAGAACCAAAAATAAAAGGCAAACTCCTTTACTGTCAAGATATACTTTGGTAAGGTCAGATATAAGCAAGCGAGGGCACGTTAGATGGTTCAGTAGGTTGGGAAACATGATGACCTGTGCTCAGTTCCTGTGACCCACATGAAGACAGGAGAGAAGAGATTCCATAAAGTTGTCCAATGACCTCGATGTGGACGCATGGCACACACACACAGAGCATAAAAATGCTGTACACTAATAACTGTGTGACTAAGTCTATGTCAATTGGTTATAAAAACAAAGAAGAAAATTAAAGCAGAAATGAGATATAGAATAGTAAGCCAGTAGGAAAAACAAAGTTTAGATAAAGTTATCTCTAATGAGAAAATGCAGGAAAGATTCTGAAGTAAGTAAGAGAGAGATGTGGGAAGAGAGTTGCAGAAAGAAATGGGATGATATCTAGACCTTACAGTGGAGCACAGAGAACAGACAAATGTAGAAGGAGCAAGAGAGTATTAGAAGCTACAGTTGGAGAAGATACTACAGTTGGAGAAGATACTACAGTTGGAGAAGATACTACAGTTGGAGAAGATACTAGAGAGAGGGTGGTGTGTTCTAAGCCCTCGTAGGACAGAGTTGGTAAGCGAGCTAAGGAGCCGAGTGAGAGGCTGGCACTAGCAGAGATGTCAAGTGTGGTCCAGTCTCCAGTCCCCTAGGCAACATCAGCATACACATAGCTAGAGAGACTGACCAGGCAGCTTGCTTCGATCCCAGCATCTGGGGAGCTTCCTCCGAGCTTAGCACCCCTCCAATGGCCACGCTGCAGAGCTGCTACTAGAAGCTAGTAGCTTCTCTTTTTTTTTTTTCAAGACAGGGTTTCTCTGTGTAGCCCTGGCTGTCCTGGAACTCACTCTGTAGACCAGGCCGGCCTCCCAAGTGCTGGGATTAAAGGCGTGCGCCACCACTGCCCGGCTAGTAGCTTCTCTTGTTAGTCTACCTCTGCCACCAAACTCCAGTACAGACAGACTGTCCTCTATTGGAAATGCTTGGGATTAGTATTTCCAATTTTAGGGTTTATTTTTATTTTGAATACTTGTATAAGTTTTACCAGATATCTCTCATCTAAAAACCCAAACAAAAAATGCTTCAAAAAACAAAACAAAGCCGGGCAGTGGTGGCGCACGCCTTTAATCCCAGCACTTGGGAGGCAGAGACAGGCGGATTTCTGAGTTCGAGGCCAGCCTGGTCTACAGAGTGAGTTCCAGGACAGCCAGGGCTATACAGAGAAACCCT
Organism: Uromys caudimaculatus; assembly: GCA_028551405.1. Lineage (NCBI taxonomy): Eukaryota > Metazoa > Chordata > Mammalia > Rodentia > Muridae > Uromys > Uromys caudimaculatus. The sequence goes on from CM052706.1 coordinate 71,405,331, forward strand.
GTCTTGAAAAACCAAAAAAAGAAAAAAAAACAAAAAACAAAAAACAAACAAAACAAAACAAAAACTCAAATCATACTGGCATTCAAAAGCTTCTGATTTCGAAGCATTTCCTAGTTCAGGTTCCTGGTCAGGCATGCCCAATGTGAAGCACAGGCTCATCAAACCACAGAAGTACATTTACAGAACAACTAGCAATTACAGAGGAAAGTAAGCAGTACCACTCACTCACTTTGAACTTGATCTCACTAACTTCTCTAGTACATTTCGCTATGTGAACATATAGAAACTACCAGTGAGACCTGCTCTTCTTTGCTCTTCAAGCACACTGTGTCTTAGAAGTCCAGAGTCTATACATGGCACACTACCAGACACTAAACTCACTATGGTTAAAGTGAAATACTTTTAGTTCTTTCAAAATAGGGTGCACTTAAATACGGAAGTACCGTACACACTGTGTGGAATCAGGATGTGGTCTTGCCCAGAGAAAAAGATCTGCCCTCCCGTTGGCTTTGGGGTGGGCTGGGGTCTTTATTTGCCTGGAGCCTCGGTAGTGCCAGAAGGTCTAATAATAATGTAGGAACACTAGAAACACCAACCATATGAAATTAAGTGTAGGACTCTGGGACATCATGTCAATTGTCCTGAAAATTGAAGTCAACAGTATGGGCAATCAATGAACCAACCAACCAACCAATTATCAGAAACACATAAAATAAAAATGTGGATGCAAAGGCTGAGTCTCCCTGAGCAATATTCTATGCAAATTGTCACACATTCATGCCCAGACAAAGCACACCCAGGCAAAGGACAATGAAGACTCTGCACCTAGCACTTCTGGGCCGGCTGTACATCTTCCTTGGCTGGTTTCACCTATATCCTTTCCCTGGAAGAGGACACAACTGTGAGTTCTGAGAGTCCTTCCAACAATTTATCTGAGTGGCTCTGGGAGATTTCTCAACTTACACTTGGTGCCAGAGCAAGAGTGATCTTGGAGAAAGTGCTTTCTCTGTGGCAGCTAACCCCTGCACCAGCAAAAAAACCAAAACCAAAAACAAGCAAAAAACAAAAAATCTCTTGTATAATGCTCTTGTATAAACCATTCAAATGCCACTGTAAACTAACCTAAATTCAAAGTTCAGTTCCACAGTTGAACTTACTACATTTCCAAAGAGCAACAGCAACATGTGACCAGCAGCTAACATGTTGGGAGCCATATTCCTGGATTTTATCTGGCCTTCTGATGCCCAACACACTTGGCTTTCAGTTTCATCTAGACCTCCAGCTTTTTGTATTCTAATGCATGATCACTTAACCTGGCCACACTGTATAACTTCTGCCGCTGAACATTAAGACATCAAGAGAAAAAACATACATGTCTTCTTTTAAAATAACAAAATTTCTCCTTTGTTTGACCTCATCAGTTCTCCCTGTGATGTGCCTATTTGTGAGCCTTTGTATTTAGGCTACGTTGGAAAGTCCTTGAGGTTCTTGAACAAGTTGGACTGTTGTTTTTCTCAGAACATCTGCTAGTTTCACAGCCATTTTTTTCCTTATAGTTTCTACCTCTGTCTCTACACCCTCCTGATACGGCCACTGTGCACAGAAGATGCTGTCTCTCTACAGTGCAGAGGATGCTCCTGCCTGTCTGCTCTCACTGTGCACAGGATGCTCCTGCCTGTCTCCTACCTCTGTGCACAGAGGATGCTCCTGCCTGTCTCCTCCCACTGTGCACAGAGGATGTTCCTAACTCTCTCCTCTCACTGTGCAGAGGATGCTCCTGCCTGTCTCTTACCTCTGTGCAAAGGATGCTCCTGCCTGTCTCTTACCTCTGTGCACAGAGGATGCTCCTGTCTCCTCCCACTGTGCAGAGGATGCTCCTGACTGTCTCCTCCCACTGTGCACAGAAGATGCTGTGTCTCTACAGTGCACAGGATGCTCCTGCCTGTCTCCTCCCACTGCGCACAGAGGATGCTCCTGCCTGTCTCCTCCCACTGTGCAAAGGATGTTCCTGACTCTTCTCTCACTGTGCAGAGGATGCTCCTGACAGACACCTGCTCAGGAAACTGCCTTCTCATCTCTGTACTTCAGTGTGGGCAATCTTACTGCTCTATCCTTAAGTCTGTGTTTCTTCTTTCTGGCAGTTCAACTCTATTGTTGAGGTTTTCTAGTGCTTTACTTATTTCCCAGCCCCATAATTTTTTAAAAAAAATAATGTCTCCTGTCAATATTCTTTATCTGAAGTAACATTATGATTCCTTCATTTACCATTATTGCTTCAACTGAGTCCCTCTGTGTCTATGAACATCTTATTTTTTTTCTATAAGTTTTTTTTTTTTCTTCTGGTAAATCTGGCATTTATCCGTCTACTAGTCATTTTCTTGTGGTCTGCATCTTGTCCAATAACTGTGTGTGCTTTTGCTGTTTGGGGGTTCTGTGGCTTTGGTTGAACACTGGGTATTCTAGATGACAGAGTGGAGCACCTGAGGTCTCTGGCACACCTCCCACCTCCAGGCTTCTTACTGCTTTGTTACTTTTCACAACCTGGAGTTGACTCCATCCATATTCTTAGGATTTGAGTCCTTTCTTCTAGGCAAAGCAGCCTGGCAAGTTCTGGGATCTCCATAGTTTAAACTGAAGTCCCTACACCTCTTTTCTTAGCCAAACCCAGCTATTCAACTCCATTAATTGCTAGCTGATTTCCCAGTTGTGTTGCTCTGAGGTGCGAGTTGTTTTACAAACAATATAATCAAATGTTGGTTCCATCTGAGGGACTCTGCTGTAGGCCATCAGGCTGAGGCGGCTTCATGGACCTATCTCCTCAGCTGTCTCTCAGCACAACCTCTACTATTACTGAGGGTGTGATGCTTGACCTTCTCTCTCACTTGAGAATGAAGACAAGTCCTTTGAGAAGACACTGAGATCTATCTGTCTGCATTATGGTCTGTTTTTCTCTCTGAGTTAATGGCTGAGGCTAGATAAGGAGTCAAAGGCAACTTGTGAGCAACAATCAAACTCTGGGAGCTGAAGCACAATGAAAGGAAATGGGAAGGTGTCCTGATGTCACCTCAGCCCAACAGGCAGAAAACCACTCTCTTATGACCCAAGGCAAGAATGATGTACTTGGGGCTGGAGAGATGGCTCAGCGGTTAAGAGCACCAACTACTCTTCCAGAGGTCATGAGTTCAATTCCCAGCAACCACATGGTGGCTCACAACCATCTGTAATGGGATCTGATGCCTTCTTCTGGTGTGTCTGAAGAGAGCAATGGTGTACTCATATACATAAAATAAATAAATAAATCTTAAAAAAAAAAAAGAATGATGTGCTTCTCCAGACAGAAGGGAGACCCCACTTCAACTGCACTCTTCAGGAAACAGCCTCCCCAACAGGTAACAGGAAAGATGACAAACATTAATGTTCTGCTCTTCCTGGGAAGACAGCCATCTATCCAGAGGCCAATACTACGAAGACCCTGCTGTATGTCCAGATTGGAATCTACCTCTACCTCACCAAGCCTGTGTGTACATGAGGAGGGGGGTGGAGGAGCAGGGGAGGCTGAGGCGCCTTGCATAGGACTGGCCCCAGAATCCAGACTCTCATTTCTTACTAAGTGTTCATAGATGTTCTTGAATGGTTTTTTCATGCTGCTTGTCCACAGGATCAGTTTGTAGACTTTTAAGAATAATTCTCATCAGTTTTACAAGGCAGCTGATGAGAATTCTGCATGACTCGTACCAAAAATTGTCTGCCATTTCTTCTTTTTTTTTTTTTTTTTGTTTCAGGACTTTTTTTGTTTGGTTGGTTTTTATTTTTTGATTTTTGTTTTTGTTTTGTTTGTTTGTTTTGAGACAGGGTTTCTCTGTATAGCCCTGGCTGTTCTGAACACTCCCATTTGTTCTTAAATATGAAAACAAAAGGAAGGCTATGCCAAAGCTCTATACATGCACTCCCATTGCCCAAAATTAGAGGTCAAACCTAGGGACTTACAGAGGGCAGGACTTATAAATATGCCATATCATGAGCCCTATTCCATCTTCACAACTGTAGACCTTATTCTAGAGACCTTGGAACTGAGTCCTGGAACTGGGTACCTTGCCTCCAGCAAAAGAGCAAGTATGCGGCAAGGGTCTGATTTGAACCTATGAATCCCTAAGCCCCCCTGCACTACGCCACGCCCCCTGACCACTCCCCCCAACCTTACACTCACCTTTGCTGAAATAGAATCCAGAGTCTCATCCGTTCTAGGCAAGCATTTATCACTGAACCACACCTCCAGCCCTCAGCGCCTCACTTCGGGACTAAGTGCCTCTTCTCTTATCGTTTACACAGACACTTTAGAAAATCAGTGCCACGAGACAGCTTATCCTTGTGCAGTCTTGTTTATCTGATTTGGGGTTTGATTCGATAGTAATCAAACTCAGGCCTTGGCACAGGTTAGGCAAGCTATTCTGTCACAGAACTCCTCCACAAATCCGTGTGAGGTTTTAGTAATTTCTTTGGGTAATACATCATTTTTTTTCTTCAACTGGATCATTAAAAAGTCCACTATGGGCCAAGGAGATGGATGGCTCATTGGGTAAAAGAGCTTGCCCTGATGGCCTGATGGTCAGAGCTCAAATCCCCGGGAGCCATGTGGTAAGTCAGGTGCTGCAGTATCTGTAGTCTCCGTGTCTCTACATTGAGATGGGAGACAGAGACAGGAGAATCACCCACAAGCTTTCGGGACAGCTAGCCTGGTGTAGACAGTAAAGTGGAAGAAACAAGAGAGACTTGGCCACAAAACAAGGTGAAAGGCAAGAAGCAACTCCTACAAGTTGTACTCGACCCCCAGACACATGTCCTAGCATGCATACTCCTACATGCACACACCAATATTAATCATGTCAATTAATAATATATTCATATGTACAATTATATGCTATGTTGTAACAGATAACTGTGTGATATTTCCTTTTAAAAAATACCAAAACTGTGTTCTGTATACTAATGCAATAAGCTACATATACACAAAGGGGCTATGACCAAAAAGACTGTTATCTTTCCTTTTAAAATCTGTTTTCCTGCCAGGCATGGTGTCACATGCCTTCAATCCCAGCACTCAGGAAGCAAAGGCAGGTGTACTGCTATGAATTTGAGGCCACCGTAGTCTACAGAGTGAGTTCCAAGACAGCCAAGGCTACACAGAGAAGCCCTGTCTTGAAAAATCAAAAAGAAAAGAACTGCGTTTCCAAAGCACGACACATGCATTGTGCTTGCTTAGAATGTCAGGAGCATTAAAATGGGCCAGTCTCTTTTATTCTAGGGCTATCGGTGCTTCTCTATGAACAAAGGCCTTACTATGACATGGTTAATGGGCAGCTCACGGGTACAGAGATTCTGTGCTTCCTTTCAGAACACAGCTTATAAAAGGTGTTAGGTAACCAAAGTTGCCCACTTGCTATTGGGTACATTTGAGACCCAAAGTGAAGCAGTTTCAGTGAAGCATGTGCCTGGGTGTCAGCAGCATCAGGCAATTCCTCTCTCCCAGTCTCTGGATGCTTCTATTCTCCGCTCTGTGGACTCATGAAACCAGGAAGAGGGCTGCGTTTGCTATAGCAACACCATATTCCTGTACGGGCTTCACAGCTTGCGTTCTCCTAGCCTAAGATACATGTACATTTCCAGGTTTGTCTTCTATTAGATTTCTTTCATGGAGGGAAAAATCAGTGTCTTGATATGGAGCCATTACCTCTAAAATAACTGATTGGCTTGTAATTATCATATGCACTAAAAGCCTACACTATCTTCTTGATATATAATATTATTATTCTGAGATTTTAATGCACTAATTTCTTTGAAATGAAGTATTGCTTTGAGCACTGTATTTGGATTAAAAGTTTTAGTCCAGTGCCATTAACTTTAGCATAAAATAATCATAAGCACAGTTGTTTAAAGGTAAGAGGAAGAAACACTTGGTCTGCCATTAAAGGTGAAAAATAGAAGTGATGATAATTTTCCTGAAAAAAAGTTGATTGGGGATTTGTTGAGACAGGATCTCTCCATGTAGCCCTGGCTGATCTGGAACTCACTATATACATCAGGCTGATCTAGAATTCACAAAGATCCCCCTGCCTCTGCATGCAGAGTGCTAGAATTAAAGGTCTGCATCACCAGATCTGGCCTAGCCTACAAGTGTACATACTCATGCGCACGCACATGTGCACACACACACACACACACACACACACACACACACCCCATACCACACCACACCACATAGCTATTAATTAAAAAGAATGTCTACTTTAAAAGTGGGAAGTCTCCTGGGAGTCTATAGGGGTAATCCTAGCTAAGACTTGTAGCAACTAGAGATATAAAGACTCAAGTGGCCACCTCCTGTAGCCAGACAGGATCTCCAGTGGAAGGAGGGAACATCATCCCACCCACAACCTTCCACCCAAAATCTGTTCCCTACAAGATGGGCAGGGATGAAGATGGCGCAGAGATGGAGGGAACGACCAACCAATGACAGCCCAACCTGAGAGCCACCCCATGGGAGGGAGGGAACCGTGACACTGTTAATGACACTCTGCTATGCTTGCAGACAGGAACCTAGCATAGCTGCTCTCTGAAAGCTCCATTCAGCAGTGCATAGAAACAGATGCAGAGACCCACAGCCAAACATCAGGCAGAGCTTTGGGAGTCTTGTGGAAGAGTGGGGGATAGGACTGAGTGAGTTGGAAGGGGTCAAGGACAACACGAGAAGACCTACAGAGTCAATTAACCTGGGCCCAGGGCTCACAGAGAATGAAGCACCAACAAAGAGCATGCACGGGCTGGACCTAGGCTCCCTACACATTTATAGCAGACGTGCAGCTTGGTCTTCATGTGGGTCCCCTAACAACTAGAGCAGGGGCTGCCTCTGACTGAGTTGCCTGCCATTGCACCCCTCCCCTTCCTCTAGCTGGACTGCCAGATTGCACCTCAATGGGAGAGGATGCACATAGTCTTGCTTCTACTAGATGTCCCAGAGCAGGGTGGTACACAAGGGAAGCTTCCCCTTTGGAGAAGGGGAGGGGATAATGGGAGGAGAAATTTATGAGGGTCGGAAAGGGCAGGGAGAGGGGGCTCCGATGAGGACATAAAGTGAATAAATTCATGAGAAAAGTGATATTATACTTCTAAATGTATTATAAATTAGTACTGGTTCTTATAAAAAGACAGGAATTTAAGTTTGACAATCTGATTTTCACCTCTATTCAGCAGTGTTAATTGTTGTCAGCACAGAGAATTCTTTCTTTAGTTTTTACCAAATCCAAGTCGGGTTTTCCTGGAACAAAATCTCATGATGTACAAAGGTCAAGCCAAGAAGAAACAGCAGCTACAGGAAGCAAGTGATCAGAGCTACTGGGGACTGTGTGCACAAAGCAAGGGACAAGTTTCAAGGTTATATTTAAACAAGGGATAAGAATGTGGGGCCCTTCCTCACACCAGGGGCTCTCACACGTGGGATCTCCATCACCCCTGGCAACCTCAGTACAGCCTGGCAACAAGAAAGACCCTCAGTCACAAGACTGACAGAAATGTTTGGTTTTGAGATCTTTTATCTCAACTGTTAACATCTAACTAGAACAAACAAAACACCTTTGCTCAAGAACAAACACAGCGGAGGGATTTAACTGGCTGAACAAAAAAAAATCCTGAAATTACAATGATGGCGCAGATAGCAGCATCAAGTGACAGCTGAGAGAGTGGCTGAGACACAGGATAGCTACTCTGGATTGGCATAGCGCTCTCAAGGGTTGTTTAAAGGATGCAGTGAAGATACTTACCAAATATCTCCCCTCCGCTAGCGTATTCTGTCACCAGGTAAATCATGCGCTCTGTCTCCATGACCTGTGCAAAGGCAAGAGAGTGACGTGACACAGGTGGCAGGCTGGTCCAGCAGAACAAGTGACTCTGACAGTAACAGCCCTGCTTAAAGGGCACAACACTTGGGGAGGGGACAGATATTATTGTGAGGAAGGGGAAATGGGAACATTTACTGCTTCAGAGACATGGTCTCTTTGTCTCCAGGTCTCTGTAATCCGATAAGCTGAGAAGCAAAGACGCTGCTAAGAATTTAAAAAAGGTTCAATTTCATCATCACTTACAACTGAAGGTGCCCCTCACACACAGCACCAGCCCGGTGGGTGAGCACTGGGGAGAGCACTGGGTCATCAAGGAACATCCAGAAACCACACAGGACTTGATTTCTAAATGGAAATGTGAATTTCATTCTCATGGACCATTTGTTCATAAAAGGGGAGATCCCATAAAATACCAAGCCTTTCAATAATGTAATTCATTCATGTGTACTTTGTACAGTCTATTTTGCAACTTTTTAAAAAATATATTATTTAATGTATATGAGTACACTGTAGCTGTCTTTAGACACACCAGAAGAGGGCATCAGATCTCATTACCAATGGTTGTGAGCCACCATGTGGTTGCTGGGAATTGAACTCAGGACCTCAGAAAGAGCAGTCAGTGCTCTTAACCACTGAGCCATCTCTCCAGCCCTATTTTGCAACTTCTTAAAAATCCATAATCAGCACTGTTTTGCTTTTTTCCAAACCTTATATGCCATGTATGAATTTGTCAGGATCACTGTGAACATTTTAAGCACCTAGTGCATAAACTGAAGGCCAAAGGCTTCTACCCCCATCCACACCCATCTCACAGAAACAGTGTTAACACTGGGAATCTCCCTAAGGATGCTGGGATGAACACAATTGAGTTGTAGCCCCCCATGTCGTCTAAGGCTACGATTTAAAACAGAAGTCAGAAACAACGGTCATAGTTTACCTCAATATGCACAAAACATTATCCTTTCAATAATCATAAAAAAAATTTTAGACTGTTTCAGTTTTTACCTTAAAATAAATTACACTGAGGCTGGCGAGATGGCTCACAAGTTACAAGCATTGGTTGCTCTTCTAAAGGGCCGAGGCTAAATTCCCAGCACCACATAGCAGCTGGTAACTGTCTATGTAACTCTAGTTCCTGGGGATTGCATCCACGTATGCACAGACATACAGGCAAAACACCAATGCATATAATAAATTTTTAAAAAAAAATTCTTTTAAAAGTTTATTCCCAGTCACTTTGGCCATACCTGGCTCTAGCCACAGATTACTCAATTCAGACTCAAACGTTTTAAAAAGAATTATTTGTTTATTTTATGTATATGAGTATACTGTAGCTGTCTTCAGACACGCCAGAAGAGGGCATCGGATCTCATTACAGATGGTTATGAGCCACCATGTGATTGCTGGGATCTGAACTCAGGACCTCTGAAGAACAGTCTCTCAAGCTCCCAGACCCACACTTTTACTACATGTGGTTCAATAATTATCCTGCTTGCTGGCTGCTTTCATTTTTACCTTTAAACATCAACACCGCATATGTGTGGAGTTGGAATGTGTGTGTGTGTGTGTGTGTGTGTGTGTGTGTGTGTGTGTGTGTGTGTGTCTGTGTGTGTGTCTGTGTGTGTGTCTGTGTGTGTGTGTGTTCGGTTATTGGTTGGTTGGATGAGTGGTTTTTGAGAGAGGAACTTACTATACACCAGGCTAATCTGAAACGCACTACACACTCCAGGCCAGCCTGGGCTGTACTTGTGACCCTGTCTTAGCCTCCCAAGTACTGTGACTACAGACCTGCTCTACCACGCCTGCCTTTCTTTTTAATGGCTTTAGAATCACCCATCATATGAATACATTTTAAGTTCATCTTCAAGTCAAACAGTTGTGTCCTTTCGGTGGCATCAAGCCACTGTTACCAGAGACCTATCTCCATAATTTACTCATATGACAAAAAATGTTCTCTATTAAATATATTGCAGGTATTCAGAAAAAATATTGTATTGTTTGTTTCCTTTGTATCCCTCCCTTTTCTTAACTCCCATTAGCTGCAAATGTTCTTTTACCATTAAACTTCTCAGGGACTCAGAATTGTTGTCTCTGGTAAGTTATTCACACTTGCTCGCTCTAAAGATCTGAGGAGACCCTGATCCCACAGGGAGACATGCTCTAGTCCTGCATTCTGGTAGCTCAGAATCATGGTAACAAATTCTAGGCCTAGAAGGCAAAATAAAAACAAATTCAAAGAAGTCTGCGTCAAAGTCAGAGCTGGAGAAGGCAAATGATCCAACCCTAGGCACAATAGGCCAGCTTGAAGGATTTGATCACCAGTCTAGTAGGGTCATAAACTTGATCATCAATTCTGCAGGACAAAGTGGCGTCCAGCAGGCCAGCCTGAATCTCACAACTACGTTAGGATGCCCTACAGGTGAGTCCTTGTTTATTCAGCTGTCAGAGTGGCCATGCACACCTTTAGTCCCAAGCAGCTTGGGAGGCTGAGGTAGGAGGGTTATGAGTGAGAGACCAGCTTGGGCTACAGAGTAAGAACAAATTAACAAAATAAACACGGAAGAAAATACTCAATTTCATTCACTCCACCAAGACAGGCAAGGAGCCAAGGGTAAGACACCTGTCTCTCACTGTGCAGGGCCTTCAGACAGCACCAAGGAGGATTCTAAATTTGCTTCTTATAGAAGGTAGCTTTTGCCAACATTGCTTACCATAATATATTTCAACAGGTCTGACTGCCGGAACTCATTTCACCTTGTGAGCAGCTGACTCCAGAGAGGGGAGCTACACTGCGGGCTTAACCACCCATACCTCTGTATACGTTTGCTTTTCCATAGAGATCAGCAGGCTACGTAAATCTGTCATAGTGCTGGTGTGCTTCTCCAGCCTCATACATACCTGAGTCAGGAGACATCTACTGCTGCCTCTCAGCAGAGAGCACACTTCCCTCAACTCTGGAGATGACTACTATGGCAGAGCTATGAGCAGGCTGGCTGAATATATTCAACACACAGCAATCGGAGAAACCCCACCACTCTCCAAAATATCTCTTCCACCAGCCTGCTAAGGCGAGGTTCATCCTTCTGGTCAGTCTGAAATTCCACCCAAGAGAGGCACTGCTTTTGCCATAAGCATTTTGATGGTGGTGCAAAGCAGGCTTGCTTCTTAGGAAGGTAAGAAAATACCACAGAAATCTCTTTCATGATATGGGGTTTAACCTCCAAATTATCAAAAGCAATTGGAGAACTAAGCCCAGGCTCATCTAGAAAAGAGAAAGGGGTTGGGGGCTGACTGGGGCAAGAACTTTCTTGAGATATTCTTCACCACCTATAAATCATAGTTTAAACTAGCGTTGAAATAATCACACGAGGCGATAACACAGTCTCTGTTCCTTTGGGGTTTCCATGATGCTGAGGAACTCTGATCCACATAAGGAAACTTTCAGCCTTAGACTCGGTCTGTGTATTGCTTGGGAGAACTAAAGGACTAACCCGGGTGAAGCTCCCAAGGGAGCAGGGAAGAAGGGTGGGGCGGTGCTTGGGTGGCAGCCCCTCACTCCCCACACCCCTGTCTTCCCAGCGGCAGCCTTTCCTGTAGGCCTCGCTGGGCTCCCGGCCCTCCTACCTGGTACAGCCTGATGATGTGTGGATGGCAAAGCATCTTCATTATCTGAACCTCCCGGAAAATCTTCTTCAAGTTTTCTTCATCCAGCTGGGTCTTATCTATGATTTTAATAGCAACCTGGCAACAGAGGAAGGAAACGTATGTGTGCATTATTAAAAGCAGTTTACTCAAGAAAATTAAACCCACTTTAAACAGCTAGCATTGTGTTTTCAGGATGTCAAGTAATAAAATGGTTTAACTCTTTTTAAAAGACAGGATATGGATTCCGAGGAAGTCTGTCTCAACGGATAGGCTCCAAGAGCAGATGGGTCCTCTATAAATCTTCAGCTGCCTACACAGTAAAAGCCCAGGACGGAACATCTCATTACTAAAGAAATGTGGCCAGTGCTAGGTCAAGCTATGCTTCCATGAGCAGAGGGCAGGACTTCCTGTGAAGAAGAAGCCACTGTGACAGGTCTGAGAAGTCGCTAAGGCGCCAGCAGGAGGAGGCAAAACAGGGGTGGCAGCGCTGGTGGCAGCAGCTACACAGAACATTCACCATGTGACAGTCATAGCTCAGACTGCCTTACATGGACAACTCCCTTAAACCTTATAATGCCTGTGTGATTATGAACCTTCTTTATTAATATGGAAACTAAGGCACAGAGAGTAAGCAGCGAACCCAACATTTAGTCATTAACAACTACTGTGCAGCAGACCCAGGTGGTCTGCCTTTAGAAAGAAATCGACATTAATATCCTATGAACCCCAATACTCTGCCTCAGAAAAAGACACGGTGCAGCATACACTGGTTTTTTTCAGACTGTGTAGCCAAGGTTGGTCTCACCTGCCACCTTTCTACTTCAGCCCCCAGAGTGTATGTGAGTGACTCACCATGTAACACAGCACAAACATTTTAAAACAGAATGAAAGATGACGGACTTTGTTTCAATCCACTAAGTCAAACCTCTGCCCCTTCCTCTCTCGATGTTTGGAGACAGGATCTCTCTACATAACCCTGGCTGACCTGGAACTAGTTCTATAGACCAGGCTGGCCTCAAACTCACAAAGATCCTCCTGCCTCTGCCTCCTAAGTGCTGGGATTAAAGGCACATGTGTGCCACCGGATCCAGTTTAATTCACTAAATCTTAAACTTTCTTATCATCCTCAGAGAAATAGTCAAAATAGGTTTCACTTCAAAAATGTTTCTGTATCTTAGTTTCAATTACTTAAATCAACATTAGTAAAACATTTAGCTCAGATCATGATGACTGTAAGTTAGCCATGTGTATGGATGCCTGGCACACAGGTGACTTTATTTGCAGTTTTTTCAGGTATCAGAATTGGAGAGTGCCGTGGAAAGGTACAAAGAGGCAGGCTTCAGGGCAGTGCCCAGGCTTAGAGCCTGCTGGAGGAATGTGTTCTCTAGCTCCAGGATTAATGGGCAGAGCTGTGGCTTCCAGGACTTAGAGTCTCCTATGGGACAGAGGTGCAGTGGCTGAGCAGAGGATGGGCAGAGGATGGGCAGCTTCCACCCCAGAGACAAGTGTCCAATGTCTAAGGCATAGGAGATTTAGACAAGAGAAGAAACTGGACAAAGAGGAGCAGGAGGGGCCTTAAAGAGTGAAGAGCAGGATCACCAGCACCTACTGGCAACTCTTTGATCTGTGAGGCCCAAGATACATGCCCTTTGACCACTGGCATTTCTACTGGTCATTGGGCCGACTCCAGACATCACTCCACCAGCTGGCCTGGCACCTGTGCCTGCCTCTCTTGGGACGGCTCCCCAAACTGTTCCACGGCAAAGAGTACCTCTTTATAGAACTCCTCCACAGCATCAAATTCTGGTCTAAGGAGACAAAGACTCCAGAAAACACTGAAAGATGGAGCTTTGCCCAGTACTGGATATAGGATCAAAGGACAAAAAAGAAGCCAAGTTGCTTAAATTTAAAAGTTTACAACAGTCTCCTAATGTATAGCATAGAGCAAGATATTTTAACTCCTGCAGCTCCTTCTCTGTAGAACACAGGCATGAAAGGAGCAGGACCTTCTCTAAATGGATGCTGGGAATTAACTATGGTATGCATGCAGCCTGCTTAAGTGTACCTGGCCTGTGATAGACATACACAAGGTTGGCATCATCTTAACCCTTTTTCACACTCTATATAGCTTCAGGTAGCAGCTAACTTCAATCTCAAAATATTAAACGGAAAATTACAGAACTAAACGATGCAGGTTTTAAACTGCATGGCAGCCTGCCGAGCCTGAGTAAGTTGTATATAAGCAGTTCTGTCCTACTGGGGCACGACTTTCTCCCCACACAGCACATACATGCCCTACCCGCTACCCTGTCACCCCATTACCAGGCCAGCTGCCCAGCATCGCTCTGCTCATGCTCAGGCAACCCTTGTTTTACTGATCCAAGTACCCCAAAGTACAAGAGCAGCCATGCTAGTAACTCCGCAGAGAGGGGCTCCTTTCCTTCACCTTCTCTCCTTCATTAGAAGGAACCTGGTGTGACAGTGAATGCCTGTAGTCCTGTACACTATGGAGGTTCATGCAAGAAGATCGTGAGTGTGAGGCCACCTTGGGCTATAGAGCAAGGTTCTGTCTCAAGAAACCAACAACAGAAATAGAACAGAAATCATGGACTAGAGCTGCTAAAATCTACAGTCGGCTGGATGTCAAGATGAACAGCGTATTTATGTAACTTTTGCTACAGTATGCTGTTACAATTACTCTATTAGTGAGGAAGGAGGAGGCTGCCACTATCTATGGCTCCAGGAATCCATTCAGGGTCTTGAAAACTATTACCTACAGATAAGGTGGGGGAGGCTCTATTGCATATAGGTACTGATGTTCTTTCAATATTTCTGGAATGTAGCCTTAAACTTAGTATAGTACATAGTACTATATGGCATGGATTAGACTGGCTTCACCAAGCAACATAATTCTGAATCAAAAACATCAATCCCTTTGTCAAAGGGCAAACCAGGGGCCAGAAGTAAAGTAGCCGACAGTTTATGGGAGCACAGAGAACCTCCTGGGCTGCTGCCAGCTGATGTGTAGCGTACGGAAGGCACAGGGCTGGGGGAAATGAATTCCATTCAGGAAAGTCATCCTGAACCACAGGATGGAAACCACAGCCAGGCCTAACCTGGGGGCTGTGTCTAAGAGAGTACTGTGCATTTCCCTGCTCCCCCTTACTAAGGAGCCCCAGGAGTCCCTTAAAAGCACAAGTATTGCTAGACAATGGCAAACCCTAGCTGTAAGCAGGAAAAGGAAGGGTTCTAGACAGCAGGAGGAGGAACAACAGAAAAAAAAAACCGATGAAGTCAGAGAGCAGGGGCTAGCACACAGCAGGATTATTTTGAGTACCAGAACAGCATACTAAACATGGATTTTTTTCACAGCTACAGACTATATAATAAAAGCTATATAGCTTAAAATACACATGGACTCCTTTAAAAATTAATCATGTCATAGCAGAAATACATCTGCAGGTAACTAAACAAACTTCCAAAGAGCATGTTTTAAGTTTTAGAGATACGGGTGTTTTGTCTGGATGTATGTCTGTGTACCTGTGTGTGTATGGCTGATGGACTCAGAGCCAGAAGAGGGAGTTGATCCTATGTGATAAGAGTTACAGATGGTTGTGAGCTGTTCTGTGGGTTCTGGGAATTGAACCTGGGTCCTCAGGAAGAGCAGTCAGTGCTCTTAACTTGTGAGCCATCTCTCCAGGCCCCCAGAGAGTAAGTTTTTAGAGATGGGAGGGGGAGCCTGTAGGTCACACGCACACATGCACACGGAAACTATGAACAAGAAGGGAGCGGACACAGTGCACGACCCTGTGCATCCCTGGCCTGGTCGGGTCTCCACAGAATCCTCTTCCCTTGCAGAGAATATGACTATGTGAACTGACTGACACTCTAACATTAATTAAACATGGCTTCACGTCAAATAGGTTGCTAAACAGATGCAGATTGTGAACGTTCTTGAAAATTTCCCTCTGCAAGACACTTCCCTTCAACGAATTCTTTTTAAATTGGCATCTGGTAAGAAAGAAATTAAATTCAGCTCCTGCCAAAGCCAGAGCTTTCCTGCTCACTCTGGAGGGGAGGGACCAGTACCCGGAGTTCTCACTTCTGAAAACCACAGTGGCTTTAACTCTTGCCTCCGTTTTGCAACACAGTGATGCACACACAGAATGAAGATGAAAAAGAATTAGCAGTTTCTTCCCCCAAAGTGATTCATTCTCTTGCGTATTCTGACAGGACATTCTAAGGAAAGATACGGTGGCAGAATCAAACCAATAAATAAACCAGGAGAAAAGTTCAGCTCTAAGATCAAAACTACCCACCATTCCCCAGCAAAACCCCCTGGTGGGGGTTTCAGTGAAACACTATGACAAATGCACAGCTTTTTTTAAAAAAAAAGAAAAGAAAAAAACTCCAAAAAGGGAAGGCACGGTCCCTTAGACTAGTCTGGAGATGCAGACATAGCTCCAGAGATGGAGGTGGGGGAGGAGGTAGGGTGCCAGGACTGGGGGGTGAGGTGGGAGGTGGAGAAGAGGGTATGGTGCTTCTAAGAGGAGCACCACATGGTCTAGAGAGAGGGCATCCTTAAATAAGGGAAGAAGCTGTTCCTCTCACTGAAATGTCTTCATGCTAGTTCCAACATGTATAAAGGTTAGCACTCTTGACTCAAGTCTTAAACCGTAGGGAGGTGAGTCTCTGCCATTGAGTTTTCCCAGTAGACCCATGATTTAGTATTTACATGAAGGCAATTGTTTGGTCTGTTTCTAAAACAAATTTTAACTACTCTAGATTGTTCTCAGCTCACCTCTAGAATTACTGAATGGTCTAGATATGTCACCAGCCACGTATGGTTACGTATCACTTGAATGTAGCCAGTGCACACAATGGAGATACAAATATATACCATTCACATTAGTATTACCAAAGGACTGTAAGCTCACCAGTTCACTTTTCTATTGATTACACGTGGAAATAAGAGTTTAGAAATTAAGTTAAATAGAATATATTACTCAAAATTAACTCTACTTATTTCTTTTAACTTTTTAAAAATGTGTATACTGCCAAGCTTGGGGCCATGGCCCTACAACTCCAACTACTTGAGAGGCTGAGGCAGGAGAATCACAATTCCATGGGTAATTGGTGAGACTTTTTCTCAAAATAGGAGGGGAGAAGAAAACTTTAAATATGATATATGATCCTCTTCTACTGGCTAGCACCGGTCTGGATGATCTGACAGCTAATTAATCAACAGGAGACACTCCACTCACTTTAACTCTACTGAGGAATTGTTTGCAGAGCATCTGGAGGGCTAGGCTGTACTGTTTCAGCAGCTAGTCTCGAGAGCTTCTAGAGAAAGTGAAGCTGCAGCCTAAAGATGAAGTTCTCAAGCTTTTGGGGCTCAGGACTTAAATTACTGAGAGAAAGCCAGGCATGGTGGAGCACACCCATAATCCCAGCCAGGCACGGGGTGGCACACCCATAATCCCAGCCAGGCACGGGGTGGCACACCTATAATCCCAGCACACAGGAGGCAGGGCCAGGAGGATCATTGCAAGCTTAAGACCAGCCTGGTCTATAGAATGCAAGAGGAAAAACTTACTGACAAACTTCAAAGAAGCTTCAATATATACACAATATATTGTCCCTATTTACTTAGAAATCAAATTAAAATCAGAAATTAAAGCCAAACACCAGAAGCACACACTCCCTTAATGGGAACAAAGTACTTGTCACAGGGCAGTATTTTCTGTCAATCTCTGTTTTCTAATTGTGGAGGATAAGATTGAAAAATAAAAAATAAGAGCTTTCTATAAAGATATTTTATCCTAGGGACCCAGGACAGAGTCTCAGAGCTGTGGTGTCCCCAGATCCACTGAGGAATGACAACTACAGCAACATCCTAGCGGTGAACTGACCCTCCTCTGAGAACTCCAAACGGATCCATCTCTGGGGAACCTGAAAGCTGGTCACCCCCCGCCCCAATTCTTTTAAAGGACCAGCTTAGGGAATAACTGCCTAAAAAGGAAACTGTAAAACCTTTCAGATTAGCCTTGATGAAGAAACAATGCTTTTCTCTTAAACCTAACTACCAAAGAGAATGACCATTGGGAAAACAAATTTAAAGAAACCACAAACTTCACAAGCCGAAATCTTAAGCTAAACCTGTCAGGTACTACTAAGTGGCCATGATTAGTAATACTGTGTCACATGGCCAGTTAGGAGATGGATAGGCCACACCTGGGACAAGCCTAAGCTCTGTATTTGAACCAACTTAACTAAAATGCATATTTTAGTTTTAAATGTTGACAAGCTAAGTAGAGAGGGGTGACGTGAAGCTGGGCATCTGAATGGAGAGGCTCTGTTCATCTTATACACCAGTCACACTGCTTCCTGCAAACTGTACAGTGCCATGCCTAAGTCAGGAGTCAAGAGTGCGAGCCAGGAGAGGCCCAGCACAGACCACACAGAATAGTCAGGCAGCATTCAAAGGACTACAGAGGAAGACGTCAGCAATCCTCTAGCACATCAACATTTTAGGGGGATACAGCTGAACTCCCAGTTTTCTGTACTTCTCTGGCCTGTGTGGAGCAGTGAATGCAAAGCAGTTCATACATTTAGGATTTCTGAAGAGTAAAGAATGAAGAATTTATTCAAAATGGTCAAATATACAATAAGACATATTTTTGGAAGCAATTGTAAGTTAGAACATTGGTAGTTTACACATAATAAATGGTATCTGAAACAAAGGAAAAATTGCTTTGTTGGTGATTGCTCAAAACTCAAAGCACTGAAGGGAAAACTTCAAAGATGAAAAGAAAATGATGTCTCAGTTCCAGTAATTTCCATCTGGTTACATTTACCAGTTCAGAAGGCAGAAGCCATGTAAGTGTCTCCACCCTTACAGGTGACTCGCTCAGGCAGACATGAGTACTGCTGTGCTGATGTCTAGCCACCCTTGTTCTGCAGGCTTAACACTTAAATGGACTGCACAAAAGGATACTTTAAAAAAAAAAAAAAATGAGTGGAAGAAAAGATGGGGCTGAATAAAACAAAGGTCAGGTAAGAAGTACCAGAATCTAACTTCCCATTTCCTGGTATTTACTTTAGATTACCAAGCAGTGGGAGTTGAAAAGGGAGATGTTTAGGCTGGCAGCAAAGGCTCAATTCAAGGATTGGGGAGCTGCTGGCACTGACGTCCTGGCTGATGTGGATCGTGGTGAAGCTTGTCTAGCAGAAGTGGGGTGTCCTGCAGCTCTAACAGAGATGGGGTAGGGGAGCTAAACAAGAGTGGAAGGCAAACAAAGGTACTCGGATGGAGCCCAGGGCCTCCTGCCTGTGAGGCAACTAGACAACTGTTCTGCCACAGAGTCTGGCCCCCAGTCCAAGAGATCTTTGAAAACAGAGGGAAGGTTAGGGATGGAGAAGTAGAGGGAAGATGAACCGGAAATGAGGAGAGCAGAAAGTTCTAACAGTTCCAAGTGGCAGCCCGAGCAAGGTGTGGCAGAGAGGGCTATGAGAACAAAGGGTTGCTATGAGGGAGACTCCCAAAGAAGATGTGCTCAACCTAAGAAGGATTTTAACTGTCGCAGTGGGAGACAAGCCCCCAGACAGTACCATTTAGCCCAAAGAACAAAGAAAAAAGATTAGACGTGCAGAGAACTTGGCAAAGTGCTCTGAAATGAGGTCAGGAGGAGGCAGCAAGCTGAATGAAGATCACGATGGACGTTCTTTTTAAGATTTATTTATTTATTTATTTATTTATTATATGTGAGTACACTGTAGCTGTCTGTCTTCAGACACTTTTTCTTCTCTCGCTCACTCGGGCCCTGCTTGCTGTAGCTGTCTTCAGACACCCCAGAAGAGGGCATCAGATCTCATTACATATGGTTGTGAGCCACCATATGGTTGCTGGGATTTGAACTCAGGACCTCTGGAAGAGCAGTCAGTGCTCTTAATCACTGAGCCATCTCTCCAGTCGGAGCACTGGGATTTTAAGTGTGCCACCACTGCACATTTATGCTATGTTGAGGGTCAAGCCAGATCAGCAAACATGCAATGGCTTCATCAGCACCAGACCCATCAGTCTACAAGTGGCACGTGCAGGCAAAGTTCTGGTGTGGAGAGGGACCGACTCTATTGGTTGGAATCTTGGAAGAAGAGAAGATTCTGGGGCTCAGATTCCTAAACCTCTGCTTTTTAACCAAAGGATGAAGCAAGCTTGGGTTCTCTTTGTCCTCTGGTTCTGCCAAAATGGGTTGGGTCTGTGTGTAATCACCCTGCTTCACATTACCATACAAAGGAAGGGTGTCTACTCGTGAAGTCTTAACCAACAGCAGACAGGCAAAGACAGTGTCTCAGCTCCTGACCTCAAATTCAATCAATAAACTAAGAAAGTCTTGTTTGTTTCAAGATGAGAAAGATAAAGAATTTCTAAGGCTCCAGCCACTGAACTTAAGCTTGTGGGTTGGCATGTTCCCTACTAAGGAAGGATGATATATAAAGAAAAAATTCAGATTTACTGGAGGGGTTTATGTGCATAGATCTTCCGTATGCTGAAAGTTATGGCTATAAATCACCCTGTTCCTAAAGGGACAACAGCCAAACTCATACCCCACAAGAGAAATGGGGGCCGTGGCTACTCGCTGGCACCATCAGGAAACAGTGGAACAGGCCACTCAGTGTTCCTTATCTCATGCAGCCTGACCTTCCAGCTTAGCCTGCTAAACATCCCCGTGGTCCACATCCAAGCAAATTCCCAACTGCAATTTACCCTACAGAAAGCATGCACTTCCATATTCTTCAGTCTATTCCACTCCTGTCTGCACCCAAACAGAACTTGGCAGATGTTAGAATTTGCTATGTAAAAACTCTGGGGCTCAGATCAGAAAGCATAGCAAAGCATGCAGTTGGTGCTGGGGAAAAAATGGTTGCTGCATACGCGGATCTGAATGCATGAGCTTAGGCTGTGGACAGTTTCAGAAATGTGCCCTGTGCTGTCGAAGGGGGGAAAAAAATCTAACAAGGGACACGTGTCACACAAATCACACGGCAGGCTGTCCAATCTTCTGAGATCATTCTTCACTGTATACCAACAACATTCCAGGCAATGATGTAATCTGCGGTTTCCTCTCCGGATTTTAAAAGTTATTAGCTTTGGATACAAAACTCTCCAGCCTTGGACCTCTGTGTGCACAGACTCCCAAGAACAGGGACTACTCTCTGAAAGCGGAGCCTACAGAAACTCCTCATCTACTCTCAACCTTTCCCCATAGCAAAATTTCAAAAGTATCTTTTGGTAGCGTGTGTGTGCATGCACAGGGTCTGTCTCGAGTTTCCATCACATGACAGTTTGTATTTACTAACGAGACTCACCTGTACTGCATTTCTTGTTATACCTAAGAATCGTTTTTCTATTTTATGTGTATGGGTGTTGTGTCTGCACACATCTGTACATCCCATGTAGGCCTGGTGCCCACTCGATAAGATCAGAAGAGAGAGAGCATCAGGTGCCCTGGAACTAGGGTTAACAAAACAGACGGTTGTGAGCTGCCTCTGGAAGAACAGCCAGAGCTCTTAACCTGGGAGCCATCCCTCCAGCCCCATGTTTATTTTCTTTACGCTAAAAACAAAATGATAACAAGCCAGGGGTGATGGTGCACAACTCCAATTCCAGGACCTGGGTATGTAGGCGAGAGGGGCCTAGGTTCAAGGTCATCCTTAGCTACACAGTAACTTAGGGGTCATCCTAGACTACACAGGCCAAGCCGGAGTTGCATAGTGAAACCCTGTTTCAAACCAACAAAATAAAAAAATAATAATCAAAGAAAAAATAATAAATAACCAAAGAAAGGGAAAAACAGAGAGAAGAAAACAGGGAGGGAAAAGAGGAAAGAAAGAAAAGAAAAAATGAAGTCTATGAGACATTCAACTTAGTAAGCCACTGCCAGAAGAGGCAGCCACGGCCCATTCATAGTTCAGGTGACCTGACCCTAACCCACAAGCTGTAACACAGCTCCCTCATAGGTAAACCGGTATTCAGGTAAGTCAATCACAGCCTAGAAATGAATAGATCTCAGTTGTAAATCAACAGGATGCCTGATATCTGTCAGGACATAAGGATGTTGGTCAGTGTTCACTGTAGCTCCATCTGCTACACAAACATTTCTTAGAGAAAAAAAGACCTTTGCATATGCCACACAATCCAGAAACTAAGTCTATATCCATGATACTAAAAGCCCTTTTTTCTCAAGTTCACATTTATTTAGGTCAGTGGTAAACAGCAGCCACTGTGTATATATACACATAACACAGTCCTGGTCAAAACAGAAGTCCAAATAAAAAGATTACTACCTTCCTCTCAACAGAAACTGAAGAACTTACTAGTGGGAACCCTGATCTAGTAATCCATATGCAAATTTTAGGGGGGAAAAAATCAGCCTATAATTTCAGTGCAGTGCCTGTGAAAGTTAAGGTCACGGTGCCCTGAACACTGGTAGCCACCTCCTTGGAGCCACCAGTCATCCTGACCAGAGAAAAAGTTCATTTTTAAAAAAACATTTTATATATATAGTTCCATCCGTACACTCTAGCCCCTTCTTGCCATTTTAAAAAATATATCGTAACTTTTCCCTTTGCAATGGTCAGGTAGACAGTCTCATTGGCACACACTGGGCAGAAAGAGAAAAGGGCCCCAGACTCGAGCTAAGAGAACAAAACTGGAATCCCAACTGTGAAAGCTGTTTCCTCCCTGTTTAGTGCTGTGGAGCTGAACACGTAAAGTGCCCACACAGGCGTCACATGTCACACAGATGTGCTTACTGTTCCCGTCGTCATCATCACCATAATTACACACCCCCACCTCAATCCTTACCCTATTTTCTGGAAATTCTGAGGTTGGTCACTTCTGTTTTCTTTTTTGATTTATTTGAGATAAGGTCTTTCTAACTAGCTCTGACTAGCTTGGAACTTGTGGCAATCTCCTGCCTCAGCTGCTATAACACCAGCTCTTTACATTCTTTGAGACATCTAGCCAACCTTAGGCCTCTAACTTTCAAAGATGACCCAGCTTTGTACCTAAAACTGAAAATCTATACCAAGAATTCTGTCCACTTCCCTGTCTGTGTGTGCGCGAGTGTGTGCACACATGCTGAGCTTCATCTTGTCTCTTTAATCTGACAGGTGGGTGTTTCCTCGCTCCTCAGGCGTGTAATAAGTACCCTCTAAGAATTAGTCACAAGCCATTGTCACTAGCTACTGTGATCCTCCTCAACTGCAACTGCAATTTCCCAAGTCCATTACAGAGGACCACAGTTGCTCCCATTTTGGGCAGGTGACTACCAACATTGGTGCCACCACACAGTGTGGCTACTGGTTTGAACTGGATTTCTCTCCTTATCAAGCTCAAAAATCAACTTACCTTCAATAAAGATGAAAATTTCTCAAAAAATGCCAGATGATAGGCAGTTGGTTTTTGATTGCCACGTAAAATCCACAGAAACAAAGGACAATGGCAGGTGACAGTGGCGGGGAAGGGAAGGCTGAATTGTTTGATGGGAGGACAGTTTCTGTTTTACAGGATGAGAAAACTTCTGCACGCTGATTACACACTGTAAGTTTACATGGTTAAGATAGGGCCAGCAAGACGGCAGCTAAAACAGGTAACCATGTCTGGAGGAAGAGACAGCTGACTTAAGTCCCTGTCTATGCAGCAGGCCCTTTTCCTACTGTAGTCTCCATCTTCCCAGCCACCCCTGACCGATCCATTTGAATTTGTCCACATGAACTCCTATGTACTTGTCTTCTGTCTTCATAAGGAGCAGCCCATTGCGGAGGTTATAGTTAGGGTTATGACTGAGCTTGTCAAAGACCACGAGTACAGCATCTGCCAGGCGCACCCAGCAGAAGTAAACAGAAAGAGACTCTTCCACCAGTACCACACTGCAGATGGGGTGAGACACCAGTGCAGCACACACAGCCTTGCTAGGGCAGAGGTTTGCAGGAGAGTAAACACTGACACAGAGCCTCTCAGCAACTCTAACGATGCTCACCAAACAAAATCGCTATTGTAGGAAAAACCTTCCTTGATATGCAAATATTTATAAAAACTATGGTTTGGATAAAGATCATCTATTTTTAGGAGAGAAAATATGCAATCAAACTAGCATAGCACAAGCTAAAGTTCACAGAGGAGATCTTGTAACCATCTCAACCCAAGCAAGAATCTGGACTTTTGAGTACGATTATTAAAATGTTAAGAATTGCTCTGTAACTGAAGATGTCAAAGAATCACTATATAGCGATGTATCAATGTATCAACAGATGTTTGGCTATACTCATTGAACTCTCTATGGCTCGGGTGGGACAATTCCCACTAAACTTATAGAATGCATTAAAAATATTAACTCAACACAGAGCCAGGAAATATTCAAACCAGAAAGTACCTTGGAAATAACTTTCTTAAATTAGATGCCATTACTTCAAGGATGACATAAACCATGAGACTAGAGCATTAAATTATATGGTAATATGGTGATAGTAATTTTAAAAAGACAATATTCAGAATAGCCAGAAACTATGAGAAGCAGGAGGAAGGAGAGCACAGTGTAAAAATGAAAGGCCAGGCTTCCTGTCACACATCTCTAACACTAGCTAGCACTCAATAGACCAAGTAGAAGGATTAGGAGTCTGAGGCCCCTCTGGGTTACAAAGCCAGACCCTGACTCAAATTGTCAACAGTATACAAATAATATATGTCAGATGCTAAATAACAATTAAAATTTAAAGGTTATGCATTAGGTAGCAGAAATGACCATATCAGGCCAGGACCGGAGCTGGGACAAGAGTGAAGAAGCCAAAGGAGACAAGAAGTCGAATGAGGGACTGGATTACTCCTTTTGCCCAGCTGTTACGAAAACAACTGAGAGAATGCTATGAGGGAGGGAAGCTTCCAGACGCTTGACACTGCGTCTGGGCAGCACGGCACTGGGAGCACAGGGCAGACAGGAAGGCTTCATCTTGTGGTGAACACAAGAGGTCCAGAGACCCCACCCTTCAAGGGCACTCCTGGTGTAACCACCTTCCCAAAAATACACCACCAGCTGGGGAATTCACTGAAGGAGCCTATGGTGGGGGCCTTCCAGAAATGAGCAGCTTTGCTTGGAAGCTCCTTCACTCGGTACTAAAAATGCCTCCATAGACACAATGAGTTTCAAAAACATTTGCCTATTTATTTTGTGTGTGCATAAGAGAAAGTGTAGAGGTCAAAAGACAAATCTGTCCTCTCCTTCCGGCACACGGTGGGTTCTAGGGATCAAACCCTGGTTGTCAGGCTTGGTAGCTGGTGCTTCAACCTGCCAAGCCATCTGGCTGGCTTGACGTAATTTTAAAAAACAGAAATATCAGTATAATTCTTGAATAACCGGATGGATGGATGGATGGATGGATGGATGGATGGATGGATGGATGGATGGATGGGCAGGTGGGAGGATGGGTAGACGGACAGACAGATAAACAGACAAATAACATAATTTCAGATTGACTTTGCTCCACATTGTCTACACTTTTTAACTTGGAAAAGAGAAGAACCCGGAAGCCAGCTGTATTGGTGCAGGCCTGTAATCTTAGCACCTGAGAGGCAGAAGCAGGAGGATCAGAGTTCAGCTATACATCTGAGCTTAAGGCCAGCACAGGTCAAATAAGAAACCTGTGGGGTGGTGGTAGGGAAGCAGGGGATAGAGGAGAGGAAGGGGCTGAGGAAACTGAAGAGAGAGGAGTAGGGAAAGGGGAGGGAAGGGTTTGGTGAGAAAGGGAGGGAAGGAGAGAAGGGAAGAGGGAGACGGGGAAAGAACACAAACTCTTTATGACTAAAGCTCTATTATAACTGACCTACATAAAGACGGGTTTCTTAGACTCTGAAAGTGGTTTCTCTTCTGTCTTAGACCTCCACATGGCAGACAGAAGCAGGCATTTAAGAAAACATGTCTATTCCTTTGGTTAATTCTAAAGCAGCAGTAGAAGGAGGAAAAATGCTCAAGAAAGGTGGAGATGGAGTGGGAGAGGGGCCGGACAGACGTCAGCAGACGCTGGGGGAGGCCATGTTGCCTAAGAAACCAAACAGTGCAGAATAAGAGGAAAAATCATTAGCTGGAAAACCTGAAACGCTTTTGAAGAACACACTGCAATCCCTCAACCTGGAAGACAACAAGAAGACCAATGGTCACGACCAACAAAGGAACCCAGGGCACACTAACTGACAGCTGCTCCTTCTAAACTGCAGGACACACATGGAAATCAGAGTGACCATGGGCAAAGCACAAATCCAGGATTGATCTCTGACAGCATAAGCACAGAATTTGCACGAGCTCTGTGTATTACTTTCTGTAGGCAGCCTTCGTCTGCCGAGAATTTAAACAGGAATAATAACATGTTTCACAATATAAATATAAAAACCATTCTTGTTTATAATATGATCTACAAAGCCATAATGTCCTTAGGGGAAGAGAATGTTATCTATCTTTCCTAAATAAATTATCCAGCATCTGTCAAAATGCAATATACTTTGATAATGTTATATACTTGCTTGTTTGTAAAAATAAAACTACAGAATAAGTCATGCGTGGTGGCTCGTACCCGTAATACTGAGGCAGGAAGAATATCAAGCCTGAGACTAGCTTCATCACAGAGCCAGCTCCAAGCCATCCTGAGATACAATGTCAGCTCTTATCTTGGAAAACAAATAGGTAAATCGAAGAAAATTAAAATAACAAGTGAGGAACATCATTTTGTTTAGTAAGCACAGAGATAATCATTTGATTCCCTATCAAGGCTTGATTATATGAAATAAACAAAGAAAAAAAGATGTTCTCTTTAATACACATGTAATTTTATGATCAAGAAAATATTAGTAACTTCTGCAAATTTGCCCAAAACCAGTGATAACAAAGGAACAAGTCAAACAGGACAGAAAACATGGCGTTCCCCCACCCTTGTCAGAGAAAGACTAATAAACAAGGTCCCAGCTCTGCTCCCAGCACAGTTAAGGAAAGTATGCAGACAAAATGACAGCTTCTTTGGCCAGTACCAGATCCGTCAAACAACTTTACATCTGAAGAGACCATGCTAAGGAAACCAGACTCTGAGGAAGTGGTCGGTAGCCACCGTCAGCAAGCTGCCTCCTCGGGACAGCTTCAGTACTCAGCCTTTGTCTGGCACTGTGCTTGACTCTCAGCAGATAGTCCCGCAGTAGGCACAGGTGTGCTGAGCAAAGCACCAATTAGATCTTTAGCCAGCTCACCTGGGCTGTAATGGGCAAGCAGTCTGCTGGCTGGACAAACCAGACAGAGGTGAGCAGAAGACACTGGCCATCAGACTGATTTGTGTGTGGTTATTATTCACTCAACAAACTCCACAGGCTCTGACTGCATCCCCACATCCTTGAGCACCCGATGCTACAGGACTGGAAAGCAAGTGCCTCACGCTGCTTACAGTGACATACACACCTCAGAGAAGAGAGAGGACATACCCTACTGAAACTAAACCATCTATTTACTAACTGGTATTGTTTTGCTTTACAATAGATTTAAGAGCTTGGAGAGGTGGCTCAGCAGTTGAGTTCTTCTTGCTCTTGCATGGGACCAGGGTTTGATTCCCAGGACACCGATGATAGCTCAGCACCATCCTAATTCAAGTTCCAGGGGATCTGATGCCCTCTTTTGACCTCTACAAGCACCAGATATAAAGTGGTGCACAGACATACATGCAGGCAAAATATTCATGCATGTGAAATAAAATGAATGGTTCTTTTTACAAAATTAGTTTAAGTTAGCTCATATATACACACATATCTATACTCAACTAGATAAAATCTAAAATGTCTAAAGTAAAATAAAAAAGGGGAAGTTAATAACATATCAACAAGAGGAGATAAGGGAAAAAGTAAGATACTGGTCCAATAAAATGAGGAAAAGGATCCTGCACTTTGTTTTCCATTTCTAGAAATGGACATTAAAAAGGGGAAGGGGTTGTTTAGAGGAAATTTAGAAGAACAAAGACATCAATCATCCCAGTGAGCAGAGCAGAAAGGCTGGGGCTTAAAGGGGCACACCACACAAGGAAACCAGGGATGGTGGAACATGCCTGCAGCCCTAGCACAGGAAGATGAAGTACCAAGTCAGACAGGGCCACATAGCTAGACCTTGGAGAGAGGGAGGGGGGGAGGGAGGGAGGGAGAGAGAGAGAAGGAGGAAGAAGAGGAGGAGGAGGAGGAGGAGGAGGAGGAGGAGGAGGAGGAGGAGGAGGAGGAGGAGAAAAGAAAAGAAAAGCAACTACAAGCAAGCTCAAAAACAGGGCAACAACACCCCCGATCATGCAGTTAACGCTAGAGTAGACTACAGTCAGGCAGTACCAATCCAGGTTTTAGCATCTTCTGCCTCTACTGGTAGACACACACACACACACACACACACACACACACACACACGGGGGGGGGGGGCACACATACGCACAGGCACGCACATACTTCACTCCAGCTCTGCTGCACCCCAACTCTAATTCTTCCAAACACACTGTAATGTGTGCTTGCTCCCAGCTTAGAGCTGACCAGTACCAAACAGGTTTCTACCTCTACTAGCCCATAGTGATCCAGATGAATGCTTGTTTTGCATGAGTTTGAAGTTTAACACATCAGTGTGCCTGCTCACATCAGAAAGAGCATAATTTTGTGAGGCAAGTTAGCTCTCTCAAGCATTCAGTTGAAAAAATACTCTTAAGCTGAAGAACAGTTGATAAAATGATCAGCTATCCATAATCTAATGATCTACTTTTGTGTGTACCTGTGCCTATTCATGTGGGGGGACGGCTGCATATGCACATGCAGAAAACAGGACAACCTGGGCGTCTTGTGCCTCGGGCATCTTTCAACCTTATTTTAAGATAGTAAGTAAGGGGCTGGAGAGATGGCTCAGTGGTTAAGAGCACTGGCTGCTCTTCCAGAGGTCCTGAGTTCAATTTCCAGCAACCACATGGTGGCTCACAACCATCTGTAATGGGATCCAATGTCCTCTTCTGGTGTGTCTGAAGAGAGCAACAGTGTACTCAAATAAATAAAATAAATAAATATTAAAAAAAAAAAAAGATAGTAAGTATTTCACTGGCCTAGAACTCACCAAATAGAGCAGGCTGTCTAGCCATCAAGCCCCAGGAATTCACCCATCTCTGTTCCTCTACAACTGGGATCACAAGTACACACCATTGCACTCCCTGCCCCTCAAAAAAAAAAAATGGGCTCCAAGATCCAGCTCAGATTCTCAAAGCCTTTAATTAACTGAACCATCCAACAGCCCTTTAGGAATATATTAATAAAAGTCATCTCTTTGTTCTTTGCTTTAGTGGTGTCTTCCCCAAATCCCACAAACTGGCCATGGCTAACAGTACAAAATAAGGCAATTTAAGAATACCTTCACCCTCACTTCCTACAGTAGCTTACATGCTAGGTCTGCAGCAGAGTCTTCTCATACACAGTTCACTGAAAGCTGAACACCAAATCATCATTTAGGAATTTGGTGTTTGTTTGTTGTTGTTTTTTATATTTTGGGACAGAGTCTTGCATACAGCCCCAAGTGGCCTCAGAATTGTATTCTTCATGTCTCAGCTGGCTGCCAAGGGCTTTGATTGCAGAAGTGAACCATCACATCTGGCTCTAAAGTATTTTTATAAAGCTTTATTTACCTTATGTGTATGAGTGTTTGGCTTGCATGTAAGTCTGTGCACCATGTGGGTGACTGGTGCTTATGGAGGCCAGATCAGAGTGCTGGATACCCTGAGACTGGACTAACAGATGACTGCGAACCACCGTGTAGGTGCTGGGAATCGAACCCAAGTCCTCTGCAAAAGTCTCAGTGCTCTTAACGATTGAGCTATGTCTCCAGCCCTGTATTGCTTGTTTAAGGTTTTTCGGATTCATTTATTTCATGGGTATATATGTGTACTATGTGTGTGTCTGGTGCCCTTAAGGTCAGAAGAGGGTTTCAGATCCCCTGATGATGGAGTTACGAACAACTGTGAACTATCATGTGGGTGCTGGGAGTTGAACCTGGGTCCTCTGCAAGAACAGTGAGTAATCTTGACTGGCAGTTCTCCAGTCCCAAGCCCTGTATTTTTTAAACTATAAAGTAATATATCCATAATATAGAAAATTTGTAAAATCTACATCTTTTTAAAAGCACTAACTTTACCATCCATAATGTGTGACCACAGAGACTTTAGTCAGAAGTCCATCTGTAGCCTGGCTCAGAGTTTTCTTCTCCATCATCGCAACCTCTTCCAACTTCGCCATGGTAACATGTGCAGCATTGAGCCATAACCTCTTGAAGATGTCTGTTCTTTTCCCTAGGTTTGTATCTGCCCACACAAAACTGAAGCTATGCTGTACACACATGACATTATAGAGTGTGGGTTTTACACACGTGACATTACAGAGTGTGGGTTTTACACACGTGACATTATAGAGTGTGGGTTTTACACACATGACATTATAGAGTGTGGGTTTTACACACGTGACATTATAGAGTGTGGGTTTTACACACGTGACATTACAGAGTGTGGGTTTTACACACGTGACATTACAGAGTGTGGGTTTTACACACGTGACATTACAGAGTGTGGGTTTTACACACATGACATTACAGAGTGTGGGTTTTACCACTAAGAACACAGAGTTTAGCTTCCGAAGTCTTTAAACACTTCCCTGCAACATCATAAAAGCATGCCATGGTTGAACGTTAACTATCCATCCCCTGTGCCTCTTCTAAAAATTGTTGCAATAAATATTCTTACAGCTACATTCTTGTTTTGACCTATTTCAATTAGACAAACTCTCAGAAATAAAAGAATAAAGATTATAGTCTTCAGGTTGTTGACACATTTTAAAACATCAGACTAAATTAATTTACATCAAAAATACATCTTACTAACTGGGCAGATCCACAGGGGTAGTTTCCTAGCACAGGAAAGGACTGGAGATTTACCAGCACTCTGCAAAAGAAAAGTCAAAAAACAAAAACAAAAAAAAAACAAAAAAAGGAAGCCAGATATGATAGCTAACAATTACACTCCCAGCACACAGAAGGGCTGTCATGAGTTCAAGCCCAGCCTTGGTTGGCTACTTCGTGATATTAGTCAAGCCGGAGCTACAGAGCTGAGATCCTATACACATCAATGTTATCTTTTTAAAAATACAAGTCATTCCTTTGGCAAATAGAACAGTAAAATGTGGCTATAACTGACATTTCTTGATTGTGAATGATGTGCAAATCAGGCACATTAATATTAGATGTGTGTAGGAGGTATGTACCGTATTTAATTAGGTGTATGTCAGATGAATATTTTTTCACTGTTGCTAGAATTTTGTATCAGACTACATTTGTCTCAATAGCCTAATCACTAAATATTTACAGTCTTACATAAAAAAAAAAAAAAAAAAGTTCATAATGAAATGACATTCTGCTATCTTGTCCCAAACTTAATATTGGTGTTAAATAAGAGCATGGCAGATCAGGCTCCAGTAAAGAAGGCATACACACACAGGCCCACCAGCCACACCTTCTGATAAAGCCTGTCTGCTACTATCTGTGTGTTATTAGTTTATAAGTCAGCTCAACCCACTTGGGGTTTGTTTGTTTTTTAACTATTCTTAGACTTCCCTTTCAAGATCTGTAAGTGCATTTTAATGCACAGCTCTGTCGTGGAGCCAAGAAATAATAAAATAGGAGACTATCAACTTTCCTTAATGCTGTGAGAGTACTAAGACATTAATGATGAAGCATTGTATTAAAGTGACATGCCTACAAAAGTAATATCCGATCCCATTAAGTTACAACTGATTCATCTCTTGTTCCTTCCCCACAACCAGCCTGGAAGACAGAGTAGCTTTCAGGCTTAAGACTGTTTCTTCCCAACTTGTCCAACTCATTCAGATATTGCTAAAGCCAGCTCCAAAATGATTGCCTGGTTTTTAATGAGTGCATTTCTTAATGTGCTCACTAATGGTAGCCAGTACAGCTGGGGGCAGATAACCAACTCAGATCACTGGTCAGACACCAAGTCATGGTAACACAAGGAAACCACAAGGGGTTGCTTAGCACCAGTTTCCAAAAGCATGCGCATAAAGAGAGCCAGAGTCACCTTCTGCAGAGAATCACAGGTGAGATCTACCCACAAAACAGTGCCCACTGACTTCAACACAGCTCAAGTAAACGAGGCCCTAAACTATGCATGGGATTACTGCTCTCTCTCTCCTGGAGTTCTACCTGGAGACAGAGGGAAAGTAGAACCTTTCTCCCCTCTAATGTTCTTGACATTCAACTACACTGATATGCAGTCCTGTGTCCTAACTAACAGCGTCCAGGTCATCATGCTATGTCTGAGGAGAGGTCCACGGTCTGTAACTGGCCGTGACTTCCCCTCCTAACTATGACCTTCTTGCTAGGAAACCTCTAGTGCCTATCTGACCTTATTGCCAAGACTTTGCCTTCCTTTCCTTGTGCTTTTCCCATCCTGTTCCTACATTAATGATGATTCTTAGATTAATCAAGACTTCAGTTCTGATCACTAATCTTTCCTATCCCTTTGATCTCAGGCCCCATCCTTCCCTATCTCTTTAACTCTTTAACTCTGTACAAATTATACCACATATGTCATCGTAGTTCAACAGTGGTAACTCTTGCCCCACAGAATGATAAAGACCACAGCCAGTTAGTCAGCGAGCAAGGCTGATGACCTGTGTTCAAACCCCAGAGTCCACGGTAGAAAGAACTAAATCCCGCAAGTTGTCCTCTGACCTCCACATATGTGCTTTGGTATGCATTCACATATATATGTACATACATGAATATACACAGTTATTTTTTATGTAAATATTTTCTTAATTTAAATAATGGTGAACAACTAACATAAGTATTCAAAACAATGTTAATTCTTTAATTCTTCAATGTTCGCTCTTCCATCCACCTCATTTTTCTCTAGATAGGAAATCTACACAGTAAATACTCATCATCACCAGAGCCTTCCATACACTCTTCTCACTATTTCACTCATTATTTTTACATGTATGTGGATGTGCCTACATGAGTGTATGTGCGCCATTTGCATGCAGGAGTCTGCAGAGGCCAGAGATGATACCAGATTCCCTGGAACAGGAGTTAGAGTTGATTGTGAACTACCATGTGGGCGCTGGCCACCAAACCTAAGTCCTCTGCAAGAGCAGTGAGTGCTCTTAACCACTGAGCCGCCTGCCTCTAGCAGCTAGAGTCTAGCCCATCTCCTCCTCTAACTTTTCTCTATCTCCTGAGAGCCAAGGAGCCAAGAGTGGTTTAGTTACAGCCTTACCTAAGGTCTCCTGATCCTCTGGACTCTGGCTTCCTCTGCAACGCTCATACCACAGACTCCAGGCAGTGACTATCTTTATGAGCCTATGAAACCAAGTAGCCTGACGAATTAGACAAACTTAAAATTGTTTTCAAATTAGTGAATCGAGCGTATTCTTCCCAAATACCTAAGTGCTATGCACATTGCTGAAGTCCTGAGGGAGGGGGAACCCAGTCTGACAGGATACAAGGTGAGTACTTCATCTCACCTATAGCTGCAGCCCAGGTGATTATCTGTTTCAATGATCTCCACGGTCTCCAAACAATGAATGATTCGCCTAATGAATCTAACAGTCTTCATACCTACCCCTCCAATGTTACATTTATTAGGACAAAGATTAAAAGCTTAATAAGGACAAACTTGACTATTTCCTTTCTGAAAGGGGAGTTGAAGCCTGAGACAAAGGTAGATAGGTAAAGTCCTTGCATAACATGAGGGACTGAGTTCGGATCCCCAGCACCATGTAAAGGCTGGGTGGGGCTGTTACAAACAAGTGTGGTGCTGTGCACATATGACCATGGTGCTGGAGAGCTGGAGACAGACCTCAAAGACTGGCCAGTCTGATCTATAAAATCAAGACTGAGAAGCAACGGGGAAGACACCTGACATCAACATCTGGCCTCCATGTGCCACTGTCCTACTGTCTACAGGGACAGGTCCCATACCCATTAGAGGATGCAGTCTCCACTATCACTGAGCGGTCTCTCCCTGCCCTGCTGTGAGGCCCTCTTCTGATGCTTCCTCACACTTTCCTGTGCTTTGGCCTTGTTTATAGTTCCTTAAAGTTGTCAAGCTTTTATGAAACTGTCTTTGTATCTACCCTAAGTTCCCTCTTTTTTAAGTCTGTCTGTCTGTCTTAACATTAGCATAACTCAGAAAATTTCTATACTGTAGAAGAGATTGATCTTCACTTGAAAAAAAGAAATAAAATACTATAGTCCATTTTTAATAACTTTGCCAAGAAGTAAAAGCTATGGATTTACACAAGTACACGACCCCCTGTGCCTTCCTCCCTGACAAGAGCGACACCTGCTCCTGAGAACTGCATTTCACTCCAGCCATGACTGAGTTCCTTTTTTAAAAAGCAGCATTCTAGAAGAGGAAAGCTCACGTCCCAATATTGTCTTCATGGGAAATATACTTTAAGCTAAGAGTATCGAGCAGTTCTTCCATGGAGAGCATGTAGGAGGAGCGCTTGTCACCTGACAACACTTTCCATGTGAAAATTAGCAGAATTCTGTGTCCCCACATGAACTCCATTGTGAAATGAGGCAGAAGCTGTGTTTCCTCCTGAGATCCAACAATGTGCATACCTCGAATGTAACCCAGCCTGGTGGAGTGTGACCGGCCTGCCGGCAGCCAGTGTTCATCTACTTTAAACATCCATGGTTGTCAAATAAACGCTGCCTTTGTAGTTAATAGTGCAATAACCACCACCAAAAACAAAACAATGCGCAGGGCAAGGGAGGCGTGTGCCTATCACACTGGCAGCTCCTTTCCTGCATACTGCTCCCTGTGTATGGAGTCTCTCATGATGAGAAGTTCCCACTGACTTTATCAAGAAGCTGAGAGGTCTTACTCAGCATCCACCAAGCTGCATGCGCCCAACAGGACTCTAGTGAGTGGGACCATAAAAGCAATCTTGAGTTTGGAACTCAAGGTCTACCACTTACAGATTTTACATAATATACTGTAAACACAATTCTCTTGAATGTAAAATGGAGGGTCGTAAAGGAGCTAAAAATAGGCCTGTGGGTTTCTCTCAGGATTAAAGAAACAAAATATTCAGTGTAATGCTGGGCACATGACATGCAGTTATTTCACTTTGTTGTTGCTATTCTATTTACTTTATGCAGGACCAGTCTCAAATGCCACACAGAAATAGATAGCACTCCTAGCATGTTAAAACCAGGATGTATCCACTTGTAGCCATGTAAGTGAGGAGAACAGAAGGTTCCTCACTTTGGATGCAGAACACAGCTGAAAAGTATGCTTTAACAGAAAATGCTGGACCATGAGCTGGCTTAGAAGGTAAAGGCCCCTGAAGGCAAGCCTAGACACCTAAGTTCAATTCCTAGGACCCACGTGGCAGAGAGCACGGACTCCTGCAAGTTGTCTTCTCACGTCTATATGTACATCATGCAGCACACGCACACATACATACACACACATACATTCACAGATGCGCACACACACGCACGCACACCTTTTTTTTTTTTTTAATTTCAGGAAAATGTTTAAAGTTGTAAGCTCTGGTTATCTGTGCTACCACCTCCACGGGACCAGAACCTGTAGAGAATAAACAGCAAAAGAATCCCACGGCTAGTGTACAGGACGGCAGCAGAATGCTACCATAAGGGACGCATTAAAAACCTCCAAGAAGCAAGCTAAGCCTAAGTTTTAACAAGTTAGTTCACTGATCTGCCTGAGGAACAGACACTGAGAAGAGTAACTAACTGTCTGGACACTGGGAAACACTGAGGAAAACATATTTTGCAATGAATTCTTGCAACAGTTTAATGGGAACCCTTCAAAAATAGATGCTAAAGAATTAACATTTCTTCAGGAAATGGAGCTTCCAGAAACCCTGAGGCAGAAGGAAACCCCCTCTGAAAAAGGCTCCTCATGTTCTGGTAACTCATCTCAGCTACATCTAGATGTGCAAACTTCCAGGGTTCTGTTTCATCTTCTCTGTGAAGCGTGGCTGGGAAGTGGGAAGGACTGGCGTTCTTTGGCCAGCCCTTTTCATCCTACTGAGCCATCTCCCGTCCTGCAGCAGCAGCAGCAATGGTAGCAGCCTCTGGGTTCTGGTACCATCTGATGTAAGACAACAGTAAGGGGAGGGTCCTAACACAGGCAGGGCCTGGGAACACGCCCCCTGCCTGTCAATAAGCTGATTCAGGCGAACTGCTCCAGCTCCCATCTCTCCTCAAGGATCCCACTGCTGGCAAACTTTAGATCAACTTCTGCCAAGCAACAGGAAAGAAAACGAGAGCAGTGGTTCAGAGTTGTTTTTCTCTGTAGCCATGGCAGTCCTCAAACTTGCTCTGTAGACCAGGCTAGTCTTGAAGCTAGAGACCTACCTGCCTCGGCCTTCAGGGTGCTGGGATTAAGACATGTGCCACCACAGCCTTACAGAGGCTTGTAAACCAATTTAAAGCAATTTTCTAGACAAAGCTCAATGTGACAGGACTTGGCCCAGGAAGGCCTGTTGGAGACACCTGGGTCACCTGTATTTGTTCCACTTGGTGACACCTGGACCAGCTGTGTTCAAGCCCTTATCTGACAATTCAATATTTTTTCCTACTAAATCTCTGAACTTAATTTTTGTTTTTATTTTGTTTTCCTTTTGAGACAGAGTCTCATGGAACCCAGGCTGGCCTCTAACTCACTACGTTCGTTGCACAGGATGACCATGAGCTTCAAATCCTCCTGCCTCTACCTCCTCAGTACTAGAGTTACAAGTATGTGCATTGATGACTAGTTGATATGCGTTGGGGATCCAACCCAAGGCTTTCGGCATGCTGAATGAACACACTCCACAGTGAGCAAGCATCCCCACTCTCCGTCTGCTCCGTTGTTACTGTACATGCAGAATGCAAAAACAACGTGAACAAAGTGCTCAAGAAACAAACCACATTTCAGTTGAGATTTCCAGCAGCTCCATTTTACTGAAGGCATATTATACACTCAGCACTGTCAAATCCTTAGATGTGTTATACCAACCCTGTAAGTAGCAATTGTTATAAGCATCCTTCTATAAGTAAGAAAGTTGAACACATGAAGGTGCAAAAACTACATAAGGTTGGTGTCTGTATTAGCTGGTTTTGTGTGTCAACTTGACACAAGCTGGAGTTATCACAGAGAAAGGAGCTTCAGGTGAGGAAATGCCTCCATGAGATCCAGCTGTAAGGCATTTTCTCAATTAGTGATTAGACGGGCGGGGGGGGGGGCGCGTTGTGGGTGATGCCATCCCTGGGCTGGTAGTCTTGAGTTCTATAAGAGAGCAAGCTGAGCAAGCCAGGGGAAGCAAGCCAGTAAGTAACATCCCTCCACGGCCTCTGCATCAGCTCCTGCTTCCTGACTTGCTTGAGTTCCAGTCCTGACTTCCTTGAGTGATGAACAGCAATGTGGAAATGTAAGCTGAATAAACCCTTTCCTCCCCAACTTGCTTCTTGGTCTTGATGTTTGTGCAGGAATAGAAACCCTGACTAAGACAGTGTCTTAGTTAGGTTACTATCACTGTAATGAAACACCATGACCGAAAGTCCTATTTAACAGTTCACCATCTAAAGCACTGAGGGCAGGAACTCAAATGGGGCAGGAACCTGGAGGCAGGAGCTGATGCAGGGGCACAGAGGGGTGCTGCTTGCTCCTCATGGCTTGTTCAGTCTGCTATCTTATAGAAGTCAGAACCCTTATCCCAGGGATGGCACTGTCTACAATGGGCTAGGAACTCCCCCATCAATCACTAAGAAAAATGCCCTGCAGGCTTGACTACAGCCTGATCTTATGGAGGTGTTTTTCTCATTTGAGGCTCCCTCCTCCAGATGACTTTAGCTCGTGTCAAGCTGACATAAAACTAGCCAATACAGCAGGTCACACAGCTAGTAAATGACATCTAGACTGTGAAGTCAAGCTGATCCCAGACCTATGCAAGCTACCTAGAAGAAAAAAAAAAAAAGAAATGTTTAAAATTACTAGAAAAACGGCCCATCTGGTAACATCTTCCAAATGTTCATCTCCTAAGACAGCACTGGAGTCCCGGGACTTTAGCAGTCAAGTCTAGACAGGTTTCTATACAACCTGGTGTGCTTCTGCCAAGCAGCAACCTGGCTGCTACCTACTCTCAATACAGCTGTGGTGGTCAGAGTGAGCAGGGCAGAGCACTGCTTTGCTGTGTTTTATAGTTCACAGAAAGAAGGCCAAAGGATGGTTCTTCCTATTAACACACAAGAGACCCCAACAACACTGTACACGTTTTCCCTTGCTTTCTTCTGTTCAATTCACCTCTGTGGATAGATTCCTTGGCCAACAAACATAATGACTGGTAGATTACCACAGGAAAAAAAGGTCTCTTAGAAATTCGTGCACCCCAGAAAGTATGACCTTTCCTCACCAGGCAGGGAGAGGCCAGGCCATAGCCCAAGCATAAGGCACATGACTCCCACACACACCCCATGAGCCAGTGTCCTAGGAACCATGACTAAATGGGTTTACAAAAAAAAAAAAGAAAGAAAGAAAAGAAAAGGTTCAAGTATCCAAACAAAAGGCTTAGGGTTAAGCTAGACCCGGCTGTTTGTATACATACCCAGCACTCAGGAGGCAGAAGCAGCACCACTTTTCATGATTAGCCTGGGCTACATAGTAAAACTTGGTCTCCATTTTTAAAAAATAATTAGTTATGGGGAGGGGACAGGGGGTATCCAAAGAGGAGACTCAGAAAAGGGGAAACATTGGAAATGTACATAAAGTATCAAAAATAAAAAAGGAAGAAAAAAAAATAATTAGTTAAATCTTCAAGCATGAAGATATGATGAAAACACTTACTAAAACTTAGTTTTAAGATTCTATTTTATGGGGCTGGAGAGATGGCTCAGCGGTTAAGAACACTAACTGCCCTTCCAGAGGTCCTGAGTTCAATTCCCAGCAAACACATGGTGGCTCACAACCATCTGTAATGGGATCGAATGCCCTCTTCAGGTGTGTCTGAAGACAGCTACAGTGTACTCACATACATAAAGCAAATAAATAAATCTAAAAAAAGGAAAAGTTTCTATTTTATGCCTGCTGTAGTGACGCACACACATAATCCTGGCGCTTGTGAGATGGAGGCAGGAGGGTCAGGAGGTTAAGGTCATCCTTGCTACACAGTACATACAAGGCCAGCCTGGGCTACATGAGATCCTGTCTCAAACAAACAAATGAACAAACGAACAAAAGAACCAGGGAAAAACCTGTTTCCTACACTTATCACTTCAGTGGCCCTTTGCTCAAGCAAACAGGAGACCATTCCCGCAAGGTGCAACAGCGAGTTCACAGCATTCCAGAGCTACGCTCAAGAAACAGAGGGGAATTCTCATGGCAACCAAGAGAATGAAGTACCTTTCACAGGGACACCATCACCCCCGCCTCATCCAGAAATCACAACCACAGAGTAGGTGCACATTAGCTGAGATTCTGGTAGATGTACTGAACCACAGAGACAATGGGTGCTGGGGGTCATCCACCTGCTTTTACCAGCAGTCACACCCCAAAACCATTTCAAAGAACAGCTACAACCACCTAGAGAGGGCTGTAACTGATGCCAGCGCACTATGCATCTCTTAGAAATCAGAATCTCTAGAGAATCTCGTGTGCCTATAATACTCTGACCATGGCTTAGAATGTCTTCTCCTTGGTGCCTCATAAATTTCAACTTTTCAATTTCCCTTTGTGTGTGGTGTGCATGTGTTGTACATAAATGTTCAAGGGCACGTGCCATGAGTACATGGGAGCCAGAGTATCTTCTGTGGCTCTGCACTATTTTTTGAGACTGGGTCTCTCACTGAATCTGCGGGATCATCTATACTAGCTGAGCAGCAAGCTTCAAGGATCCTCCTGTCTCTGCTCCCTCCCTTCCCCACTTCTCTCCCCACCCCCACAATGGCTACAGGTGAGGATCACACTGCGGCTTCTTACAGGGTGCTAGAGATTGGAACTCAGGCTTCATGCTGTCCAGCGCTCTAGCTTTGCATTTTCTTGTCAGTCCTCTTCCTGTGATTCTCCATCAAGGAGGGAATTCATTTTCAAAGTAGGAATGTCTACTGCAACTCTGGGCCCAATCCTCATATATTAGTGGTAACAATTAAAGCCCTTATTTAAGTTATGAATAAAAAACTAGGCATCAAATGATTCAAAAAGGAACTGTAGGTTACACAGAACTGTAAGGAGGCCTAGGAGGGCCAATCCTGAATAATTCTTAAACAGAATCATGATTAGATCAAAAGACTTTCAGCTTCAAATCTGACCTACTTGGGTTGAATCTACTTATGCCATTTAGTGACCCAAGTTTGGGTTTTAACCATTATGTTAACTTACTCATCTCTAAAATGGAATAACATCTACTTCACGGTGTTGGGCTCACACCTGTGATCTTAATTATATTACTATTGGTTGCTGCTTTTAATAACAGCAAGTGCCATGAAATATGCTATTTACAGGAGCCACAAGTCAAGATGAGTCTGGGAACAATGGGAAGAAGCAGAGTTATCTGGCATGTTCCACACTTCATGACAAGGACAATGAAGGCTGCCCCAGTAAAATACACGACTATACCTGTAGGCAAACAGGTCACTCTCACGGAGGGTCAGGACGAACCACTGAAGTGACATGGTTGCAAGAATCTGGACTGGGCAGGGAGCAGATGATAATGAGTAACTGTGTTCCTTGGCCCCTGATAAAGCCAGGGGCTTAGCTCTGTGTCTGCAGTCAGAGCTAACTACTAATAAACAATTTTTGTTTGTTTTGTTTGAGACAGAGTCTCACTATGTAACCCCTGCTTGTTCTGACACTCGCTACGCATGAGACCAGGCTGGCCTCTAACCTCTGAGTATTCTGTGATCAAGTAGAATTTTTTTTTTTTTTAAGTAGAAGGGAACAAGTTGGAATAAGAAGTCTTAACAATGGCTAACACAGATGAAAACCACAGCAGGACCCCTGCCAGACCTGAAACTAACTGAACTTTACTATGTGCAGGGACAGAAGTGCCTGCCGTGGTCATCAGCTTATGGGCCACAGAGAGACAGATTCCAAATCAAGTCCAAAGTAGAATCCAGGTAAGCTGAATGGCAACCTTGGGCCAGGACTTAGAAGGCTGCCCCTAAAACTCCTCGGAGCCTCCTCAAGACAGGCTCTCTCCTCCATGCAAGGAAGGAGGGTAAGGACTGTAAGCAGGAAGTGGCACGTGCACAGTGTGCACAGAGCAGAACTCACAGACTTCACAGGCTGACATAACTAAGTGTGAGGGGAAGGAGGCATTTCTGCAAATGTAACATTGAGTACAGGCGATCTTAACCTTTTCTCTGATAACAACCACCGAGCTGTTGTGTGTTAATGAAGACAACCAGGTTCACAGGAAAGCCCCTGCCGTGGATTAGTCTTGTGGATACTGCACACATGCATAGGAAAATGAGCTGCTTTTAAGGCACTGTGTGGACAAGACACGAGTGACAGCAGACTCCTAGTAATCCACAGAGAGCCTGGAAATGGGAAGTCAGCCTCAGGACTGGACCACCTGCCAACTCACCAGCTAACTAATAGTGTGCCTGCCACCCGTATACGGTCTCTAGTTTGAGCCAGAGCTCTCCACTAACACAGAAGGAGCAAAACATTTTGGTAACTGAAGATGTACTCTGAGATGTACTTTAAGATATAGTTAAACCAACCAGCTCCCTCCACCAAAAGTCACTCTCCAAGGGACATTCCTTCTAAAGTGCTGGTGTGTGGCAAGGGACCTTTGACACGGCACTCATCTTCACAGCTGCCCACCCAGGGCCCCCAGGCCACTGTGGTGGATCAGAGGAGCTTTCAGAGCTCAGTAATATTTTTTCTAAAAATGTGTTACAAGGTGAATTTGGAATGAGAGTTCTATGTAACCAAAGTGTTTTATCGTAATCACTAACAAACGCTCTGTGTTCAATTCATTAACACTTCAATCATCAAGACACTGGTTTTGGAAAATAAGAAATAAAAGAGATCCCTGGAAAATGAAATTCTGTTCTGAAACCTAGGGTGCGAAGGGTAAAGCTCAGGTGTGGAACACTCACCTAACACGTCCAAGGCTCAGAACTCAGAAGAGCCAATGTGTTAACTAATAATTTAGATTATTAGTTAATTAGGACCAAATTGTTTAATTAGTTAAAATAGAGAGGGAGGTAAACATTTTAAAACCCTAACTTTGAAGAAAACTACTAAGTGACAACCATGAAATGGAATGTTTGGATTAATTCCAAAACAAGCAGGACTAAGAAACGGGTCCTTCGGCCTCCACGGGGACACACTAATGTGTGTCCCTCCCTTGTTTTCCACAAAGACCCAACAGATGGGTAATAGCCACCCATCATAGCTGAGAAACCTGAGGCTTTGGACAGTGTAAATACCCTGTTAGAATTACAACATAGAGCTTTGTGATCCCAAATTCCAAACTGTTATAACTCTGAAAAGTCACAAATCTGTTATTGTGAAACAAGGGAAAGAAAAAAAGAAAGGAGAGGGAGAGAGAAAAGAAGAGGGAGAAGGGGAGGAGGAGAGGGAGAGGAGAAGGGAGGCAGAGGGAGAGGGGGAGGGGGGAGAGAGGGGGGAGAAGGAGGGAGAGGGGGAGGAAGAAGGAGAGAGGAGGGAGGGGGAGGGAGAGAGAGAGAGAGAGAGAGAGAGGGGAAGGGGAAGGGAAAGGGAGAGGGAGAGGAAATGGGAGGTAGAGCGTGAGGGGGAAGGGGACTGAGTAAGTTAGTGCACTAAGGCAAGAGTATCAGTTCAAGGCCAGCCTCAGCTGCAGGAGGCTAACCTTGAATACAGGAGACCTTGTCTCAAAAATAAAGTAAGATTATATAGTCAATTTTAAAAATGCATTTAAGGAGGGGTTTGTGGAGTTTGTTTGTTTGTCAAGTAGAGCTCCACTCCAGCCTCTCAAGTATTAGAACTACAGTTCCAATACCAGGCCTGGCTGGTTACAGTTTCTCAAGAAAACAAGTACACCCAGAAGTGGTGGTGCATGCTTTAAGCCCAGCACTTGGAGGCAGATCTCTGAGTTCCAGGCCAGCCTAGTCTACACAGTGAGTTCCCGGATTGCCAGGGCTACATGGAAAAACCCCGTCTTGAAAAACAAAACAGAAAAGAGAAAACAAGTATGTCCAAGAGTGGCAGCATGTGCCCGTGGTCCTGCACAGCACACTGGGACAGGGGGTTCCCAGCCCCTAAGAGCTTCAGACCAGCCTGGGCAATATAACAAAACCCAGATCAAGTGTCAAAGAAAAGAAAGGAGGGAGGGAGAAGAAGGGGAACCCGAGTACGTCACCATTCTAGTGGGAAACTAACTGGTTATGCAGCTCCTTTGAAGAAGGGCAGCAGAGATGTCTGTGCTTAGCTACTTAGCCTGAGCAAAATTTATCCCGCCAAATTTGTTTCTTCAATTGTCAAAGAAAGCAAAACTGTCTGGATAGTTTAATGAGGTTTAAATTACAAAGTGCATGAAAGAGCACTTCATGAGTTAACAACACAAAACGCACAGCATGAGTGAGCAAGCACTGTGCAGTGCTGTTTTCATATGGGTTTAGGAGAGAGAGAGAGAGAGAGAGCACTGCCTCCCCCCCCCCATGAGATGTGAGACTATGCTTTTTACTCAAAACTATGAAGTAACTCCCTCCCTTCCTTCTGCTGTGACAAAATGCCTGAGATAAACAACTTAAGGGAAGGAAGATGTACTTGAGCTCCAGGGTTCAAAGGTCCCTCCTCCCAGCCCTGGGTGACAGACACTGCTATACCAAGCTTTTAGGTGGATGCTCCTTACTTGACCACTTTACCCACTGAGCTGTCCCTCCAGCCTTAACGTAACCCTCTGAAAACACCGTCCACTTCATTCTAAGTTCATTACTTCTTCTGTCCCATGCTGGGATCTTAACCAGGACCCACGCATGCAAAGCTAGCATTGAGCATAGGTTGATATTTTTTGATACCAAGAACTAATCATAATTATCTTTATAAGATCTCTTATGGGTGATGCAAATGGGAACAATCCCTGCACCATAGGGCAGCAAATGCTGCCAGGGAAGAAGCCAAAAGAAAAGCTAAGGCACAGAGAATGGAAGTCTGCAAAATCAAAACTGGAGTGTGTGATGCTTTAAAGGAAACAAACCCATCTCAGCATTCCAGAGACGAGATAAGATAGCAGCTATCACAATGCAAGTTGCAATTTTACAAATGAAGAAATAGGAAGCCCCAAGAGAAGTGACTGCTCAAGGCCATGGAGATAGGTAGAAATAGATAATTGCTAAGTAAATTCAATATAAACATCTTATAATTCAACAGAGCTTGATCAACTAACAGAGCTCATTAGAAACAAAAATCTCTTCTGCCAATATTCAAACTTAAAAAGTCAATTCATCAGCCAGGGCTACACAGAGGAACCCTGTCTCAAAAACAACAACAACAACAACAACAACAAAAAGTCAATTCATTCTCATCAGAGTGTAAAAGAAAGGTTTCGGTCCCTTTTCCTCATTAATTGTCATTTTGTTAAAAATTAATCAGTAAGGTTTGATGTTGGGGAGGTCAACAGCAAATGCCATAGTGACATGCTCTCAATGAACGGCAGGACTTTAAACCACTGAGATTCACAGAAGGGG
This sequence comes from Uromys caudimaculatus, assembly GCA_028551405.1. NCBI lineage: Eukaryota > Metazoa > Chordata > Mammalia > Rodentia > Muridae > Uromys > Uromys caudimaculatus. The sequence continues at coordinate 71,449,663 of CM052706.1, forward strand.
ATTCTGAAGGAGGAGGATGGAACCAATTGAAGTAGGAATTCATACAAAACCAAATAGTAACTTTCTTTTAAGCAAAAGAAGACAGGAATATCTGAGATCAACTTCGGCAGTCCAGGCTTAGATCTGGATTAATCCAAACAGTAAGTAACTAAAAACCACTCAGGGTTCCAAGGTAAAGTCAAGATATCAGCCAATGAAAGAATAAACAACAGGCTGAGAAGCTCCAAGTGCATTTTTCTATCCCTTTGAAAGTCCCTTCAAAGAATAAAGAAAAGACCAGGGATGGTGGTCCATGTCTGTAACACCAGCAATGCGGGCTGAGGGAGGATCCTGCCTCACAGTAAAAGGAAGGGGATGCCATGTTGTTGTGTAACTGAAGTTCACCTCTCTGAAAAACTCAACTGACTGCGTAGAAACTTCCAAAGCACCGTATAAGTCCAAATGCGCCGACATTACATACAGCGCATAGGGTGAGGTGTGGTAAGCATCAGCTTCTGGTACAACACAGGGACTAGATGAGTCTGTGGGGGTTTCATATCACATTTCTATTCTTCTGTATTCATTTGTGTAATTTTACTGTGACATTGCTCTCTCAAGACATACCTCCCCAGTGCCAGCCAGTGGCCCCCACTAACCTGTAGCTATACTACTAATGTAATTTTAGGCTTTATCTGGAGGACTAGTCACCTCTTCCCTAATAAAGTTTTTTTTTTCTAAATACACATGGACAATATTTTAAAATACTGTCTTTAATATCACAGAAGCAGAGTTAACATTATTTGCTTTTGTTTTGTTTTAAGACAAAGTATTACCATGAGCCCAGGCTAGCTTCAAAGTACTAGCAATCCTCTGGGTACTTCAGGGATTACAGTAGTCACCACATGTACCACGTGAAGTGATAGGACATCATCTTAATATCAGAGCTGGGTGGATTATGTGTGTTAGTCTGATGCATGGTTCATATCTGTGATTCCCATCACTCAGGAAATGACAGAAGAATCAGAGTTAGGGTTATCCTCAGCTTCATACAAAGTTCAAGGCCAGCCCAGGCTACCTGAGACACTGTCTGTAAAAACACAAACAAACAAACAAACAAACAAACAAGGCCCAGGGGTTGGGTTGGAAATACAATCAGTGACAGAGTGCTTACCCAGCATGTACAAGACCCTGTATCCAAAAGCCCCTGCTCCATCACCAAACAATACTGGGGTTATGAGACCATCAGCCTTTGCTCCTGACCCTTTCCTCATAGGAAAAACAATAATAAAGCAAGTTATTGATATTAGTGACGCATGGGCGTTGGGGTGCACCATTTCCACCTGACAGGGAATGTAGTTCAAGGCTGTACTTTCCCCCAGGAAAGGCCCCACTCCAACCACATCAATAACTAGCTGAAACAAAACACACACAGGAGAAGAAAGAACAATCTCCCAAACGGGGGTTCAACTAGTGAGCTAGATCAAAGTGTGCATTTGTTTGTTGAGAAAGGTATTCATAAGAGCCAACATCGCTGGTCCTGACAGAGCACACACTTTTACAAGAATTGTGACTACCCAGTGTAATCTCAGTAGTTTTATACCAAAAGAGAAAACTCTATTTTTTTGTTGTTTGTTTGGTTTGGTTTGGTTTGGTTTGGTTTGGGTTTGGTTTGGGTTTGGTTTGGGTTTGGTTTGGGTTTGGTTTGGGTTTGGTTTGGGTTTGGTTTGGGTTTGGTTTGGGTTTGGTTTGGGTTTGGTTTGGTTTTTTCGAGACAGGGTTTCTCTCTGTAACCCTGGCTGTCCTGGAACTCACTCTGTAGACCAGGTTGGCCTCGAACTCAGAAATCCACCTGTCTTTGCCTCCCAAGTGCTGGGATTAAAGGCATGCGCCACCACTGCCCGGCAAGAGAAAACTCTTAAGATGCAAGGAGAAAAACAAGCATTAAGCTGTCAGAACTATTTGTACAACGGAAAACAGAATTACAAGTCCGGAGAGAAAGAAAGAAATTGACCAAAGGTCAGCCGCTTAGTACAGATTTGTTCAGGCACCATGGTCAAAGCACGGGGACAGAAGTTTTTACACAGCTCTCCAAACATTAACTAAAGCCCAGCGCATACTGGAGAGGTAAGAAGAGACACTTTACAAACAGGGAGATGCAGCCTGAGGGCTCAAAAACTGAGCACCGGACTAGCCCTATATGCCTTCCATCCACTGCTTAGTATTCAGACTACTAAAATCAAAACCCAACAAAAATGTACTGGCAGCATGGAGAGATGGCTCAGTGGTTCAGTTCCCAGCACCCACACGGGGCTGCAACTCCATTTCCAGGGATCTGATACCTTCTTCTGGCCTCTCCACATACATGTGGTGCACAGATGTACCTGCAGGCAAAAAACCCATACACATAAAATAAAAATAAAAAATGATTTTTTGGTTTTTTAACAAACAACATCTACTGGTTGCTTAGTTACAGGATGCCTCTCAATTTCTCACAGGAGTGACAGACGACCTTAGTCTGTGACACTGCTGGGCATTAACAAGGGCAGCGACCTCTGAGAGGAGCGGGGCCGCTCTGCTTACCAATGACTTTACCAATAGGATCAAAATTTTACGTACTGGTTAAAGAACCTGCTTTGGAGCACTTTCTTCGCATGCTAACAGACCTTTATATCAACAACAACAAATACTTTAAATAAGCTTGATTTGGTATTATTTATACCATCAGGTCTGACCATTTCATTACATAAGTAAAGGAGTCTGTGGGTTCACTGGAAGGAAGCACGAAGGAACTTAGTGAATGAAAGGAATTCCCAACCTCTTGATTAAAGCTGTGAGTCTAAGCTCTTCACTGTATACATTTCCTGGAATATATTTCTCTACCTAAAAAAGTGCCCTGGGCCCAAGACATTTAGTCCAGACCTGTGAGGTAAGCACAGCAAGGCTTGCTCTTGCTGGCAGTCTACACTTCCATCCTGTGTGCTCTAGCTTTCTTCAAGGGTGAAATGTCATGTGCCATCACAGCCTCCATGGAGTCGAAAGCCCTGGGGGAGTATAGACATAGGCACTGCCTGTGTGCATGCATTATCCAGCCAGCAAAACAAACGAGCGGTATTAGTTGTCTAGATGCAGGGACAAAATACCTGACAAAAGTAGCCAGATGGAAGGTTTATTGTGACTTCCAGTCCCACGGGATGCAGTCCATTACAGGGGGGAGAGGAAGAGGAGGAAGAAGAGGCGGTGGCAGTGGCAACTGGTCACATACATCCACAGTGAATCCGCAGAGATGAGGGCTAGTTCTCATCTTTCTCCTTTTTTATTCAAACCAAAACCCAAACCCATATAATGGTATCATGCACTTTTAGAGCTGGTCTTCCCACCCAAAATAACTAATCTAGATGATTCCTCGTAGGCACACCCAGAGATTTTCTATTTCCATATTGATTCTAGATCTTAAATGAAAACAGAATTTTATTGAGTAGCCCTAGCTGATCTGGTACTCACTATATAGCCTAGACTGGCAGGCAGCAAGCCTATTGCTTCAGCCGCCCCACTCCTAGGATTGCATAAATGACACCTGTAAAAGGCCATCTGGTGACATAACCAAAATTAAGGTCATTGTGCTTACTTAGTTTTACATCAATCTGACACAAGCTAGTGTCATTGGAAAAGGACACCCTTAATGGAGAAAGTGGCCCCACTAGAGTAGGTAAGCATGTAGGACATTTTCTTGATTGATGGCTGATGTGGGAGGGCCTAGCTCTCTATGGAAAGTGCCACCCTTGGACTGGTATCGTATAAAAAGACAGGCTGACAGGCATAATGCCACAGGCCTTTAATCCCAGCACTCAGGAGGCAGAGGCAGGTGAACTGCTGAGTCCAAAACGGGCCTTGTCTACAGAGTGAGCTACAGGTCACCCAGGAATACATAGTAAGACCCTATCTCAAAATACAAAAGAAAAAAGAAAAGGGGGAGGGGTGACACCCAAGTGCAGCCATAGAAACAAGTGATTCTTCTGAGGTCCCTGCTTTCCTACTTCCAGATCCCTCATCCTCCCAAGCTGCTTTGGATCACAACTGTCGAAAACCTAACTAACACAGTAGTGATATTTTCTAAATGCAGTCTACTGTGAGAATCAAGTGAGTATTACTTTTCAAAGGTCATATAAGTAGCCCTGGAATCTACTCCACCCACAACACTAAGCAGGAGTTTCCGTCAGATGTCTCTCCAGTGCCTTTGTGTAAGATCTCACTGAAAAGACATCACTGCACTAGAGCTGAATGGCGGAGTGCTCAGGTGGGCACAGCCCTCAGCCTCCTGAGAGCTGAGACTGCACATTTCTACTACTATATCCAGCTACCCAATCAGGATTGATTTTACTTTAATGTGTGCCTGTGCAGCTGAGGGCAGGTGCCAGAGGAGTCTGGAAGAAAACATCAGATCCCCTGGAACTGGAGTTACGGGTGTTTGTGAGCACCCAACATGGGTGCTAAGAACCCAGCTCTGGTCTTCTGCAATAGTAGTAAGTGCTCTTAATTGCTGAGCCATCTCTAGTCCCGCAGAACATTACTTAACAACTACAAACACCCAGCAGCTAAAAGGGCTTGCTACTGAGGCCGACATAAGTTCCATCCCCAGGATCACATGATAGGAGAGAAATCAACTCACAAGAAATACTTTCTTGGCCAGGCGGTGGTGGCGCACGCCTTTAATCCCAGCACTCGGGCGGGAGGCAGAGGCAGGTGGATTTCTGAGTTTGAGGCCAGCCTGGTCTACAGAGTGAGTTCCAGGACAGCCAGGGCTACACAGAGAAACCCTGTCTCGAAAAAACCAAAAAAAGAAAAAAAAGAGAAAGAAATACTTTCTTTTTAATTTAAGTATCAAGAGGTCTGACGTGCCAGTGTGGCCCAGGCTGCTACCCTTTCATCAACCTAACCTGCATCTTGGCAGTTTCACTCATCCAAAGGGAGTAGCAAAACAATAAAATCAAGTACCTTTATGTGGAAAAAGACTGGGGAAAATATCATTAAAATTCAGTACAAGAGATGAGGGGAGGGGCACAGTCAAGGCATGGGCAGCACTGGTGGAAAGCTCTGGGAACTACTACCGATGGAGGTTTGTTTCAGAGCATCTGAGTTTCCTATAAAAGCTTGTTTTTATAAGCTCATGTATATTCATGATGTGACTCACTTGGGGACATGTAGGCATCCAGATGCAGTGCAGAGGCTACAGCTCTAAGCTCTACCTCACCCGTCAGACTTAAAGGTTATAGTAGCATTTCTTGAAAATGTATTAGTCACTGCCGCTAACTATACATCTCTAGAGAATATGGAAAACAAGGCGGGCTAGTGGCACTCGGGTCTGACACCAGGGATAGTTAGAAAAGTCACCTCAGGAAATAACACAGAACTCTGCTCACATCCGCGTGCTTCATCACCCTGGAAACTTCACATCAGAGACCTTAAATAAGAATGCTCCGCTACTCGTCTCAAAGTGACTCACCCAGCCTATCTTCTCTGTCTGAACATCTGCTGAGCCAAGGCAAGACTAGAGCAACCAATCCACAAGAACCCAAGTTATCACACAGCCAAGTATAGCCTGACCTGTAGCTGATGGGCATGTATGTGTCCTCAAAGTCTCAAGTCACTCTACTTGAGTGAAAACAGCATTTGGAGTGAGCAGCTTGCGTGTCCAGGATCCACCAGTACCTGTAATGTGCAGGCATTTGCCATTTCAAAAGCAACTGCTATTTTAGTACTGCTGCCATTGCTACTTCTAGCAAAGAGAGAGTGGCCTGTCTAGAGCTGGTCAGACAAGGAGCTGCTGCGAGGATTTTAACTCCATTCCTATGGTTTCCACACCTGAACTCTGCCTCAAAAGTCAAACCCTCTCTTGCTTTTCACCCTGAGACCCGTCTTCCTTCATCTACTCAAAACATGTCTATTAAATACACTAAGTGCTCTAAGGCGATAACCAGTGCACACAGTTCCTGCTATAGGTGGGCTAAGAAGGTGTGTTATAATCTAGCTTAGTGGTCAGGGACACTAACTGTGGGAAGGAGATAAGCACCCTGACACAGGACTGGGGAGTGGGGATAGGGTGAGGAGGTCTTGCAGTAGGGACCCCTTTCCAGGAGGTTACAGTGTCACAGGAGACTTGAATGTCAGAGAGATCTGGCAAGTGGGGATCATGGATGATCAGTGGCCCTGAGGCCAGAAAAAAAGACACGCAACATACAAAGGAAGTGCCTTGGCACAGTCTATAGCCACCCCAGGCACTGCGGACATGAGGCTGTAACAGCAGGAGCCAAGCCATAGGGCCCAGGCGCACAAATGCTGGGCTAAGGATAGCAGGCTTTGCTTTACGGATGATATTGGACAGTGAACATGAGTAAGATGCTAAAATCCAGGATTCAAAAATACAAACGCACTTTAGTGGGCGAGATAAAAGAGGGATACGGGACCATAAATAGGCACACCAGTTAGACTCCAACGCAGCAGCATATGAAATGTGAGGCCCTCAATTACAGACAGTGAAAAGGGGGAGGTAACAAATTAGGGTGCTATTTTGGAAATAAAATCTTAACACATGGTAACTGACAAGACGTGCTGAGCAAAATTCAAAGGGAAATGTAGGCTACCTTCCAGACTTTCTGCTTCAAACACGGAAAGGTCATGTAGTCGTCAGGGAAAGTAGATGAGTTGGTAAACTTCACACAGTTTAGTTTGTGAAGCACGGCTTAAGGCAAAGGAATCTATGGGCAATATGAAGCTGCATTCTAAATTCTGAAGAAATAAGCGAGTACACTGTAAGCTGTAGTGAAAGATGAAGGGCCAGTTCTGATTAGCAAAAGAAGAATATAAACACATATATATACCAGGCTGAGGACAGAGCCATAGGGAACCCAAACGGCCACAGAAAAAAAGGACAATGCAAGAGAAATGAATTAAGTACCAGGAGCCCAGAGTGGAGGTGAGAACAGACAGCTTTCCTTCCCTTTTCCACAGTGTGTGTGTGTGTGTGTGTGTGTGTGTGTGTGTGTGTGTGTGTGTGTGTGTGTGTGTGTGTATCTATTTCCGCACTCAAAGGCATGAAAACTGAAAGCTTCTCTGTACATTACATTGATGACTACTTACTACTTAACATATAACCTCCAGTATACACGAACAGTGACTTCACACCTCAAAACTATTCTAAACATCCGGGAGCCCTGATCATGGCCTTATATGCAAAATTATTCATCAGAACATTATTTATAATAGTTACAAAAGAGAGCCGGGCGGTGGTGGCACACGCCTTTAATCCCAGCACTTGGGAGGCAGAGGCAGGCGGATTTCTGAGTTTGAGGCCAGCCTGGTCTACAGAGTGAGTTCCAGGACAGCCAGGGCTACACAGAGAAACCCTGTCTCGAAAAAAAAAAAAAAAAACACACAAAAAAAAAGTTACAAAAGAGAAAAGCCTTAAACATACAACAGAAATTTAAATAAATTATGGTAAAGCCATAAAACATGATTATGATCTGTTTAAAATTTATATTCATAGGTAGTTTTAACTGACATATAAATACTTAAGATGTTGAAATGAAATCCAGCATATCCAGGTAAATGTATAAAATATATATATAAATATATATATATAAAAAAATATATATATATAATATATATATATATTATATATATATACAGAGAGAGAGAGAGAGAGAGAGAGAGAGAGGTAAAAATGTAGGGGCTAGGGAGATGGCTTAGTGGACCTGTGCATAGGCAATGAAGACTCAAGTCTGGATCCCAGCAGCCACATAACTGAAGGTAGTACCAGTATAGGGGGCCTGGAGACAGGAAGCTCCTGGGGGCTTACTAGCCAGCTTAGTCTGCCACAACAGCCAGCTCTGGGTTCAAAGAAAGACCTCACCTCAAAACATACATGGAGAGCAACAGAGGAAGGCGACTGCCCTCTGGCCTCCACACACGCTCACACAGACATGCGCATCTGCACAGACGTGAACATTCACTTCCATACTACACACAAAGGCAGGAAGGCAGGAAGGCAGGAAGGCAGGAAGGCAGGAAGGCAGGAAGGCAGGAAGGCAGGAAGGCAGGAAGGCAGGAAGGCAGGAAGGCAAACATAATGCAGCAAATGACAGGTACTGAGATTGCATTATGCTCTGTATGCCTTCAACTTTCTTTTTGAATTTAGTTAGTTTAACTAACAAATGCATACGCCATGTCCTCTATCCATCCTCTTGGTAAAATGTCTTTCCCGTCTTGCCAATTTCTAACTAGTTTATTGGGGCTTTCTTACCTGAGACTGGAATTCTTTATTCTAGAGACAGCAGACACTTTTCTAATCAAGGGGCACTAATTTGAGAATATTCCATCCTCTAACAAAATCCAAAGATATTCAAGACCCTTATCCAACATGGTATATTTATATGTGGCATAATATGTCTTTAATATTAATGATCTTAAATTTCCCTGGACCTACAATTGGAAGACTCCTCAGATGAGGAGCTCACAGGCACAGGGCCCACCTGCACTGCTCTTTTATCGAACATGAACATCCGATTGGTGAGTTCTTTCTCCCACTCTGCAGTAAGTTTGGTCATTTTGTAACACTGTTGGCCTGGCTTTGTTGTGCTCTGGCCTTGACCTCCTGACCCTCCTATCATGGCCTCCCAAGTGCTTGGATTATAGCACATTAGCATAGTTTTCAGATATGCAAAAGTTTTGAGGTTTTTTTTTTTGAAACCAGCTTTATCACTTTTTCCTTTTATAGATCATGATTTTTTGGTGTCAAATTTGAAAATTCTTTACCTTGCTCCAGTTACAAAAATTTTTTCTACTTTCTTTTCCCAGAAAATTTTTAGTTTTTCAGTTAACCTTTAAACCTGTGATCCACTTTGAGTTGACTTTTGATACAGGAAATCAAGATATAAGATATCAAGATAGTTAGGCCAGGCTATAACGGCACACATCTCTAATTCCCATCTCTAATTCCCGCACTTAGGAGGCAGAAGCAGACAGCCCTCTGTGAGTTCAAGGGCAGCCTGATCCTTAAAGCAAGTGCCAGGACAGCCAGGGCTATAGAGAGAAATTTTGTCCCAAAACAAACCAACCAACCACATAAGAAGCCGGGCATGCTACTGCACGCCTGTAGCCCCAGTACTATGAGTTGAGGATCCCAGGGTTTGCTGATTAATCTACCCTACTTGGTAAGCTCTAGGTTCCATAGAGACCTTGTCTGGGAAAATAAGGTAGGGAACAATAAAAAAGGAGGGGCTCCACTCATACTCATACAACATGTATGTGCACCCACACACACACACACACACATACAACATGTATGTGCACCACACACACACACACACACATACTCATACAACATGTATGTGCACCCCTCACACACACACACACATACTCATACAACATGTATGAACACCCCTCACACGCACATTGAAAACCTCTGAGGTTATATATAAAAATGTCTGTCATGGGGGGTTGGGGGGGTGGTAAATACCTTTAATCCCAGCTCTAGGGAGCCAGAGACAAGCAGGTCTATATGAGTTTAAGATCAGCCTGGTCTCCACAGTTAGTTCACAGCACCCAGAGACATACTGGTAGACCCAGTCCTAAAAACAAAAACTGCTCCAGGTGAGGAGAGATGGCACAGAGATTAAGGACACAGGTCGTTCTTACAGAAGCCCAAGTCCAGTTTCCCACACCCTCGTGGTGGCTTACAACCATCTCTGTAAGCTCACTTCCAGGAGATCCAGAACAGCTTCTTCTGGCCTGCAGAAACCAGGTACACATAAAGAACAGAGACATACATGCTGGCAAAACACCCATGCCATTAAAAAGAAAAAGCGATTTGTTGTTTTCCTTTCCCTCTCTAATACACTTATATTCCAAGGCCATTCTAGTAACCCAACCAGGAGCACACGTACCTCCCTATTAAGTAACTTGCTGTATGCTATCATCTACATATCCATTTTTAAAGCTTTGCGTGCTTGCATGTATGCATGCGTACTACATGCATGACTTCCCCATGGAGACCAGAAGAGAGTATCAGATCATCTGGAACCAGCATAGATAGTTTTGAGTTGCCATGTGGATGCAAGGAATCAAACCTAGGTCAGATGACATTAGCAAATAAGATAATGGCAGAGACAACACCACAAACTGCTTATATACTCTATATGTCCTAGCTGCAGTAAGAGTAAATATAAAAACAAAACAAAACAAAAAAAACTTACTGGGACAGTAGATATAGCTCAGTGGTAGATCACACTTACCTAGCATGTATAAGACCATGAGTTTGATCCTTAGTGTGTGCATACTTGTACACACACACACACACACACACACACACACACACACACACACACAAACAGAGAGAGAGAGAGAGACAGACAGACAGACAGACAGAGACAGAAAAAGATAGAGAGGGAGAGAGGGAAAATGCTAGGCATGGTGACAGATGCCTATAATCTCACTCACTTGGAGGTTGAAGTAGACAAGATGATCCTGAGTTCTAGGTCAGCCTCAGCTATATAGCAAAGAAAGAGGAGAACCTATCAAAGTCACAGTTGGGTTTTTTTTTTTGGGGGGGGGGGTTGGCATTTGTTTGTTTGTTTGTTTGTTTTGTTTTTCGAGACAGGGTTTCTCTGTGTAGCCCTGGCTGTCCTGGAACTCACTCTGTAGACCAGGCTGGCCTCAAACTCAGAAATTCACCTGCCTCTGCCTCCCAAGTGCTGGGATTAAAGGCGTGCACCACCACTGCACGGCTTAATTTAAAAAACTGTTTTAACCATTGTTAAATTAAGTGCTCATCTCATAACATACATCATATAAGGAGAGAAAAACACAATTTACATCAAGCATCAGTAGGGAGAATAGTACAAAACACAAACATTACAAAACAGAATCCAATAAGATGTTAAATCTAATCATTCAAGAAAAAAGGCCCTGCATATTTCAAAATAATAAGTGGTGTTTACAGTGGTACCCTAGACAATACTTAATGCATTTAATGTACACACCAAATGCAATGCCTTTTTTGGAAGCTGATTGGTTCTGTAGTCCAAAGATCCTTGAATTCAAACATGTACTGGCTCTGGGAACTTGACAAGTTCATTACATTCCCCAAGAACCAGTCTCCTTCCATGTAAAATGAAATAAAACTTCATCATGGGGATATTTTCTGACATAGAATCAGTGGGTAAGCATGCATGTAATAAGATGCGTATCTTAGGCTATCGCTTGATGACTTCTAATCGATGTGTGGACTATGTGATCAGTTCTTCAAACACCATGCAGCTGCTTCCCTCCATCTTCTTTCACTCAGTTCCACCCACTGATCCAGAGATAGGTACCACTGATTAATTTTGACAGCTCAATGGAATCAGGCAGCATATTTGGTGTCTGGCTTCTTTCATTCTATGTAACCAACAGGTTTTTAGAGTCATCTTTTTCTGAGAAGCATTTCATTGTTTTCAGTTGGGGGTTGAACTCAACTTTTTTTTTCAAACAATAAAAACACCTACGATTAAAATCTATTTATTAGAAGTATTCATGATATGGAATATCTCACCACCAATATTAATACATTAATACATGAAGCCCTGGCTGTTCTAGAACTCACTCTGTAGACCAGGCTGGCCCCAAACTCACAGAGATCTGCTCTCTGCCTCCTGAGTGCTGGGATAAAGGCATGCACCACCATGCCTAGAATACCCATAATCTTTTATATCTAATAGATACCTTTTAATTCCACAAAATGTTGAATCTTCAAAACTAAAGATAAATTTCTATACATAGATAACCAGGAGATTCTGTGCCAACAGCACTTCGGCTGCTGTGTCTGCTGGACTGTGGCCTCAACATCCTTACACAGGAGCTCCTGACACGGACAATGGAAGCAGTTTCTAGCCATGGCCAGTGCTGCTGAGTACAGCCAGATAATGTGGCAATGTGCTAAGGCTGTAGTGCGTGACACAATACTATTTCATGGGATGGGAAACAAGGCACAGTTCTAAAAGCTTCTTCATCTGAGAGCTTCTGTTTGCTTGCTTGCCTGCTTGCTTGCTTGCTTGTCTGTCTGTCTAAGACAGGGTCTCACTACATAGCCCAGGCTGGCCTCCCAAATGCTAGCTGAAATTAAAGGCATTCACCTGACCAATTGCCTTTTTTTTTTTTTTTTTTTTTAAGACAGGGTCTCATTAAGTTGGCTAGGTTGACCCAAAATTGCTGGGGCAAGTAATCTTACATCAGCCTCCAAGGGCTGTGATTACAGGCACACATCACCATGTCTAACTAAATCATTCTTCACTACTCATGTGTACAACACATGTACTTTGCTAGAACCCAAGACACGTTCTTTTGGAAGAAGAGAAAAGTAACTTAATAGAGTGCTTGTAAAAAGCACTGGGGCTTATGCCCAGAACCATAAAAGCCAACCCAGCAGCTCATTCTTACAATGCTGGCACCTGGGAGGTGAAGGCAAGATCAGATATTCAAGGTCATTCTTTACAACTCAGCAAGTTCGAGGCCAGCCTGGGATAAATGAAATGTTTAGATGGATGGATGGATGGATGGATAGATGGACAGATTGGTGGTGGATAAAAGGAAAGAAAATGAAAGGAAAAGCAAATAAAAACCATTAATATAGATACACAGTTTTTCATAATAACATGACCAATTTGCATCATTTCCTGAAATTAAGATACTGGAGCATGAAAATATTCTTAAAGAATCTCAAGGGAAAAAATACTTAGAAAGAAGGACCTGTGGAGATATGGGGCCACACCAGCCCTGTGTGAGGACAGCGGCCTACACACTCACAGCTGTTTTTCTGTGCTGAGGATTGAAGTTGGGGCCTTGTGAACTCTAGACAAGTGACTTTCCCAGGCTTTTTCCCCCCTGCAGAGTCTTAGTAACTCAGGCTGACCTTGTACTTTCACTGTCTTGGTCTCCGCCTACTGAGAAGCTGGGCTCCCAGGCCTGCACCTAGGACAGCCTTCACTGTGACTTACAGAAAAATCCAACCTCTTGAGACAGGTGTCAAAAATCAAGCTACTACATGGTACTCTTCATGGCAGATAGTTTAGGAAATAACTCATGGTTTATTTTTTTTCTCTACAATTTGTTAGAGAAAAAAAGAAAAAGTAAAAAAAAATCTAAATATACCCTCTTCAAGAACTCAAAATAATTTTATTTAGCCTAAGTGGTGTAGGCCTTTCTCACACAAGAACGAGCATACGATTATAATTATTCTATCACATAATTCGCCTTTAGCACATGCCTAGTTTCTCTAGAACTCGTTTGTCTCCAAGTCAAAGACAGTACAAAAAATACACTATATGGCCTACCAAACAAAACCTGTATACATGCGCAGAGTCAGAAGACAGAAGACAGCGCTGCGTTCCCCTGGAGCTGGAGGTTTAGACAGTTATTTGTAAATTGCCTGAAATGGATGTCAGGAAGTGAAAGCTAGTCCTTTGCTCGATCACCAAGCATTCTTAACCATTCAACCATCTCTACATCACCATGTTTCTAGTTTTTAAAGATTTAGTGATGGAACATGGTGGCATGCACCTTTAATCCCAGCACTCAGGAGGCAGAGGCAAGATCTCTGTGATTTCGAAGGCCAGCCTGGTCTACATAGGAGTTCCAAGACAGTCAGGGCTAGATAGTGAGACCCTAACCAAAAAAAAAAGAAACAAAAAGTTAGTGATAAAAATCAAACCTAGCCGGGCAGTGGTGGAGCACGCCTTTAATCCCAGCACTTGGGAGGCAGAGGCAGGTGGATTTCTGAGTTCGAGGCCAGCCTGGTCTACAGAGTGAGTTCCAGGTCGGCCAGGGCTACACAGAGAAATCCTGTCTCAAAAAACCAAAAAAAAAAAAAAAAAAAAATCAAACCTAAGTAAAGAACATTGTTTGCTATTCTCTCTCTACACCCCCTCCCCACCCCACCCCCCACACAAACACAAACACATCCATACACTAGAATCAGACTACTAAAGGAGCTAATTGAGGTGGATCCTAGGTTCCTGGTCATAACTTCGGTTGTAACCAAGGAAGAGACAACAGGACAGCAGTACTTTCATCAAAGCCCAAGGCAAAGAGAGCATGACTGAAAAATCTGAGATTCTGAGTTCTTATAAAATGCTCTAAAGGGGCTGGAGAGATGGCTCAGCAGTTAAGAGCACTGACTATTCTTCCTGAAGTCCTGAGTTCAATTCTCAGCAACCACATGGTGGCTCACAACCATCTGTAATGGGATCCGATGCCCTCTTCTGGTCTGTCTGAAGACAGCAACAGTGTACTCATATACATAAACAGCTCTAAAGTATCCTCATGCCTGTTTAACAGGCAAGGACAATTGCCAGGTAAACCTACTGAGTAACTCCGCCTAACACGTGACAGTAGGCCTTGCCCTCGAGCAACTTACATTAATAAAAATCAACCACAGACACAGCAAAGCAAAACAAGACTAAGGGCCACAGGACTCATGGGGAAAATCAGGATGTTTGAGTTCGAAACAGAGTCATCACCAAGGACCAGAACAAGTCTAGAAGTTCACTAAAGACGGGCAGCATCTTAACCAGGCTGTCAGGGAAGGGAGTGGGGAGGGGCGGAGCACTCTGCCCCCACACAAAGTCCCGTCCTCCCTGCCTGAGTCTGCTCACATGGCTTCTGGCAAAGGATGTGAATTCCTTTCATCAGCATTCAGCAATAAATATGAACAAGATGAAAACTACAGAGAAAGTCTGGGTTCCTGGCACTGGTAAGAAAAGATGCATCGAGATGTAAACCAGGCAAAGCAACCCTCACTGCCTCCGCCAGGGCCAGCAGAATGTCTACTGCAAGTTCTAGTTACACAAAACATCTAGAGTCAGCTTCCTGTGTAAGAGGGGTGACTGCCCTAGATGAAGAGACATCTTCCAAGGCAAGGAAAAAAAAGATGACAATCTTGCGCGTACGCACACACACACAAACATACACACACACTTAAAAATCACAAAAATCGACATTTTAAAATATTGTTAAATAGAAGGGAAGAAAAATGAATCATATTTTATGATTTTATATGAATATAGCTATATATTAGCTAACTAAAAGTAAATGTCAAATTTCAAAGGGTGTATTTTAAAAGAGTAATTCTACATTAAGTACATTCTGTTGTAATGAGGAACATCTGTTGAATTCTCAATGCACAGCAGGCACCCTACTACATGTTCTTCATGGTTACCTGCTTTAACTCTCACAAGGACACTAAAGAAGTGAGTGGCTAAGATAAATACATACATACATACATACATACATACATACATACATACATACATAAATAAAATAAAAGTGAGTAGCTGCTATTACTTTACAGAAGAGCAAGGTCTGGAACTGTGCCTAGCATCAGTAAACAGAAATGCAAGCTAGTAATATTACACTGTGTGAGCAATAGTTAAGCTAGGAGCTGGGTAGAACCTTTCTTCTAAATCACTGACCACATAAATAACCATAAGCCCATCTGTCACATTGCAGTGTCCATAGATAATGTGACAGAAGGTAGTCAAGAAGGAAATGGTGACTTCTAGGCGAAGAGATCAAGACAGGTCCCCTAGGGAAGGTCTCCGTGAGCAAGACCACACACGTAGGCGGGGAGCTAAGAACAGAGTGGTAAACTCGGCAGAGGGCAGAGTAAGCATGGGACCGGCAGCAAATGCACCTAAACACTGCAGGTAAAGGCTAAGCGCTCCCGCTGCTCCTGTGGAGAGCTCGGGCGTGGCGCCCAGCACCCACACGTGCTTACAGCCGCCTGCAGCCCCAGTCCCCAGGGGTCCAGTGCCCTCTCTTGGCCTCCCCAGTGTGCACACATACAGAGCGCACACAAAGACAAGTAGGTGGACACATCACAAATAAAAATAAATTTTAAAAAAATGTAGGGTTAGGGCCATAATATAAGAAATCTGAATATTCAAATAAGAAGTTTGGATTTTAATGTCATAATCATACTTTTTAAAAAAAAAATATTTTATGTATGTGAGTACACTGTAGCTGTCTTCAGACACATCAGAAGAGGGCATCAGATCCCATTACAGATGGTTGTGAGCCACCATGTGGTTGCTGGGAATTGAACTCAGGACCTCTGGAAGAGCAGTCAGTGCTCTTAACCACTGAGCCATCTCTCCAGCCCATAATCATACTTTTTCATTCTAAACAGTTTTACTATGTATCATAGGCTGACCTCGGATTCCTGCCTAAACCTCCCAAGTGCTGGGATTACAGGTGTGTGCTACCACACCCAGCTCTAGTGGGCTGTTTTTCTCTTTTTTATGGTTTCCCTGTAAGGTATACTTAAAGCACATCAGCATGATGCTTTGATATACAGTAGACACAGCTGCCACCCCACACAATTACCCTCCCCTTTTGGCAAAAGCACCTATGAAAACCCCTAAATAAAACGTATCATTAACTATAATCTTCATGCTGTATACCAGGTCTCTCCATGTATATCTTAAAACCTAGGCTAGTATGGACAGTCCCTAAGTGAACTACATGAAACAGGAAAACGGAAAATCCCAATGCAAGAGCAGCAGAAAGAAAAGACACAGCAAGCCAGGTATTGTCTGCCTGCAATGCCAGCACCGGGGAGCCCAGGCACAGGGTGCCAGACCAGCCTGTCCTACAGAAAGCGCCCCGACCCACTCTGACTTCCCAGGCTAGGCTCTACCAGAACAATTAAGTTCTGGCTTTCTTGTCTCAAAGGATTCACCTTTACTCACCCTCACCCTACTCTTTTTTTTTTTAAATCTTTCTCCTTCCAATTTACCGTCTCCCATTCTCTATCACTCCTTCCATGAGCCACCCTCTCATTGAGGGACCACTTTTGTCCTGAGCACTCTATCGTCTTTAATTCTCCTAAAGGGTTTTTTTGTTTTTGTTTTTTGTTTTTGTTTTTGTTTTTGTTTTTTTTTTTTTGGTTTCCCGAGACAGGGTTTCCTCTGTGTGGCCCTGGCTGTCCTGGAACTCATTCTGTAGACCAGGCTGGCCTCGAACTCAGAAATCCGCCTGCCTCTGCCTCCCGAGTGCTGGGATTAAAGGCATGCGCTACCACTGCCCAGCTCTCCTAGAGGGTTTTTGCTATTATCTTGGGCCTGTGACCTGCCCTTCTGAGGTTCAAACAGCCCTGCTGGGATGACACAGGCACACACACATGAATCCTCCATGTGCAAAGCCTGTCCCCAGTACCCATCCAAGCACCCTTTCCCACTAAGCCCAGTACTCAACAGCCACTCCCGCCTCCTAAGGCTGAAACCCACTTACAGACAGGTCCTGGATGTTCTCATTTGTGCTGCTGTGACTCTACTGGTTGATAGATGAAATGTACCAACAAGCTCATCTAGCAGGCTAGAAAGGGAGCACAGTGTGGACCAGAGTGGTGTCTCGCCACAGCCCATCTACAGGTGTCCAGCTTTAACCGTCAGTATGTGTATGAGAAGTTGATTCTCAGTACCAAGAATCCAGGCTTCATTAACACAGATGAATGAACTCAGAGGACATAAAATGCACATCACCCCTAGGACGCTTCCCTCATTTCTGACTGCCTAAATGCTTTCAATAAGCATTTCTGACTCAAACTCAGCTCCTGTGAATGACGGCCCTAATTAAAGAAAGCCAGGTGGCTAAAATGCTGGGAGATGAAGCCCTGGCTTAAAATAATTAATCTCTCCCTGCTCAGCTAAGATGTGAAGTGCAGCACCAAGAAGAAAAACAGAAGATTCAGTCAATGACGGCATATAACTAGCTAATTAAGATAAATTCTTTAAATTGTTTACTTAGTAGCCGCCAAATTCTATAAGGAAAATAAGTGTTGCTGTAATTATGCAGTTGTGTATCTCATTAGCTACCACAGTGGAAGATTATGTATTGTGTAATAATTATATTTGTTGAGCCAATAAAATCAAAAGCTACTGTCAGAGAGCTGTGTTTGTATGCCCCTTACAACAGTAAATCTTTTTCCCGCCTTTCAAAACTAAGCCAGACCCAGAAGAGTTCCTAAAACCATTTCCACATTCAAATTATAAACTATTTACTTGATCAGTTTCTTCGACCTATGAAGAAATAGTTCCTGACTCAGCAAAGGGCTTTCTCACCACCTCACTAACCAGTTAGGATGCAACTCCAGAGAGGAAGGGCTGGGAAGCCCCAATTCTGAGAGGAAAGCTACAAGGAAACTGCCCGTTTCTAAACGGTGGCTCTCATTCTCCATCTCAACATCACAATCTATAGTCGTTGGTTAAATCGAGCACCACTGCCATATAAAGTTAAGGTTAGTCAGTCCTCAACTCTCTCTCCTCTTAGTGAATTTTAAGCAGAATTCAAAAATACTGAAATCCAATGCAGGGCCTGGGGCATGCTTTTTTTGTTTGTTTGTTTTTTGTTTTTTGAGACGGGGTTTCTCTGTGTAGCCCTGGCCGTCCTGGAACTCACTCTGTAGACCAGGCTGGCCTCGAACTCACCTGCCTCTGCCTCCCAAGTGCTAGGATTAAAGGTGTGCCACCACGGCCCGGCATGGGGGGCATGCTTTTAATCCCAACACTTGGGAGGCACAAGCAGGAGAATGGCTAGTCAAACACAGAGAGTTCCAGGCAGCCAAGACTACACAGAGACCCTGTCTCTGTCCTGGCCTCCAAATCCAATTTATATTCTCCTGAACATCAATCATACTTTATAATCCTATTACCTTTGCTCTCCATCAGCCAACTCAATATCATGTGAAACAAAAGCCAATATAAACAATGTTGTCTTCCCCTTCCTATTTTCAGAGTGTAATGTTCTGCCTGGCACAGAGTTTTAATTATCATTTAATTGACTTGAAGGTTACTCTCATAGTACAAGACTTCTGGCTCAGTAAAATACTTAGGTCTAAGGAGGAGAGCAAACTTTGGAAATGTCAATTACTGGGAGAAACAAGAAGCCACAGGCCCTGAACCTAGTTCTTAGCAATGTTGTCGTCAGTGAAAAACAATACAACAACAACAACAACAAATGCCCAAGAAACTATTGTAGTTTGGGATTGCTTTCTTTGCTAGTTTGGTTTTTTTGTTGTGTTTTGAGACAAGGTCCCTATTGTACTTCAGCTGGCCTCTATGCAGCTAAGGAAGACTCTGAACAAGTAAACCTCTTGGTTCCATTAAGTGCTGGGATCATTGGCCTGCACTGCAGCACCTAGCAGTATCTCTGCTTTATAAATTTGGGGAGCAGGAATGTGATGAAGAAATCTATCAAACTTAGTATTTATAAACATCCACCTCAGTAAGAGCAACAGGCCTGGCCCACTCTGGTTCCATCCATAGTAAAGGACGGTATCTCGATTGCCAAGTCCTGCATAGGCAAGATTTGAGTCCCGGTGACTAAATCTTAATTATGACTCCAAGCCAAGACACACTACTAAACAACACGTAAACTGCTGACTTGAGATCGAATGATACAGAACACAACAAAGTCAACCAGGAAGCAGTGCTCCCTTCCCTCTTTGGGATCAAAAGATGTGAAGGTTTGGCCGGACAGTGCTGGCTTGACCACAGCACTCACAAGGCAGAGGCAGGTGGATCTGAGTTCAAAGCCAGCGGACAGTGAATTCCAGGGCATCCTGGGCTACATCGTGAAACCTTTTCTAGAGGAAAAAGAAGACTGGTCACTTTAAAGATAAACCTAGTCACACATACTACATTCTAATCACTGGGCGGTTACGTGACTTGCTAGTTCACACTTATAAACACACCAGCGAAGAGCCAAAAAAAAAGTGAGTGGAATATAATAACTTGAAGGCTAGCCTGAGCTACATAGTGAGTCCCAAGCCTATGTAGCTATAAAGTAAAATTTGTCTCAAACAGAAAGAAAAGAATAGGCGGGCCAGATATGATGGACAGAACTCACCTTCAGCCCCGGGACTGGGGAGGCAGAGGCAGTGTTCCCTGTGAACTGGAGGCCAGCTGGTCCACAGAGAGCTCCAAGCCAGCAAAGGTGAGATTGTTTCTGATCTGTTGTGGAGAGTGACACTGGCTTAGGAGTTAGGAGCACTTGCTAGTCTTGCAAAGGTCCTTGTTTCAACTCCCCATTCCAAGGGATGCGATGCCCTTTTCTGGTCCCAGTGGATACGGAGCACACATGTGACACTGATACAAGCAAAACACTCACATACAAAAAAATAAATCGTTGAAAAAGCTGAAACTCCTAGAGTCTTGGGGCTCAGTGGGTAAGAGCATCTGTGAGACATTCTTCCAAAGGCCCCGGGTTGGACTGATTCTCAGCATCCACATGACTGTATGGTGATCCAGCTCTAGAGGATCTGACGCCCTCTGACCTCCATAGGCACTAGATACACAGGTCATGTACAGACATACATGCAGGCAAAACTCCCCAAAACATGGAAATCAATAAATCTTAAAAATAAACAAACAAACAAAACAACTTAGGATCTTGGTAGGCCAGGCTCTAAGGCCCTAAGCTAGGTCCAATTCCCAATACATAGCCCCCAAAATGTTACTGCCATTGTAAGTTTTGGGGACAACAAGATGGCTCAGTGGGAGAAGGTGCTTGCCACCAAGCCTGGTGATCTGGGTTTGAGTCCTGGAAACCATATGATGGCAGGAAAGAACGGACTCCTAGACACTGTCCTATGATCTCCACACATACACTATGACACATGAACACCCCCACACATATGTGCATATACATATACACAAAACAAATATGTGTATGCTTATATTAATACATAAAGAAGGTAAAATGAATGATACAATGACATGTTCTAAATGTTATAATGACACCTCTTATATTATACACTGAGTAAAACAATGTTTTAAAGAACGCAAATCAGGGAGATGTGGTGGTGCACTTAGGCAGAGGCAGGTAAATCTCTGAGTTGAAGGCCTAGTCTACCTAGTAAGTTCTAAGCCAACTAGGGCTACAGTAATAAGACCCTGTCAACACACACACACACACACACACACACACACACACACACACACACACACACACACACACTCCTCCGATAGAGAGTAATAAATAATGCTGTTATCTGCAAACCAGCCACAGGAGTCACTCAGCTACCTTTCTTGCCCTCAAACAATTGAGACAGTATTTGATAAGAAGCCTACCAAAGGAGCTCTAGTTCCAAAGGTGACAGCTGGCCGTGTGAGGTCACCAAGTGTGGGCTCGGCCCACTTCACTCTTCTAAGGACAGTTTGGAGAAGACTGCCAATCTATATCTGCTGCAGGCGGGGAAAATGTCTGTTCACCAGCCAAGGGGCATGGGGGGAGTGTCGTGTGGCAACACCCTTTCTGGCCTCAACTCCACATGGGTTTGTGGTTATTCTTGTACTACAAGAGTATCGCTTTCAGAGCTAGAGCCTGCTAAGCCCCCAGGAAAACCACGCTTGGGGAGCTGAGCTGGGAGTTTCCCTTCAGTTCCTGCAAGGCCCAGCCCAAGGCAAGAGTGGCTGGCAACCGCTGAGAGTCCCCACCTCTGCCCTGTAAAGACCACAGCTGGGAGCTAGCTGACCCATAAGTCATTTTAATCTCCTACTAGAACCTCAAAAGTGGCTTTTACTGGAGGCTCTGGTGTGGCGCTAACTAAACTCAGAATTCGTGGTCGGTAAGTATGTTGTAGAAGTTGTCTAATTCTCCAAACAAGAAGTGAAATTTCCCTCTACCCTGCCTACCTAACGACCAGAATGGGGACCCACAAGACTTTGACTGCTATGTAGCTGACTATCTCGACCACTCCAAATTTCCTGAGAAATTCTGAGCATTGAACTAGTCTATACACTCTGCCTTTAAGCAGTCTGCCCATGACTCTGGTATTTGTTTCCTCAAGTTGACATCTGATCAGCCTGTGTAAATATACACACACGAAACTGATCAAAAGATGAGAACAAGGGGTCCTGACAGTCTCTGCTCCTGATGACGGCCCCAGACAAGGACAGAGCCTACTATTCACCAGCACAAGCGGAGGGGGCACTTTCCCCTCCATCTGCCTATCCTTTAGAATACACAGCCCCTCTCTGTTCTTCACAATAGTCTGTGTGGTAACAGGCACTAAGTCATATTCAAGGGTCATTTACCAAGCATGACACAACACCGCGGCAGAATGCCCATGTGAGGCAAGCAGCAAGATACTGCGAGAAAAGAAAGGCTTTATTGGGGCCTCAGGATGTGTCTCACTTCACCACTCATTGCAGGAGCTACCTTAGGGCAGAAATTCTTCACCCTAAATCAAGTAGGGTGGTGCCATGAATATTTGGGGTTAACATCTACAGTTCTTCTCCAAGACCTTAAATTAGTACAAAAGACATACTTTCATTTCTATATCAAAATATGTCCAATTTAAAATTAACATCAATCCCAGTATGAATGCACTCACTGTGGTAATCCCAGCACTGGGGAAGTTGAGGAACAAGGATCATTAAGTCCAGGGCCAGCCTGAACTACTTAGCAATATGCTTCAAAAATAAACAAAATAAGCTGAGTGTAGTAATACTGGTCTGTAATCCCAGCATTCAGGAACAAAGACAGGAGAATAAAAATTATACAAAAAAGATGGAGGAGGAGAGAAAGGAAGATGAAGGAGGAGGGAGAAGATGATGGAGGAGGAATTCTAGATCATCCTCCATTATAAAGGAGATCTTCTCTTTTAAATCTAAGAAAAAAATTATCACTAATTTTAACTAAATAATATTATAGCAAGAATTCAATGAAGTCTGAAAGTTGGACAATCTGACGTGCACACCCCTCTGGTGGTCACTCTGCCCATACACTTTAACACTATACAGCTCATCCTAGTTAGCTTTTGCTTGCTATGAAAAAAGCAATGGCCAAAAGCAACTTGGGGAGGAAATGGTTCATTCACCTTACACTTCCAGGTAAAAGTCCATCACTGAGGGACAGGGCCGGAGCTCAAGGCAGACACTAAAGCAAAGGCCACGGAGGAAGGAACGCTGACTGACTTGCTCTCTGGCTTAACTCAACTATCTTTCTGGGGATGAAACCCAGAGCCTCATAACCATGGTAGGGCAAAGACTCTACCAAGCACCAGCTGTCTCTCTTACACGGCCCAGGACCACCTACCCAGGAGCTAGCCCCTCCCACATCAGCCAGCCATCTAAGGAAGCCATTCCTCAGTTGAGGACCTTTCTTCCTGGGTATGTATGTATGGGTTTATGACAAGTTGTCAAAAACCACAATCGCATTTATCACTATCTTTTTTCTAGAAATCGTATTATTTCTATTATATTTCTTTCAAAGTACTGAGTTTTAGGACCTAGTGATAGAGCTCAGTGGTGGAGCACTTGCCTAGGCCCTGGAACTTGCTTCCCTGCACCATAAAAACAAGCAAAGTATTTAAATTTAAATAAATTTCAACTTTAAGGTAATGAAACCAAACACTTTTTATTTAAAGTGTTTCTTTTAGACTTAATTACTGTCACTGCTATTAATGTTATACACTTTAAAAGGCCAATATAAATGCATTACACATTTTGACAATTAAAACCACAGTAAACTGCCTTCAAAAGGTTGTTTCTGTGTGTGTGGTGGTGCACACTTGTGATCCCAGCACTCAGGAGGCTTCTGTTCCAAGTATCTGAAATTAAGGTTAGTCTCCACTACAGAGTGAAATCAGGTCAGACTGAGCTACAGAGTGAAGGTGGAGCTGCAGAGATGGCTCAGTCCTTAGGAGCACCTCGCATTCTTGTAGAGATCTGGGGTTCGGTTCCCAGCACCCACATGGTTCACAATCATCTGTATCTCCAGTTCCAAGGGACCTGACACCATCTTCTGACTTCGAGGGCGCCAGACACACATGTGTACATATATTCATGGAAGCAAAACACTCATGGGCATAAAATACAATATTTTTAAATTGCTTATTTTTTTAAAAGGCAGAAATTTAAAAGCCAATAAAATATTTAACTCTATAAATCGAAAGCCTGCTAAAAAGTCTCTGTAAGTTATCACTGCATAACATATTTGTCCAATATCTACTAAAAAAGACCTCTGAGGAACATGGCCAGGACGCGATGCCAGGACCTTTGGCCTACTACTCACTTGCAGTGTCAGAACCTGCTTCCTCTAAAATACTTTGTCATTCTCCAGAGTTTTGCCTGGAATAGGAAGTGTTTCTTAGAAATCTTAACAACCTCACACTAATATTTACTAATTCCACCCATTCCCCTACTACCTTCTTGCAGAGGGTAAGTTCGCAGAAGGTATGTGACATGTACAACAGATCTTTTCCTCAGCTGGCTTACCCGGTATGCAAAGCAGACATACACACATTTACTCCATCTTTTTTCATCCTCTACCTTACTTGGCCCAATGGGGTTATAGGCCCTAACTATTGCCAGCCTTAAATCAGACTGAGTCACTCTTGCGCAGCTACTCCTTCCCTCACTTGGACTCAGGGCACTAGAAGCTGTCACTCACAGTCCCTCATGCCAAGAGAACAGTTGTGAACCATTTAACCATTTAACACAAGGTGACTGTGTTAGAACCCAGGGCCTCAAGCGTGCTCGGCACGTGCACCACCACCGGGCTGTGTCTCTGCTCCTAAACATGTTTAGGTGGAATTCACATACTATAAACTTGCTCTTTAAGTGTTATTCCCCTTAAAAGATAACTCAGGGTTGTGCAGCCATCACAGTCCTCCGATTGACTGCAGAGCCCTGCCATCATCGCAGATAGCAATCCTGTTCCCACTGGCAATCGCTCCCATTCCCACCTCCGTCCAAGGTGCAGGGGTTCGTGATTGCCTGTGGATTTGCCTGTTTGGGACATGTCATTCAGATGGAATCCTACAATCTGTGGCTTTCTGTGTCTCGATTCCAATACTAATATGTTTTCAGGTGGTGTGGCAGCACCAATTGTCCACTCCTTCTTATGGCTAAACAATACTCCATTCTATAGAGATGTCACATTTTCCTTATTCATAACTGCTGAACATGAGGTTTTTCCATCTTTTAGTTGTTGTAAATATTAGTTATAAACATTTATGTAGGAGGTGAGGAGATAACTCTTGGGTAAGAATGCTTGCATGACAATCCGAGTTCAAACCCCCAGAAGCCATGAACAAGTTAGATAGGGACAACAAGTATCCATAGCCCTAGTGGGCTGGCTCCTGCAGGGAGATAGCAGGCACAAACAGGGTTCCTGAAAGCTCCCAGGACAACTAGCCTTGCCTATTTGGAAAACAAGAAAAAGAAAAGAAAGAAAAGAGACTGTATCAAACAAGGTAAAAGATAAGGAGCCACTCTGGGTTGTCCTCTGACGTTCATGGTCACACTACGTTACATGCGCACCTGCATTCACACACATGAATGCGCGCACACACACACACACACACACACACACAACAACACTCTATCTTACACACACACACTCAGTATAACATTTAACTTTTTTAAAAAAA
This sequence comes from Uromys caudimaculatus, assembly GCA_028551405.1. Classification (NCBI taxonomy): domain Eukaryota; kingdom Metazoa; phylum Chordata; class Mammalia; order Rodentia; family Muridae; genus Uromys; species Uromys caudimaculatus. The sequence continues at coordinate 71,475,104 of CM052706.1, forward strand.
TTTCTTAGATTGATCCTTAAGAGTAGAATTGCTGAATCAATAACAACTCTGTATTTCCTTAAGGACTTGGAAATTATCTACCACCAGCAATGTACAGAAGAATATATTGTATCTTCTATATCCTCCTTATAAGACTTGACACCAACTCCTCAAAAAAAAAAAAAAAAAACAGCAACAACAACAAAAACCCAACCTCAAAGGACTAGGAATACGGGTCAGTACAGAGTCTCTGCTAGGACATAAGGCCCTGGCTCAATCTCTAGCAGTGAAACAAAAATAAAAACATCTTGCTTTTTCCTGGAGCCTCCTGTACATATTCTCCTTTTTCTTGTTTTTAGGGATGCTGGGGACCAAATCCAAGTCTTCACACAGGCTGAGCAGGAAGTCTACCACCAAGCTACGTCCGCAGGTCATGCTTTGGAATATTTTCTTCCTTCCTTCCTTCCCCTCTTTTGCTGTTTTAGCTATAAAGCAGGATCTCCCTCTATAGCCCAGGCTTGCTCTTAATTGCCTTAGCTTCTTGAGACCTGGAAGCAGAGAGGTGTACCACCATGTCTGGCTCTGAATTGACTTATGTTATGAAAACACATCCACTGAGAAGAACATGTGCATCAACAGAACTAACACAGAGACACGCAAGCAACATCCCTGGGCGAGGGCTGCACCCCTACAGTACTGGCTGACATTACACACCCCTTCCACCCTTGCAAACACCTCTTAAAATTCTGTTGAAGACCAGTTAATGTCGACTTCTGAGGGCGTTTAGCCCTAGCCCTTACCACTAAAGACCAGACAGCATACCACCCAGACTGATTAGCACTCTAACATGCTTAACAGAGAAGAGTCCGTGAGTACTGTCCATGCAGTCAACAAATCCAGTTCAATGGAACGGTGAAGGGAAGTGAGACGAAGGGGAAAGAGAAGGGAACAGATTTCTCACCATAAAAATATTCTTCAAAATGGCGTTTGATTTTGGTGTGGAGGTTGTTTGGCTGGTTTGTGTTTTTTTAGAGTATAGAAGCCCAAGCTGGTCTTAAACTCTTGATCCTTCCATCTCAGCCTCCTTACAGTGCTGGGATTATAGGCATGCACACCAAATTAAGATGAATCATATACAATAATTATACATGCCCCACCACTGCAGGATGTGGGACTGGACTATGCAGAACTCTATAAACAAATTCTGCAATTACCCGTGATTCCATAATTGTGTCAAAGTAAATTAACCTGAAATGAGGCTTAGGTTAGGCATGATGGCACACACCTTTAACCTCAAGACTTTAGAGGCAAAGGCAGACAAGACAGGTTTCTGCAGATTTGAGACCAACCAACACAGTGAGTTCCTTTAGGTCAGCCAAGGGTTGCATAGTGAGACCCATCTTTTAAAAAACTAAAAGAGAACAGAAAGATCATTTTAGAAAGGTACTATCCTAAGAAGGTCCAAAAGGAAAATGCAATTCACATGAAAAAAAAAAAAAAAAATTGCCGGGCAGTGGTGGCGCACGCCTTTAATCCCAGCACTTGGGAGGCAGAGGCAGGTGGATTTCTGAGTTGGAGGCCAGCCTGGTCTACAGAGTGAGTTCCAGGACAGCCAGGGCTACACAGAGAAACCCTGTCTCGAAGAAAAAAAAAATTACCACGAGTCCAGACAATCCACAGTTCACTCACAGATGGGAAGCAGACAGCTCAGCGAGTAAACTCACTGGAGACAGGAGCTTGTCACCTAGCGGTCCAATCCCCAGCCCCTCTGTTAGGTAAGGAGAACCAATTCCAAAAGCTGCTCGACATCTAAAGTGTGTGTGTGCACACACACACATAAACACAACAGTCTAAAGCGTGCGTGTGCATACACACAAATAAATAGAATGTTATTTCTTTGAATAAAGTTTAAAAAGCAAAACAACTTTACTTACACTAAATAAAACAAACCAAGACCAGGCATAGCGGCATATTCCTTTAACCCCCGACACTCAGGAGGCAGAGGCAGGGGATCTCTCTGGGTTCCAGGCCAGCTAGGTCTATACAGAGAAACCCTGTCTCCAAACAAAACAAAAATTCTGAAAACAGTAGTTCAATTACAGAATGTGTGCCTTTGGTAAAAACCACATTGCAAGAGTACTGCTTTCGCTCGGAGTAGCTTCCTCCGGTTGCCTGCATACAGTCTATAGGAAGCTACCTATTACAGGTAGGGAGTGTCACTCCAACAACTTAGTTCTCACTAAAAGGCCCACTGAGGTCTGGTCCCAAACTGTACTGTGTCTCGAGTCTCCCTTTCAGTGCTTTTATTTCCCAAAGATGTAAGATTTCAGAGAGCTGCTACCCAGAAAAGCAAAGTCCTGCACTTTATTATAAAGTGAGGCCCCTGTGTGCCCTAGAAAGATATTCAAATAGCCGCACCTTTAGTGATGCCACAGTCCTCCTGGAAAAGTACATTCAGAAAGAGCCACTGGAATTCAAAGTGGCAAGCGGTATCACAAAGGCGTCTAAGAAGGGCTCTGAGACTACTAATGGCTATTCTGATGTGCAGTGTGGCCGGCCCTTTTAAACACGAATTTCAATCCTCACCAGAGGAGGATTATCCAGTTTTGGGTTTGTTTTGTTTTTTGCAGATGTCCACATGGAGGTTGGCTTTAAACTTACTTTGCAGCAAAGAATGACCTAGAGCTCCAGATGCTGCTGCCACCACCACTGGAAAGCTGGGATTCCAACCCGACCCCACCATACCCAGATGAGTGGCTTTGTATAGATAAATACTGAGGCAAAGAAGCTAAGCATTTCTGGCCTTGGTTGGTAGCTGTACCTGCACTACTACTAACCAAGGCAGTCTGACTCCAGATTCCAAACTTGGTTTAATTATTTACTAGATTGCCTCCTAGTGAAGGCCTGATTAGTGCTGTCTTGGAGGGCAACTAGGATGTCTTAGTTAGGGTTTCTTATAGACCCCAGGACTACCAGCCCATAGATGGTACCACTCACAAGGGGCCCTCCCCCCTTGATCACTAATTGAGAAAATGCCTTACTGCTGGATCTCATGGAGGCATTTCTCAACTGAAACTCCTTTCTCTGTGATAACTTCAGCTTGTGTCAAGTTGACACACAAAACTAGCCAGTACAATTGACCCCTTGTCAACTTGACACACAAACACATCACCAATAAGCCCTTACTTCCTTATTCATTCCCAAGATCTAAATAACTTTAAAAGTCCCACAGTCTTTGCAAATTCTTCCATATTAATATTTCAGTCCCTTTTAAACATTCAATCTCTTAAAATTCAAAGTCTCTTAACTGTGAGCTCCACTAAAATACCTTCTTTCTTCAAGAGGAAAAAATATTAGAGCACAGTCACAATCAAAAGCAAAATCAAACTCCAACCTTCAAATGTCTGGGATCCACTCACGATCTTCTGGATTCCTCCAAGGGCTTGAGTCACTTCTCCAACTCTGCCCTTTGTAGCATACACCTTGTCTTCTAGGTTCCAGATGCCTGTACTCCACTGCTGCTGCTATTCTTGGTGGTCATCTCATGGTACTGGTATCTCCAAAACAATGCTGTCTTCCCCTGCAACTAGGCTTTACCATGGTGCCAAGCCTCATACCCTTTGCACGACCCCTTCAGTCCTGGGCCATCAATTGCAACTGAGGCTGCACCTTCACCAATGGCCTTCCGAGGCCTCTCACAGTGCCCAGGCCTCAGCTGCTCTTCATGACTCCTTCATGCCTTCAAAACCAGTACCACCTGGGTGACTCTTACACAAGGTACAACCTTAGCTATCTCTGGAATGAAGCCTCTGTGCTCTCAGAAAACACTTCTCAGAAGATTTCACCCCAATGATGCTGGTCTCTTCTTAATCACCGCTAATATCTTAGCTCCAGCTAATCAGCATCAATAGTCCCAGCAATGCAATGGTTTTGCTTTAGTAGTTCTGGTATCTTGTTAATCACAGCTGATTTCTTCAGCCCCAGCTAACCAAAACCACAGAATCTTAAATCAAACTAGCAATGGACCTGATAAGAGTCTTTCATCTTCCCTCTGAAATTTCACAAGCCAGGCCTCCATCTTCTGCACTGTTCTCAAAATTATCTTCCAAGCTCCTATAGAACATCCCCACAGAGCTCTTAACATCTCAATGACTCTTTAGCTCAAAGTTCCAAAGTCCTTCCTCAGTCCTCCCCAAAACATGGTCAGGTTGTCACAGGAATACCCCACTGGTACCAATTTGTCTTAGTCAGGGTTTCTATTCCTGCACAAACACCAAGACCAAGATGCAAGTTGGGGACGAACGGGTTTATTGAGCTTACACTTCCATGCTGCTGTTCATCACAAAAGGAAGTCAGGACTGGAACTCAAGCAGGTCAAGGAGCAGGAGCTGATGCAGAGGCCATGGAGGAATACTGCTTACTGGCTTGCTTGCTTCTCCTGGCTTGCTCAGCCTGCTTTCTTATAGAGCCCAAGACTACCAGCCCACAGATGGTACCACCCACAAGGGGCCCTCCCCCCTTGATCACTAATTGAGAAAGTGCCTTACAGCTGGATCTCATAGAGACATTTTCTCAACTGAAACTCCTCTCTCTGTGATAACTTCAAGTTGACACACAAAACTAGCCAGTACATAAGAATAAAGAAAGAAGAGAGTAGATAGCATATTTTAAGGCCCGCACTGAAGGATGACCAGGCAAGGCCCTTGGGGTAGAAAGCTGGGCACTATCACCAGGGGTAGCTATCAACACTCTAAAAAGTACAAAGAGGTCTGGAGAGATGGCTCAGTGGTTAAGAGAACTGGGTATTCTCCCAGAAGACCCAAATTTGAGTCCCAGCACCCACATAGTGGATCAAGCCATCTGTGACTCCAGTTCCAGAGCATCTGGTGCCCTCCCCTATTCCCCACAGGTACTAGATAGATACACACACAAATGCACAGGCATCCATTCAGGCAAAACACTGTGGATATAAAATAAAAGTTTAAAAAAATATATATATATATATCTCCATCCATCCCTTTGGAATATACTCGAAGGACTTTACATCTTACTATAGAAATATTTGCTCATCTGTGTTCATTGTTGTACTATTCGTAATAGCCAGAAATTGGACACAGCCTATATGTCCATCAATTAATGAATAGATAATGAAAATGTGATATTTACAACATGGAATATGATTTGGCTATTAAGAAAAAATAAAAGTATTAAATTTGCAGTTTAGTGGATGAAGCTAAAATACAATCATCCTGAATGAGGTAACCCAGACCCAGAAGGACAAACACTGCATGTTTCCTCTTATATGTGTATGAAAATTTTAAGCCAATAAATACAAAAGATGTAGAGGAATAATGACAACAGTGACGATAGCAGGAGCTGATGTTTAAACACTGAGAAACTGTGTGTTCTGGGACGACACTAAATAAATGCTTTTATAAATATCGTGTTGCTTCATATTGAAAAGTCCCATCATCATCACTTCAAATGTGGGAACAGTGAGGCTTAAGGAGCATATTTAGTTTTATGCAAGGTTATGGCATGAGATAAGTAGAGTAAGCTGAAGGGAAGGTGTCTGGCACCATCCAAACTAGCTCCAATAGGCAGCTGAATGCTCTGTGTGGTCTTCCGTACAGTTGGGAGTCCCAGAGACACGAAGTTATAACCCACCACACTATCACTATTGTCACTAGTAGACCTTATTGAGACCTTGCTGTAAGAGACTATGCTCAGTATTCCTCCAAGCCACACAATCCTGAAATGGGTACCACTATTCTCATTTTTATAGGGGAACAGAGAAACACAGAGAGATGAGGTAAATCAGCCCACAACTCTCAAATTGAAACTGATTCAACCTGATTCAAAAGCTGGTCTTTCTGGTTTGGACAGAGAATAAAGAAAGTGAGAGAGAAAATGGAATTCGAGGAAGAGTCAAGGTCTGAGTCCAGTGAACTTTCAGCCTCCCAATGCCACCATGGTGCTCACAAAATGACTGTGGTGAAAGGGAGAAAGAAACAAAAGGGGGTGCTATCAAGTTCACCCTTGACTCCACCTACCCAGGAGAATATAAAATCGTGGATGCTGCCAATTTTAATCTGTTTCTCCAAGAGAAACATCAAAGTGCATCAAGAAGCTAGGATCACGAATGCTGAAGCATCAAAAGGAGCACTTCTCAAGTGTCTTCCCAAAAGGAAGAGGATTGACCAGAGATAACAACAGCCTCGTCCAAAAAGTGAAGATAAAAAGCTTTATCTGGCCGGGCAGTGGTGGCGCACACCTTTAATCCCAGCACTTGGGAGGCAGAGGCAGGTGGATTTCTGAGTTCGAGGCCAGCCTGGTCTACAGAGTAAGTACCAGGACAGCCTGGGCTACATAGAGAAACCCTGTCTCAAAAAAAAAAAAAAAAAAAAGCTTTATCTGGAATACTTTAAATGAATTCTTGGATTTTAAAAAAAGAATATCTACAACCTCTTAAAATGCAGGCCACTCGGGAGCAGGGAAAAAGAGTAATGAGCAAAGAAGTCAGCAGGGAGCTGGAAGTACAGCCAGGAGGACACTGTTTGTAAGGAAAGGGGAAATTTGAAGTTAGAGGTGACAAACGGAGCGAGACTTTCAGCTTGTTGGCTTGTTGGCTTAAGGCATGGCAAGGTCTTCCTAGTGAGGCTGAGCTGAGTTCAGGGGCGGATAGACTGTCACCTTAGGAAAGAGAAATGAAAAAACCACGTTTAGCTAAGAGAAGTACAAGACAGGGCTATCTATGTGAGTTTCTTCTTTAGCCTTTGTGGATCACATCCCTTCCCTCATGGTCCTTTTTCTTTTCCTTTTTTCTTCTTTGCAAGCAGGCTCAGCAGAACTCCTGAAGGTAGAGTAATCTGACTGGGAGAATAAGTCCAGGAACAACACTGACATACTTAATAACCTTAAGTACCGGACTCCAAAGCCCACAGAAACACAGGCTGGAAACTCTGAGGTTGACGAAGTTGAGTGTCTAGGCTATGACAGGGCCACTCTGCTTCCCCAAAGGCCTAGAGCACACACTGTGGCAGGCTGCACTCTGGTTGGCCATTTCTCTGTTGGCCTTGCAGCTAATCTCGAAAGCCTTACCCCTCAACATCTGCACTGCCCTCCAGCATCCAGACACCCATCTTTCATCACAGACCTCCACTGTGGAGGACAGCCGGCTTGCCCATCAGGGAACTCCCACAAGGAACGCCACCGGCTTGAATTAGACCTTACTTTCCAATGTTAGCTTCCTCGCCCCACTAGGAGGTCCTGGGTCTTTCAGATCCCAGGGAAGCTTGTTCATGTTATACTGTGAGCACTGTCTTTGCATGAACACTGTATGAAATGACACTTTGGTTATGTCCATATCTCTACCATATGCAACAGTTTGAATGTCTCCCAAAAATTCAGGTCCCTTCACTGATAAAGAGATGAAGCCTTTAAAATGGAATAAAGAGCCCAGAAACTCACATTTCAATCCCTGGGACCTCCATGGCAGAAGGAGGGAATCAACACTGTAAGCTGTGCTCTGACCCCACAGGCACAAGGCAAAAATCCCGTGGACGATCAATCAATTAATCAAGGGAATAAAAAATTTAATGAAGCCATTAATCCCAACACACAGGAGAAGGAAGAAGGCCGATCTCTGGAGTTCAAGGCCAGTCTGGTCTACATATCTAGTTCCAGGTGTGTCAGGGCTACCTTGCCAAAACCAAAATAAACCACCACCACCACCAAAGGATCCTATGTACCTTGAACCCAATTCCCTTGATGTGTCATCTAGCAAAATGACAAAGTATCATGCTTTTTTTTTTTTTTTTTTATTAAAAATAAAAAGTTGGCTGGGGAACAACTCAGTGACAGACAGCATTTGCCTAGCATGCTCAACAAACACACACACACACACACACACACACACACACACACACACACACGTATATATATTATGTGTACACCCCTTTGTGTATTTTAAGTGCCCACTGAAGATTTTTGCCATTTAGCTGCCCAGCAAAGGGAAAGACAAGAGAAAGAAACCGGAGTGATGTACTAATTGTCCTTACTTCCAAAGTAAAAATAGCATACTTAATGGGCAGAGGGGTTATATTTTAAAATACACAAGGGATTTCAACCCAGGGGACTTGGAAGCAGAAGAAAGGCAAACAGGAAAATCAAACTGAAAGCCCCAAGGAAGCAGAAAGGGAGGACATGATTTATTCAGTAGCAGAACCCCCACAACTGCCCGGGCACTGGAAAGTCAAAATACTCAGACCGCAAGGACTTAAAGTCTACCCAGGAAGGTGGACAGTAGCAACAACAGAAGCAGCCGACAAAGGTAATCACCATTACAGTTCAGAGAGCATGGACGCTGTGATTTGAATGTCTGGGTTCAAATCCCAACTCCGTTACCAAATGGCTGTTTGACAGGACAAGGGACTTCACAGTCTTTGTTCCAATGACCTCATCTATAAAATGAGCCCATTATAAGTCTCACTGTTTCTTCACTGAAGCTAACGTATTCAGTAGGCACAACAACTAGCTAAGTTCCTCTGTGGAAGTACTCAGCACAAATGATCACCGGCTGGCAGCAGTAACACCCATATGTTTGCTGCTACTCTTGGTCACCTCACTATGCTTTCAAAGGAATGGACTCTATCTTGATGCAAATGGAAGGTCAGGAAAACACTAGCTGAGAAACTGACACCTATGTTCCAAACATAAACTCAAATACAAAGCAAGCTTGTAAAGAGAAAGTGTGTCCAGCAGACAGATGTATGCAAAGTCCTATGCCAAAAAAGAGCATGGCATGTTAGGTAGGCATTCAGGACAGGACAGGGGACCTGAGGCACCAAGAGGAGGGTGAGAGGCTGGAAGACCCAACTGACTGTTCGGCATCTGATCAGGGAGAGGTAGTACGCAAGAAGTAATACAGTACACGAACTGTTTTTCTGTCTTTCTTTTTTAGGTCATTCTGCTAAAATGTGAAGCCAGCTGTGACCAAGGGAGATGACACAAGCCTGAGGAAAGCAGGGAAAAGATTCAGGAAAAAACAGTCATTTGGAGGAGAGACAGATGAAATCAACCACAGACAGATGAGAAGACTCTTGCAGAGAATAACAAGCACAGATGTGGCGAGAGCTCATGCATTAGTAATAGAACAAATTAATATGATTAAATCGTTTCTTTGGGCCTAGAGCGGGGCCACAGAACAGAGCAGCATTGTTCATCCACAGCTGGAGATCCGCACGGCATGAGAGAGAGGAACAAAGATGCGGGAGCAGTGAGGACACTCATGACTCACTGAGTGACCAACGATGGTGTCCATATGCGACACAGTAATGCCAGGAAGAATGTTGCGAACTGGGAGTCAGTTCAAGCGGCTCCTGGCTCCAGTGAACTGCGAGATTGTCTTAGCAAATCACATAACTAAAAAGACAGGAAACCACATGGAGTACAATGTGCAGGTTTTTCTTTTTTAAAAAAGTGTGTGTGTGTGTGTGTGTGTGTGTGTGTGTGTGTGTGTGTGTGTGTGTGTGTAGGTCTATGCACATGTGAGTCCAGAAGTCCTGAGTCCAGAAGTGGGTGTCAGATCCCCTGGAGCTACGGGTACAGGCACATCATCATGTGGGTGCCCAAAGTGCTTTTCTTTCTAGGGTGGAGTCTGGGAGTAAATTGTTGGAAAGAAGTCAGAAGATGTGGCTCAGACAAGAACAATCAAGTTGGGGGGCAGCACATGGGCATGACGTGGAACACCTATTACCCCTCACAATCTAGAGGAAGACTAAGGGACCTAGTGCAGCCGGAGCTATTGAGCTACACAAACACCCTGACTCAAAAAACTAAAAGGAAAAAGAAAAGATCACATCAGAGTGAGATCAGGACGTTGGACAAATGATGTTCACAACACCAAAGACCCATGAGGTCAAGGACGGAGAAGAATGCTTACAAAAGATGGAAGTTGATTGTCATTACACTCTCCCCCAACCCTTTCTGAGATGGGATCTCACTATGTACCTCCGGTTGTCCTAGATCTCTCTATGCAGACCAGGCTGGCTTTGAACTCATAGAGATTGATGTGCCTGCCTCTGCCTCACGAGTGCTGAGACTAAAGGCGTATGCAGCTACACCCAGCATCACTACTTTCATAAATGTGACACCTAGAGTGTTTTAAAGTGTAAAGAGTAAAACTGGATGTGTTGCCTGACTGCAGTCATGCTTAACCAAAACTGATACAAAGTCCAACGGAGAAGGCCCTTCCCACTCCCCTCTCTTGGTCTCACTATATATTGTCCAAGCTGGGCTTCAACTCCTGATCTACCATCTCCATACTCCAGAGGGTGTGTGTCACTTTGCCCAGCTGAGAAACGTCCTTACCTGGTGTCTTAGTGTCTTTTCCTGTTCCCATGATAAAACACCCTGACAAGAACAACTAACGGGAGCAAGGGTTGGTTCTGGCTCGTAGTTCAAGCCCATCCTAGCAGGGAAGTAAAGGCAGCAGGAGCTTAAAGCAGCCAGTGCTCTGCACCCAGTGGATGCTTCCTACTGTTCAGCTCACTTTCTTCATCTTACACAGTCCAGGACCCCTTGCCAAGGAAATATCCCTACCCACAGCAAGGTGGAGCTTCCATGTCAATTAACACAACCAAGATAATCCCCCAGGGCATGCCCACAGGCCCATTTCCCTGGTGACTGAGTGAGTCTACATTCTGTCAAGTTTACAATTAACACTAACCATCACACCTGAGGATCATTTACCACAATTAAAAAGCAGACAGCACATATAATGACAAAAACTAGAGGACAGACAACAAACCCCAGCCAGGAGAAAAGCTTTCTATATTACCTATCTGAAGACAGACTAGTATTCACAAACTACACAAGGACATCTTAAATGCAACAATAAGAACAAAAAACTTAATTTACAAATGAGATCGGAAAGTAGCTTAGCTGGTGAAGGTGAGTGTTTGGCCACCTGAATTCAACTCCTAGAGTCCCATGGTAAAGGAGGGAACTGGCTCCCATAGGCCTCTGACCTCCTGTTACCCTGGCTCTCCAGTGGTCACATACGTCACACACAAACAAAGGAAGGAGAGAGAGGGGGAAAGATGAAGATAGTTGAGAACAAGCCTAAAGAGAGCATGCGTGGAAAGCCTAGGCATGGTGGGCATGCTTTCAGAGGCAGGACTGAGTAAGTTTATAGAAGATGCCAACATCACCAGGCAGTGGTGGTGCACACCTTTAATCCCAGAAGTCAGAAGGCAGAGGCAGGCAGATTTCTTTTTAGTTTGAGGCCAGCTTGGTCTACAGAGCAATTCTAGGATGGCCAGGGCTATACAGAGAAACCCTGTCTTGAAAAACAATACAACAATAAAAAGCACCATTACTTGTCATTTAACTGCAGATTAAATTATCACTGTACACTCGAGAACAGCTGGAATTCAAAGCCTGGGTAGTAGGAAATGCTGGTGAAGACAGAGGTAGAAGAGAAGGATGGACGCTGCTTGTGGAGATGAGGGACCACACAGCCTTTCTTGAAAGAACCCGCATCACACAACTAACCATCCACTTACCACAGGGCCAGCAACTGTGCCCTCAGTGTCTTTCCAAAGAAACTGAAAAGTTATATCCAGACAAACATTTATATAAATGTTTACAGCTTTATTCACCATTGATAAAGCCCAGAAACAACATGAAGGCATCTCATCTGCATGAACAAATGAGAATAACGTGAGAGTTTCTGCAGACTGCAACACAGACGCCAAGAAGGACCAGCCAGTAAGGTCAACAGAAAACACAGGGAAACGTAATCACCAATAGAAAGCCTCTCTGGGACACGACATTCTGGCAAAGTCTAAGTCAAGGAAACAGTTAAGAGCAGCAGCCATCAGGGATGAGGACGAAGAAGAAATGAAAAAGTAAAACACAGGGGACCTTTCCGAGCAGTGAAGTGTTCGGTACGGTATAGTAATAGCGAGTCTGCGGAGGCAGGAAAGTCATTACCCTTAGAGCACACAAGAGTAAACTGTCTGGTTGAGGTCCACTCCTGTTGCTGTGTATTGCAATACTAAATTCTGTATCCCAAGATCTAGTCGCCTCAAGAGCCAAGTGAATTCTCATGTATACTAGCTTTTATTGTGCAAACCTTGCTCCTTAATTTAAAACTACTGGTGGAATAAAGATGGCTACAGCCTGTAGCTGTGCAGAAGAGAGATAGTCAGGGCTTCAGTTCCTGAGCTTGGAATCTAAGGTAGAGACCACGAGGAGGGAAAAAAAAGCATGAGGGTGGGCCTGCAGGAGTAGCTGCCCAGGAGGAACTCAGCAAGTGAGAATCTAAGGTGGGGAAGAAACCCCCAATGATACAAACCACAACACTGGCTGCACTCAAGATCGTGTATTAGAGGCTCAGAGTGCAAATGCTCTTGGGCTCGGTGTGGCCCCTCTGCTAACTGGGAGGGCCTTTGGGGTACAGTACGAAGTCCTGTAGCTTTCTATTTCCTCACTGACAACTGGGGATTAACGTCATGGAATTGTTAGGACGTCAAAATGAGCTCTAACATGTAAGTGTTGGGAACAGAGTGACTAGGACAAATTAATGAAGTTTTCAGGGGATGTCACCCTCCCCTTCATTACACAAAGGTCTGTGAACCTACCAGTCATTGCAGGAAACACACCCATGCATCGGGACTTCCGTAGCATTCCTGGGTGATCTCCATGAATACTGAAGTTCGGAAGTGCTTATTTGGATGACATTATCGAAGTGGCTTTTGTTCAACATAAACATCATAGCCACTGCAGAGGCCCAAGCTGCTATCTGTGACAGTCACAGTCTACTCGGAACACATACTTTGTCACCTATAATGGTCATGAATTTGCTATATACTGTAAAGTTGTAGAAATTAAAACATAAAGCATGGTCAGGCATGGTGGCTCATGCCTTTAATCCCAGCGCTGGAGACATGGAGGCAGCCTAGGCTACAAAGAGAGTTCCAGAACAGTAAGGACTACATAGAGAAACTATCTTTATCAAAAACAAAAACAAAAAACAAAACACAGCTGGGCAGTGCTGGCGCACACCTTTAATCCCAGCACTTGGGAGGCAGAGGCAGGTAGATTTCTGAGTTCGAGGCCAGCCTGGTCTACAGAGTGAGTTCCAGGACAGCCAGGGCTACGCAAAACAAACAAACAAACAAAAAAACAGTGAAGGACAAACACAAGAGTAAGTGACATATGTCATATACAGCAAGCCCACTTCCAGTAGGTGGATAAATGATGAGTTATTAGGGCAACTGTTAAGCAATCCTTTGTAAGTCTGATTCTTATCTTCCTCAATGGAACATCATTTAATTTCACAGGAATTCCAAACTTAAACATTAGGCAGTGTATGGTGGTGTGTACCTATAGATCCAGCTACTTATAGGATAGGGCAGGCAGAGGCATGCAGACTCCCTAGTCCAAGAGCTACCCAGGCAGCACAGCAAAACTCTTACTTCTTTAAATGATAGATAGACAGACAGATGGATGGACAGACAGCTAAATAGATGGACACACAGACAGACAAAGTTTAGTACCTGTAATATCTGTACTTGTATGGCTGAAGCAGGAGGATCATAAGTTTATGGCCAACCTGAGCAGTACAGCAGATCTGTCATGAGAGGGACAAAGGAAGGAAGGGACAGCTGACAAGCTAACAGAAAGGAAGCTGGAAGGATGGCTCAGTGGTTTAAAGCACTTGTTGGTCTTGCAGAGAACCAAGGTTTGACTCCCAGCACCCACTTGGCAGCTCAGAACCATCCTACCCACAGCTTCAGGGGCTCCTCTGACCTCCCTTGGCTCCTCTGACCTCCTCTGACCTCCCTTGGCTTCTCTGACCTCCCTTAGCTCCTCTGACCTCCTCTGACCTCCCTGGGCTCCTCTGAGGTCCATGGGCCCCAGGCATACACATTAGTGCACAACCTCACATGCAGGCAAAATATCCATACACAAAAAGTTAAAGTACTTTTTTAAAGCAATCAGAAAAGCAGAGATGGCAGAACAAAGCAGATTTTAGATACACATGCCAAGAGACAATTTCAAAAGCTGCACTAGAATAAAAGAAAACCCTAAATATAGGCCAATGGTACACACCTTTAATTTCAGCAGAGGCAGGGAGATCTATGAGTTTGAGGCCAGCCTGGTCTACACAGCCCAGGACAGCCAGGGCTACACAGAGAAACCCTGTCTCAAAAAACTGTAACTAGAGATAGATAGATAGATAGATAGATAGATAGATAGATAGATAGATAGATAGATAGATAGTCAGATGATAGATAGATCGATTCCCAAAATCTACCTGTCAATACTTTATACTTTGTGTATACCAAAAAAAGTATGGAAGAATACAAACCAAACTGCTAATGGTAGTTAAACTGTGGAGGATGAAGCCGGCTGCAGTTAAGACCTACCTATCTTTCCTATGTTAATGACTGGATACAAACAACACTTTCCACATTGTCTTACTTTCATTTTATTTTAAAATTAGTGCTATAGTATATGCATACACAGATGCATAACATAGATACATTTTCAGTGAAACAAAAAGGCTAATATTTCAGTAGAATGATATCCTCAGTAGAAAACATGTGCTTCATGAATTCCCCAGGCAATTACTTGACCCCAAATATTATGACATTTAGAAAATATATTCTCATGTTATCAAAATTTTCCTAAGATTCTTAAAATAAAAACATGTCAACTCTGTCCTTTCCAAATGGGCCACCAGATTCAGATTCCAATGGCCAGTCTCAATTCAAGAGCAAACTAACTAAACCTGTCAAGATATTTAACAACATAACACAAAATATTGGCCCAAAATGAAGCCCATATGTCCAAAATACGCCTGACAGTAACAGACAGCAACTGTTTAAAAGTCACTAAAGGAAATATAGCAACTTAAAATTCATTTCAGTTTCAATCCTGAATCATTTCTCAGTCACTAACCTGGAAAAAAAAAAATGTTTGAGCCATTTGTCACTTCTGACTAATCCCAAATCACTAAGCATGGGCAACTCTGGACTGGCCTACACTCATGACGTCTGCTATGGGTTTGAGGCAGCCTGAGCTACAGTTCAGGGCAGCTTGGGCTAAAGAAAGTCTTCCTCTGTGTCTGTCTGTGTGTCTCTCTCTGATACACACACACACACACACACACACACACACACACACACACACACACCCCTGCCTTCAAGAAGAAAAAAATCTGTCCAGAAAAAAAAAGTTCATGTAAGCATCGGGAAAGTCTTGTACATACAACTCCGCTACCAATTAATTCCCTAAACCCACGTGGGAAACGTGGAAACTACCTAAGTCCCTAAAAACAAGAAGGCAGCCAGGCAGTGGTGGCGCATGCCTTTAATCCCTGCACTTGGGAGGCAGAGGCAGGTGGATTTCTGAGTTAGAGGCCAGCCTGGTCTACAGAGTGAGTTCCAGGACAGCCAGGGCTACACAGAGAAACCCTGTCTCGAAAAAACAAACAAACAAAAAACCACGAAGGCAAGATTAACAGTAAAATCACATACTGTGACTCTAATTTAGCGTTTGTGTGTCAACTTGACACAAGCTGAAGTTATCACAGAGAAAGGAGTTTCAGCTGAGAAAATGCCGCCATGAGATCCAGGTGTAAGGCATTTTCTCAATTAGTGATCAAGGGGGGAGGGCCCCTTGTGGATGGTACCATCTGTGGGCTGGTAGTCTTGGGCTCTATAAGAAAGCAGGCTGAGCAAGCCAGGAGAAGCAAGCCAGTAAGAAACATCCCTCCATGGCCTCTGCATCAGCTCCTGCTCCTTGACCTGCTTGAGTTCCAGTCCTGACTTCCTTTTGTGATGAACAGCAGCATGGAAGTGTAAGCCGAATAAACCCTTTCCTCTCCAACTTGCTTCTTGGTCATGATGTTTGTGCAGGAATAGAAACCCTGACTAAGACAGGCTATTACAGTTTCTTCTGGATGACTCAATATACAATGATAAGTTTCCCTGTAGGGTGCACTCTGAAACTCTCAGCTGTTCTAATGAATGGCAGGACTGAGGGATTTTGTTCTTTACCCTCCATACACGTGTACTCCACATGGACCTGCCCAGCACTATCCCCTGAATGTCAGCGCACTGCGATGTCAGTAAAGTGCCAAGCGACAAACTCCAGTTGTTGGATGAAGTACCCTTCCCTCTCCTCGAGTGAGCTCCAAGAGGTTCAAGCTAACACTCAGGACCCATGCCTCGGAAGGTCCTTAACCACGGGGAGGCCCAAATGCATGAGTTTGGAGTTCCCCCCAAATAAAAGGTTTCTTGCCTCACACCACACATGCAGCAGTCATTTTTACCACCTCAGAGTACCGTGCTCAGAGCCACAGAGTACCATTCTCACCTGACCAAGCTAGAGCTCACTGCCAGGTGACTCTCAGGGCCTACTGTCACCTTTTTCAAAAGGTAAACAACCTCCCTTGCTGGTTTGCCGAAAAAGCTGTGTGTGAAGAAGGAGGAGGAGGAGGAGGAGGAGGAGGAGGAGGAGGAGGAGGAGGAGGAGGAGGAGGAGGAGGAGGAGGAGGAGGAGAAATAAAAACGTCAGAAAACTTGGGCAGGCTTTCAGAGGTTTTCTTAAGCATGTGTAGGTGGCACACGTCTTTAGTCCCGCCCTGGAGGTGGAGGCAGGCAGAGTTACATAGTGAGTTCCAGAACAACTGGGACGGTGTAGAGGGACCCCATCTCAGAAACCAAAACATAAAAATTCGTGTATTTATTGCCCATGTGTGTCGGACTGTCACTGGAAGTCTGTGTTTCTGGTTGAGCTAAGGTTTGAATGCTGCAGGCCCAATGGGCTGCCCTCAGCCTACAAGGGATGGCAACTGTTTGCCTA
Organism: Uromys caudimaculatus; assembly: GCA_028551405.1. Lineage (NCBI taxonomy): Eukaryota > Metazoa > Chordata > Mammalia > Rodentia > Muridae > Uromys > Uromys caudimaculatus. The sequence goes on from CM052706.1 coordinate 71,491,964, forward strand.
AGCTCCTAGAATACAGCTTCTAACGCGTGGCTACATCTCTCCATAGGTCTGTGACATTTGGTCACGTAAAAAAGGGTCACGCCCCCAGCCCCTCCTCAGGTAGAGGCATGGCCACACAGCCCCAATCCATCCCCAGGTTAATGGGACACCTGGAGACTTAGCCATGCCCCTTCCCAGTTACTATATCTGCCTCACCTCTCCCAGAAAGGCAGGGTACGATTCCATCCAGGCCACTCCACACGATGAAAATAAACGTCTTAGAATTATGGACTGTCTCTACATCTGGACCCACCGTGGGAAGCGAGGGATCTGGCCCTCGATTAAGGAGCCTCGTCTAATCTCTAGCCTAGGGCTTCCCAGCACTCCCAGACGGTACCCATTCACCCAAGCCTAAGCAGCTAGACTAGTATACCCCAAGCTGCCAAAACCCGGTCTCGGTGGGAACCCCAGCTGCACTCCGGCTAGCCAGTCTGCAGCACCCTGCAGTGACTGGGGTGCCCGGGCTAGAGATCCCATGGAGACGGCTGCTGCGAGTTCCCGAGAATGACCCCCTCCCCCACCCACGGGCAGGGCTTCCCACAGCCCCCACCTGCCCATCGGACTGTGTGGGAAGAAGCAGCGCCCAGGACAGACACGTGGGTCTTCTTTCCACCGCACCAGGTTTGTTCCCACATATGCTGGTGCCTTATCACTCCCAATCACAAACTAATGAAGGGTTTGTTGGTTGGTTTTTGTTTTTTATTTTGCCTGTGATACCGAAAATGAAACCAGGGCCTTGCACAGGCTAGCAAGCACTAGCTAGCACAGGCTAGGGAAGCACTAGCCACATCCTCAGCCCACATAAACTTGCTTCAGATGTCTCATTTGGGGCTGGGTGTGATGACACCCTTTAATCCCAGCACTGTAGAAACAGAGGACAGGAGATCTCTGTGAGTTCAAGGCCAACCTACTCTACATAGTGAGATCTTAGGGGGCAGCAAGGTGGCTTACTGGATAAAGGCCTTGCCACCAGGCCTGATGACCTAAGTTTGATCCCTGAGATCCATATGGCAGAGGAAGAGAATCGACACCTGCAAACCGGCCTGACTTACAAACCCACATATACATTAATAATGATGTAATTTTTTTAAAACACTCTGTGCTTTAGAAGAATTCAGAGTGATTTGGAGAAAGACAACTAAAACTAAGTCAAAATTCTTCAATGTTTTTTATGTTAGGGTAGTTGCTATGCAGAGAGCCAACGTAGCCCCGACTGTAATTGTCAGTGAGGGCCAAGAACGTGCTGAGGCCAGCGGCAGAGCCCACTGGTACGGTAGGCACCGACCACGCACAAAGCCACACACACTTAAACTTTATTTCTACACTTTCTTTTTTATTATAATCCTTGCTTCCATTTCTTTTTCTCAAGATTCACTTTATAATTTTTTTCAACTCTATGTATGTGTGTCTGTGTGAGTATATACTTGTGACTGAAGGTGCCCAAAAGAGGGCATCAGAAGCCCTGGAACAGGAGTTATACACAGTCGCAGGCCTTCAGTGGGTGTCAGGAACTGAACACAGGTCTTCTGTAAGAGCAGCACACACTACAGAGCCACCCTCTGTGCCACCTCGCCAGACTACCTGTCCAGAACAACTCCTTCCTTCCATTCTTCATCCGTTTTCCGTCACTCTGAGACTGCTGACCCAGCCATCTTGGGGACAGAGATGAGCTCTGAGTTCTCCCTGTTCTATGGCCATTTCACCTGTAGCAGTAATTCAGTATTTCACCACAGGTCACACTTCTTTGCTCCTGATAAACACTGGCACGGGCTGGAATCACAGTTCAGCAAGGATGTGGTTTCAATGTTTGAGAAAGGGCCTCACTGTGCAGCTCAGGCTAGCCTTGAACTCACTGATTCTCTCCCCTCTGCCCCAAAATGCAACTGTACACTGCCATACCTGGCTTTTTTTCCTGTTGGTGTTGTTGTGTTTCCTTCTTCCTCCTCCTCCTCCTCCTCCTCCTCCTCCTCCTCCTCCTCCTCCTCCTCCTCCTCCTCCTCCTCCTCTTCCCCCTCCTCCTTTTTCATAAATTGGCTTTAACCGGATTTATTCTGTCTTTTCTTCTTGTTCTTGTTGTTGTGTCCTCCTCCCCCTCCCCCCCACTCCTCCTCCTCCTTCTTGTTCTTCTTCATAAATTGGCTTTAACCAGGTTTTATCCTGTCCTATGAGGCAACACTTTCTCAAAGTCTAATCATATGTTTGTTTGTTTGTTTGTTTGTTTGTTTGTTTGTTTGTTTGTTTCTGGGCAGCGTTTCTCTGTATGGCCCTGGCTGTCTGTCCTGGGACTCCATCTGTAGATCAGGCTGGCCTCGATGCCCAACCAACTTTGTTAATCTATCTTCCTTCCTTCCTTCCTTCCTTCCTTCCTTCCTTCCTTCCTTCCTTCCTTCCTTCCTTCCCTCCCTCCCTCCCTCCCTCCCTCCCTCTTTGTTTTGTTTTGTTTTGTTTTGTTTTGTTTTGTTTTGTTTTGTTTTGTTTTGTTTTGTTTTGAGACAGGGTTTCTCTGTGTAGCCCTGGCTGTCCTGGAACTCACTCTGTAGACCAGACTGGCCTCTAACTCAGAAATCCACCTGCCTCTGCCTCCCAAGTGCTGGGATTAAAGACATGCGCCATCACTGCCCAGCCAGCTTTGTTATTCCTAAAGAACTTTGCTTCTGACTGGACTTACAACTCTTGGGCTCTTTGGTCAGAAGTCTGGCATTTCATTGCTCATTCCTTATCCTTAGAAGGCTCCTTCCTCAGAACCTTACTGCCAGCATCTGTGCCTTGGGCTTCTCACCTTTGTTAGCTAAAGAGTCTCTGATACACTGGCAGACACGGTATTTTGTATAGAATCAGAAAAATTTACAGACTCTGCTAAGCCTTTTTGGGTCCCAGACAATAAGGTGCAGAAGTATCAGTAGATGGAAGATAGTTTCTTAGATATGATTAACAAAATTCGTAAGAGGAAAAAAATGAAAGGGCTGAAGAGATGGATGGCTCAGTGGTCAAAGTATTTGTTTCTTTTACAAAAGACAGGAATTCTGCTCCCAGTAACCACAGTTGGCAGTTCATGACCACCAATAATTCCAGCTCCAGGGGACCCAAAAAGCTGCACACAGATGTGCATATACAGACAAGCAGTCACGGGGGGGGGGGGGGGGGGGGAGAGAGAGAGAGAAGCTGGAATTCAGGATGAAAACTCTTACTCAGGCAGTGAGAGGGAGGGCTCAGTGGCTATGAGCTCATGCTGCTTTTTCAGAGAAAGTGAATCAGTTCCCAAGTCCAGAAACTTCAGCTCCTGAGGAGCTTCTGGTCTCCTTGAGTACTTAGACTCATCTTATTTGCCCATATATACACATAAATAAAAATATATTTACATTATGTACATATAAATTTTAGAAAAATATTTACTCATAAAAAGACAGCTTTGTGAGAAAACGATAATCCACAGATGTGTGAAGCACTGTGTGATAAATGACTTATACCATAATAAAAGCAAAACTCAGTAAGGCCATTCCTTTAAAATGGGTCAAGTTGGATGGTGTGGCTGAGCACCAGAGCTTAGGCTCAATTTCTAGCACCATAAAAAAATAATCATAAAGTTTTTTTTTAAATAGGCCAGAAAAAAATTGTATGAACACCTACCAATGTTGATATTCAGTTGGCAAATAAGTACATAAAAAGATATTCAATATCATTAGTCAATAGGAAAGTGCAAACTAACACTGTAAAATAGCACATACAACTACCACTAAAATTTAGAAGAGGATCAGCCAGCTGGCTCAGCAAGTAAAGGCCTTTGCTGTCATGACTGACAACCTGAGTTTGAACCCCACACCCACCAGGCCCCTTGTGTCTTGGAAAAACAGAACTAACTCTTGCAAGTTGTCCTCCGATATACACATACTCTCTCTGGCACATACACAGATGTGTGCACACACATAAATGTAATTTTTTAAAAAATTAAAACATCATTATCATCATCATCTTTGAGTGATGAGTAGGGGTTTTTGAATACTTGAGCCTGTCATGAGAATGGCAGCTCTTTAAACAAAACAAAAAATGTAAACATAAGCCTACCAACCCCGCAACCTATCCATCCGCTCCACACCTGGGAAGCTTTATTTATGTCAACTACAGACTAGAAAGGATCCAGGTACTCATCAAGGGTGAGGAGGTAAATAGGGCCTGTTGTCCCTACACACCCTGGAATTGCTCAGCAGAAAAATGCAGAATTTCCATACAAATGAGGACAATGGATGAATCACAAGGCAGGGAGGCAAACCATCTGTGATGGCCACCAGGACTATTTTTCTGGCAGTGCAGCACAATGGGACTAAATGCAAACAACGCTAAGAAACTTTTGGTAATAGTTGTTCTATATCTTGAGATGTGCTCATTAAATGGGCTTATATGTTGTAAAATGTGATTTTTTAATTTTATTTGTTTTTATTTTTTGGGTTTTCCAAGACAGTTTTATTTGTGTAGCCCTGACTGTCCTGGAACTCACTATGTAGACCAGGCTGGCCTCAAGAACTGCTGCTGTGTGCCACCACTGCCAACTAAAATATCAACGTATATACTAAAAATTGTTCAATTGTATGGTATGCAAACTATACCAATCAGATTAAGAATATTAAAATAGGCAAGCATGGTGGGACATACCTGTAATCTCAGCACTTTGAGAGGCCAAACAGGAAGAATTCCAGGGCAAAGTCACATACATACATACATACATACATACATACATACATACATAAATGTGGAATTTTTAAAAAGGCGAAAAATGCTTGAGATCAGCACTATGGAAGAAAAGGAGAATTACAAGGCTCAGTGCCCAGGTCCATGGGAGCTGGGAGCTGCCCGCCCTTGACGTCATCACACTTCATTAAGTTCATTAACCTCCAAGTGCCTCCGTCCCACCTCCTGATTCAAAATAGAGAAATCCTTCAGATGCTACGGAAGTATCTGTTTAAAAGAACTTAAAGACTACACAGCCAGTTCCGTCATCTCTACTAAGACACACCACCAATAATATACACTATCAAAACTGAGTATTAGCACATCTTATGGGTCAAAAATGGCTCCCACAGCTGCAAGAGGAAGTCAGAACGCCTCATCCACTCAGCCTTCATGATCTGACCCCAGAACCTGCAGGAAACAGCCTATACTGCTTCCTCATCTAAATTCCTGCAAGAGGAAGTCAGAACGCCTCATGCACTCAGCCTTCATGATCTGACCCCAGAACCTGCAGGAAACAGCCTATACTGCTTCCTCATCTAAATTCCCCGCCCCCTTCTAAAACTGCATTCAGTCACTTAGTGTGGTGGTCAGAACTTGGGGTAGTCTGTTCTTTCCCAACACTGCGTGGGTCCGCAGAACTAAGACTCAGGCTTTGTAATAAGTGCTATCTCAGTGGCCTTCCAAATCTGTCTGTGCCCACACTACTGTCCAAAATCCAGTTCTCATATTTTATTTTTAAAAATGATCTCTAAAAAGCTGGGCAGTGGTGGCACACGCCTTTAATTCCAGCACTTGGGAGGCTGAGGCAGGTGGATTTCTGAGTTCGAGGCCAGCCTGGTCTACAGAGTGAGTTCCAGGATAGCCAGGGCTACACAAAGAAACCCTGTCTCGAAAAAACCAAAAAAAAAAAAAAAAAAAAAAATCTCTAAAACCACCTACAAGCCCAATAAAAACACTTATTTCTAAACAAAATATTCTCTCTTAGGTCAGCAAGGTGGCTCAGCTTGTAACGGCTCCTGTTGCCACACCAGACATTCAGAGTCAGAGGATTAAAACACAGTGCTCTTCACCTGTAAACCATCTCCAGCACCTTTAGGGTTTTTTGTTTGTTTGTTTGTTTGTTTGTTTTTCAGAACTGGGCTTCTCTGTGTAGCTCTGGCTTTCCTGGTACTTCCTCTGTAAACCAGGCTGGCCTTGAACTCAGAGATCCGCCTGCCTCTGCCTGCCATACTGAGATTAATAGTGTGTGCAACTACACCCTGCATCACCATGTCCAGTATTTTGCTTGTTTTTATTTTTGAAATGAAAGGCAGACCAGCAACTCAAAAAGCTATTTTTAGGTAGATGTTGTTATGTCAGTGGACTGTGTGTATAATCATCCCAAATCCGAGCTCAGGTGTTTGAGGTGTTTGTTGGTGCACACTATTTTCCTATGAGGGCTAGAGTCAAGTCCTGAGATTAAACAGGCTAAGTGCTGGCAGGAACAGCTGATTCCTCATGGTTTTGATTCTGAATATTAAGTAACTGCGTGTTCAGAAACCTTGTACCCTAAGTCTCAACGATTCCTGCATTTAGTTATGCAGTGACTCCTGGATTGTTACCCACAATTTAAAAAGCTATGGCCTACTCTACATGACCTGGCTGAATGTGTACCCTTGTCTTCATCTTGTTTGTCTGTGAGAACGGGATGGTCACAGCCTGAAAGTCCCTCTTGATGCAGGCTGGCCCAAACTGGTAGGATATAAGATAACTGCCAAAGTGGCCCCCAGACAACCTCTGCCTCTACTGTAATGCTGTCTGCATGCACAACAGCACACACTCTGGAGTCATGACACGTGACAGCTACCATACTGACACCTAGAAAACATTAGAGAGAGAGAGAGAGAAGTAAGTGTCCAAATTCCTGGAAAACCAGAAAGAAAGAAAAAGGAGCATTCCTCTCTTTATTGCTAATCTACTGCTCCACTTATAGAATAAAGGCTAAAAAGTTTGAATTAGAGTTTATCTCCCACTTCTCCTATTGGCTGAAGTCTCCATTGCTCAACCAGTGTGCCATCTTGTTACCAGTTCCACAATTCTAAGAGGGCAAAGGGGCCAATTCTAGGGGTAAAATTCAGTAACATCCCATCCAGGGACAGCAGGAAGATGGAGGAGGAGGAAGAGATGGAACAAGTTTTTGGATATTTTGTCTTCATGGTGTTTATGGAACTTTTCAACCATATATATGGGGAGTAAATAAAATTAAATCCCATGAGTCTTCTTTGGCCAACAGGCGAATTAGCCCAATTTCAGAAAGCATGGCCAGTCCTTCATCTTCCCAGCAGACTGCAGACTGCAGATTGCACCCATGCAATCCAGCATACACTAATAAAGAACATTAACAGTATTGTCCCACCTAGGAAGAAAGCCAGACTAGCTGTCAATAGTAAATCTCCCAAAATGTCTATCATATAATTTTTTAGGAATTGATTTGTTCCAATCACAGTTTAGGATTACTGCGGGATGGCAGGGATCTCCATCCTCCTGTTCCATGGTGTCTTAGTGAGATGTCTAGGTGTGGGCCAAAGGCATCTCCTCTCGTCCTACTACAGAAAACGCCCTTCAAATTCCCAGCAATGCTGTTTGCAATTCCCCAAGAGCTTTTGGTGCATTCCAAAAAGCACATGTGCCAGTCACATGGGTGCCTCCAGTCACGTGGGTGCCTCCTTCAGGCCTGAGCTACCAACACACACAGGCTACTGGGGCTTTTCAACTGCACAGAAAGCATGCTGGCCCACCATGAGGTTCCAGAGAGTTCAATACTTCACTTTATGTTGCTGCATTTGTCAGCCTCCCTTTTTAAGTGAGTTACCTTCTTTTTTAACATTCATGAACTAATGCACAGTGGTACACACACAAGCCAAAAGAAACTGGAGCAAATTGCTAAGACTTCAACAGCAGTTTTTCTTTCTTCTGGAATTCATTCATTCACTTACTTACTTACTTACTTACTTACTTATTTATTTATTTATTTATTTATTTATTTATTTAGACAGAGTATCACTGTTTAGCTCAGGCTGGCCTTGAACTCAGAGATTCCAGTCCTCTGCCTCCCAGGCAGAGGGACTAAAGGCATGTGCCACCACTCTAGTTTAATTTTTTTCTTAATATATATATATATATATATATATATATAGAGAGAGAGAGAGAGAGAGAGAGAGAGAGAGAGAGAGCGCGAGAGCCATTTCCCTTCGTCTTCAAAATAAATGAACAGACACAGGTGAACAAGTTAAAAGGAAATTTTTTTCTTTTGGGTGCTGGGGAACTGAACCTAGGGACTTGCACAACTAAACCCAAAGTTTACACTGAACTATGCCTCCAGCCCCCAGAAGGAACTCTTTTTTGGGACAGATAGAATCTCATCACTGCATCTAAGCCCCAGCAGCTAGTAATGACGAATTTCAGCAAGGCAAACGGAATGAAAACCCTTCTATCTAATTGCCCACTTCCTTGGGCTCAGCACTAGAGAAGACAAGTATCGCCCTTGAGGGATTTACACCTGAGCAGGTAAAACAATACACAGAAGCAGTAGGGCACAGTGAGTGGGTCTACAAATATGCACTGAACGTGTTAATCAGGAAAAGTAGTGCAATCCGTAAAAAGCGAGAGTCAGCAAGTGCCAAGTAAGTGAAAGGGAACTTTAAAAAACTATTAGTAAGGCTAGAAGGATGGTCCCACAGCCAAGAGCACTGTCTGTTCTTCCAGAGGACTGTGTCCGCAGCTCACAACTGTCTACGCCTCTAGCTCCAGGGGATCAGAAGCCCTCTCCCAGTCACCAAGGACACCTGCACATACATGCAGATACCCACACATAGACACACACGTGAATAAAAAGCATTTTTAATTATTAGTAGAAAAGGGGGCTGGAGAGATGGCTCAGTGGTTAAGAGCACTGACTACTCTTCCAAAGGTCATGAGTTCAAATCCCAGCAACCACATGATGGCTCACAACCATCCATAATGAGATCTGATGCCCTCTTCTGGGGTGTCTGAAGACAGCTACAGCGAGCAGGGCTGGAGCAATAAGAAAAAGTGTCCGAAGACACAGTATACTTACATATAATAAATAAATAAATAAATAAAAAAGTTTAAAAAAAATTATTAGTAGAAAATAATTATGAAGAAAAAGTAAGAGAGAAGGAGGCACACAACATGGAGAACAGACTTGGAAGTTGAAGGCACAGTTGAGACAGGAGGAACAAACTCTAAACTCTAGAAAGCAGAGACTATGACTCTCATCCTAATGTGTGGGGCAGGTACACTAACACTCAGAAATGTGTGACAGAGAGCGAGAAGCAGCAGTGTACACTTATAACTCAGCAATTGGGAAGCCTGGGCAGGAGGGCCTCAGTCTCAGGCTAGCCTGGGCTACATAGTGAATCCCTGTCTCAAAACAATGAAAAGCATTAACTACTAAAATAAATCTCTCTAGAAATCCCATTTGTTTCCATTGTTACTAATTTTACATTGCCATCTTCTAAAAGATTTGTTTATTTATTTAATGTATACGGGCATTTTGATTACATGCATGTCTGTGCACTGTGTGTGCCTGGTGCTTACAGGAGCCAGAAAGAGGATATCAGATCCCATGGGACTGAAGTAACAGTGAACCTCCATTTAGGAGAGAACTCAGGTCCTCTGAAAGAGCATCCGATACTCTTAACAGTCCCTGTTCTACATTACCACTTTTAAAAGACCATTAATTAAAACTATAAACAGCGTTTTTCCTGACATGGTTATTCGTCTTTGTCATGTTGCTGAGCATAACCTGGAAAGTGTTCTAGTGTTCTCCAAGAGAACCAACTGATACAGAGGAATGCTTTTGCCACCTGCCAGTGGCACTGGGAAATCACTAAGGTCAGTCAGTCTCCTTAGTGGTTGTGTAATTACATGGCTTAGACTCAATTGCAACAATTAAGGCAAGAGGCGGAAGAATGGAACCTAGCAGGAAAGCCCGTGACTAATGCTGAGTCACAGCGTCCAGGGGACTGCTTCAGATCGCCTCCCATATCAACACTCCCCACAGTGGTCCTTGGAAGTACAAAGTTGTTATCCAAAAAGTACTCTAGATTGAAGAAAATGCTGAAATGGGGATAGAAACGTTGACAGGCACCTAACATTTTGAACCTTTCCTTCCTCGAACTTTGGAATGGGAGAATTTATAGTTTTGATTATCCGTTTCCATGTATACATGTGCAATTACACCTCCTAAATCAAAACCCAAGAGCCCACACTACCAATGCCATCTCAGGAGAGCTTTAGCCTCTATGCAGAAGGACTCAGAGACAGAACTAAATTTATATTAAAGCCACACCTTTAAAAATAGTAAAAATTGTTGGGCAGTAGTGGTGCACGCCTTTAATCCCAGCACTTGGGAGGCAAAGGCAGGTGGATTTCTGAGTTCGAGGCCAGCCTGGTCTACAGAGTGAGTTCTAGGACAGCCAGGGCTACACAGAGAAACCCTGTCTCGAAAAACCAAAAAAAATAAAATAAAATAAGTAAAAATTGCCAGACAATGGTTATACATACCTTTAATTCCAGCCCTTGGGAGGCAGAGACAAGTAGATCTCTGAGTTCAAGACCAGCCTGGTCTATAGAGTGTGTTCCAGGACATACAGAACTACACAGAAACTTTGTCTCAAAAAAATATTAAAAATGTATTTATTTTGTGCATGGGGAGGTTACAAGTCACAGCACACATGTGGAAGAGGGCAAGTTTCAGGAATTGGTTTTCTCCTTCTATCATGTAGGTTCCTGGGTCTTAAACTCAGATTGCCATGCTTGCTGGTATGTCCCTCTACCACTACGCCATCTCACAGCTATCCCTATGTTATATACAGATTCGGCACCCCCATTAGTCATGTTCCATGGGGTTTCTTCTATTCTTTCAGCTCATATCATCCATAGCAGGATACACAGTGATGCCTTTATGGAGAACATTGGTGAGACTCTGGCTAGGTACAGTTGAAACTGGAATTCTATCAGCTCTGGCACCTGCTGCCTGGTTATCAGCAAGAGAGCAAGCAAGAGCTTACAGTCCTACAGACCCACTTATGCCTCTCAGCTCTGCTACTTAAAACACATAAGGATTTGAACAAGTTACAACTCAACACCTGCTGCCCTCAGTGGAAACTAGATACTCTCACCCTGCAAGGCTGTTGAGGGCCTAGGAGGAACTCCATAAAGTACAGGGGATGGAGTGGAACTCAGCAGATGGCAGTAAAGACGGAAGACTCCAAAGAGTGTTAGCTGTATACAGTACTAACTGTATTAGTCTAGTCGGCTCAGCCAGCATCTTCCTCTCCCCATCCCAGCAGTGAGATGAGTTACCTCCTGCCTAGAATCCCAAGAGGTCCCCAAAGGAAGAAGGCTAGGTTGTGAGGCCCGGACTAACAACCAGGCCTTGTCGTGAGCACCTTATCATGTCCTCCCTAACCTTGAGGCTTCCAAGAAAATCCTGTTTTCACAGTTAGCTGAATTCCATCTTTATGGCCTCAGGCCAATGCATTCCTTGAACAAAATTTGAATGTAGTTTGGCTTAGAGTCTTCTAGGGAGGGCTGAAAACCCCCACTTTCTCAAGAGCCCCCAGGTTTTGGTTGACCACACTCTGTACTTCCAGGCAGCGGTAGGCCTTGAAGGTCTTCCAGCCCCACACACAGACTGAGATCTAGACTCCTGCTTAGCAAGCAGGACCCTGATTTCTAGGATGACAGGTGCAACTTCGCCCCTCCCAGGTTCCTGCCTTCTCCCACTCCTCCCTTACAGCAGGATCTGTGTGCCAGGTGACTCAGAGAGATAGGACTTCTCCGACTTTGGTTCCCCCTACACCTCTGAGGGGTAACTCTTTCTGGATAGAGAGTGCTTTGCTAGGCTCTGGAAGGAACTTGGGGGTAGAACACTTGCCTGACAAGTGCTGGGACCTGGGTGTGATCTCCAATTACTGTAAAACAAAAATAATGTAAAAAGTCGGGCAGTGGTGGTGCACGCCTTTAATCCCAGCACTTGGGAGGCAGAGGCAGGTGGATTTCTGAGTTCGAGGCCAGCCTGGTCTACACAGTGAGTTCCAGGACTGCCAGGGCTACACAGAGAAACCCTGTCCAAAAAAACCCAAAAAAACAAAAAAGAAAAAGAAAAAAGAAAAGAGGAAGGAGAAAGCTCCTCACACAGCTGATAGAAAAACACTCCAAATACAAGAAGGGAAGCTACAGGTCTGCACTGCTGTGTGAATCTTCGACTTCAATGGCCATACCCATTTACTCCCACACACAAAATACCTCAGGAGACTTGGAGGTGTGCTCAGTGGTTGAGTGTTTCCTTCCCTAGCGTGGTTCAATCTCTAACAACAGGAAAAACAAAGAAAAAGAAAATGGCAGGTGTGGTGGTACATGCCCTTGATACTAGCACTCAGGGGGGCAGAGACAGGAGGATCTCTGAGTTCAAGGCCAGCTTGGTCTACATAGTGAGTTCTAGGACAGCCAGGGCTACCCAGTGAGACTCTCTTTAAAAGTTAAAAAACTTGTTGTTGGTTTTTGGTTGATTGGTTTTGGTTTTTTGAAAGAGTCTCTCTGGGTAGCCCTGGTGGTCCTAGAACCCTATTTGTAGACCAGGTTGGCCTCAAACTCACAAAGACCTACCTGTCTCTGCCTCCCCATAGCTAGGGTTAAAGGCATGAGCTGCCACTGTTTGGCTTGGTTTTTTGTTTTGATTTTTGTTTTTTTTTTAAGAAAAATAATCAACACTCTTAAAGACAGTGATGGCATCTACTGCCTCTGGAAGGCAACCAGGAGGGCTTCTCTCTGCCTCTGCCACTTTGAACCCTTATTTCTATAAACGGTGAAGGAAAATCATTTCTTCGTATACTAAACGCCTGAGATAGACTGAGGCAGTAGTGAGGCGGACAGCATGCCTGTCAAGGCACCTCCTGGGCCAGCTTCAACCTGACACTTAACAGCTACGTCCCCTTCCATGATCTCACTCCATCAGTGACTGAAGTTAATTTATTCCTTCTAGCCAAACTTCCTGACTTGCTAATTATGAGTCTGTGTGCAATGCATTTCCACACTCAATGTTATTTATAACTCTTAAAGCTTACTTAGAAGGGGCCTCTGAACTATAAGACTTCCTACCTTCAGGGCATAGGGTTACAGCCAATGCTAACTCTTCCTAACAAAGCATAATCAAAGACTACAAGATCGAAGTAAGCTCTTAACTTGAACTTCAAGGATTAAATAACTATCATGCAGAGCCTGCCCCTGTTTGGAGAGATGAATTTCCTCCAATCTGGAAGAAAAATATAATCTTTGCTGAATAACTTTTGCATGGGGGTAAATATCATTTCCAGAGGCAGGGATTAGAAAGCTTGCTTAGTATTTAAGAGCTGCACTTTCGGAGGACCACAGTTCAGTTCCCAGCATCCACACGATGGCTTACAACCACCTCTAATTTCAGATTCAGGGGATCAGACAACCTCTTCTGGTCTCCAATAGGCATCAGAATACAAGTGGTGTACAGACATACAAACACTTATACAAATAAAATAAAACCAAATATACCTTTTTTTTCTAATTCCTAAAGGCACCCACGGTTCTCCAAACATAAATGTTAAATGACATCACCTGAAACAGCTCTAATCACACAGGAGCAGCACCCCAGGACCTCGACACTGCTCAAACAAGCAGTGACTGCACCTCTCTTCTGGCTCCCCTACGGTGAGCAGTTATTTTTGGAACACGCCTATGAAGCAGCACTTTGTGGACGCTGGGATCCATCCTCTGAATGTTCCCTTCACATTCCTCCTTAGTCCTCTCCCTCCTGGCACTGAGCTCCAAAACCTCAGCGGAATACATAATGAAACGCTGGGTTACTTTAGGGCAAGAAGGTTAAGCCTACGAAAGCTTTCTAATTGGAAAGCCTCTTCCATGAAAGCATATAGAAATTGCTGGCTCCTCTTTCTCCTTTTCTAGTGTTCCAACAGGTAGCTGCCTCTTCTGGGACCAAGCACAAAAGCCAGCTAGGCAGTAAACTCTGGTGCGGACAGGTGCTTTACAAGCACAGTAAATCTCAGGGCAACAAATCAACAGGACAACTCCTAACACATTGCTTACTGGGGTGCAAAGTCTCTTTGTTAAGACCAGCATTTAGAAAAATTAAAAACTACAAGAAAGGGAGCCCGTTCTCTGCTCATAGAAAACTCAAGAAGGAAGACTTGCCACATAAAAACTCTTTATTCCAGGGTTATTTTCAGTGGCACTTAACTCCCGGGTGGAGACCAAGGGTCCCAAACAAACCTACTTGAGTTATTTTTCTTCTTTAGTAATTCTCAAATCCAAGGTTAGGTTTATTAAGGAAAAGTCTGAAGGCTCATCAAAACCTCTGTTGTTGTTTTAAAGAAAATGAGAAATGCAAAGTTATACTTCTGTAAGAGGGTTTGGGGGTCTGTTTGTTTGTTTGTTTGTTTGTTTGTTTTAGAATTAATGGAACTGCATGGAAGCACTCTAGAACATTTCCAATCAAAAGGAAACCAAGAATGTTATCACAAAAAGCATGCCGCTTTCAATGAGCTCTCTTCCCCAGATTTTATTAACCGGTTTTGCCTCTAACGTCTCTAACGTAACCCTGAAGTTGGCTTCTGCAGGAGAAAGACATTACTGAGGAGTCCAAGAGAATGCTCTAGTTCATAGTTTAGGAATGTCTAATGTTTTACAGAGATAAAGAGGCCACAGCACAGAAACTGTGATTTTTTTCAGCAGTTTCCTGAACTCCACAGGAATCTACCCAGTACATCGCTGCAGTACTGCTTGTCACAGGAAGGTGACACATCAGGCCCAAGGTCACTAAACTGAACTTTGCAACCTTTTTAAGGAGGGCGAAAAGGTTACACAGGGTCTCACTATATAGCCAGGAGGACCTGGAACTCACGCAGGGACCAGGCCGGCCCTGAATTGGCAGCCCTCCGCCTGCTGGCACTACAGCATCCACCATCTCCCCGATCCCTGCTTAACACTTCCAAGTTGATTAACTTTCAGCTCCTTCCCTGTAGGTAACCAAGTGCCAACACAATTATCTTCATGCTTTTCCTGCTTCCCTCACTAGCTGCTCTTCCAGAGGATCTGGGTTCAGTTCCCAGCACACACATGGCAGTTCACAGCTGTCTGTAACTCCAGTTCTTGGGGATCACATGCCTTCACACACACATATACATATAAGCAGAACATCAATATACATAAATCAAGATATATCATTTTTTAAATGAGAAAGAAAATTGAGGGGAAAAAAACAGATTTTTTTCTAAAAATTCCCAAAGTAACAAGAGAGGCTTTTTTAAAGACTGAGTTTATTTCTCTTTAGATGTGATTTACTACGTTTGTACGGCATAGTGAGTGTAGTTGAGCATAGGCTCCATTTGCCAGAAGAGAAAGAGAGGAGCTCATGGCACAGGTAATTAGGACGCATTCTATGTTATTGCAAGAAGCTCAGTTCTTTTTTTCTTTCTTTCTTTTTTTTCCCCCCCTTTTAAGTTTGTAAGTCAGGGTTTCATTACGGTAGCCCTGGCTGTCCTGGAACTCAGGTTAGCCTGTCGTGAGTTTTTAAAGGCAGTTAGTGCCAGAAGCTAGAGAAGTTACAGTCAGTAGAGTGCTGGCCTAGATCAGTCTACAGCACCACAGGAACTGGGCGTGGCACACACCTGCAATCCCAGTACTTAAGACCTAGAGGCAGAAAGATCAGAAATTCAGGGTCATCCTGAGGTGTAAGTGAGTTCAAGGCCAGCAGGGTCTACACGAAATCATGTCTCAAAGAACAAAGTAAAGATCAAGCCAGAACTAAGTATAATATAGAACGTTCTTTGGAAATAAGGTAGAACTAAACTGGAAGGTCCCTCCTTAGCTTTCCTAATACTGGAAGATGCTATGCTGGAAGAGAAAGGCATTAACTGTCTTAACCAGCTGGGAACCCTACAAACTGTATACAATTAAAAACTGCCAGACGAGGCACGCCTGCCGGTCCACCAGTGGCATGACTATTAAGGAGGTAACCAACGACTTTCTAACTGGAGTTGAGGCCGACTGCACAAGAAAATTCACTCCTACTACTGCAAACCTGAACAGAAGCCCATGCCTGGGAAGTTCATCAGCACTGGGGTTGGGACCTACCACTATTACTTTGCTAAATGGACATGATGTCATACTGCCTTCTAAATATTTATGTCTATACCCATAGACTAGGGCAGCTCTCAGCCTTGGTCAGAGGATCTTCTCTTTGAAGTGGGCAGAGACTCACAAGTGGTCAAAGTGGTGAGAATTAAGAGATTGTAGCGTGCTCAGCCACAGATGGAGTGTCTACACCATGCCCTCCGAGGCTCAGGGAAATAGTGGAAGAGGAAGAAGAATCTAAGAAACAAGGAGTGGTGTGAAACACTATCCTCACGGCAACATGATTACCCAAATTTCAGAGTCAGACTGGACTACACAATGAGTTCTAAACCAGCCTAGTCTACAGAGTGTTATCTTGTCTCAAAATAAAAATAAATAAGGCCAAATGAGGTAGTACATGCCTATAATCCAGTACTTGGGAGGTGGTGTCTGGAGGGCCAGTAGTTCAAGGTCAACAAGGAAAACAACCACAGAGAAAATCTATGTATTGTAGGGATGCACTACCTGTCAATTTAAAAACCTATGGCCTATAGGAAAGGGTAGAATAGAAGGCGGGACTTCCAGGAGGAGAAAGAATTCTGGGATAGAGCCAGGTAAAGGAGATCTACCCAGGAAGATGTGACCAGACAGATCCAAGATACCCGAACACCAGTAGTTAGCCCTTTGGCAGAATGTAGATTAAAATAAAAAAGATAATTTAAGTTATGATCTAATAAGAGAAAAGCCTAGCTATGTGGCCAAGGTATTTGTAAATATATTTTGAGTGTGAGTCTTATTTCTGGGGACATGTGGCTGGGAGGAAGAACAAGGCTTCTACACACGAGTCTCTCTCAAAAAGAAAAAGCAATTATTTTTAAAAACAAACTCTTAAAAGCAAGTACAGCGTAATCTCAGCACTTGGACAACTAAGGGTCAAGGGTTTCATATCAGAAGTCAGCTGGGGCATGCAGGAAATTCAAAGCCAGCTAGGGCTCTATAAGAGACCCTATCTTGGGCCAACAAAACTGTTAAATGGGTAAAGTCCCAAACCTGGCAGCTGGAGTTCAATCCTTATGTAAAGGAGAAAGGAGAGAGCAAGCTCCACACAGCTGCCCCTGGAGAAAGGGGAGAGCAAACCCCACACAGATGCCCCTGGAGAAAGGGGAGAGCAAGCCCCACACAGCTGCCCCTGGAGAAAGGGGAGAGCAAACCCCACACAGCTGCCCCGTGCAGTGACATACATGCACCCAGACATGTACACCCACACATAACACTTATAATAATAGATAATAAATGTAAAAGGCCCACTCTCAAAAGGGGGGATCTGGTTATAAACATGTTTTCTCTGAAGAGGGAATCATCACTTTCTTTTTTTTTAAAGGATTTTATTTATTTATTTATTTATTATATGTAAGTACACTGTAGCTGTCTTCAGACACCCCAGAAGAGGGCATCAGACCTCATTTCGGATGGTTGTGAGCCATCATGTGGTTGCTGGGATTTGAACTCTTGACCTTTGGAAGAGCAGTTGGTGCTCTTAACTGCTGAGCCATCTCTCCAGCCCCCGCATCATCACTTTCTTTGTTATATATTTTACAAATTTTAATTATTTTATAAGATATATATTAGGCAGAAAGATCAGGCAGAAAGATATTTGACATCTTTGAGGATTTAAAAAAAAAAAAAAAAAAAAGCCCAGAAAAAGAATTGAATGAAAATAAGAAATCAGTGGAACCTGGCTGAGCACGCCTTTAATCCCAGCACTTGGGAGGTGGAGGCAGGCTGATCTCTGAGTTGGAAATCCCTGGTCTACACAGCAAGTTCCAGGATAGCCAGGGCTTTCAAAAAGCAAGAAACAAAAAACCAAAAGAAAAGAAAGAAAACAGGAATCAGCCCAATGAACATACAGAAAAAGACCACTTTAAATATAATTTCAAAATTGAGCTTGTTGTACAAATAAGAAAACAGAGTCAAAATGTAAAATTCCTGTGCAGCAGGTAAAACTGCTAAAAGTTAAAGACAAGCCACAGATCAGGGGAGAAGATTTGTAAATCATATATTCCATACAAAATGTATATCTGGAACATGCAAAGAAACCATAAGCTAAGCACAGCATGTCCAGGTGGTCCACACCTCTGCAGCGCAGCAATGGAGAGGCTAGGGCAGGAGCATGGTGGGTTTGTAATCAGCCTGTGCTACATGCCAAGACTCTTTCTCAAAGCAACAATAAAAAAGTAAAAAAAAAATAAATAAATAAACATTTTATATAAGGCCTGTAACTCAGCAAGGAAGACAACGGAATTGTAAGATGGGAAAAGGATGTAAACTGACATTTCTCCAAAGCCTTCATTTGCATGTGAACAGATGCTCGGCACCATTAGTCACGTGGCCTGTAACTCCACAGCACAAGGCAGGGCTGCCTCATACCCAGCAGATGTCTAAAGCCAAAGCAGGAGACCACGCTCTCAGAGAAAGGAACTAAAACCTCATAGCTGTGGTGGGGATGGAAAGCAGAGCAGCCACTCTAGACAGTGCGTGGCGGTTCTTCATGAAGTCACCGTATGGCCAAGCAGTTCTACTATGAGGACTCTATTCAAGGGAAACAAGAACATACAACTCCCCAAAAACTGCACATGAGTATTTATAACAGCATTACTCATAAGAGTTAAAAACGTAAACACGTCACAACACGCAATCCATACAGGGATAAACAAAACGCAGTATGTCTATACAGAGGACTATTATTCTGCCATGAGAAGAAATGAAACTGCAAAAAAGGCTGGGTGCCTCAACCTTGAAAACACTGTACTGCATGAAAAAGGCCAGATAAAAAGGTTAAGTATCACAAACTCCATTTATGTGGAAAACCAGAAGAGGCAGATCTATGGAGTTGACTGGTCCCCCCTTGAGGCTGGGGGTGGAGCTAATGAAATGAACAGTGACCTCTGAGAGGAACAAAGTGTCCTAACTGTGTAGTAGTGACAGCTGCACAACTGTCAATACACTTTAACATTTAAACTGCGGGAGTGGGGGGGGGGTTAACCTGTGTCTGAACCATATGAAAAAGTGGAGCTGAAACACCCTTGCCACCACCAGAACTGTCTACTGCTGCAGAGGACCTTAGGCCATCTGATGGGCTACAGAGGCCCCCCCCAAGAGCTGGAAGAACAGATGACACGAGGTAAGAAAAATTCAGATAATACAACTGAAACATGGTTTTGGTTTTTTGGGTTTTTCTAAATCAGGGTGGAGGGGAGGGGTATGGTAGTATACAACTTAGCACTTAGGAGGCAGAAATAGGAAGATCTCTACGAGTTGGAGGCCAGCCTGGTCTAAAGAGTAAGTTCCAGGACAGCCAGGGCTACACGCACAGAGACCCTATCTCAAATAAACAGAGAGAGAGAGAGAGAGAGAGAGAGAGAGAGAGAGAGAGAGAGAGAGAGATTGATTCTAGTGTTGGCAAGATGACTCAGTGGGTAAAAGGGTTTGAAGCTAACCCTGAGGACCTGAGTTTGAGACTCTCATGGTGGAAGAAGAGAACCAACTCATAAAAACTGTCCTCTGACCGCCACGCATATGCCAAAGGCCATGAGCAACACCACACACCAAAAAAAGAATTATATAAAAAATATAGTCTCTGGGTGGGAGGGGGAGGGGGAGGGGAGGGAAAAGGGGGAGGCAGGTATGGGAAGAGACAGAAGTCCAGAGGGTCAGGAGAATGAATAGAAATAAGTAGCAGTGGAGGGGGGGGGGGGGCACTAGAAAGTCCCAGACGCCAGGGATGGGAGAGGCTCCCAGGACCCAATGGGAATGACTTTAGCCAAGATACCCAACAGTGGGGAGACAGAACCTGAAGAGACCACCTCCAGTAGATAGACATGATCCCCAGTTGAGGGATGGAGCCACTCACCCATCTCAAAATCTTTAAGGCAGAATTTTCCCTGTCTAAAGGAAATGCTGGGACAAAAAAAATGGAGCAGAGACTGAAAGCCATCCAGAAAATGTCCCACCTTGGCATCCATCCCATCCAGATACCAAACCCCAACACTATTGCTAATGCCAGTAAGTACTTGCAGACAGGAGCCTGGTATGGCTGTCCTCTGAGAGGCTCTGCCAGCACCTGACTAAGACACTCGCAGATATTCACAGCCAACCACTGGACTGAGCCCGGGGTCCCCAATGGAAGAGCTAGGGGAACACTGAAGAAGCTGAAGGGAGTTGCAACCCCATAGGAAGAACAATACCAACTAACCAGGCCCCTCAGAGCTCCCAAGGACTAAACCACCAAACAAAGAGTATGCATGAGCCAGTCCATGGCTCCAACAACGTATGTAGCGAAGGACTGCTTCATCGGTCATCAGTGGGAGGAGAGGCACTTGGTCCTGTGCAGGCTTGTTGCCCCAGAGAAGGGGAATGCTAGGGCATAAGGCTGGGATGGGTACGTGGGTTGGGAAGCACCCTCTTATAGGCAAAGGTGAAGGAGTTGGGGTAGAGGGGTTACAGAGGAGAGGCTGGGAAGAGGGACAAATTTGAAATGTAAATAATTAAAATAATTAATAAAAATAGAGAAATAATAGAATGAATATATATATATAGTGTGTGTGTGTGTATGCCTCCAAAAATGGATTTGTGGTCTTGAACATTAAGAAGCATTGACACGGGCTGGAGAGATGGCTCAGCGGTTAAGAGCACTGACTGCTCTTCAAAAGGTCCTGAGTTCAATTCCCAGCAACCACATGGTGGCTCACAACCATCTGTAATGGGATTTGGTGCCCTCTTCTGGGGTGTGTGATGACAGTTGCAGTGCACCCATAAGTACAATAATAAACAAGGGAGGGAAAAAAAAAAGAAAATATTTTTAAGAAAGAAAGGAAGGAAGGAAGGAAGGAAGGAAGGAAGGAAGGAAGGAAGGAAGGAAGGAAGGAAGGAAGAAAGAAAGAAAGAAAGAAAGAAAGAAAGAAAGAAAGAAAGAAAGAAAGAAAGAAAGAAAGAAAGAAAAAAAGAAAAGAAGCATTGACACATGGCAGAGACTGTGACTCAGTGTGCCTATCCCCCTTTCCCTGATGGTACAATTAGGGCCTGGAGCTGCTGACTCAAAAGGAAGACAGTGAAGTCAGAGCTGGTGGCTCCTCTTCTACATGTCAGAGGCTCATGAGTAACAAGCTTCAACAAGCTATTTTCTTCCTCAGCATTGTAATATTCTTTAAAGAGATCCGAAAATACCATCTCAACATTTAATTGCCTCCCAGAACGGCTACATTCACAGAAGCTATTTAGGTACAATATGCAAAAGCCCCAATTCTGCAGCTGACTGGGACACAAAGATCATGGCCAGATACAACTACCCCATTCGCCTAGAAGAACAGTAGGGCTGTTGAGTCAGAACTGGAAAGTAAGCCAAGAACATACAATCACTAAAAACATTATTTTGCCGGTTTTTTTAAAAAAAAAGAGCTACTAAAAATCTCACGTATTGTCAGAACACTGCTTATGCAACGTCGGAACATTCTGACAGAAGGAGAGGACAACAGGAGGCAGGAAGCAGAGACAGAAGTAAGGAATCCTGCAGGTGCCGGAGCAATCTAAGAAACACACAGCTCTGTTCCTGCCTTCCACAATAAAAACAATTCTGTTTCTCATGGCATCCGAAGAGGACTGCCTGCCAGAGACAGAAAACAAGTTACTACATGAAAATGTCAACTTGTTCCATGGAGCACACACTGGCAGTGAACGGATACAAGCCTTTTAATCTAGAGACGTGGGACTCTTTCCTTCCGAGTTGTTTTTAACATCGTGGCCCGTTATCAAATTCAGTTCAATTCATGCAAATTCTAAAATAAATGGACAAAAATACCCATATAAAGTATATAGGATAGTAAAAAACTCTGTAAAATATTTTGTCCTCAAACTCTTAGCAGCTTTAGCTTACTTATAATTTTAAATTAATTCAAGTAAAAGCACATGTATGTATAAAAATGTTATAATGAAACCCATTATTTTGCATGCTGAGTTGATTTTTGAAGTTCAATAATTATCTCATAAAGACGCATCCATAAAGACATCCTCTAAAGGCGCTCACTAGTTTAAAAAAATCACCTACCTCAGATGCTCCTATAAGCCACCGCAAGCAAAATGACAAACTGTCTCAGCACGACTCGCAGCAGCAGCCGCTGGTGCCCCACCCATCCCCCCACTCCCCACCCCCCACCCCTGTCATCAGCTAGGACCTTGTATACTTGTATACTTGGGGACTTTGCTGACACTGTTGCTGTCTACACCTTACCAGTAGTTACTTTCCAGTGCTGGGGTGGAACCCACGGGCTCACACATGACAGACACACATTCTACCACTGAGCCACACACTTAGTCCTTAGGGTTTTGTTTTGTTTTGTTTTGTTTTCTGGGGCTTTTTTTTTTTTTCTGTTTTTTTTTTTTTTTTTTTTCCGAGACAGGGTTTCTCTGTGTAGCCCTGGCTGTCCTGGAACTCACTCTGTAGATCAGGCTGGCCTCGAACTGAACTCAGAAATCTGCCTGCCTCCCAAGTGCTGGGATTAAAGGCGTGCGCCACCACTGCCTGGCTTTGTTTTGTTTTCATACCTATTCATACTAATTGCTCTTTGTATTCCAGTGATGTGATTTAATTAAATATCAGGTAAACTGATTAAAATTGGGGGGCGGGGCTATGAGAATGCTTTGGTAAAAACTAAGCTTTCAACTTGAAACAAATTTGGTAAAGTTTTTAAAGCAAAATAAAGTCAAATTAGATATGGGTGAGACGTGGGCAAGACAGTGGAGGGAGGAAGGGAGAGACAGAGTGCATAAAAGTCATGGGCTTAACCCACACCACCAGATCAATGCCTTAAGTCCCTGTTTTGTTTCAAAAACAAGACAACACTAGAAGTCATAATGAACTATAGGTGTACTTAATGAAAAATGAAGGAACACCAACCAGAGCAAAGAAAAATCCCTTGGCTCTACATCCAAATATTAGTCACTGTGTTTCTTAAACTTACTGCAAAGGAAAAAGGAGGCAGGGAAACCCACAGAGGTTTTTAAAAAGTACTTGGGCTGGGAAGATGTCTCAGTGGTTACAAGGACAAGAGTTCGGATCCCAAATCTGGAGCTGCTCACAAATACCTGTGTGACACCATGTGTGTGTGTGTGTGTGTGTGTGTGTGTGTGTGTGTGTGTGTGTGTGTGTGTGTGTGTGTGTGTGTGTTTTGAGACAGGGCTTCTTTGTGTAGCCCTGGTGTCCTGGAGCTGCTCACAAATACCTGTGTGACACCGTGTGTGTGTATGTGTGTGTGTGTGTGTGTGTGTGTGTGTGTGTGTGTGTGTGTTTGTGTGTGTGTGTGTGTTTTGAGACAGGGCTTCTTTGTGTAGCCCTGGTGTCCTGGAACGCACTCTGTAGAGATCTGCCTGCCTCTGCCTCCCAAGTGCTGGGGTTAAAGGTGTGCACCACCACTGCCTGAATATAAAATAAGTATTTTTAAGCATCTTTTTTAAAGTGTAAGTGATACCATGGTTGAATGTAGCTCAGTGGTAGAGCACTTGCCTAGCACTTAACAAGGCTTTGGATTTGGCCCCAAACACATTGAAGAGGGGGAAGCACCATCAATGATAATGTATGGATTTTGTTCAGACCTAAAATTAAGAACAAGTAAAAAAAATAATAAACATAATACATAAACCAAAGCTGGACACCTGGCCCATACCTATAGATTAAGGCAGGAGAGTTTGGGTTGGAGGTAAGTTTAGGCTACATAATGAGAACTTGTCTCAAAAGTAAAAAAATAAGTAACAAAGAGAAACATAAAAGGTTCAGGTGGCCAACAAATAGCCTGCCTCTGTGATGCTCTGTTTCTCCTTCAACAGTCTCTTCTCGAGGTTCATGTTCAGACAGAGGCTGATTCATGAGCAGCCAGGGGAAGGTTAGATCCACAAATCTGGCTCAGGGAAAGGCCTCTGAGAAGCTAGAGACCAGTGGTCCATCTGAGGACTGCATCTACAGGGGCAAGAGACCCCCATGCCAACACAGGCAGAGGGGCCAGGTCAGACAGCCAGCCAGAGCTGCCGACTGCTGGAGGGCCTTCTCATGCACTGCTGCCAAGGCTAACCCTGGTGCAATCTTTCTGGAAAGCAATGTGGCAATGTAAGTATCCGGTGTCTCACAAACATGAGTGCCCTCTGGCCCAGTAATTTCACTTTTAACAATCTATCTCAAGCAAAAGGTCAAAAATAGTCAAAAGATTCAGGTGCCAACGCAGTTGCCACATTAAAAAAAAAATTAAAATGAAATAAAAAGTTGTG
This sequence comes from Uromys caudimaculatus, assembly GCA_028551405.1. NCBI lineage: Eukaryota > Metazoa > Chordata > Mammalia > Rodentia > Muridae > Uromys > Uromys caudimaculatus. The sequence goes on from CM052706.1 coordinate 71,516,207, forward strand.
GAAAAGGCTCAAAACAAACAGTAGTCATGTCCCTGAAACTAAGTGCCCATAAAGCTGATGCTTATGACTGGCTCCCACTGGCAGTACAAAAAGGGTCAGAGAGGTAGAAACACAGCAGTAGTAATAGGACCCTAGTTTTCAATCCCTAGGCTGGCAAGAGTATTTTACAGGATCACTAACTACGGCCTCTGGGTGGCAGGATTATGGATAACATTTTCCCTGTCTGCTTCTTCCTAATTTCCTGATTTTCCCCAAAGTTGTTCCAGGAGCACAGTGTTATTTTTGTGAGCAGAAGAAAAGGAAAAGGTGGTAGAAGAGAAGCAGTAAAAATAGCCTGTGTGGTTGAGGTAAAGGAATATACTGTGCTGAACTCAGCTGCTCTTCTCCGTCATTTTGAATCCATACGCTACGACAAGTATTCAAATGCTCCTTTAACTTAACCACTTGCCTACCCTGAGAATAATAAAACATAACTTCTTATACCAATAGCTGTTACTTTCTCCATATACATGGTCTAAGGAATACTAGTTGAATTAATTCATAAACTGTTAAGACCAATTAAAGAAATGATGGAAAATTGAGGGGGTTTGTCTTGTTTTGTTTGTTTTGTTTTTTAAATTGGATCAGGTAGTTATAAAGTGAAGAACAAGAAGTCTGAACTCTCAGGAAGAGACCACAGCCTGACAGAGAGAAGCACCTCAAAGAGGAAGGGGAAAGCTGGAGGCGCTGGCTGACCGTACTGACCATGTTTGGGGCGTGAACTAAGGGAAGTGAGCCCCATGAGGCTGGGATTTGAGAGAGCTTTCCATTTAAAACAAGGGGCTCACAGTGCCGGGATGCTGCTCGTGGCAGTGTTTGCCAAGTGTTCACCAGGCCCTGGGTCTGAGCCCTAACCTAGCATTACACATAACAGCACAAGGGGCTCCTGCTGAAAGGGTGATGCATGCTTACAGTCCCAGCCTTCAGGAGGCTGGATGGAGGGAATCCTGTGTACCTGTAAGTTCAAGACAGTCTGGGCATAGGAATACATGAGGGCCAGAGACCTGGCTGAACAAGTAAGTGCTGGTTGGGCCCGCCACCCCGCCTCCCACCCCATCCCATCCTCAGCATCACAGGAGAGAGGGAGAGACTTCCCAGAAGGTATTCTCTGACTTCCATTACACATTGAGACATGAGCATGCACATACTTACAGACACATATACAGATACACACACCATAAATGTAATTTATAACCCAAAAAAATGAAAATACAACAAATCCCAATTTTTATCTTTTTCTACTTTTTTTTTTTTTTTTTGGTTTTTCGAGACAGGGTTTCTCTGTGTAGCCCTGGCTGTCCTGGAACTCACTCTGTAGACCAGGCTGGCCTCGAACTCAGAAATCCACCTGCCTCTGCCTCCCAAGTGCTGGGATTAAAGGCCTGCGCCACCACTACCCAGCTTTTCCACATATTTTTTAAGATCTATTTTTATTTATATGGATGGGGTGGGGTGCAGGTGCTCACACAGGCCAGAGATAACAGATGCCCCTGAGCCAGAGATACAGATGGCTGTAAGGTATCTGACTTGAGTGCTGAGGACTGAGCTCGGGTCCTCTGTAAGAGCAGCGTCAGCTCTTAACTGTGGAGCCATAGCTAGAGTGCTCCACATTCATCATCACTCAGTGAATGCTTAAGTCATACTGAGCACTAGGTACATAATCACATTAAATTCTTAAACTGTGCCAGCCTATCAAACAAGAAAAGATAGCCAGGTGTCTTTTTCTTACTTTAAAAACAATGATTTTCCAGGAACTAAACAGCAGCTAGCCCTTAAAATCATCCAAGAAATCCTTATTGTTTTCTGTTTTGTTTTGTTTTGTTTAAATATTTTGCTTGCCACCAAGGCCCAAGAAATCCTTATAAATGTTTATGAAACACCAAGAAATGCAGAGGAGCCGGGCAGTGGTCGCACACACCTTTAATCCCAGAACTTGGGAGGCAGAGGCAGGTGGATTTCTGAGTTCGAGGCCAGCCTGGTCTACAGAGTGAGTTCCAGGACAGCCAGGGCTACACAGAGAAACCCTGTCTCAAAAAACAAAAAACAACAAAAAAAGAAATGCAGAGGGGCCAACAAGATGGCTCAGCAAGTGAAGGGACCTGATGTCAAACCAGCTGACCCCACTTCCAGCCCACACAGTAGGGAAGAGCCAACTCCCACAAGTTGTGGAGGGGGGGGGCGCGTGTGGTACAGTAGTGTGCACCCATGTATGCACGTGCAGAGACCAGACGACAACATTGGGTGTCTTCTATCATTCCCCAACTTCACTTTTATGTTTTTTTAATATTTTCTTTTATTGTGTGTATTCATACATGTGTGCCTGTGTGAACACAGAGCACAAGTATGAAGGTGCCTGGGGAAGCCAGAAGGTGTCAGATCCCCGGAAGCCACCTGATGTGAGTGCTGAGAATCAAATCCAGGTCCTCACGAAGAGCAGGAAGCATTCTTAACCACTGAGCCATCTCTCCAGCCCCTCCAGCTTACATTTTTTGACAGGGTTTCACACAGAACCTGGAGCAAATTAGTCCAGGCTGGCTAGTTCCTGGGCTCTGCCTCTGCTCCGGGCACACCATCGCCACGCTCTGGGAGCTCCAGATATAGATTCAGTTCTCACACTTGCAAAGCAAGTACTTTATCCACTAAGCCATCTCAGCCAGGCCCCTATTTCTATTGTCTAAATGTTTGCTAGGCTGCTGGTCCTGGGTGCTATAAGGCAGGCTGAGCCGGGCAGTGTGGCACACGCCTTTAATCCCAGCACTTGGGAGGCAGAGGCAGGTGGATTTCTGATTTCAAGGCCAGCCTGGTCTACAGAGTGAGTTCCAGGACAGCCAGGGCTAAACAGAGAAACCCTGTCTCGAAAAAAACAAACAAAAAAAAAAAAAAAAAAAAAGAAGAAGAAAGCAGGCTGACAGGCGTGGTAGCAAATGCCTTTCATATCAGCACTCTGGAAGCAGAGGCAGGCGGATCTCTGTGAGGCCAGCCTAGTCTATATAGTAGATTAAAAGACAGTCAGACCTACATTACTCTCTCTATATAAAGCCTTGGGTTCAGTCCCCACCACCCACAAACTGGCTATGGTGGCCACACCTATAATCACTGTACGCAGGAGGTAGAGGCGAGAGGATCACTACAAGTCCAGGCCAGCCTGGCTCATGTAGTAAATGTGTATGCAGTTGTCACCTGATAGCTGAGGACAGTGATGGAGAGCATGTATAGATGGCCCTCAAACCAGAAATTAGAGCCAGATTAAGAGGAACTCTGGATAAAGGGTTATTAGCCCCACCAGTACCCAGGGTATGTTCTGACTGAAAGACACAGCTATGTAGTAAGAACATACCTCTCAAGAAAAAAAAGGGAAGGAGGGAGGGGACAGAGAAAAGGCAAGGAGAAACATGGGAACCTAGACATGCACATTTGCTGGGATCCGTAAGAAAGGACACGCTGCTGACGAGCAGGCGTTAGAGCTGAAACTGGGCAGAACTTCTTAATCAAAACCTAAATTTAACTTTAGCCGAAATTCTCCAGCTGAGTAAGCCCTACCCACACAGACAAATCTAAAGAGGCAATGGGGTCTCTTCTCCTATTGATTCTCGGAGAAATATAGTGACGTGCTCACAATCGGATTCCTACTTTTCTTTTAGATTTAAACTTGGATTAGCCTGCAATCCACAAACAGCAGACCCCTGAACTTCCTCATCTCCCTCCCTCCACCTGCCAAGGGCTGGGATGACAGGTATGTGCCACACCCCGCTGACTCCTGCCTCTTTGAAACGCTCAATTCTGAGTGGTAGAGTCCTTGGTACCAAGGGTCACACACTTGCTAGAAATAACCTAATTGTCGGGCAGTGGTGGCGCATGCCTTTAATCCCAGCACTTGAGAGGCAGAGGCAGGTGGATTTCTGAGTTCGAGGCCAGCCTGGTCTACAGAGTGAGTTCCAGGACAGCCAGGGCTACACAGAGAAACCCTGTCTCGAAAAAAACAACAACAAAAAGATATAACCTAATGATGGCCAAGCAACAGTTCCTCACCAGCTGATGAGATTCTACTGTGAACAGGTTAAAACACAGAGCTTTCAAGCTCACTCATCCCAAACTGCTGAGGCTTTGCAATGACACTGCCTTGGCTATCTATTCAGCAATGATTTACTATGCAAGGATGAAAGCCCAGAAGACTATATATACTCTGGACACTATCATAAGTCATCCATGGAACACGCCAACTCTACCAATACACCAATAAGGGAGTTACTCTGAACAAAGAAGGACCAGGAAACCACCTTATAGGCGAGGGATGGGTAGTCACATAGAGAACCAGGATAGCTCACGCCAGAAACCAGGACCAGATTAAAAACTCCAAATAAACAGTTCTCTTGTCCTCGCCTAAATCACCGAGGTATGGATGTACCTAGTTGTGTAAGATGGTGTTGTCCTTTTTGTGCCCAACAAATTCAACAAGGATCATGTTAGTATGCAACATGTATGAGGTATGGCATTCCCTAAGGGGGGAGAGGATCTATGAGGTTAAATGTTTGCCTCACCTGCCTCAGTAGATAAATAGATAGATAGGTTTGCTTTTTCCTCTTAGCCATAAGATAATCAGTACGAGTTTTGAGAAGACACCTAGCAGAGGTTATCCACGTTCTGCTGTGCTGCACTCTGATGTCAACCTCCTGGTCACAGCCAATTCACAATATACACTAGAAGGCCTGCAGAACCCTTCTCCCTGTCTGAACTCATCCTTGCCATGGGTCCTCTGTGTACTGAAGCACTAGCCACGTGGCCTTGGGTCTAAGCTTTGGATGGTCCTTTCTGACTCCAGGATCTACACACTTGCCATTCCTTCTGCTTAGCATGTTGTCTTCTCCATCTTTCAAAGCTGGATCTTCCTCACCATTCACGTCTCAGCTACAGCTCCATCTTGCTTTCCGTGGCCTATCTGAAGTTACATCCTTCCCCACAGTTCCCAGCCCATTCATTTTCTTCACGGTACTGAGGAGTGGGTTTTTTTGTGGTGGTGGTGGTTTGATTTGATTTTGGTCTTCTGAGACAGGGTTTCACTGTGTAGCCCTGGCTGTCCTAGAACTCCTATGTAGACCAGGCTAGCCTCTAACTCAAGCAAGATCTGCTAGACTATCTCCTGAGCACTGGGATCTAAGATGCGTGCCACCACTGCCCAGCTGGTACTGAGTGTTTTTGTTTGTTTGTTTGCTGTTTTGTAAGGACTCTTATCTCTTATCTTATTTATCTATTGAAAAGTAAATTCCAGTGTGTGTGTGTGTGTGTGTGTGTGTGTGTGTGTGTGTGTGTGTGTGTGTGTGTGTGTGTGTGGTGCGGCAAGCCTTTAATCTCTCCTGGGGGTGGGGCTTATCTCTAAGACTTATTTCCCAGGTGATTTTGTTTGATGTTTTGTTTGTATGCGTCCGTTTTCAATAGTGTATTCCAAAGCTGGAGCCCACCAGACAACCTCCTGAACGAATGAATAAATGAATGAATGGGTATGGGGAAGAGTCCACTCACAACAGAAATGTCTTAGGTACCTTTCACAACTTCAGAGCCTCTTGTAAATAAAGAACATTACTTTTTATTTTCAGAGCATGGATTTTGCTCTCTTTTATGCCATGCATCAAAAATCACTAGCCAGACTGATGCCTGGAAAATGAAACAGTATTTCTGGCCCAGAGACAACTGGTCTGGGCAGCTAGGGCTTGAGCCAGATCTATGACTTTCTAGGGAGTTGGCACCAATGTCAGAGTGTTAAAATAAGCGTCTTCGATGCTGAAAGTGGAATATTGGGGCTCTGACTAGGCAAAGGCTAGTCCTAATTGGCCTTAGCACCTCACAGGTTAAGCAAAGGGGTGACCCCATCATAAGGGACAAATGGACCAGTCACCCTTTAAAATCATCCTCCTGCAGAAATGCAAGGCTGCTTTGGATTTCTTTTCTCTCTCTTTCCTAATGACTCTCTGTTCCTGCCCTCTAAATGGCACATGCGTGTGTTCATCTGCCTCACTGAACTCTTTAAAGGCAGACAGAAGTCACGCTTTGAGTCTTCATGAACTGAGTCTGCAGTAAAACACACCCTTCGAAAATATGTCGCTGATAAGCTTTGGAATGAGGATTTAGGGCAAAATGTTTTCTCTGTGACACACGTAAATGTTCAAATCCTGAGCTGATGATACATCCTCAACGGTAGAACGCTTTGGGGAGGAGGGGATGGAAGCAGGCAACAAAGCTAACCCTTCAAACCATCACACCCTGTACACACAGTAAAGTGCAAATTATTTTGTTTTGGGGTGGTAGATAAGAGTGGGGGGGGGTGTCGAATTTTGTTTGTTTCTCTGTGAAAAGGTCTCACTATGAAACTCAAGCTGACCTTGCACTGGAACAGCCTCCACTGCCTATGGGCTAGGATTACAGGCGTGTGCCACTAAGCCCAGCTGCAAATGTGTGGCAACAGTTTTCATATTTTCCACAGAATTTCAAGTGAATCTCTGAAGAAACTATTGCATGTCAAAACAAAAACAAAAACAAAAACTGTTCCATCATCAGTATAACAAAAATTAGTTACAAAAAAACATGAGCCGTGCAGTGGTGGCGCACGCCTTTAAATCCCAGCACTTGGGAGGCTAGGCAAGTAGATTTCCGAATTCGAGGCCAGCCTGGTCTACAGTGTGAGTTCCAGGACAGCCAGGGCTACACAGAGAAACCCTGTCTGGAAAAACCAAAAAAAAAAAAGATAAAAGAAGAAGATAATGATGTGAGGTTGGCAAGATGGACCAGTGGTTAAGGGCACTGGAAGCTCTTCCAGGGGACCAAGGCTCCCCAACTCCCATAAGGCTGACAGTTCACCACAGTTCCATCGAATCCAGTATCGTTGTTTGGCCTCCAGGGGCATCAGCTGCAGGTGGTGCAGAGGCACCCATGCCAACCAAACACCGTACACTTAAATTAATTAGTTAATTTGAAGATAATTTTTAAAGTAAGAAAGGAAAAAGCCATGTATCGTAGTACAAACCTATAATCCTACATATGAGAAACGGAGATAGAAGAGAGGTTTTAAATTCAAGGCCTCTGTGAGCTACACAGGGAGTTCCAGGCTAGCCTGAGCTACAGAGAATCTGGAGGGCGGGAGGGGGACAAACAAAAGGGTTGAGGATGTGCATCTGTGGTACTCATCAGTTACTCATGTAACTGAGTTCAATCCCCAGCACTGCTAATAAATAAATATTTTGAGATGGCCCAAAGCAAAAGCCAATGTTTTTATCAGATAAGTCTCTTGTTTAAAAAAAAAATTAAAGATAAATAAAATAAAATCAAGTTAGATGAAAAACTATTCTGCATAAATGTCATAGCCCAATGTGGTGGTTCATGTCTCTAATCCCAACACCAAGGGATCTGAGGCAAGAAGGTCACCAAGAGTTCCAGACCAGCTCGGACTGTAGAGCATCACGTGGAGGAACTTCAAGTAGCACTTGAAATAGTAGCAAAGTGCTACCTCTCCTCCCCCTGTATGAAAGTGTGACATGCAGCTTGTGTCTCCCTATCTAGAATCAATGGGACTTACCTATCTAGAATCAATGGCACTTGAGGTCAATAGCTCTTCCCAGAGTATAAAATGCAAGAAAAGGGGGGACTAACCAGTCTTCTCACCTTACTGACTACAGTACCTGAAGAAAATGGCAACATTTCTTACCTGTTCCTTGTGTGCCAACATTGTCTGGGCGGCATTGCACATAACAGTTAATCTACGCAACACTGAAGCTCATGGGGTGAGTGCTACTGTCATCCCACTGTAGATGAAGAAATCCAAGCACAGAAAGCTGTAGCCAGTATTCAGTACTGCCCCAGTCTTACCCAGCAGAGGATTGAAACCAGGCAGTTCTAGGCAAAGCTGAAGCTCTTACCACAAACCAGTGACAGGCGACTGATGGTTACACGCTGAAATAACAGCTTACAAATATTTGCCCAAAACCTTTCCTAGTCATGTGTACTTTTGTTTTTTGTTTTTTTTTTTTTTAAATATACACAGAATGTAGCTATTCTTTGTTCCGTTCATCCAGCTAGCTTGAAAGTACAATTAGGCACAGGAAACAGACTATAAGTAATGGGGGGGGATATATTTTTTAAAAATCTGAATACTTTATAATGTTCTACCAAAAAGACAGAGAACCTTGGGCAATGTGTCTCAAAAGAAATTTTTAAAAAGGAAATCAAAGTAGGTAGGACAAAGCCAGGGTGAGCTGCTGACCAGAGCCTGTGGTTCCTGTGAGCCTTCTGTAGGGCGCTCACTGGCTGGCAGCACTGCAGAGCTGGAACGTCAAGACTCAGCACCTGGAAGCCATGCTGCAAAGGTCCCAACAACCAGAAGAAAATTAAAGGGGTTCCCTGGGTTCCTTTTCTTTTCATTATTTTATTCGCTCCTGGGTCCGATTCTGGGAGCTTTGAGTTAACAGAGTCTGGACGGGGTCCAGCTTCTCTTATTGTTGGACAGAGTGCAGTGGTTTAGTCAATAAATGAAGTTCGCTTTAGCTTCTTAGTCCTTGGAATGGGTCACGTAGGAAGAGGGGTTCATAAATAGTCCTCCAGTGTATAGAAAATACCTATTGCCCACCTCCTTCTGCTGACACAGGCATCGTCATTATTACCTGTGTCTGATTTTTATACACGATTAGAAGAAAATCTCAGACCATTCAGTGATACAAAGGAGGAAACAGAAAGAAAGCAAAAATCATACACCTTTAAAAGAGCAAATCAATAACCTACTGTAGAAAGAGATAGGGAAGAAAGACAATCATTTGCCTCTATTTGACCTGACTGCAGAAGATAAACACTGCAGGACGTGGGGGAAAGCCTGGCTTCCTGAGTAACAGCAGCTCCTGCAGCTTCTAGTACCTAGGCACCTTCCTTGACATTATATAACCAAGCCATGGCCTTAATAGGCCATCCCAGCGTATGTCAGCAGCTGCTGGGCACATATCAGCTGTCAGTGTTGAAGGACCCTTCCAACATGTATTCAGTAAGCAGGAACAGGCCCAAATATGCCCATGGATCGCCCTGAGCATGTGACAGCTCCTTGTGAATCGAGCTTCACTCATGTCAGAGTCATTTAAGTAGCAAAAAGATAGGGCACTTGGAACCAGAGCTAGGAAACTGCACACTGCTACAGAAGCACAAACAAATGATGGTGTGGTCTCTTCCACACATGCAACTCATTGTCCCAGCCATCTCAGCCTCATTCAAGTCTGAATATTTCCATACATAGGAATTGCATAACTGCACACCACAAACGATCAAAGATAAAAACCAACATAAACAGTGACACCCGTCTATAAACAAGTCAATGCTGTAAAGGCTGCAGTCAGTCCTAAAGGATACCAAGGTCTCAGAGAAACACGCACACACACTAGAAAGCAGCCAGACCAACCATAATTAGGCACTGGCTTTGCTGACTACTGAAAACAGAAATGTCCCTTTTATATATAAAGCCAAGAATCAACTGTTTGCAATTATGTTTATAAGTCATTCAACCCAGCTTGTCATAGATTTTTTTAATCAATATTTTGATATAAAGATTCAAATTTCTCAAAATCATAGAGAACATAGCCAAACAACCAATTATGTTTGTGGAGTCCATTTCCCAGAGGTCAGAGCAAAATAATCACAGAAGCAGAGGGGGAGAGAAAGCAAGGATCCGAGGCATTATGTTTGTAAACACAAGTTTGACTTGGCCAACTGTAAACACGCTGTAGGAGGTAAGGAGATGCCGGTTCAAACTACAGCTGCGGGTCTGAGGGATTGCAACAGGAGGGGCGCACTTGAGTAAGTCATAGAGCTCTGAAGACTTGAGGCCTTCTGGTAAAAACTGACAAAAAGGCTTGAAGGGGTCCCACCAGAGGAAGTGAAACTGACCAATCCCTCCGCCTCAGCAACCCACCCAGCCACCCTCGGAAAAAGGGCCCCTTGTAGTCTTTGAGAGAGAGAGGCAAGGAAAGGAACTTTCAGGTTGCCAATAAGCAGGAGACAAGGCCCAGATAAGTCACTAGGCTCTGGCAGGGAGTGACTGCCATAAAAGCCAAAACAAGGTAGGCTAAGATAAACAGCGGCTAGGGTGAGGAGGTGAGGGGAGTCGTGTGTGTCGAAGTCGTGTGTAGGAAGCCGCATAGGTGGTAAAGGTTTTTCATTAGCCAGGCTGAAGAAAAACTCAAGCTACTGTTTTAAATATAATGAACGACTACGTTAAAAGTATCCATTTAAGTGAGGTATTGAGCAAAGAATAATTGGGAATTCAAATGGGCTTTGTGGGTTCCATCAAAACTAAATGATTCCTCGATACTCTCAATGAAGATATGTAAAAGTGCTACCTCTGCTTCCTTAAAAAAAATACTGTATGCGTATATATAAATGGTTTCCTAACTGACCTTGGCCAATTTCACTTCTACAGCTCCTCAAATCCCTTGGGAACCAAAGGGCCCAAATGAGTGTAATTCTGTAGTGTCAATCCCACAGTTCCCTTCCCTACTGAAAAGCCCACTCCGAGCTCTACAAAGCCCACAGTTCCAGACCCTCTGACAACTAAAAATACCCAGCAAACCATCTATCCTAAATTGTTTAACCCTTGGTTAGTAGTGCCACCAGAAACCCTGACCCTTGGGACATCTGGTCATGGGTCCATTCCATTTTTCCCCTTATTTCCCCGTTTCCTTCACTGCCTCCTCCAATAATCAAGTATACTCCTCGGGCTTTCAACTGACACCATCTACCAGTCTTAAATAATCAAACGTGGATTCCTTTCTCTGGTATAGGTGCCAGGTCCTTCTTATCTCCCGGTGCCTTGCACCCACCGCATACCCCAGCCGTCCAGGGAAGCCTGAGGCAGGCAGTTTGCGCGTCTCCCCCATCCTGTGGTCCACATTTCATATGCCCCTGCCCTCATTCTGATGGTTTCCTAATTGCTGGTTCCGGAGTCTTCCTGGCGTGCAGTCCGCCGGCCCCCTGAGAGTTCCAACGCCTCCTTCCCAGTCACCCCCCCCCCGACCCTGCGCACAGCCCTGGGGACCTCTTCGGTGTCCAGCTGCTAAGTTCCCGGTGCCCCCCCTTCCGGAACCCCTCCGCTCTAAGGTCCCTGCCTTCTCCCGCCGGCACCGGTCCTCACTGCTGACCCTAACCCAAACCCCGGGGAATCGCGGACTCCCCTGGCCCCACCGCCCTGCAACGCCCCCCGGGCAGCGCAGCCCGCAACGGCGCGGTCCCCAGCGCCACTACCTTGGCCTTCGTGACGAGGTGCGTGGCCCGCTTGACCACAGCGAAGTTGCCCTTGCCGATGGTGCGGTCGATCTCATAGTAGCCGATGCGAGCGGCCATCGACCCGCGGGAGGCCGGGGCTGTGGGACGCGGCGAGTCGGCGGCCGGGGGCACTGCGGCGGGGGCTGCTGGGGGCCCCGCGGCGGGCGGAGGCAGCAGGCGGCCAGCCGGCCCGGCTCCCCCTGCTCCGGCCACGGCAACCCCGCCAGCTCCGCTCGCCGCCGCCGCCGCCATCTTGTTGTGCAGTGAAACCTCCGGGGCCGCGGGGAGCCGGCCGGGGGGGAGGGGGCGCGGGGGGGCCGAAAGAGGGGGGTTGCCGACAGACGTCACTCCAAGAGGCGGGGCTCCCGCGCCGCCGGGCGCCCGGAGCCATGGCAACCGCGCGTCACGTGCGGACGCGCGTCACTGCCCGAAGCCATGGCAACCGTGACCTCACCGGGCGAGCTCGACCTTCCCGCGTGGGTCCCTGTTCCTGAGGCGCCGGCTCCCTAGTGCCCCCCTCTGGGGAACAGGCAGTGAAAACGTCGAGGGTCAGCAGCAACTTCTAAGCTTCCACGGCGCCTAGCGAGGTAGGAATATGAGATGGGAGACCCCAGAACCAGACTCCCGATGGCCCCATGGTTCGCTGATGGGATCCCTGCTCCGACCTGTGTCCCAGTTCAGTCACCACTAAACGTCCCTTAAAAGGATTTCCTCATCACCAGAAATACCAGCCTTGTCCCACTTTAGCCCTGGAGGCCACAGAGGCAGGAATAGCTACAGTATTTAAGCAACTGTAACCAAGTTGGTAGCAAGGCAGTGGAATTGTTCAGCAAAACTCTTACAAAACCCAGCTCACTTTGTACAATCAAATAGTCACACAGAAAAGTGAGGAAATTAGAGTTTGCATATTCAAGGACATTGAACCCAGCCCAACATGCATTCCAGTCATTGGGTGGGTGAGGGCCAGAAAAGGAACGTCATTTTCCTTCCTGCCACCCCTGGCTCGGAACAATTCTCCAGCCAGAGTTTGTCAGAATTTCTGCACTCCTTTTCTGCTGCTGGGTTAGTACTGATGAAGTGCGTCGCCTCGAGACCACGTCATGTTTAAAGATGAACAATCCGTTAAACAAAATGAGTAAATAATATAAATTCCATCCCTACTAATGACTCTCCAAGGACATTAAGAGTGATCAAATTAATAACCCTTCAATAAAACTCATATCCTTCTTTCTTCCCTCCTGTTATCTGACATTCCACATCCTGGGCTCTTACCAAGCCCCTCCTCCTTCCTTATTAAGTAGATTGATTTATCTGCCTCTGGTGCGGATAGGAAACTGGGCTGTAAAGGAGCGATAGCTTTAGTCTTTTAGGAAAGGAAGAAAAAAAAAAAAGAAAGAAAGGAAGGAAGGAAGGAAGGAAGAAGACTGTGAACATTCCTCTGTTTAATTGTATCTCAGGTATCCAAAGTTGATCTACCCACACCTGTGTCTCTCTCTCCATGGCACAGGAGTGTTGTCCCATCCCTGTGCAATATCAAAAAGTGACAGCCAGGTCACTGGGTACGTGAGAAAGGAAATATATGCTTACTCTTTCTGACCAAAGAACTTTCCCAATGTTCTGATTTGTCCATCTGACATAAGTAATGTCTGGGTCTAGGATGAGACAGAGGGGGTCATCCCACAATTGCCTTGGATCAGTTCCCTGGTGGCTCTTTCAAATTGCCAACATAATTAACACTAATTGGCTCCTTTACAAGCAAATAAGGAGAGGGATGAAGTGGACCTTGCTTCTTAGGCTGCTTTAAGCCTATTCATCAAGTGAGATTATGAAAGCCCAGATGAATGATAGGGTGTAGCCAGCCACCCTTACAACTGCACGGCCCTTCCCCGCATAGAGCAAGGCCAATAACTTAGGAGCTGGACCTCAGAATGAGTTTTCCCATCTCCTTGGAGGTGGGAGCTCTGATGGTGAGACAAAGAAAAAGAACCTTTCTCTCTTGAAGTCTTAGAATTAGTACTGAAACCGTGTTTGTCGTGCTGTCACCCTGAGTGTCTTCCACTCTTACACATAATTTGAAAAAAAAAACCTCTTTCTCTCTCTCTCTCTCTCCCCCTCTCTCTCTGAAACAGAGCCTTTCCACATAGTCCTGGGTATCCTGGAACTAGATATGTAACCAGGCCAGCCTCAAACACACAGAAATCTACCTGCCTCTACTTTCCCTGTGCTGGGATTAAAAGGCTGTAGCCACCACCCTTAGCTAAGCAAGGTCTCATTTAGCCCTGGCTAATTTCAGAAGTCCTGTGTAACCAAGGATAACCTTGAATTTGAGACCATCCCTGCTTCCATTCCCCAAATACAGGAATTACAGGTGTGCCCTGACCTGTTTTATGTGGCGCTGGGACTCATACTCTGGGCTCCGTGCATGCTTTACCATGCACACTCACTCTAGCAACTGAGCTGCACCCCCTTATCCAAATTCTCACTCCATCACTCTTCCCATCCTCCACCTCAAGAAAGCATTGAGGAGGAGCTAGGGAAATGGAGCATTGCTTTAATTACCAAAGAGAAGAGACCTATCCTGTTGGTTCCCTAGCAGTGAGTATAGGACAGCCAGACAATGTGTCATGTGTCATGGATGTTCCTTGCTTTTATGGAATGGGGCCATAAGGTGGTGCATTCAGATCTGGATACAGACTTGCTGGGTGCTCAGAAACCTCAATCCCCAGCATAATAATAATAATAATAATAATAATAATAATAATAATAATAATAATAATAATAACTTTTGCCAAGCACTACATTGCACAGTATACATTTATAATATATAAAATCACTTAAGATTTACAACAAGCCTGGCATGGTGTCACACGCCTTTAATTCTAGCACTTGGAGTTCCAGGCCAGCCTAATTTACAAATCGAGTTCCAGAACAGCCAGGGCTACACAGAGAAAACCTGTCTCAAAAACCTCGAAACAATGTCTGGAGAGGTATTATATTACTAGGCACATTCTGCAGCTAAGGAAAAAGAGAAGTGGAGAGACTAAGGGGATTGTCCAAAGTCACAGAGCCTGGAAGTGGCAGGGCTGGCATTCAGATGCAGGCGGCTGCTTCTGGAACCTGTGTTGTGTAGCTTCTTTCCCCAGTTCTAATCCTTATGAAGGAAGACGCCAGAAGGGAAATCATGTTTCTAAGCTAAGGCTGACTTACTTAGATTCAACCTAGTGTACTAGTTTCTGTTTTCAATGAACCCCAAGGCTCATATGTTAAAGCTCTGTCTGCCAACATGGCATTATTAGGAGATTATGGAAGCTTTATTAAGAGATGGGTGATCAGGAGCATGTCTTCAGAAGGAAATGTAGGATTAGGAAGCTGATGTCCCCCCGCACTCCCCCTTTCTCCTCTTTGGCTTCTTGGCCAGGAAAAGTTTTACTCTGCCGTGTGCTCCCTCCATTTTGTGTTTCCTTGACCCAGGCCCAATAGAAACCTTTTCTCTTTAGAAGTGAATGAAAAACTAAAAAGGACAGGAGAGGACATGGCAGTTCCTAGGCATGGTGGGGGGAGAAATGTGTGATAGCTACGTGGGAGAGTTTAGCCAGAGGCAGGCATACCTAAGAGAGTCCAGAATGGGCATGACCAGGCTGAGCTGGGCTATGTGAGCAGAGGGAGGAGGAGAAAGGAGAGGGGAACCAGGTGGAGCGGCCTGGAGGCTGAAGCAACAACAACAACAAAAAAAGGGGGGGGGGGGCCGGAGGTAACCAAAATGTCTGGATTATATAGGAAAGAGCCTCTGGGGAAGGAAGCCTTGGTTTGGAATGTTTAGGGTAAGGGATAGGATATGCTAGCCAGACCCTGTAACCAGTAGGGGATGGGGGGTGCTGGGAGAACCTGGTAGCCAGATCTGCTTTGGTATGTTAAAAAGACACCTCCGGGTTTGAAACTTAACAAAAGGTTGAGTATCTTATATATTTGAACTCTGATTAAAACCGCAGTAGAGAAGAGGAGGTTGAGGGTTTCTAGAAGCAAGACAGAGGGCCTGAAGTATCTGAATGAAAACAGCAGGCCTGTGATGGCTTCACCAATAAAACTCCCAGAAGGAGACTTGCTGTTCACTAGGAAAGAACATCACTGTCCTAACGAATTGTCCCAAGAGGTGTGTGTGTCCCTGCCCCTTTCAGAGGACTGATTTGGGTTGCTGAAATCTCAGGGACATGCCACTTAATAGTAGGGCAAAGAGATGGCCACAATCAGCCACTATATCCAACTACTTAACTTTCTGAAAAGGCAAAGGGACATTCAACGACAAAAATTAATCTTTCCACAGTGTGATAGCATTCTGTCTGGTTTCAAAACCTAAAAAGCCCAAACCAAGGCATTCTTGTTGAAGATGATAGAACAGAGACCTGGAGGGTGGCTCATCAGCTCACTGGGCCAAAAGTTTATGCACCATCATAACCCCATGGCCTGAGCTCTATACCAGTGACCCATGAAAACAAGCCAGATGTAGTGACATGAATCTGTTATGCCAGCACTCCTACAGTGAAGATTCGGGAGAATCACCTGGAATCAAGGGCCAGCTAACATAGAGGACAGATTGTGACAGAAGCAAGAGACGCACTGCCTGAGCAGGGAGAAGGAGAGAACTGATCCAAAGAGTTGGTCTCTGACCTCCACCCTGTGCCATAGTGTGTATACATTATGGCATGCATACTCTCCCAGCCATGCACGCACGTGCACAAGTATAGACACAGACACATAATAATGATAATAATAAAATCTTAAAAGTGAGTCACAGAGATGGGTCAGGTATAAAGGTGTTTGCTGCTGACCCTCATTTGATCCCTGGGGTCCATCTGGTAGAGGGAGAGCGACAACTCCTGCAAGTTGTTATCTAGCTTCCACACGTTCCATGGCTCACGCACGCGCGCGCATGCGCGCGCGCGCGCGCGCGCGCGCACACACACACA
This sequence comes from Uromys caudimaculatus, assembly GCA_028551405.1. Taxonomy (NCBI): domain Eukaryota; kingdom Metazoa; phylum Chordata; class Mammalia; order Rodentia; family Muridae; genus Uromys; species Uromys caudimaculatus. The sequence continues at coordinate 71,532,493 of CM052706.1, forward strand.
CACACACACACACAAATGTGGTTGAACTCTAACTCTGTGGGACTCTAACTCTGTAGTAAAGTGCTTGCCTGGTATGTATGAGACCCTAAGTTCAATTCATAACATCACAAAAAGAAAAGAAAAAATATTCATTCTTTTATAAGTGATAACAAAATCTGAGGGTCTGGGCTGGAGAGATGGCTCAGCGGTTAAGAGCACTGACTGTTCTTCCAAAGGTCCTGAGTTCAATTCCCAGCAACCACATGGTAGCTCAGAACCATCTGTAATGGGATCCGATGCCCTCTTCTGGTGTGTCTGAACACAGCTACAGTGTACTCATATACATTAAAAATAAATAAATAAATCTTAAAAAAAAAAAAAAATCTGAGGGTCTGTGCTAAGTATCATCCATAATCTGACTGATTGGTAAGCTGAAACCTGAGGGTTGCCACAAGTTCAAGGCCAGCCTAAGTTAGCTAGTAAGACCCTGTCTCAAAATAGAGAAAAATATTTTAATGATTTAAAAACTGTTATGCATATAAGTATTTTTTCCACAAGTGTGCTTGTGCATCACGTGCCTGCAAAGCCTGGAGAACAAAGAAGCACCGGAGCCGGCCTGTGGCGCACACCCTTAATCCCAGCACTCTAGAAGCAGCGGCAGGTGGATCTCTGTGAGCTTGAGGCCATAGACTACCTAATGAGACCTGTCTCCAGACAAACAAAACATGGCCCAGCTCTTGCAGAGGACCTGGGTTTGGTTCCTAGCACTCATGTGGTGGTAGTTCACAACCATCTGTAACCTCAGTTCCAGGGGACCCAATACCTTTGCTTCCTTTCTCCCTCCCTCTCTCCCTCCTTCCTTCTCTCCCTCCCTCCCTCCCTCCCTCCCTCCCTTCCTTCCTTTTTCCTTTTTTCTTTTTTCTTTTTTTTGGTATTTCAAGACAGGGTTTCTCTGTGTAGCCTGATCCTGGCTGTCCTGGAACTCCCTCTGTAGACCAGGCTGGCCTTGAACTCACAGAGACCTGCATGCTTTTCCATTGTTAAAGGTCCACTTAACCTCAGTGCTAGGCAGCTTACCAGCAACTGGAAAGAAAGCTGTATCCTCACCATATTACTTCATGGATTTTCAGAGTTCTGAGACCATAAGGAAGGTCCAGTCTCTCAATATCTCTGGAGTCAGCTGACACAGGGACAGATTGTTGACATGTACACTTTATTCAGAACATCTGTATACCAAACACAACATTGCTGAATGTTTTTATTAAGCTAATTTTGAAACCAGGAACTGGGACACTGTGGGCCACATTGTCTGAAACTCCAAAGTCCCTGGTGTCTGGGAGATGCATCTATCTGAATGTGAGGCTTCTCTGTGTCAGGACTACCCTTTGTTTCACCATCTCAGGTCAGACCTCTGACTGTCTAGAAACAGGCCTGAACAGCCGAAGAGAACAAGGTGGTCTCCAGCTACAAAGGACCACCACAGGGAAAGGCCTGAAAGCAGATACAAGCTCTCTGTCAAAGATTGCCTTCGAGAAACCCTGTCTCGAAAAACCAAAAAAAAAAAAAAAAAAAAAAGATTGGTTTCAAGTTGCCCCAAGCATGATGCCCCTCCCCCAAACAAAACTTTTTTTTTTTTTTTTTTTTTGGTGTTTTGAGACAAGGTTTCTCTGTATAGCCCTGGCTGTCCTTGAACTCACTCAGTAGACCAGGCTGGCCTCGAACTCAGAAATCCGCCTGTCTCTGCCTCCCAAGTGCTGGGATTAAAGGCGTGCGCCACCACTGCCCGGCTTGACTGAAGATTTTTGTATAGTTACTAAATATCCCTTAAACCATTTCCAGATATCTTGGAGCCGTCTAAAAAAAGACTTTTCTTTCTGGTTTTTGTTGTTTGTTTTGTTGTTGTTGTTATTGTTGTTGTTATTATTATTGTTTGGAGGCAGGGTCTCTTTGAGTGGCCCTGGCAGGCCTGGAACTCACTATTTAGACCAGGCTGGCCTTGAATGCAGAAATCTACCTGCCCCTGCCTCCAGAGTGCTGGGAAAAAAGGCGTGTGCCACCACGCCTGGCTTATTTTTATAGTACTATATCTATGTGATGTATTTGGGGGTAGACACATTCTATGGGACATACGTGGAGATCCAGAGACAACTTGAGCCAACACCCCCTTTATTTCTTGATGTTTTAGTTGTGAGTCTTCTCTCCAGCCCCACCCACACCTATCTTCCCCCACGCCCCTCTTTTTGAGACAGGGTTTCTCTGTGTAGTTCTGACTGTGATGGAACTCATTCTGTAGACCAGGCTGGCCTCAAACTTTGAGATCTGTCTGCCTCTGCCTCCAAAGTCCCAGGACTAAAGCTGTGTTCCACTATCATTTAGCCTTTCAATCTTTCTCCTTGGGCTCCTCCCATCTCCTGACAAAGGTTTAAGCTGTCCTGCTTCAATTTCCAGAGTGAATGGGATTACAGGGGCGTGCCATGTGCCCTGCTGGTTTTCTACATGTTTGTGTGTGACTACATTAGCATTCAAGCTCCGTCTCTTCCTCTAATAAATAAATCATCTTCTGGGGGTTTCCTCATTGGTAGTTGTTTTGCAGTGCCTGGGATATGTATAGCCAGGTCCTGACACATGCAAAACAGTCTCCCTGCTGAAGTACACTCTCCAGCTCCCAACTTTGATTTGATATAGAATATCACTGGAATATTCATTAGAAAAAAAAATCCATCCATGACAATGTTTTTCCATAAACACATGTGTACCTTATGCTGAGGTTCCCTCACTTGATCAGATCTCCAGTACTTATGCTGTAAAGCCTTTTAAAAACCAGGCCTAGCGGCTTATACCCTTAATCCCAGAACTCTGAAGACAGAGGCAGGTGCCATCCAAGGCTTGGTTTTGCTTTTTGACACAGGGTCTTGTTATATATGCAAGCCTAGCCTCAGACTCACTATCCTCCTGAAGTTGACGAGAACAAGACTTTGTTACCAATCCTGGAGAGATCTGGGCATACTGGTTTTGGTGGTGGTGGTGGTGGTGGTTCTGGTCTTTGTGTTTATATGTGTTTATATGTGTGTTCTTTTTTTTTTAATATTTATTTATTTATTTTATGTATGTGTGTGAGTACACTGTTGCTGTCTTCAGACAGACCAGAAGAGGGCATTGGATCCCATTACAGATGGTTGTGAGTCACCATGTGGTTGCTGGGAATTGAACTCAGGACCTCTGGAAGAGCAGTCAGTGCTCTTAACCGCTGAGCCATCTCTCTAGCCCCCTGTATGTGCGTTCTTATGTATAGAAGCCAGAGGGCATTGTCAGGGATTGTCCTCAATCTCTTCCTCTGCCTTATTGTATGTGACAGGGTCTCTTGCTGAATCTGGAGCTTGGTGATTCAGCCAGACTGGCTAGTCGACAAGCCATGCCACCCTTCTTGCCTCTGCTCCCTCGGAATTGGGATTACAGGTGTGCATTGATTGCCAAGTGTGTTTTTCAGGATGAAACTCAGGCCTCCTTGGTATCTTTGCATATCAAGTACTTTGCTGAGTGAGCCTTGTTCCCAGTCCTTTTGGAGGGTTGGTTGATTGGTTTTGAGGCACGGTCTCACATAGTCCAAGTTCCCCTTGAACTTGCTGTGTAGTCAAGATAATCTTAATCTTCTAATCCTCTTGCCTTTACCTTCCATGTTCTGGGACCGCAGGTGTGTGCCACCGTGCCTGGCTAGAATCTTGTGTATCTAGATCCTTTCTCTTAAATATAAAAGCTTACCAGCTGAACAGTGGTGGCGCACATCTTTAACCCAACACTTGGGAGCCAGATGCCAACCTGGTCTTCAGAGAGAGTTCCAAGACAGCCAAGGCTACACAGAGAAACCCTGTCTTGAAGAAATGAATGAATGAATGAATGACTTAGTTAATTAAAAGTGTACCTAAGGTCTTAGGAAGTCAGAACATTTCACAGAAAATAAAGGCATACTTTGGACCTTTCCTTTCCGTTTCTGGCTCTGCACCTGGCTCTCCTCGCCTCTCCCCTCGCCAGTGTCTCCAGGGTGTAGTGTCTGCCTTGGCTTTTACCTCAGGCTCCTAAGTGGTCTTATTCAAACCTTTGCCTGTTTTCCTGATCAAGACTGATGCTCTGCTTCTGGCACTGAGTGGCTGTTACTCGGGTTTTCTTTCTTTCTTTCTTTCTTTCTTTCTTTCTTTCTTTCTTTCTTTCTTTCTTTTTTTTTTTTTTTTTTTTGGTTTTTCCAGACAGATTTTCTCTGTGTAGCCCTGGCTGTCCTGGAACTCACTCTGTAGACCAGGCTGGCCTTGTACTCAGAAATCCACCTGCCTCTGCCTCCCAATGCTGGGATTAAAGGCGTGTGCCACCACTGCCCGGCTTGTTACTCGGATTTTCTACCAGTGTTTCCAGCTGATGGCCCAGCATATTTCCTGCTACTGGGACTGGTTTCTGGAAGAACTGAGCTTCTTTGCTTCAGGCCCCTGGAAAACAGGAAAACCCAATGAACCCTTTCCTTTGTCTGCAGAGACCCCTGCTGGTGCAACTCTAAAGTACAGTTTGCCCTTTTGTGTTTTACTGGGGCTCTCTAGTTCTTTTTATTCAAACTTCAGGGAAATTGAAAACTGGAAGCCCACGTCGGGAACCAGAAAGTGGAAATCCAAATGGAAGCTGCCTCCGGGAAGCAGATTTTCTTTATGGCCAGAAAGATAGTACAGTGTGGACTAGGGAGACAGGTAATAGATAATGTGCTTGCCACACAAGTGCAAGAACCTGAGTTCAGGGAGTATGGGTGCACCCCGTTAATCCCAGCACTCAGAAGGCAGATACAGCCAAATATTTGAGTTCTCACAAGAACACTCTCAACTATCTCTCCACCCATTTATTTTATTTTATTTTACTTTATTTGGGTGACTGGTTTTTGTTTGTTTGTTTGTTTGTTTGTGTAACCTTAGAGGTCAGCTTGGGAACTTTGAGATATTCCACCAGGGTCCCCTCCCCCATCCAAGCACATGGATGAAACAGGTTAGAAAGCAGGAAGGCTGGAAGGGAGGGGCTGATTAAGCCCCTGCTACCTCTTTCTCTAAAGACCAATCGGTTTAAAAGTCACACTGTTCTGCCAATCACATTGTGCCTAATGGCGGCTGCTCTAAAATCCCATATAAGGTCCCTGAACAGGCTCCACGAGGTCGCCCTCCAGTCTTGGTATGTAGAGCGACCTCAGCATGCTGATGAATCAATAAATCTCTCTTGCATTTTGCATCAATCCAACTCCATGTGTTTACTCAGAGGGTCTCGGGTAAGTTACAAACCCTGGTGTCTTGGAACTTGCTCTGTAGACCAGGCTGACCTTGAACTCGCAGAGATCTTCCTGCCTCTGCCTCCCGAGTGCTGGGATTAAAGCCATTTGCCACCGCCTGCTAGCTTCCATCCGTTTCTTTTCATTCCTTATTTCTACTCTGTAGCTTCAGCTACCTAGCTCAAGGATTACTCCTTCCTCGGCCTCTCTAGTGCTGGGATTACAGCCATCACACCTGGCTTTTTAAAATTTCATTATTAAGTTTCTATTGTTGAGAGTTTTATTGTTGTTTTGCCTTACTAGGGCCGGAACCCAGGGCTTTGTCCCTGTTAGGCAATAGTTCTGCCACAGAGCTATATCTTCAGCCCAACTGAAATAAAAGTTAAGTTAAATTAAAGGTGCAAGCTGCTGAGATTGCTCAGGGGATAAAGCTTTTGAAAGACCCCCGAGCTGGGGAGACCCTCGCTCAAGTCTCGGGATGGCGCGACCCCCCAAGAACTCACGAAAGACCGTCCTTGCTGCAATCACATGAGGTTTAATTCGGGGGTGGTGAGAAGGACCAATGCATTGGGGTCGAACCCGTAACCTACGCAGAGGCAGAGGGGTTCGGCCCCGAGCAGTTGAAGTCAGGGG
>CM052706.1:71538494-71549219 GCA_028551405.1 Uromys caudimaculatus
AGCTCTAAGTTTGCTAAGGGCCTAACCTTCCTCATAAGGGGTCAGATCTTTCACTTTCAACTGCCAACTCTGAGGAATTGAGCAATGTGGTAGGATCCATGTGGTAGAAGGTATCTTACTGTGAAAGTTGTCCTCTGACCTCCACGAGTAGCAGGTACAAGGATGCATCGGAAAAAGGAAAAATTGTACGAGCCAAGGGAATCAGTATGAGTTCAAGACCAGCCTTATCAACCTAGTGAGTTCCAGATCAGTCAGAGCTACACATTAAGACCTGGTCTCAAACAAAGGGCTAGAGAGATGGTTCGGTTGTTAAGAGCATTGGCTCTTCTTCTAAGGGACCTTCGTTCAATTTCCAGGAGACTGCTCACAAGAGATTCAACATCAGGGCTGGAGAGATGGCTCAGAGGTTAAGAACATTGACTGCTCTTCCAGAGGTCCTGAGTTCAATTCCCAGCAACCACATGGTGGCTCACAACCATCTGTAGTGGGATCCGATGCGGTCTTCTGGTGCGTCTGAAGATAGTGTACTTATATACATAAAATAAATAAATCTTTAAAAAAAAAAAGAAAGAGAGATTCAACATCCTCACACAGACTCATGCAGGCAGATCAGGTATGCACATAAAAATAAATAAATCACTGATTTACAAAAAGATATGCTGAGACATGATAAATGAGCCCCACGCGGAGGGTGTTCTAGAACCCTTCCAGGCCTGCCCTAGTCTGAAATCCCTGAGAGGGTGGAGCCACATTGCATGAGCCTAGATCACATAAACCCCAGGTAGCTATCAAATACATGGCCCTCAATTTTTAAAACAACCTTAACCATGGAGATTTCTTCTACTGACTTTCAAACACCAAATATTACCTTGCTTGGCAGAGTCCAAAGTGTCAGGCCAGAGCTTGGTATTGGATGTCCTCCTGAACTGCTATCTGCCCTGCATTAACTCTTGGAAACAGGGGTTCTCACTTGAAATTGAGTTCCACAATTGGAGTCAGCCTGAGCTGTGATTCCTTACCTCAGCATCCCAAGCACGAAGATTAAAGACTGTCACCCCATTTACTGAGGATTCAAACTCTAGTCCACACACTTGCATGATAAGCACTTTACCAGCTCCTCAGCCTCAGTAAATACTTAAAAAAAATAAAAATTAGGTTTTAAAAACCTTGATTATGCCAGGCAGTGGTGGTGCATGCCTTTAATCCCAGCACTTGGGAGGCAGAGGCAGGCAGATTTCTGAGTTCGAGGCCAGCCTGGTCTACAGAGTGAGTTCCAGGACAGCCAGGGCTACTCAGAGAAACCCTGTCTCGAAAAAACAAAAAAAAAAACAAAAAAAACCTTGATTACTTTTATTTTTAATGTACTTGAGAGTCCATCTGTCTGTAAATCAGAGGATAATTTTGTTTGATCCTTCCACCTTTTGGTGAGTTACAGGGATCGAGCTCAGGTTGCCAGACTTGCCTTGCAAGCTTCTTCACCCACTGAGCCATTTCACTAGTTCTTGATGAGTTTTGTTTTTGATTTTCAAAGAGGACAATAAGCTAAGCAGAGGAGATTAGCTACATAGGTAGAAAAGGCTGAAGAAAGCCAAAATAAAACAAGAAAATTAGTTGTTTCAGTTATTTATCTTGTAAGGCATTGCAAGGAGACTGAACAGGAGAAATAGAGGTAGCATCTGGTTGGTCACCTTACTCAAAAGACGGAAATGGAATCACCAGGTGATGGTGACACACACCTTTAATCCCAGCACTCAGGAGGCAGAGGCAGGATCTCTATGAGTTCGAGGCCATCCTGGTCTACAGAGTGAGTTCCAGGGCAGCCAGGGCTACACAGAGAAACCCTGTCTAATGGGAGGGAGAACTAAGAGCAATAAAAGTTTGTTATCAAACTTATAACTGGCCTTTTTGGGAAATTTCTCTCTTATCCTTCTCATTTCTCAGAAAGTCGAATAGCAACTTAGTTTCAGTTTGGTAAACTAGGATATTCGTATGAATGACTCATTTCTATCTGCATGAAATTGATACATAATATCTGGGGTACTACATAATGATTCATCTTGATCCATGTTTGCAATATCTGTCTGGGCCGACTTTATCCAAAACAATGGCTTCAGGTTTGGGTTTTTTTGTTGTTGGTTTTTGGTGTTTTTTGGTTTTGTTTTGTTTTTTTCTTGAGAGGAAGTCTCACATGTTTTCCAGGCTGGCCTCAAACCCACTTTCTGTGCTGGGATGAAGCATATGCCAGGGCACGCAGCTTTCACTTTTATTTTATCTCTTTATTTTTGATATTTTGAAACAGAGTTTCATATAGCCCAGGCACCCTCAAACTTAAGCTCTCCTGCCTCAGCCACTTAAGTGCTGAGGTTATAGATACCACCATACCAGGTGAGGTGATTTGAATGAAAATGGTCCCCCACAGACTCAGGAAGTGGCATTATTGGAGGTATGGCCTTGTTGGAGGAAGTGTGTCATTGGGAGCATGCTTTGGTGTTCAGAAGCTCAAGCTAGGCCCAGTGCCACTCTCTTCCTGCTGCTTCCTGCCAGATGTAGACCTCTCTGCTGCGTCACCAGCACTGTGACTGCCTGTGTGCTGCCATGCTCCGCACCGTGATGATAATGGACTAAACCTCTGAACTGTAAGCCAGGCCCAATTAAATACTTTCCTTTTTAAGAGTTGCTGTTGCTGTGGCATTTGGGAGGCAGAGGCAGGCGGATTTCTGAGTTCCAGGCCAGCCTGGTCTACAGAGTGAGTTCCAGGACAGCCAGGGCTACACAGAGAAACCCTGTCTTAAAAAACAAAAACAAAAACAAAACAAAAAGTTGCTGTGATCATAGTGTCTCTTCACACCAATAGAACAGTGACTAAGACACTAGGCTTCATAATCTTATTAATAATAATAAATAATACAAATTTTATACCAAAAAATTAAACTGTCAAGACAGTGAAAAAAGAGCCAAACACAGTGCCATATGCCTGTAATCTCAGCACTCACTCCATGCTGGGGCAGGAAGATCTCGAGTTCAAGGCCAGCCTGGGTCTACAGTAGAGATACCTTATCTTGGGCTGGGAAGATGGCTTAGTGGTTAAGAGTGCTAACTGATCTTCCAGAAGAACCAGATTCTATTCCCAGTACCAACAGGAAGTTACAAACATATGTAACTACAGTTCCAGATCTAATGTTCTTCTGACCTCTGCACCAGGCACATATGTAGTGCACAGTCACACGTGCAGGAAACACCCATACACATAACACACATAACATAATAAAATAACAATGTTTTTTTTTCAAAGACAGGATAGCCTTAACTATCTTGGGACTTACTTTGTAGCCCAGACTGGCCTCAAACTCAGAGAGATCCACCTGCCTCTGTGTCCTGAGTGCTGGGATTAAAGGTGTGCACTGCCACCACCCAGCACAATTTTTTAAAAAAGATTTATTGATTTTTTTTTTTTTTTTTTTTGTATATGAGTACACACCAGAAGAGAACATCAGATCCCATTACAGATGGTTGTGAGCCACCATGTAGTTGCTGGGAATTGAACTCAGGACCTATGGAAGAGCAGTCAGGTTTTTTTTGTTTGTTTGTTTGTTTTGTTTTTTAGAGACAGGGTTTCTCTGTGTGGCCCTGGCCGTCCTGGAACTTACTCTGTAGACCAGGCTGGCCTCGAACTCAGAAATCCACCTGCCTCTGCCTCCCAAGTGCTGGGATCAAAGGCATGCGCCACCACTGCCCTGCCAGTCAGTGCTCTTAACTGCTGAGACATCTCTTCAGTCAGTCCCCTGGCACAATTTTTTAATAAATAATTTTTTAAAAAAACAAACAAAGAAAAAAATATCCTATTTTAAAAGGAGATGGGGGTATGGGTTCAGTTCCCAGCACCCATATCAGTCAGCTCACAGCTCTCTGTAACTCCAGGGGACCCAACGCCCTCTTCAGGCCTCTTCTAATGTGAAAAGGAAAACCTACAAAATGAGAGAAAAAGTAATCTCAGCCCTGGGAGGTAGAGGCAAAGAGGGTTAAAAACTCAGCCATCTTCAGCTGCATACCAATTTCGAAGACAGTCTGGTCTGCAGGAAGTCCTCACTATAAAACAAACAAACAAACAAAGCATACAAATGAAGATATTGTGAAATAATGCATCTCATTAATAGGACAAAAAAGGTAGATAATAACTAAAAGTGTGGACCGAGGTCTGGAGAGATTGAGGCACTCATGCCTTTCTGGGGGGAGTGTAAAATGCGGCCATGTTGATAAAAACACCTTGGGGTTAAACATGGAAGGACAGCGAGATGGCTCAGCAGGTAAATAAAGGTGCTCGTCGTGTCACTTGTGTGACAACCTGAGTTCGGTTCACACACACACACACAGCCCCCTGAGTCGACCCCAAGTTCTTTGCCATGCCCAACTTCATGTCCTTGTCGCTGTCTTCTGTTTTCTTTCTCCTCCTCCTTTTAATAGCCCACTGAGTCCGGCTTGGGCTGTCCGTTTACTCCTGAGAGTAGGCCCATTCACTGAAGCATGGTTGACCCACCAGGGGCTACCCTTTTAAAGAAAACTGACTTTCCTTCCTCCAGAAACTGTCAACTCTCAGTAGCTCCTCTGTTGGGGGGGAGGCTCATAAACACCTTTTCCTTCTGTGCTAAAATGTTGACTGCCTTGATCCCATGCAGGTAGCAGCTGCTGTGAGTGAGTTCCTGAGTACAGCAGTCATGTCATGTTCAGAGACAGTCTTCCCAGGGTCCTCTCCAGCTTCTGGCTCTTAAAACTTTTTTTATTCCATGATGGTTGCTGGTGTGTGTGTGTGTGTGTGAGAGAGAGAGAGAGACAGAGACAGAGACAGAGACAGATAGAAGTCCCATGTGACATTCTCTGCACTTTGAGCACTTTGCACTTTGAGCACTTGTGAGTTTCTGTGTTAACCACTGTCCAAGAATAAAGAAACCTCTCTGGAGAGACCTGAGAGTGGTATTCATCTATAGTAGACAGATGTGAATTTGGAGGGCAGTTCGATACTATGTTCATGTAGCAGAATAATAAAATAGGTTCTCCCAGGGGCCTCTGAGCTCCCCAGCTATAGGCTCTTGGCCAGACTTACAACTCCAGCCAGACATGTATTTGCTCCTATGGAATGAGCCTAAAACCCAAGCAGAAAGCAGTTGGTTAGTGCTGGAACATTCATGCCACTCGTATACCCATTGGTGTGTTTTGTCATTACTGTAATTCACAGTGTTCACAGCTAGGTAACCGTTGTCTCCCCACCCCAGCTCCAGTAACCTACACATCACTTTCCAGCATTATGAAAACTAGCCAACATGAAGGATGCTTCCTGGTCAGTACCAGCTTGGTTTTTCCATGGCCCATGACCAATGTGTATGATGTCTTCAGCAATAGGTTCTCACCATCAAGTTCTGGTTGGTAGCCAAGAGCAATGTCAATAGCTTGTAGTGTTTGGGGAGTCTCTAGGGTACCTCTGACCAACAGTATGAGATGTGGTACCCTATAACTAGCGTGGGGCTTTTTACTTGGCATTCTATGACTTCTGAGAGGAGCATAAACCCATATATAGGGCAATTCCAATTGTGTTTGTGTGTGTGTGTGTGTGTGTGTGTGTGTGTGTGTGTATGTATGTATGTATAAAATAATAGCTCTCCTATCCCTCTCCTTCCTTTTTTTTTTTTTTTTTTTGGTTTTTTGAGACAGGGTTTCTCTGTGTAGCCTTGACTGTCCTGGAACTCACTCTGTAGATCAGGCTGGTCTCGAACTCAGAAATCCTCCTGCCTCTGCCTCCCAAGTGCTGGAATTAAAGGCATGCACCACCACTGCCCGGCTTCCTTCCATTCTTATTCATCATTTTTCCTTAACAAGGGCCCTCAAAGGCACAACCCACTGCTCCGTCTACAGTGGTTAATGGGGCATACACAAGTTCCACTATTTCTGGGAAACCAGCACTCCCACCCCTGGAGTCTGGGAAGAGTCCTTCATGGTTATGAGCAGCTCAGCCTTATCTATGTCTTCTCTTTCTCGCCTCTCCCTTGTTGATAGGCCTCAAGGACTGCCACCTTCATGCTGATTTGGAGGCAGTCTCAGGCCGAATGATTTTCTAGGGCTGTGTGTTAACCTAATGTCTGGTTAACTTGAAGAGAAGTGGAATTTCTTTGCTCCTAAGACTAATGTCTCACAGCTGCAGAGATGCAGCTACATATCCAGCTCTTCGGCGCCACCTGTCAGACCTCTTCCTAAGTGGGCTTGGAAGTGTGAAATGGGGAAAGAACTCGAATGAGCTAGTGTGGCTCACCTCCCTATCCCTGGAGGAGACAGACTAGAAAAATACAGAAAGAAGTTAAGTGGGTTTCCACCTAAGACAGGGTAAGCTCTAGTAGCACACATCTGCCGTCCAAGCACCTGAGAGGCAGAGACAGGAATGTTGGAAGTTCGGGGCTGGCCCAGTCTCTAAAGTACACAAGAGCCTGAGTTTGCCAGGCAGTGGTGGCGCAAGCCTTTAATCCCAGCACTTGGGAGGCAGAGGCAGGAGGATTTCTGAGTTCGAGGCCAGCCTGGTCTACAGAGTGAGTTCCAGGACAGCCAGGGCTACACAGAGAAACCCTGTCTCGAAAAAACAAAAACAAAAACCAAACCAAAAAAACCCAAAAAACAAACAAGAGCCTGAGTTCAGCAGAACCTGATGGAAGCCCTTGTCATCTCAGCCCTGTGCAGGCAGACAGGAGGAGCCCTGGAGCTCACTGGTCAGAGATGTGAAGGAGGCTTTTCGGTTTTGTTTTTGTTTTTCCTATACTGATACAAACTCCGATATCCAGAAGGCTCTTGAAGGAGAAGAGAGAGCAACCCAAAGCCCCAGAGAAAAGAAACTGTCATGGTAGTGCCAGCCTACAGAGTCGCCAATAGCCAGTGAGGACCACAAGACAATGACGGAGTACAGTAGTGTTCTTTGTTCCCAGCAGAGGGGTGACAATCCCTAGCAGCAGTTACTCTGCCAAATAGCATCAGGGAAAGCCTTCTGACTGTGTACCATGGCTGTTTTGGGAAGGAAGCATGTTGCACAGCCCATGGACCTGCTAGAACCAGTGAGGGAGAAAGAGCAAAGGTCCTTATGGTACAACGTTATCTCAAATTACTAAAAGGTTAGTAGAATGGAATTGCTGATGTCAGAGAAGGTAGTAACTAAATCTTTAAATTAAGCTTGTCTTGGCCTCTTTTTTAAAATTAATCAATTGATAAATTGGGAGGTAGGAGCCGGGCAGTGGTGGCGCATGCCTTTAACCCCAGCACTTGGGAGGCAGAGGCAGGTGGATTTCTGAGTTCGAGGCCAGCCTGGTCTACAGAGTGAGTTCCAGGACAGCCAGGACTACACAGAGAAACCCTGTCCCGAAAAAACCAAAAAAAAAAAAAATTGGGAGGTAGGTACCCACAGGCCATGGCGTTCATAAGTAAGTCAAAGGATGACTTTTGAGAAGCCAGTTCTCCCCTTCCACTGTGTTTTAAGGCAGAGTCTTTCTTGTTTCTGTCACTGTGCTGTGTAGTCCAGGCAGCTATTCTCCTGTCTCACCTATCATTTTACTACAAGAGTGCTGGGATTGTGGATGCATGCCACTGCATCTAGCTTTCACATGGGTCTCAGTGCTTTGAACTCAGGTCTTTTGGCTGGCACAGAAAGCATTTGTACCTGCTGGTCTCTCACGGCTTATCTTAGCACATCAACCAGTAAGATATTGTTTCTAAGTGTGTGCCTAGAAGGAAATATTCAAATGAGGGTAGCTTATCTCCTTCCACGGAATTCCTGGAGCTTGATCTCAGGTTGTCAGACTTGAGTGCAAGCACCTTTATTCACTGAGCTAGCTTGTTGGTCCAGGTATTTCAAAATGGATTAGCATCTAAGTCGGCTGACTGAGAAAGAAGATTTGCCCTTGTCATTGTGTGTGGACTTCCTGCAGTTAGGAAAGAGCAGTAGAGGAAGGGCACATTTGCCCTGTTTGCTTGAGCTATGCTGTCCTTTCTGGCCGCCCTCAGATCCCAGCATTCCTGGTTCTCAAACCTTCGTGCACGACCTAGACCTACGCTCCAGCTCTCCCAGGCCTCTAGTTTGCAGATAACAGGTGATGTGTGACCTCCATAGCCTCATGAGCCAACCATTCATAAATCTGTGCGTTTCCCACTGGTTATGGGATTTCTCCCTCCCGTTTAATTTTGTATGTGGACATGTGAATACAGCCATGTCGTGTATGTATGGGCATGTGTGTGTGAATGCACACCTGCTTGGAGGCCAGGGAGGAGATTGGGAAACAGGTTCTCTTACTGAACCTAGAACTAGTTGGTGGCCAGCAAACCCCAGCAATCCTCCTGTCTCAGCCCCAAATAGTGCTGGAATTACAGTCAATGTGTAGCCCTATCCAGCTTTTTCAGAGTGAGCTGAGATCCAAGCTTGGGTCCTCATGCTTGCTCTTACTCATTAAGCCATCTCTCCAGCCCCCATCCACCCACCTTTGAAACAGAGCTTCAAGTAATCCAGTCTAGCCTAAATTTTAATATGTAACAGGATGGATTAATAAACCGTGATTAATATAGTCACCATTGCCTGTCTACAGTTGGAAGGTACGTTTTGTTTTGTTTTTCAAGACAGGGTTTCTCTGTGTCCTGGCTGTACTGGAACTCAGCCTATATACCAGATCCACCAGCCTCTGCCTCCTGAATGCTGAGATTAAAGGTATACAAGACCTTCCAGCCCATTATAGGTCTTAGACTAGTAAAATATTCAATTGTTAATTCCTTAAGGTACTTTGATACTGCAGTGCCAAGCTGTGAGCAAGGCATTGAATTTCCCTGTCAGGTAGTTCTGGCAATCACAACTTCCAGAACACTTCCTACTTCCACTTAAATAAATAAATAAATAAATAAATAAATAAATAAATAAATAAGCTTTGTTTGTGTTTTGCCTTGTCCTGTGGGTTCAGTTGAAACAGAATACTTTGTCCCTGGTAAACAGGCTGTTTAAAGTACCTTATGCCACCCAAGAAAAGTTAGAGACATGTCAATAAGATGCTTATTAGGGAAAGGTGCTTGTCACCAAGCCTGTTGACCTAGGTCCAATCCCCTGTACTCACATAACGACAGGAGAGAACTAATTTCTGAAAGTTGTCCCTGGCCTCCACATGCATGTACATTCTAGATATACACATGCAAGCGCACAAATAAATGTCACTTAAAAATTTTTTTAAATGCTAGCTGGAGAGGCAAAAGATTTGGTTTCTCCATGGCCTTTTTCCATGAAGATCCCTGCAAAAGTGGTTTCCAGAGGCTCAGGGAATCTGCAGCAGTAAATCTCAAGTGGTCCGGTGGTTGCCATAAGCAACACTCTGTCATCTGTGGAAGCAAGAGACAGGTTCTCGCTTTACATCTTTAATACCCTGAGGATGATAGGTAGGGAGATGACTGATCCTTCCTAGGTCTCAATTCCTTTTAAAGATGACTATATGAGCTGGAAGGCAAATGTCTTTATGGTTTTCCTTGGGTGGAAAGGATTGCACTCTCTCAAGGGAGAGACATCACTAACAACCTAGCCACAGAGCAAATAAGTCAAGGACAATTAACAAAGATGAAAGTTTCCAGGTTCCAGGTGTGGTGGTTCAAGCCTGTGATCCCATCCTCAAGAGGGAAGATGCTTGCTGTGGGTTCAAGGTCAAGTTTCAGGCTAGTCTGGGCCAGAGAGCAAGACCCTGTCTAAAATAGACAAAGAAGAATCCCAGCCGGGCAGTGGTGGCGCACGCCTTTAATCCCAGCACTTGGGAGGCAGAGGCAGGCGGATTTCTGAGTTCGAGGCCAGCCTGGTCTACAGAGTGAGTTCCAGGACAGCCAGGGCTACACAGAGAAACCCTGTCTCGAAAAAAAAAAAAAAAAGAAGAAGAATCCCAAACCCAAGCTTCCCAGCCCTGTAAGCTTGCTGTTTGAATGTTAACAAAGAGAACAAAGACAGTGCTCCGGGCTCCAGCAGCTTTCTTTTACTTCTCCAGTACAGAGATTGAAGCCAGGGCCTAGTACAAGCTAGGCAAAGTGCTCTGCCACTGAGCCACGAGCCAGCACTTCTTACTCTAAGACAAGGTCTCTAAGTTAAGTCTGCCAGGAGGACTTAAACTTTCATTTCTCCTGCATCAGCCTCCAGCATAGCTGGGATCAAAGGGGTTTGTCGCTGCTGGTTTAGTAATCTAATCCAGTAACTGAATAAAAGCAAAGCAAAACAAACAAACACCCAATTATAAACAAAAACAAACAACATAAAAACAGCCTTACTTGCCAGGGCAATGGTGGTGCACACCTTTAGCACTTGGGAGGCAGAGGCAGGCGGATTTCTGAGTTCAGGGCTAGCCTGGTCTACAGAGTGAGTTCCAGGACAGCCAGGGCCACACAGAGAAACCCTGTCTCGAAAAACAACAACAAAAAAAAAACAGCCTTACTCTCCATTCTTCCCACCTCTGTCAGGAGTCAAGAAGCAGCTTACTTAGCTTCAGCTTTAGAGTCTCTACCTGACTTGCTAAAACAATTAGGTCAAAGCTAAGAATTCCAATGTGCACATTACACACACACCTACACACATCACATATACACCATACAATTTACACACATACATCACACACTACACAGAGAGAGAGAGAAAGAGAGAGAGAGAAAGAGAGAGAGAGAGAGAGAGAGAGAGAGAGAGAGAGAGAGAGAGAG
>CM052706.1:71549719-71599104 GCA_028551405.1 Uromys caudimaculatus
TGAGACTGGTGAGCTTGGAGAAGTCGATGCGCAATGTGCAGCAGGCATTGTAGATGTTCTGGCCATCCAGGGACAGCTTGGCATGCTGGGCGCTCACAGGGTCAGCATACTGCAGCAGCGCCTGGAACTGGTTGTTCTTGGTGAACGTGATGATCTTCAGGACTGTGCCAAACTTAGAGAAGATCTGGTGCAGCACATCTAGGGTCACTGGGTAGAAAAGGTTTTCCACAATGATCCTGAGCACTGGACTTTGGCCTGCCATTGCCATTCCTGCATCCACGGCAGCAGCGGAAGCTGCCAAGGCCAGGTTTCCAGACTGGACAGAATTCACGGCCTGCAGGGCTGCCTGGGCACGTGCCTGGTTAGGCGAGCTGTCAGTTTTGAGTTCCTTGTGGTTGGAGAACTGGATGTAGATGGGTTGCCCACGAAGCACTGGCGCCACTGATGTGTAGTAGTTAACCATAGTATTGGCAGCCTCCTCTGTATTCATTTCAATGAAGGCCTGGTTCTTCCCCTTCAGCATAAGGAGATTGGTAACCTTCCCAAAGGGCAGCCCCAGGGAGATGACCTCGCCCTCAGTGACATCACTGGGTAGCTTGCGGACATGGATGACTCTGGAAGGAACTCCTGTGCTCCTGTTGTCACCTTTGAACTTCTTGCTATCGTTTCCATTGGCTGCTGAAGCTGAGCTGCTCATGATGAAGGGGCCGTTGCTGACACACGTGGAGAAGAGTTCATCGGATCCCCGCTTTGTACCGACTGCTATATCTGGGACGATGCCGTCCATGGCACACAGAGGAGACCCGCGGGGGACGGAGCGGAGGCGCAGGAATTGGTTGGTCCATTTCATTAAACATTTACTGTGGATGGTTATTTTGTAAAGATTTATTACTTATTTTTTAAAAAATTTTATGTGTTATGAGTGTTTCACTTGCATGTATGACTGTGCACTACTTTGGTGCCTGCTGCCCTTAGAGGCCAGAAGAGGGCATGGGATGTCCTGGAGCTGGAGTTATAGATGGTTGTGACCTGCCATGTGAGTACTGGGGCCAGAACCCAGATCCTCTGGAAGAGTAGCAAGTGCTCTTAACCACTGAGCCATCTCTCTAGCTCCCCAGATTTACTTATTTTTCTGTATGTGTATGTGTGAGTCTGTGTGCACTACATTTATGCATGTGCATGCAGAGGCCAGAAGAGAGCATCAGGTTCTCCTGGACCTAGAGTTACAAGTGATCATGAGTCTCTGCCTCAGCCTCCAGAGTAGCAGGATTTGACTGTTTATTCATTTATTTATTTTACACGAGTGATAGAAATTGCACTCAGGACGTCTGGAAAAGCAGTACATGCTCTTAACTGCAGAGCCGTCTCCCCATCCCTCCATCCCGTTAGTGGTTATTCTTGTTGGGACCGCCGTTCCCATGTCTCAGTCCTACCCTCACACATGGACACTTCTACTTCCATAGACAGGAGGCTTCAGGTGGTGGTTTGGAGTTCCAGACCTGGAATCAGCCTGAAGTTGAAACCCAGCCCTTCATGGTCATGGTCATGGTCATGGTCATGGTCATGGTCATGGTCATGAGTCACCTGCCCTCCCTGCATTACCGGTTCTTCACTGTTCCCTTCATAACCATACAGTAGAGTTGTAAGAAATACATATTCTGTAGACAGAGAACAAAGGATTCCTGCCGTTTCAAGGCCAGATTGTCCTGCAGAGCAAGTTGTGAGCTAGCTATGGTTATGTAGTAAGACCCTGTGTCAAGAAAAGAAAGAGATGGGCTGGAGAGATGACTCAGCAGTTAAGAGCACTGACTGTTCTTCCGGAGGTCCTGAGTTCAAATCCCAGCAACCACATGGTGGCTCACTACCATCTGTAATGAGATCTGATGCCCTCTTCTGGCGTATCTGAAGACAGCTACAATGTACTCACATATAATAAATAAATAAATCTTTGGGCTGGAGTGAGCAGGGCTGGAGTGAGAAGGAAAAAAAAAGAAAAAAACAGAGATGACAAAAAGTTTATTGTAGCTGGGTGGTGGTGGCGCACACCTTTAATCCCAGCACTCGGGAGGCAGAGGCAGGCGGATTTCTGAGTTCCAGGCCAGCCTGGTCTACAGAGTGAGTTCCAGGACAGCCAGGGCTACACAGAGAAACCCTGTCTCGAAAAACCAAAAAAAAAAAAAAAAAAGTGGAAAAAGATAAAAATTGGGATTTGTTGTATTTTCATTTTTTGGGGTTATAAATTACATTTATGGTGTGTGTATCTATATATGTGTGTGTAAAAAAAGTTTATTATATAAGGAGCAGAACATGGCACAAATAAATAATAATTGTGATCTTTCATTATTACAAGATAGATTTTTTTTTTAAAGATTTATTTATTTATTATATGTAAGTACACTGTAGCTGTCTTCAGACACCCCAGAAGAGGGCATCAGATCTCATTACAGATGGTTGTGAGCCACCATGTGGTTGCTGGGATTTGAACTCAGGACCTTCAGAAGAGCAGTCAGTGCTCTTAACCACTGAGCCATCTCTCCAGCCCCACAAGATAGATTTTTGTGGGTTTTTCTTTTTTTGCAGGGTGGGAGTACCGCAGCATCTCTGTAACCAAAGCTGCCCAGGATCTTACTATGTAGCTGAGGCTGGCTTTGAACTGAAAATAGTCATCCTGCTTTAGACTCCCCAGGATTGGAATTACAGGTGTGAGATGGCCACAGCTGGTCTCTCAAATAGATTCTTAGCAATGGGCTTGTTTGAAGGGTAGGTACATTATACATTAAAGGGATCCTCCTGGGGCTGGAGAGATGATTCAGTGGCTAAGAGCACTGGTTGTAGCTGGACGGTGGTGGCACATGCCTTTAATCCCAGCACTGTGGAGGCAAGGGATGCAGAGGCAGTCTGATCTCTGTGTGTTTGAGGTCAGCCTAGTCTTCAGAGGAGTTTCAGGACAGTCAAGGCTACACAGAAAGACACTGTCTCAAAAACCAACCAACCAAACAAACAAACAACCAACCAAACAAACAAGTGTACTGGTGGTTCTTCCAGAGGACACATGTCCTATTCCCAGCCAGAGTTCACATGGCAGGCAGCTCCCAGTTGTCTGTAACTTCCAGTCCTAGGGGGTCTGATGCCCTCTTCTGGCTTCTACAGGTACTCTATGCACGCGGTGTACATGACATGTAGGCAGAACACACATACACCTAAAATAAAGGTTAAAAAATTAAAAATCAATACAGTGACTTTCCTGCCTTGGTCTCCCTAGTGGCTGGGACTACCAGTGTGTAACCACCCACTAGGCCTACTAGCCTTCAGTGAAATTATAGTCAAGGCTGCTGGGCAAGGGGAGCCTAGCACAAAGTCCTTGGGAGTGCCTTCCTAGCCTGTCACTGTCTTGTCAGCCTCAAGCACACTGCTCCAGTCATTGAACATCTGAAGGGACTACTTAGAATTCTACTTCATTGGAAAAGAATATGCTATTTTTAATCATTTGCATACATGTGTATCTGTGTGGGTACATGCATGTAAGTATAGTTGCCCATGCAGGCCAGAAGAGGGCATTAGATCCCATGGAGCTGGAGTTACAGGGCATTGTAAGGCATGGGATTTGGGGCTGGGAAACTAACTTGAGTCCTCTGCAAGAGTAGTAGGTACGTTTAACCACTGAGCCATCTCTCCAGCTCTAGGATTTTCAAATATAGAATGTCTCCCTGGGTTCCGGGCGCACGACTTTAATCCCAGCACTTGGGAGGCAGAGGCAGGTGGATTTCTGAGTTTGAGGCCAGCCTGGTCTACAGAGTGAGTTCCAGGACAGCCAGGGCTACACCAAGAAACCCTGTCTCGAAAAAAACAAAACAAACAAACAAAATTATCAAGAAAATACCCCCATAGACTGCCTACATGCCAATCTGATGAAGGCATTTTTAAAAGTTCCCTTTTCTCAAATTACCCTGGTTTGTGTCATTGACAAAAACAACCCAGACATAGGGCTTTTTCATTGGAGACCAGTTCAAGCTGTTTCTCTTATCATTGTATTTCTAAACTGTTTAAATAACCCTTTACATTCCCAGACATTCTCTTGAGCAAAACACTTTAAATAGCACTTACTGAGCTCTTGCTAGTATACCACATGTGACTGGAATATCTGCAAAAGAGCTAAGGAGGTAAATAGGCAATGGCAAAAATTATTTTGCATTTGAGATAATACGAGCAGCACATAACAATGATTTGAAATTTTCTTTTCTTTTCTTGATAATTTAGGCTCACAGGTTTCAACACCATTCTCAATCAGTTTCAGAGTCTTAGAATGCTCTGCAATTCACTATCATGGGTTTGAATGAATCCTATCAATCTTTTTTTTGTTTGTTTGGTTGGTTGGTTTTTTTTTTTTTTTTTTTTTTTTTTTTGAGACAGGGTTTCTCTGTGTAGCTCTAGCTGTCCTGGAACTCACTCTGTAGACCAGGCTGGCCTCCAACTCAGAGATCCGCCTGCCTCTGCCTCCCAAGTGCTGGGATTAAAGGCGTGCGCCACCACCGCCCGGCTCCTATCAATCATTAAAGAGCCAACCCTGGCACTGCTCCACCAAGTTTCCCTGCTAATGATGACGCAATCTCTTGCCCCTCCTCTTGGCGTTGATCTGTCTGCACTTATCCAGCCGTTAGCATCTAATCAGCATTGACTCTGTGAGCTCCTCTAAACTGGATGGGGTTTTTAAGGTAAAGACTGGGGGTTCTGTCATTCCCCCAGTGGTACCTATCACCTTAGACGCGGTGACCTACAATTTCGAGTAACATCATAGAAACAGAAAATAGAACTTCTGCTGGTAGGGGACTGCCTTTTTTTTTGAGACAGGGTTTCTCTGTGTAGCCCTGGCTGTCTTGAAACTCACTCTGTAGACCAGGCTGGCCTCGAACTCAGAGATCCACCTGCCTCTGCCTCCCAAGTGCTGGGATTAAAGGCGTGCGCCACCACTGGCCGGCGGGACTGCCTCTTTTAACTTGGGGCCTATTTTAACTTCAGGCCTATTTCTCCCCATTCTCTGCAATCTGGTTTATCCCATCGGTGGAGGAAACCAGGTTGAGTGGCTGAGAAGGGAATGGCGTCAGCGTGAGGTCAAGCTACACTGTCTCTAAGGCCATCTCCGGATGGTTTCCATCATCCTATCAGAACAGGAAAGCAGTTACAGGAAAGATGGAGGCTCAAGTCGCGCTCAAGTCGGGGAAAGAAAGAGAACAAAGTCAGTAACAAGGCAGGGACGGTTAAAGACCTATACGCCAAGAAAAGAGCGAGGACCGTGAGGAAATGTGAGGCTCACCCGCCCGGGAGCTAGCCCCGCAGCAAGGGGCGGGACTTCCGGAAGCCATTTGCCCGAGTGGCAGGGGGACCGGAAGTGGAGGCGCTGCTGGTTGGTGCTGGGGCCCGAGGAGGGGACGCGCGCTGGAACGCGGCGGTCCGGACCAAGCGAGCGACTGAAGCGCAACCCGCCGACGCCGCAGCCGCTGAGGGCCCGCAAGGACCCTCTGCCTCTGTGAGTGCATCGCGGGGGCCGCGGAGCCCGGGCTTCGGCGTCGCGGGTGGGACGCGCGGGCAAGACGGTATTGTGAGGCCCGGCTCCCCTCCCCCACGCTGCCCCTCCCCCGCCGCGCCCCGCGCCTTCGCCCAGCAGGCCCTCCGGGGCCCCGCGCAGTCTCGACTGCCCTCCGGCGCCCCGGTCCCGCCTTGGCTGGCGGGTGAGCTGCCCGCGGGTCCCCTGGCGCGGCCTCCTGCCTCAGCTGTTGCCTTTTCCCTCCATCCCTGGGGTGGGACCTCTAGGCCCAGGCCTGTGACTAGGTTGTGCTTTTTTCTTTTTCTTTTTCTTTTTCTTTTTTTTTTTTAACGGATCACGATCTTTGCCCTTCTCGACGAAAACTGTCTCCTTATGAGAAACTTCTCTGTTGCCTTCGTTAATACATCCTAAAGACCCGTGTCAGGGCTCTGAAAGGATTATTAGAGGCTAGCCTTAAGAGTCACCCACTTCATTCGGCGACGAGGCCGAGACGTTGGTGATTTGGCCGATGGCCTACCACCAGCTAGGTAAATCTGTCAGTGAGTAGCTTTCTTGGAGGTGTGTTTCCCCTTGTGGTCCATGTCCACTTAGCGGGTCAGAGCCTGTGGTCTACAGGTTTGATTTACTCATGGCAGAGTGACTCATTATCCTGCTTTCCATAGCTCCCAGGCCGACGTTGCCTTTCATCATTTGTATACGGATCTTAAGAAAACCCAAAGCTTTAAAGCGTTGACTCTCTGAAGAGCGTGGCTATGGACAAAGGAAAGGGCACTAGGACGCTAAGAGCAGGTCCTAGAGTTGCATTTTCTACAGCTTTAAGTTGGGTGGAGAGAAGAGAAAATACAAGCTTATCTTTGCCTTGGATGGGCCTTGTGTCTGCCCGTAGGTTGGTTCTCTGGGCACATTGTTCTGACTTAAAGGTTGCCTCCTTGTGGGAGAGTAGGGGAGGAAATCATTGTGCATTAATTTGTTGGCATGAGCACTTGATAATAAATTATGGATGTGCTGGATCCTGGGGGGGGGGGCGACCACCAGAGACTGAGGCAGGGTATTCTGGACGAGGCTTGCCTTCCTCTTCAGAATAACCCCACCAACTCTCTGAAGCAAAATGAAAAGCCTCAAGCCTTAATGGGAGCATTCTGAATCTTTTCATTTTCATTCAAAGGTCTCAGCAAGTTTCATGGTTCACACACACAAAATCCATTTGAGCTTGAGGAGTTGTAATTGTTTTGTTGGGACTGGCTTCCACACCACTCATGTAGAAAGTCTGGTGCTGTGTCGTCGAGGTCTAAATTAAGTGGAGAAGATAGAAAGTTTAGAATTAGGATTGCCTCCTCTTCCTGGAGAATTTTGAAGGACAACAAAATTTCCTCCTCAAAATAGTTTTTCATGGAAATGTACACAGTTGCCCACCTTTTACCTCCCTCTTGCTAGTTTTTTCATACCAAGCTTGCTGTTTGCTGAGTATTTGATTATTAGGACTCAGTAAGGTGAGATGGGAAGTGTTGGTTTTTATTTTTTGTACTACTAGGGATTGAATACTGCCACTGGGAAGTAGAGTTATAGACAGGAGCTGTGATGTGGTTGCTGGGAATCAAACCTAGGACCTCTGGAAGAGCAGTCAGTGCTCTTAACTGCTGAGCCAGCCCTCTCCTCATTTTATACAAACTCACTCCTTTTGAGACAGGGTTTCTTTTTGTAGCCCTCACTATGTTGGAACTGTGTAGACTAGGCTGTGCTCGAACTCAGAGATTCCCCCTGCCTCTGCCTCCTGAGTGCTGGGACTAAAGGTGTGCATCACTGTTCTGAGGTGACTATGACAGGAAAATGGTTCAGGAATCTGTTTTTTTTGTTGTTGTTGTTGTTTTTTTTAACTTCAGTAGGATACTCTCTGGATGACTCGATTCATTCTTCACTTTTAAAATTGTCTATGTTTTTTTAAAGTGTTATTTATTTTCATGTGTATGAATGTGTTTCCTGCATGTATGTATGCATGCATATCGCGTGTATGCAATGCCAACAGAGACCAGAAAAAGGTGCGAGGTCCCTTGAAACTGGAGTCACAGATGGTTGTGAACCACAGTGTGGGTGCTGAGTCCTGGTCCTCTGCAGGAGCAGCTGATGCTCTCAAATGCTGTCTCATCTCCTGTCTCCCAAAATTTTCTGCATTTAAATTTTTTATTCTATTTGTATGATGTGTGTGTGTTTAGTGTATACACACATGCCATAGAAAGCACAGTGAGCAAGTGTAAGAGGTCAGGGAACAGCTCTGCGGAGTGATGAAGATCAGTGCTTTACCAGCTGACAGCTGGGCCATCTTAACAGCCAAATTTGTTGTGGTAAAGAACACCATAGTTTACATTGTCTGACTTCCAAATAAATGCTTCTTTCTTTCTTTCTTTCTTTCTTTCTTTCTTTCTTTCTTTCTTTCTTTCTTTCTTTCTTTCTGTCTTTCTGTCTTTCTGTCTTTCTGTCTTTCTTGTTTTTTCAAGACATGGTTTCTCTGTGTAGCCCTGGCTGTCTTGGAACTCAATTGATAGACCAGTCTGGCCTTGAACTCACAGAGATCCATGTGCCTCTTCTGCCTCCAGTGCTCCATGGAATTAAAGGTGTGGGCCACCATTAGACTTTTTGTTTGTTTGCTTTTTCTTTCTTCCTTTCTTTTTCTCCTTCCTTTTCCTCCTTCCTCTTTTTTTTTTTTTTTTTTTTTTTTTTTGATACAGGTTAACAGCCCTAGCCTTAGGCTCAGGGAAATTAAAGATGTGGGCTAACTCTCCTTGCTTGGCTAGACTTCTGGATTGTTTTCTGGCCTGGCCTAAAAAGAAGACAGTAGGGGACTGGAGAGATGGCTAAGTGGTTAAGAGCACTGGCTGCTCTTCTAAAGGTCTTCAGTTCAACTCCCAGCAACCACATGGTGGCTCATCTATAGTGAGATCTGGTGCTCTCTTCTGGCCTGCAAGCAGAATGTTGTATACATAATAAATAAATCTTTTGTTTTGCTTTTTTTTGTTTTTCGAGACAGGGTTTCTCTGTGTAGCCCTGGCTGTCCTAGAACTCACTCTGTAGACCAGGCTGGCCTCGAACTCAGAAATCCACCTGTCTCTGCCTCCCAAGTGCTGGGACTAAAGGCGTGCGCCACCACTGCCCGGCCTAAATAAATCTTTTAAAAAAGAAGAGACAGTAGGAGTTTATGGCTCAGCTTTCCATTTCTGGGTTTTAAAAATGTTGCCAAACTGCAGGCTTCTGTGAAACAGTGCAAGTTACTTTGTATTGTAAGATGTTTGATTTGGCAAAAAAGTACAGGATCCAAGTAATAAAGTAATTTCACTCAGGTACTCTACCTTTGTATTCACTCAGGTGCTCTGCCTTTGTATTCATGGTTGAAGGGACTATCAACTTTTTATAATTTTCTCCTGGTTATAACTGCCTTTGAACTTCAGGCAAGTGAATTTTGTTCCTTAGTTTCTTCTCATTTTGCCTGTAAAGAATATTGGAACATATGACTGAGTATAGTATTGCACACCTGTAATCTCATCATCTGGAAGGCAGAATATATACTGCAGCGAGTCAAGATAGCCAGAGCTGCACAGGGAGACCCTCAAAACAAAATGTAAGATTTGGGATTCAGATGGAAGTGCTTTGCTTAGTGTTTGGAGTGATAATACAAAATAAGTGAAACAGCTTGGTAAAGCAAATGGCACAAGAATAGAACTGACTTCCTTAAAGTGTTCTTTGGCCTCCACATACTGAATCTGTAAGCACTCAATTAAAAAAAAATTAAAAAGAGATGAGTTTTAAAAAGAGCCAACTAGTGGTGGCATTCACCTTTAATCCTAGCACTTGGGAGGCAGAGGCAGGTGGATCTTTGAGTTGAAGGCCAGCCTGGTCTACAGAGTGAGTTCCAGGACAGCCAAGGCTACACAGAAACCCTGTCTAAAAAAATTAAACAAAATTTAAAAAGTGGTGTGCCTTGGTTTGGAATGTATTAGGGCTAGAACTAGTGCTCAGTGGTACAGTGCTCACCTAGCTTGTGAGGTTCTTGGGTCCAATCCCCAATGCCACAAAATGAAACAAGCTCACTGTCCTACAAACAATAGTAATAAGATGTACATTTCTAGTTCAGTAATCTGGAATGCCTTTCCTGCTAACAGTTTTGCATTAGAACAAATTCCTTAGATATCTTTGACCAGGTAACCCTGGCTGTCCTGGAACTTTCTCTGCACACCAAGCTATCATTGAACTGACAGATCTGCCTGTCTCTACCTCTTGATTTCTGGGATTAAAGTCCCTACACCTGACTAAATAGTAAGTTCCTAATAAGAGTTCATTGTAAATTGTTTTAGATGTTTACCTGTGGACCAGTTCAGAAAACTCATCTCTAAGTAAAAGTAAAGACCCAAGAAGATATTAGAGTTTATACAGGCCTGTTGTCTTCAGAGTAAATTATGTTATCAGATGCATAAGATGAATATTTGAAATTTAAGGGGAAAACAAAAACCCTACTTTTTGAGTCAAAAGGGAAAAAATAGCTACAGTTGACCTTGAATTTCTGATCTCCCTGCTACTTTCTGAGTTCTAGGATTATGGGCATGCACCTAGTTTGATGATTTATTATGGCGCTAGGAATTGAACCCAGGGCTTCAGGCATGGCTAGGCAGACTTTACCAACCAGACTTTATCCCTAACTGCTATTTTTTTCTGTGTGTGTGTTTCTGTGGATGCACATATAAAGTAAGTGTACATGTAAGTATGTCAAACTTTGGGCATTCCTCAATTACTTTTACCACTATCCCCCTTTTGAGACAAGGTCTCAATATGTAACTCTGGCCTGCCTGGAGTGTGTGTAGACGTTTGTCCTCAAACTCAGAGATAAATATGCCTCTGCCTCCCAAATTCTGGTTATAAAGGTATGTGTTACCACACCTTGGGTGTTGTTACTCAGTTACTGTTTTTCTCATCTTCATGAGCCCATATGTGGTCTCTCATTAACCAGATGATCCAGATTAGGTGAAACTGCCCTATTGGCCAGTTAGCCCCAATATCTGCCTGTCTTTCACATCCCCAGAGCTAGGATTAGCACACACTGTCACACCTGGCTTTTCCTTTCCTTTCCTTTCCTTTCCTTTCCTTTCCTTTCCTTTCCTTTCCTTTCCTTTCCTTTCCTTTCCTTTCCTTTCCTTTCCTTTCCTTTCCTTCCTTTCTTTCTTTTTTCCTTCCTTTTTTGTTTTTTAAACAAGAATGTTGGGGGCTTGAATTGAGTACCTCCACCTTCCCCAGTTTTGTCATACTAGTACTTTAATTACTGTATGGTTACTTGTGTGATTTTTTTTTTTTTTTTTTTTTTTTTTGGTTTTTCCAGACAGAGTTTCTCTGTGTAGCCCTGGCTGTCCTGGAACTCACTCTGTAGACCAGGCCGGCCTCCAACTCAGAAATCCACCCGCCTCTGCCTTTGAAGTGCTGGGATTAAAGGCGTGTGCCACCACTATCCGGTTCAGAATACAGTTTTTAAGAGTAGGTTCTTAGACAGATTCCAGAGATCCATCTGACATTGCCAGGCTTTCATTTCATTGGCCACTGTAGTCATTCTTTTTGTCTATGTGTTTGCATGCCATTTGTTTGCAGGTGCCTGTGGAAGCTAGCAGAAGTTGTCATATCCCTTGGAGTTGGAGTTACAGGCAGTTATGAGGCACTCCACATGGGTGTTAAAAATCCAAACTCAAGCCCTCTGCAATAACATCAAGTGTTCATAAACACAGAGCCAACTCTCCAGTTCCCCATGTAGTTGTTTTTTTAGTGTGTAGTTCTAGCACCTTAAAAGGCTAAAATGTAGATTTCATTGTTCTGTGTCTAACTTTTTAAGCGATTTGGTGCTTGCTAAACCTGTGATTGTAAAAACTTAACATAGGATGGGTATGTCAGGTAAAGTGTATATTTGGAGCAGAATTTGTACATTTAATCTTAGTTACAAGGCAGAGGAGTAATGGGGTTGATGTTTTAGATGTGATGCTTTCATAAGATGAAATGTCTTAAAGTGTAGTGGTAATATATTTTGGAGACTTAAGCACTCATGTTCTAGAATTCATCTCTGCTAAAAATCAATCCTCCTTGAGTTCCTAGGCAAAATCCATAATAAAATAGATATTGTTTTTTTTGTTTTTGTTTTTGTTTTTTGTTTTTTTTGGTTTTTCGAGACAGGGTTTCTCTGTGTAGCCCTGGCTGTCCTGGAACTCACTCTGTAGACCAGGCTGGCCTCGAACTCAGAAACCACCTGCCTCTGCCTCCCAAGTGCTGGGATTAAAGGTGTGCGCCACCACTGCCCGGCAAAATAGATTTGTTTATGGTTTGTTTTTTTAACCTGACAAATAGGAGCTGGAAAGATGTCTCTGTGTTTAAGAACACTGACTGTTTTTTCCCAGAGGACCCAGTTCTGTTGCCATCATCCATTATGGCACTTAATGGTCTTCTGTCATTCTAGTTCCAGGTTACCTGTCCCCATCTTTCTGGCTTCTGTGGGCACTACTTGCATGTGATGCACAAACATATGTATAGGCAGAACATTCATACATAAAGTAAAGAGTCTTTGAAAAAATAGCTGGACTAGTATTGTACACCTTTAATCCCAGTACTCAGGAGGCAGGGGCAGCCTTATCTCTGTGTTTGAGGCCAGCCTGATCTACATAGTAAGTTCTAAGATAGCCAGAGCTATGTAGTGAGACCCTGTCTCAAAAAAACAAAACAAAACACAACAAAAAGTAAATAAAACCTGACAATATTGTTTCTTTTTTTTTTTTTTTTCTTTTGGTTTTTCGAGACAGGGTTTCTCTGTGTAGCCCTGGCTGTCCTGGAACTCACTCTGTAGACCAGGCTGGCGTCAAACTCAGAAATTCGCCTGTCTCTGCCTCCCAAGTGCTGGGATTAAAGGCATGCGCCACCACTGCCCGGCTGACAATATTGTTTCTTAATGTTCTTGTTAATAAATGAAACATGACAGACATTTCTCCTCAGGTGTAGAATGAGCCAAGGAGACTCAAACCCAGCAGCTATTCCACATGCAGCAGAAGATATTCAAGGAGATGACAGGTGGATGTCTCAGGTAAAGGGTAATGCTTAAGGATTACTTAAATGGGATGGATCACTTGTTTTGTGTTCGTGCACAAACTACCATATGTTTGCATGCATGTGGAGGCCAGAGATTTGGTGTCTTCGTTCTATCGCTCTTCACCTTACCTTTTGAAGAAGTGTCTGTCACTGAATCTGGAGCTCATTAATTTTGGCATGACTAGCTGATCAATATATTTCAGGGATCCTCCTGTCTCTGCTTGCCCAGTGCTGGGGCCAGGGCTTGTTTGTTTGGTTTTATATTTCATTTTTACTTTTATATGTATGTATCTGTTTATGGGTGCCTGAAGATATAAAGACTACCAAAAGTTGTGTTTTGTTTTATTTGTTTGGTTTTGGTTTTTTGATACAGGTTTCTCTGTGTAGCCCTAGCTGTCCATGCTTGTTTGTTTTGTTTTGTTTTGTCATTGAGACAGTAACTTCTGATATTCCTGTTTCCGCATCCCCAATGCTGAAATTACAGGCATAAAATACCAGGGTTTGAGCCCATAGCCTCATGCATGCTAGTAGATACTCCCCAATCCTGACTGTAGTGTTTAAGAAAAAGAACTAGGGGGGCTGGAGAGATGGCTCAGCGGTTAAGAGTATTGACTGCTCTTCTGAAGGTCCTGAGTTCAAATCCCAGCAACCACATGGTGGCTCACAACCATCTGTAATGAGATCTGATGCCTTCTTCTGGGGTGTCTGAAGACAGCTATGGTGTACTTACCTATAATAATAAATAAATGAATCTTTAAAAAAAAAAAAAAGAAAAGAAAAAGAACTAGGGCTAGAGAGATGGCTCAGAGGTTAAGAGCACTGACTGCTCTTCTAGAGGTCCTGAGTTCAAATCCCAGCAACCACATGGTGGCTCACAACCATCTGTAATGAGATCTGATGCCCTCTTCAGGTGTATCTGAAGACAACTACAGTGTACTTAAAATCAATCAATCAATCAATCAATCAATCAATCTTTAAAAAGAAGAAAAAGAACTAAGCTGTAGTCCTATCCCAGAAGCTAGATGGAAAACTGCTTAGCTATGCAGTGTTGAGTTTGAAGCCAGCCTTCTCTATATAGTTCAGTTCCAGGACAGCCACAAGAACAAAAAAGTCTCTTCTTAACCAGGTATGATAGCACATGCTACCTAAACCTCAGTAGATTGAGGCAGGGCTACCAAGAGTTCAAGGTCAGCCTGGGCTACACAGTTAGATCCTGGCATAAGACAAAACAAAAAAGCCACTAAGTGGGGCTTTTCAGAGATAGACTTTGGGTTCTAGCTGAGTTCTATTCCCAGCACTACAAAAACCAACAAAACCACACCGATAAAAAAATGCTGTCTTAGCTGGGCATGTCGTTCATACCTCTAGTTCTGGTTATTTGGTAGACTAAGGCAGAATGATCACTTGAGGCCAGCAGTTTGAAGTCAGCTTAAGCAAGTTAATTGAAAGGAGGGAGAGAGAGGGAAAGTCAGGCATGCCACTACTGGATTACTTCTGCTTATAAACTTGTATTAGACTGAAAAGGCCTGATCTGCTAACTGTTTAACATTTGGATACTACAGCTGTGTTCAAAGTATGTACTATGTCTGAAAGCTGTCAGTGCTACCTCAAGAAGCTGAGAAGAAAAAAAAAACAGACTTAGGTCTTAAATCGATCCTGGTTCAAAGATAAATTTAATACTTAACTCTTAGAGAATCTGGAAAGACTGAATATGTGAATATGGACTGGATGTTAGATGTTGATGGAACTATTTTTTATTTTCTTAGTATGGTTTCATAAGAGAACATCCTAACTTGCAAATGTTTGCTGAAATACTTAAGGTCAGAGTCATGGGTAGTATAGATCTGGAGAGATGGCTCAGCCTTTAAGAACATTTGCTACTTAATTGTGAGGAGCAGAGTTTAGATCTAGCACACATTTCGGAGGTTCACAGAACACCTGAATCCAGCTTCAAGGTTAGGATGCCCTCTTGTGGTTCCCTCATTCACTCATAAACTCACAAGCACATGCAGACCTAAATAAAGTAACATAAAGGAGAGAGAGGAAAAAATAAGTTAGCACACACCTATATTCCCAGCACACTTGGGAGATAGAGACAGAAGGATACAGAAGTTCAAAGCTTGCCTGGGGTATTCAAGACAGTTCTAAAAAAAAAAAAAAAAAGCAGGGTGTAGTGGCACATACATTTGCTACAGTACTCATGTAGAGGCATATGGATCTCTTGAGTTTGAAACCCTCTTGTTCTATATCTCAAGTTCTAGGCCAGTCGGGACCAAATAGTGAGACCTGTCTCAAAAACAACAGCAAAAAATTAATGGCTGGGCAGTGGTGGCGCACGCCTTTAATCCCAGCACTTGGGAGACAGAGGCAGGTGGATTTCTGAGTTCGAGGCCAGCCTGGTTTACAGAGTGAGTTCCAGGACAGCCAGGGCTATACAGAGAAACCCTGTCTCAAAAAACCAAAATAAATAAATAAATAAATAAAATAAAGTAGTTTAACAAATACATAGCTGTACAAAGAAAGCAAATCTAGAAAATGTCATAATAGAAGTTTGCATCAGTGTGGTTGCATAGGTCTATAATTTCAGCACAGAGACACAGGGAGAAGGATTGCTATAAGTTTTGAGGTCAGCCTGGTCTACATAACAAGTTTCCTGCCTGTCTTGAAAGGTTTCTTGAGGGAGAGAGACAGACAGACACACACACACAGTGGGGTGGGGGAGACAGTGGGCAACTTATAAGAGTTAGTTCTCTCCTACCATTCGAGTTCTAGTATTCAAACTCAGGATTGCCTGTAAGAGCCCTTTGCCTAATACTAGGGTCATCTTGATGGCCCCCCCAAATGCTTTTTTCTTTCTTTTTTTTAATTATTTGAGGAAAAGATAGGGTGCTTGTGGTGGTGGTAGTAGTAGTGGTTGTTGTTGTTGTTGTTAATAATACGAAACATTGTGATATTCCGGGTAGAAATTAATTTGCAGTCGACTACAGAAAAAAGAATAAGCTTTAGGTAAACTAATAAGGATGGGTGGTTTGGTTAGTTTGTTTCTTGTTTGTCTTACGGTATTGGGGATGGATCTCTGGGCCTTGCCTATAAAGAATGTTTTATAGTACCTGGTCAGACAGCTGTTGTTTTTAGGCCAATAAATTGCAAAAGGAATGAAATACGAATTTCTTGTTTTTCTTTCTTCTTTTTTCAGCATAATAGGTTTGTTCTGGATTGTAAAGACAAAGAGCCAGATGTGCTGTTTGTGGGAGACTCCATGGTACAGTTAATGCAGCAGTACGAGGTAAAGCAGAGGGCTTCTTGGTTCCTACTAATGCCCACTGATAACCTGCCCTCACAGGCTTGGGAGTCAGAGAAAGAGTGCCGAGTACAAGGGAAGCAGGTCTACCCCGTGGGATGCTTGGTGCAGTCTGTGACAAAACTCTTTTTTGCTCAGACTTTCTTTAATCTTTTTTTTTTTTTTTTTTTTTGGTTTCAAGACAGGGTTTCTCTGTGTAGCCCTGGCTGTCCTGGAACTCACTCTGTAGACCAGGCAGTGGTGGCACACGCCTTTAATCCCAGCACTTGGGAGGCAGAGGCAGGTGGATTTCTGAGTTTGAGGGTTAGCTTGTTCTATCTACAAAGTGAGTTCCAGGATATCCAGGGCTATCCTGGAAAAACCTGGAAACCCTATCCCAAAAAAAAAAAAACAAAAAAAAGTTAGTTTTCAATTTATTAAGTGACATTGCAATTGAAGATTTTTTATTTCCAGTGATTGTTTGTTTAACTAAATCAAGTGTTTTGTTTTTAGATATGGCGGGAGCTGTTTTCCCCACTTCATGCTCTTAATTTTGGAATTGGGGGAGACACAACACGACATGTTTTATGGAGACTAAAGAATGGAGAGCTGGAGAACATTAAGCCTAAGGTGATAAAACTTACTTTTAAAAGAGTATAACTAATCTTGAGTCTTTGAGATGCAGTTGTTTGAAGTAGTGAGAAATGGATTCTTTAAAGGCCTGTTTCATGATTGCTCTTTGCCTGGTGCTTGTTTATAGGAAACATCATTGCTTAGGGACATACTGAGACAGGGACTTAAGGAGAACCCAGTCTGTTGTTTGGCTGGGTTGTATTGTGATTGTTATGACTGTCTTCGGTTGTAGGAAGTGATTTGATGCACAGCATTTATGTGGGTCTGTGGAATGTGGGCGGGGCAATACAGTGGGGAGTGGGGCCATGACTCATTTCAGGAAATGCTGAGCACAGAACAAGTGTGCAAACGCGTTCTCTGAGTTCTTCTGAAGAAAGTTTGGGACAGATGTGAACAAACATTTGTAATACCTTTCACATTATGAATATTTCTTCCAACTCCTAAAGAGAAAGAAAACAAGAAACAAAGGAAAGTCACTAATGACAGTTGCTTTCACTGGGCATAGTGTCCCATGCCTTTAAATACAGGCAGAGAAGACATTGTGAAAACTCCATCGGGCTCCATCCCAGGCCTCCTTCCTTGACTGCGCTGTGAATTTATATTACAGGCTTTGCACTCCTAGGTGTGCACTATTGCAGTGTGTTTTCAACCAGGGAGAAGTCTTACTGTGATGGGAAGCAGTTCCTTCAATCCCTCTTTAAAATATATGATTGCCAGAAATATTTCATTTATATTCGGTGGAGTTTATTGTTCTTTTCTGTGTATGTAGTTGGTGGATTTTGTGAGATTAAGTCTTTTTTTCTTTCTTTCTTTTTTTTAAAAAAGATTTATTTATTTATTATATGTAAGTACACTGTAGCTCTTTTACGACACCCCAGACAGAAGAGGGCATTCAATCTCATTACAGATGGTTGTGAGCCACCATGTGGTTGCTGGGATTTGAACTCAGGACCTCAGGAAGAGCAGTCAATGCTCTTAACCGCTGAGCCATCTCTCCAGCCCCGAGACTAATTCTTTCTTGTTTCTCCCTGGTATAATTTTAGCACCTTTTTAAAAAAATATTTTATGTATATGAGTACACTGCTGCTGTCAGACACACCAGAAGAGGGCATCGGATCCCATTAAAGATGGTTTTGAGAATTGAACCATCTCTTGGTTGCTGGGAATTGAACTCAGACCTCTGGAAGAGCAGTTAGTGCTCTTAACCACTGAGCCATCTCTCCAGCCCTTTATTTTGTTTGTTTGGGTTTTTGTTTCGTTGTTGTTGTTGTTTTAGTTTTTCGAAACAGGGTTTCTCTGTATAGCCCTGGCCACTCTGTAGACCAGGCTGGCCTCGGAACTTAGAAATCCGCCTGCCTCTGCCTCCCAAGTGCTGGGATCAAAGGCGTGCACCACCACTGCCCAGCTTTGTTTTTTGTTTTTCAAGACAGGGTTTCTTCGGGCAGCCCTGGGTGTCCTGGAAATCTCTTTGTAGACCAGGCTGGCCTTGAGCTTAGAGAGATCCACCTGCCTCTGCCTCTGGCTCTCAAGTGCTGGTATTAAAGCATACACCATCACTACCTGGCTAACTTTGGTACTTAAATATTAATTTTCTCCTAATTTATCTTGAAACATAATATTAGGCATAAGTCATTGGTGGTGTTTGTTTTTTGTTGTTGTTGCTTTGTTTTATTTTTTTAGAAAATTGATTGCATTTATTTTTTCATGTGTATACATGCATGTGCCACAGTGCATATATGTAGAAGTTAGAGCATACCTTGTAGAAATAGGTATTCTCTTTCGACTATGTGGGTTTGGATATTGAACTCTGGCAAACTTGGCAACAGGTGCTTTACCCACTGAGCCATTGCACTTGTATTTTCATTTTCCCAGTTGAAGTTTCCCAGCATCTCTGAGAAGCCCAATTTTTAATTTTTTTTTTTTTTTTTTTTGGTTTTTCGAGACAGGGTTTCTCTGTGTAGCCCTGGCTGTTCTGGAACTCACTCTGTAGACCAGGCTGGCCTCGAACTCAGAAATCCACCTGCCTCTGCCTCCCAAGTGCTGGGATTAAAGGCGTGCACCACCACTGCCTGGCTCCGATTTTTAATTTTTTAAAAAGTTTTTATTACATTTTTATTTGTTTTGCTTATGTCTTCACTGAGTTGATTCTTTTCTTCCACCATGTGGGTCCAAGTCTTTATGCTTTGTGGCAAGTGCCCTTTCCTGTTGAGCCATCTCACCTTCCCCATTTCTCTGATTGTTTTAAAAATAAGCTCTTCATTTAATTTTTTTAAAGATATTTTTAGCTGGGCAGTGGTGGTGCACGCCTTTAATCCCAGCACTTGGGAGGCAGAGGCAGGCAGATTTCTGAGTTTGAGGCCAGCCTGGTCTACAGAGTGAGTTCCAGGACAGCCAGGGCTACACAGAGAACCCTGTCTCGAAAAACAAAACAAAAAACAAACAAACAAACAAACAAAAAAGGTATTGTTAGTTAATTAGTTAGTTTAGTTAGTTAGTTAGTTAGTTAGTTTGTTTTTCGAGACAGGGTTTCTCTGTGCAGCCCTGGCTGTCCTGGAACTCACTCTGTAGACCAGGCTGGCCTCGAACTCAGAAATCTGCCTGCCTCTGCCTCCCAAGTGCTGGGATTAAAGATGTGTACTACCACTGCCCGGCTCATTTAAATTTTTTAATATTCTTTTATTCCTTGGTCTTTATGTTCTCCTCTCTTTTTTCTTTCCTCATTCTAGGTCATTGTTGTCTGGGTAGGAACAAACAACCATGAAAATACAGCAGAAGAAGTAGCAGGTGGGATTGAGGCTATTGTACAACTTATAAACACGCGGCAGCCTCAGGCCAAGATCATTGTACTGGTGAGTGGTCTTTCTAGGTAGAGATGTGTTATATCTTTAAATCCACATAGAAATCTTTTAAAAATGATGTCACTTATCAACACGGAGTCCTTAAGTGAAAGCTATTTCTGATAGTTGTTTCTAAGGGTGGGAAGGTTAGGAGGGAAAGTTATGGAGGAAGGTGTGTGTAATCACTAGTAGTTTGGTTTTATCTTGTAGATGCTGAAGAGCCAGATCTTTTAACTGGGATGCGTCTCATTGTCTGTCTGTCTGTCTGTCTGTCGACAACCTATAAATAAGTATCAGGTCTCACTGGACGGACAGTGGTGGTTCATTCCTTTAATCACAGCACTTGGAAGACAGGCAGGCAGTTCTCTTTGAGTTCTAGGCCAGCCTGGTCTGTAGAGCAAGTTCCAGAACATTGAGGGCTACACAGAGAAACCCTGTCTCCAACCCCATCCCTACAGCCAGGGGGAAGAAAAAGAAAGAGTTAGTTCTCTTCTACCACTGTGTAGGTGCCGGCCATCAAACTTGGGACATCAGGCTTGGTGACAGCTTTTTTTTTTTTTTTTTTAAGATTTATTTATTTATTTATTATATGTAAGTACACTGTAGCTGTCTTCAGACATCCCAGAAGAGGGCATCAGATCTCATTACGGATGGTTGTGAGTCATCATGTGGTTGCTGGGATTTGAACTCAGGACCTTCGGAAGAGCAATCGGCGCTCTTAACTGCTGAGCCATCTCTCCAGCCCATTGGTGACAGCTTTTACCTGCTGAGTTTTCTTGCCAGCTTCAGATCTTAGTTTTTATTTCTTGGCATTTAATTTAATCGTTGATATAGTTGTTGCATTATGTGCCTTATTCTAGACTGATGTGGTGTGACTGAGTTTAGCTTTGAAGAAGCTTCTTGGGAAATGTTGGTGCGTGAATGCTACAGGATAAATCCCATAAATATTTTTAGTTTTAAAGTGGATATGAAGGAGCTGAGAGCATATAACTCAGTGGTAGAATATTTGCATAGTGTGTATATGACCCTAGATTTGATCCTCAGCACCATAAAAAATAAACCAAATTTTGTAGAGATATTGATTATGGTCTTAATACTGAAAACATGAAACACTACATGTAACATAAATCTGATAGGGAAATGAATATTCCAGGCTAGCTGACCCATAAGCTTCCAGGAATTCTGTCTCTACCTCCCATCTCAGAATAGGAGTGCTGGCATCGCAGCTGACTCTGCTGTGCCTGGCCTCGGGTACTCGATCATGGGCAGTGATCACTTTACCCATTGAGCAATCTCTGTGGCCAGGAATTTAATGTCTTATTTTAGAAACAATTTAAAATCAAAGGGAATGGGGGAATCAAACAGCATACACTGGTACTTTTAGTATGGAAAAATATATAGTTTTTTTTTTTAATAATTAGTTCTTTTGTTTATATGTACTGTACAAACTTCTGCCATGTATAAGGAGGTCAAAGGACAACGTAAGGGAATTAATTTTTCTCTACCACATGGTTTCTGGGGATTGAAGTTAGATCATCAGGTTTATTGGCAATGTCTTTCCCCATTGAGCCATCCTAATGGCTTTATTTTTTTCTCAGTCTTGTTTATAAATCTCAGTAGACATGTTACCCTGGTCATGAGAAATACTCATTCTGCCATTCTGTATGATTTGAGAGCTGGAACAAAGTGTGTGATCATTGGTAATTGATCGTCTTTCCTGGTTACTCCTTCTGTCTCAACCAGACTTTGCTATGTTATCATCTTTAGCATGTGAAATACTAAGTACAGAGCCCTCAACCTTTTTTTTTTTTTTTTTTTTTTTGAGACAGGGTCTTCTGTAACCAAAGCTGGCATCAGACTCAATATGTAGCTGAAGGTGACATTAGCCTCCAACTGTGAGGAATACAAGCATGTGTATTCAGTCCCTCAGTGTACACTTAACAGTAATAAGCTTGGTTTTAGGACTGACTTCATTATTTGAAATGTTTTAGCATAAAAGGTATGGGGGGAGATGAAACAGTATAACAAACTGATAATTCTCTGTGGCTTTTGGGAAAGTATAAAATCATAAGCAAATTGGCAACCAAAGCCCCAATATATTTCTGAAAGAACTATAGTAGATATGTACAAGAATGTCTTTGAATATATGTGTGTTTTTTGTAAAGTGCAATTCACAGTAAAGATTGGCACTGTAGCTCACGGTGGAACTCTTGCTTTGCATTCATGAGGCCCTAGGTTCATTCCCTAGTACTACCAAAATATGTGAGGAAAAATTAAGTGCCCACAATAAATCTGTCCTTGAAGGGAAACATCTTACATACCCTGTAGGAGAAATTAAGGACATAATTTTAAGTTGCCTTGTGTGCCATCACTAGGTATCAGCCAGCTACAGGGATGGCAGTATCTGGCAGTACTTCTGTGATGGAACCACTTATCTCTTGAAGACTACTTCTAGTTTGAATTGAAAGTTTGTTCTAGACATGTGATACTTTTCTTTCTTTCTTTCTTTTTTTTTTTTTGGTTTTTTGAAACAGGGTTTCTCTGTATAGCCCTGGCTGTCCTGGAACTCACTCTGTAGACCAGGCTGGCCTCGAACTCAGAAATCTGCCTGCCTCTGCCTCCAAGTGCTGGGATTAAAGGCGTGTGCCACCACTGCCCGGCTGATATTTTTCTTTACCATAGTAGAAAGACAGACATCTGATTTGTCTGAAAATTGTATTAGATCATTAATATGTAAGTTAAAAATAATTTAGGATACATTTATCTTAATTTATTAATTTAATTCATTCATTTGTTTCATTAAGACAACTTTGCAGCTTTCTTTGCACTTCTCTCTTTCTCTTTTTTTATTTTTCTTTGAGACGGTTTCTCTGTATAGCCTTGGCTGTCCTGGAACTAGCTCTGTAGATCAGTCTGTCCTCAAACTGCCTCTGGAGTGCTGGGATTATAGGCATGTGCCATCAATGCCTCTAATTCTCTTTCTTGTAATGTATTATAGTGTAGCTTTCTCTGGCATTGATAGGTGTGTCTAAGCTACATTCTCTGGTTTTTTGAGACAGGGTTTCTCTGTGTAGCCCTGGCTGTCCAGGAGCTCACTCTGTAGACCAGGCTGGCCTCGAACTCAGAAATCCACCTACCTGCCTCTGCCTCCCAAGTGCTGGGACTAAAGGCGTGTGCCACCACTGCCCGGCTCCTAAGCTACATGACAAGACATATAGAGAAAGAATTGAAAGGAGGACATACTGGTTTTGGGATGGATGACAGTAAATTCCTGAGCAGAAGTATGTGTGTGTTATCATGGAGAAGAAGATGATGAAGGCTGTGGATGTGGCTCAGAGTGCCTGCTTGGCATGCAGTGAAGCCCTGAGTTCCATCCCCAGTACCATATAAACCAGATGTGATGATACATACCTATAATCCTTAGCATGTAATAAGTTTGAGGCCAGCCTGGGATTCATGAGACCTTGTCTCAGAAAACTAAATTGATTACAGAAATATTTAGAATATAAATATTTAGTGATCCTGTAATAAATATGAAGTGTGAGATGAGAGACCTGGGATGTTGGAATGACAGTTGATATAAACTGTGGACAAGACAAGATACACTGCTTTAGGACCCGCTAACGAGACCTCAGGAGCATTTGGTCTGTAGGTGGAGGTTCAGTGGAATTCGGAAGCTCTAAAAAAGATCTTGGCTAAAGTGATCCTGGAAGTCATAAGTAAGTAAAAAAAACAAGTAACCCTCTCTGTTAATGCTCTTCTGTGCTCTGCCCCAGGGTCTGTTACCTCGAGGTGAGAAGCCCAACCCTTTAAGACAAAAGAATGCCAAGGTGAACCAGCTTCTCAAGGTTTCCCTGCCGAAGCTTGCCAATGTGCAGCTCCTGGATATAGATGGGGGCTTCGTGCACTCGGACGGTGCCATCTCCTGCCACGACATGTTTGATTTTCTTCATCTCACAGGAGGGGGCTATGCAAAGATCTGCAAACCCCTCCATGAACTGATCATGCAATTGCTGGAGGAAACACCGGAGGAGAAGCAAACCACCATTGCTTGACTGGCTCCATCAGTTTTAACAGCATCCCAGCTTCCTCAGATCAGTTAGATCACTGGCACTACAGAATCCTTTCTTAAGGCACTTTGCATTGTACAATGTTCCTGGATGCTTGTATGTTTGAAGGGGAGGAGGGATTTAAATTGGTCCTGTATATAAAGGTTTGCTTGAGAGAGGAGAAAAATTAGCCAAGGAAGATTCATTTGAAACCAGAAGGGGACTTTTTAGTTGTTTATGACACATTTGTAGAATTATCACTGTTTTTCCTACAACATCAAGCAAGAGTACAATATGAAGATTCTTTTTTCTTGGCCCTTTTTTCTATGGATTATGTCGTGTGTGATAATTATCACATCTACTTGGCTTTAAACTTATTTTTGGTCCAGTTTTAAGGTTCATGAGTTAATATGTTGTGTTGTTTTGTTTGATTCATGTATCCTCAGTATTTTTATTAACATATAGCATCAGATTAAACATGCTTGTCACTCCAATATGGGAGATGCTATAGTTAAAAGTGAGTTTGTTCCTCTCAATCTTAAGCAGTGAAAACAAGGTCTGGGGACTGTGGGATATTGTTTTTATTGCTGCTGAATATCATGTCTGTAATAGACCCGTGCATGCAGCCTTTCCTCTGCTTCCCCTTCATCTGTCACAGGTGGGTTATTTACATTGCAAACTTAACTCATTTTTGATCTAGGACTTGCACTGCCGTCAGGATGATCTTACTAATATATAACTCATTCTGTGTGGTGTTCTGTGATGTAGGGTCTGTGTAATGTTAATTATCCAGAGTTCTGCTTGTCATCCCCCCCAACCTGTTTTCCTTTGTTTTGGGTGTAGGAGGTGGGGGTGGGGGTCAGAATTGTTTCCCATTCCATAATGCTTGATGTTATTTCAAGTTTTATATTATCTTAAGGTGTATATGTTTGTTTTCGTTTTATATATATTATATATAAATAGATATATTTTACAGTACTGGAATCAGACCCAGGGCCTAGCACATACTAAGCAAGTGCTCTGCCACTGAGGTAATCCCTAGACATGTTTGTTTGTTTACTTGTTTGTTTGTTTTTTAATTGGTTTAATTCTTAAATTCTATCAGTAAAAAAATGGTTTTTCCATGGGAAACAGTGAAGATGCTCTCACAATAGATGTGCTATCTTTATCTTTTTTTTTGTTTTGTTTTTCTTTTTCTTTTTTTTTGGTTTTTTGAGACAGGGTTTCTCTGTGTAGCCCTGGCTGTCCTGGAACTCACTCTGTAGACCAGGCTGGCCTCGAACTCAGAAATCCACCTGCCTCTGCCTCCCAAGTGCTGGGATTAAAGGCGTGCGCCACCACTGCCCAACCTTGTTTTTGTTTCTCTGTTTAGTCCTGGCTGTCCTGACACTATGTAGACCAGGTTGGTCTCGAATTGAGAGATCACCTGCCTCTGCTTCCAAAGCGCTGGAATTAAAGGCGTGCACCACCACACCTGGCTTTAGATGTGCTATCATTATTCTACCATTTTAGTAAAGGTAAACTAGGTTCCTCTTTTGGTCTTTGAGACCGGGTCTCATAGTGTAGCTCTGCCTAGCCTGGAATTTGCATTGTAGACCAGACTAGCATTGAACTCAAAGAGATCTGCCTGCCTCTGTACTCCTGAGGATTGAGAGTAAAGGCATGCACCACTATGGAGGTGGCTCAATGATGTTCTAAAGTTCCTTATATAATTTAGTGTCTTCGTCGAGATTTCGTGAGAGCTCTTTACATTCCTACTGGTTTGCTTGAGCTATACAAACTGCCACTTGAGAGAACAATAGATTATTGGTCATCCAATATGCCTATGGATCCGTATAAACTGGATCTACAAACGTTTTAACTGGACCAGGTTGGGGATTGAAGTAATTGATTAAATGTGCTCCGCAATAATTTTGCTTAATGGTCCCACTCAGTAGCTATGATCTAGGTTTTATGTTCTGCATTCAGAGCAGCCATCAGGGCTGTTAGGAACTGTTGTTGGTTT
This sequence comes from Uromys caudimaculatus, assembly GCA_028551405.1. Lineage (NCBI taxonomy): Eukaryota > Metazoa > Chordata > Mammalia > Rodentia > Muridae > Uromys > Uromys caudimaculatus. Next base: position 71,575,164 of record CM052706.1, read on the forward strand.
GTGCTGAGACCTACATCTGACTGAGAAAGATAGAAGTTGAGGTGTTTTTTCCTGGTGAGCATCTGTATAGGAATTGAATGCATAGTGGTGTGAATGTATCATGTCTTCATTAGCAACTGGAAAATACACATGGTGTTTACTACAGTCAAATTCCCTTTTATTTTTTTAGTAGCCCAAGTTCTTAAGTTTTTCAAGACAGATTGTTTTCTGAACTGAGGTATAATTTTAGGAAGGAGAATTAAGCCAGAATTTTGTGTGTAAAAAGAACATTTTCTACCCAGGTGTTTCTGAGTTCCTCGGAGAGTGGAGTATGGTCCGAGGGACTCCATTAGGTCGCTCTGCAGCATGCGCTTGTAGTGTCTCTTGAGCAGGGGTGATCTAGTCCTGTGAGCTGGCCCTCAGCTCCTGATAGGTGTCGAAACCTCAGATGTTACTACGTTTTATACCTACCAGAGCTCTTCAAGCAATAGTATTTGAACCATTAGCCTTTGAAATAAAACTCTGTCCTGTTGCTAACATGCAGATATTGAGTCCACTGTCATTTCTTGCCAGGTTTATTTGTGCTGTTTTAGGGGGAAAAGTGTTGATCCTTTTTTCTTTGGTTGACATTCCAGATTGCTTCAGTGACTGAACCAGTTAGTCTTTGTGTGTGTGGGTTTTTGGTTTTTTTTTTTGTTTTTGTTGTTGTTGCTGGTTTTTTTTTCTTAAAGATGTGAACAGAACTACTTTGTCATTGGTTAAGGGACCAGGCAGCCAGCACAGATATTGCTTTGTTCCTTTTTTTTTTCTTTTTTTCTTTGGTAGGTGGGGTGATGATTTTCTCAGGCAGAGTCTACATGTCCTCTGGCTGCCCTTGAACTTTTGGTAATCCTCCTGTCTCTGTCTCCCCAGTACTGGAATTACAGGCCTATTCCACCATGCTTGACTTGTTCTGTTCCTTTTCCAACGTTTTTCTTCTCTTGAGACAGGGTCTCAGTGTAGTACAGTCTGGTTTACCATGTAGTTGTGGATGACCTTGAACTCAGTCCTTCTGCTTCTATCTTCCAAGTGCTAGAGCCATGTCTTTACTGTGGCAGGTTGGAGATGCCCTGGCATTATAGATTACCATTGGCAGTGCTCTAGCTACCATGTCAGGTCTGCTAGAACTGTTGTGGACTTCTATTCAATCCTGAAACCTTCTCCCTGTAAAATAGGTCTTGACTAGCTAGCTCATGCCTTGTTATAACTCATTGTTTTGCCTTTTTTTTTTTTTTTTTTAAAAAGTCCCAATTTCTGTTTGTATTTTCAACCTAACCACTTAACAGCTGTATGCTCTGCCTGAAACGTGTCTGTGCTAAGGTGTATGAATATTGCCAATTTTATATTTATTACGGTGATGAAGAAACTAGAAACTTAGGGAAGGGGAGCATGGCCAGCCCCTGACTCTGAGCAGTTTGTATGGGAACAGCGAGTGGGGGCTTGCCAGTGGTCTTCCTCTCCACGACCACTGCAGCAGGCTGACTGAACCTCCCCAGGGAAGCTTGTGACTATGCTTTGGTAAAGGCTTCTTGACTAGAATCCATTCTGTTCAGTGCTCATTTAATATAAAAGTCAACATTTCACTGCAAACTTACTGATGTCTTTCTGTTTCTTTGATCATAGTTTAGATTCCAATGGAAAAAGCAGGGGTGGGTTTTCCTACCTTATAAACATAATGGATTCTTTGCTCATCTTTTGTCCTGTGGAACTGAATTTACCAAATTGACTTCATCACTTCTCACAGGGTAGGACACTAGGATGGGTGAGTAGTTATAATAAGTAGCCCTGAGTAGATATATGAAAGAATGTTGTAGATTGGTCACAATCTCCTTATATGGCCCTGCCTGGCCTGGAACTCAGATCTTTCTGCCCCACCTCCCAAATGCTGAGACTAAAGGTGTGCCCTACCATACCTGCCCTTACAGATAACTGATAAACCATAAGGCCACCTTAAGTTCCATTTTTCACATTTACTCACAGAATGGCTCATGGCATTATTTCTCCATTCTTCACACTAACAGTCTCCATGATTTTACTGCTTGGGACAGTATGTCCTGTTACTTGCAGCTTACAGTCAGATGACTTACTCTTCAGGATTCCTGTGCCTTCTAAGGAGAAATGCTTCAGGAGACCTTTCCAGGTGTTTTGTGTGACCAACAGCACCAAATAGCTGTTGGTTAAGAAGCTTAGAAATCCAGGGCAGCCAGGAGTGCACAAAGAAGCCTTGTCTTGGAAAACAAACAAAAGGAACAAGGCTCAGAAATTGAATATTACATCCTCTCCGAGGTTATCCTGACTTAAATAGTTGAGCCCAGCTTAGAGCCAGCTCTCCCTGACTTCCTGCCCGTGTTCTACTCCTTGCTGTAGATTCTAAGGACCTAGTTGCCTCAGGTGAAGATGCTAGGATTGATGTGTCTTCTCTCCTGGGTGAAGGGACAGCTGCTTTGGTCTTTTCTGCTGCTGCTAGTGTCTCCCTTTTAGTCCTAGCTTTTATGTGACCATAACAATAGATTTACTTAAAGTGCATTGTCTAGCCATCTGACTTTGCCACCTTCAACCAGCACTAAAATTAAAACATGGAACAAAATGTTAGCATGTCAATAAAGTCAGAGGAAGATACTACTTAGATAAATAAATTTAAAATCTAAAGGGAATGTGGAGGTTTACATGTAGTCAAATAGAATTCTCTGTATATCTAATCCTCCTAATATCCAAAAAAGATGATTTGTTTGTGTTTTGGGCATGTAGTTCAGGCTGGCCTGGAATTCCTTGTATAGCTAAAGATGATCTTGAGCTAATCATCCTGCTTCTGTTTCCCAAGTGCTGAGGGTACAGTATTTACCACCACACCTAGCCAGAAAGAGAGCTTTAAAGTAGACAGTTTGTCTGCTTCCAGTGCCATTGGGGGGCGGGAGGGCATAATCACAGATGAAACCTCAGATGAGGTCTCATTCAGACCTCTAGAACACAGGACTGCCTCCCTTGACATCCATCATATAGATACGGCTAGAATTGTTTTGCAGATAGTTGAGTCTGAATGTGTGCTGCAGACTGTCTTATCAGAACTGTCATCAGTCCTAGTATGACACATGATGATGCCAGCACAGGACATGAACTTTGGACATAGCCTCATTGCCCATGTCTCCCAAGCTGAATGTTCCAGGCATTCTGTGAATGCTCTAGGACTAGACCAAGGTACCTGTCCTGATGACAGCACAGCAGCAGTGCAGCAGTAGTTACAGCTGGAAGATATGGCTACAAATTTCTGTGGTATATTCCCTTAACCACTCTGCTATACTGCTGCTGCTGCATTAAAATGCAGACTATAAATGTTTATAGAAATAATAATTCAGGATGGTTTTGTCTCTGACACATCTAATGCACAGTTCTCCACCCAAGCTCACACAGGCATTGCCTTTGTTAATTGCCTAGATATTTTTAGATAAGGTCTCCTTATGTTATACAGGCTGGTCTCTGCCTACAGGAATTACAGAACAGACTTGGACCACTTGGCTCTGCCTGTACATTTTTTCATAGCCATTCTGAATCAAAGATCTTTAGTGTTTGGCTGAACAATGTTTGTCTTTGATACATTGTAATCCCATGTAGGCCTCTTGCCTTATTTCCTGGTTCATTTAAGCTTAATTTATAAACACAATTTTTTAAAAACAGGTTTTTGCTATATAGCCCTTGCTGGGCTCAAACCGACCAGCTTGCCTCAGTCTCTTAGATCCTGAGATTACAGATATGCACCACCGTGCCTGGCTTACACAAAGACATTTAACACAGAGTCAGCACACTAGTAAAGAGTCAAGTACAACAGCAGGCTTGTTGACAGCTACTGGCTTACAAGGTCAGCCTTCCCTTAGCATTCGTTCATGCTAGTACCATATAACTTAAGTACGGCTGCTCCAAGGTGAGACTACTCTCTGGAATAACATTTCTGTCCTCTTTACTTACTGCCTAGTCCTTCCATCTTTTGTCCCAGTAGGTAATTTCTCCCATTTCTAGCTCCAGTCTGTCTTTTTTGTTTTGTTTTGTTTTTGTTTTTGTTTTTTTGAGACAGGGTTTCTCTGTATAGCCCTGGCTGTCCTGGAACTTACTCTGTAGACCAGGCTGGCCTTGAACTCAGAAATCCACCTGCCTCTGCCTCCCAAGTGCTGGAACTCAGTTCTCAAGGCTCTGCAAATTGCCTTTATCTGCTGAGCCATCTCCCAGGCCTACATAGAGAAGGTGCTTTAAGCCTCTCTCTGTTCCTAGCACAATTTAGGGACAAGTACAGGCCAGGCACTGAATAAAAGAATGAATGAATGGGAATTCTTTCATTATCATCTGGCTAGTAACTCAGAATTTAGGAACACAAATCTTTACTTTGGTATGTACTACCTTCTCTCAGTGACATTATATAGCTTCTGTGAAGCTAGAGATTATTTTTGCTAGTGATAAATGAGAGAAATAGGTGAGATGGCTCTGGGTTACTGGCAGTCACTGCCAAGCCTGACCCACATGGGAAAGTTCCTTTCCCAGGACCCACATGGTGGAAGAAGAGAGCTGACTTCTGTGGCACACCTGTCACACATGAGTTCTACCTCTTCAACACACAGATGAACATGATTTTAAGAAGCAGAAGCTGGACATGGTGCTTTATGCCTATGATTTCAACACTCAAAAATCTGTGGCCTGAGCAGGGCATGGTGGCATACATCATTAATCCCAGCACTCAGCAAGGTAGAGGCAAATGGATCTCTTGAATTCCAGGATAGCCAGGGCTACACAGAAAAAGAAAAAAAGAAAAAATCACACACATTTAATCCTAGCACTTGGGAGGAAGAGATAGGTGGATCTGTGAGTTTGAAGTCACTGTGTTCTACATAGCTCCAGGATAGCCAGAACTACATAAAAAGGCTCTGTCCAAAGACAAAATCTGGCAGGATTGCATGATTTTGAGGCCAGTGTAAGTAAGCTGTATGGTGAGTCGTGTGCCAGCCTGGGCTATAGAGTAGACCCCACCTCCCTAAAATAAGAACAAAGAAGGGGGGGCAAGCTTAGTGGTGCAAGCCTGTAAATCCCCAGCATCCAGGGAAGTGCAGCAGGACCATCAGAAGCTAAAGGGCAGTTTAGGCTGCATGAGACCCTGTTTCAACAAAAGCAGAAAGATACAACACCTTCATAATACCAAGATTTCTGAAACTTTAATTGTATGATTAGAATTTAATGGAAAGTTTAAGTGATGAAGCTGATCGTGGTGGTGCATAGCTTTAATCCCAGCACTTGGAGGCCAGAGGCAGGCAGAACTCTGCAGTTGAGAACAAGCTGGTCTACATAAGGAGTGCCTATCTATATATGGTTCTAGACAGCCAGCCAAAGCTCCGTAGGGAGACCCTGTCTTAAAAAGAAAAAGTAGAGGCTAGACTGACTGGTTTGGAGATAATAGGAATGAGGAAATCATCTCAAAGGCTTCAGGCCAGTTCAGTAAGAGAAGGTGTGAGAGGAGAGCCAGTATATTATTGAGAACAAAGGCAATAGGACTGTAGCATTGCCTGTAATTTAGATGTACCAGAGGTGGGCAAAGCTCTTAGCAGCATCCTGACTTCCTAGCTCAAAGACTCAGGCTTTTCTGCAGGTGGAAGATAGCTGCTGGTCTCTTGTCAGTGATCTTTGGAGGCACAGATTTGGACTGATCTATTATTTATCCACTTGTGTACTGCAACCTGATGCCCAGTGGGCCTTCCCTGGAAAGCTCACTGGGTTCTGTCACATGGCCAGAGGGAGTCAGATACAGGGACTGAGTGACTCATTGTGAATGTTGAAGCCGCAGGGAACAGAGAGTAACATCTTTCTCTTGTAGAAAACCCTGCCCGGTGCTCAGAGCAGTTCACTCTCATTTCTCTTGCCAATTTAAACAAATTCTTCCCCTTGCTCACCCCACCCTCACACACACCCAGCACTAGAGATTGAATCCAGGCTCCTACCATACCAGGCAGGTACTCTACCATTGAACTACACTCCTCATAAGCCCTTTTTATGTTTTGAGACACATCTTACTAAGTTTTTTCAGCAGGCCTTGAATCTGGTCCTCCTGCCTCAGCCTCTTGACTAGCTGGGATTCCAGGTCTGTGCCACCAAGCCAAGCTTCCTTTCCTGGTCTTTAGTTAAGATATACATGCAGGCATTCTGTACCATCTGTGTAGTAAGGACCACATCGATAAGATACGGCATGCAGGATTTTAACTAGAATTTTCTGACATCACACTCTTATCTTTGAGGCTTGAGACAGTCTGTATAGCTCACACTTGTCCTAAGTTCATGACCTTCCAGCTCCTGAGTCAGAATGCTACAGTTCTAGGACAGTGTCAGAACACACAGCAGTCTTGCCTCTTGGTGATGTGAAGGATAAATCCTAGAGTCCCACATGTGCTAGGCAAGGTTTTTTCTTCAAATTCTTTGGGGTTTGTTTGTTTTTAAATGGGCTTGGAAGATAATCAGTAATGTGCTTAACCACTTAGGAAGCAGACTTGAGTTTGTTCCCCAGAACCCATGTAAAGCAGGGTGGTAAGCACTTAGAGTCCATGGCTGGACAGCCTAGGTAGGAAGATCCCGGGCACACAGGCCTGTCAGCCTAGCCAACTTGATGAATCTCAAACCAACCAGAGACCCTTTCTCAAACAAATGGTGTAAGGAGCCCGAAGAATGATACCCAAGGTTGACCACTAGCTTTTACATGCACGTATTTGTGCACACACATAAAGCCTCTGAAGCTATATGAGAGGTTTGGGACTCCTCATAGAGTAAGTCTTGTTTAACTGATTCCTGGCCTGAGGTAAAGCCATTTTCATAGCCCTTGAAGAATCAGACACAGAGTGGTCCAGGGAAGACACAAAACTTGAATGATGGAAGAACATGCTTGTCTTAGCTAGGGTTTCATTGCTGTGAAGAGACATCATGACCAAGGCAACTCTTACAAAGGACAACATTTAGTTGGGTCTGGCCTACAGGTTCAGAGATTCAGTCCACTTCCATCATGGTGGGAAGCATGACAGTATGTGGGCAGACATGGTGCTGGTGGAGCTGAGAGTTCTACATATTGATCCAAAGGCAATAAGAAAACGACTGTCTTCTGCAGGCAGCCAGGAGGAAGCTCTTCATAAGAGTAAACCACAGGACAGGGCCTGTGCTAAGATTTTTTGAGATTTCCTTTGTCAGTACAGTTAATCTAAATCTTTTTTTTTTTTTTTTTAAAGATTTATTTATTATTATATGTAAGTACACTGTAGCTGTCTTCAGACACACCAGAAGAGGGCGTCAGATCTCATTATGGATGGTTGTGAGCCACCATGTGGTTGCTGGGACTTGAACTCAGGACCTTCGGAAGAGCAGTCGATGCTCTTAACCGCTGAGCCATCTCTCCAGCCCCAATCTAAATCTTTTTGCCTCAGCCTCTCAGGCAGACTTTTCAGACAAGGGTGAAAGGCAGCCACATTTTTCACCAAAATACCACAAGAACAATCTCTAGGCAATATACTAAAATTCTCCTTTGAAACCTTTTGAGCCAGGACCCCACAGTTCAAATCACCCTCAATACAGCTGTCTTACATGTTCCAACTAGTATGGCTTATTAAGCCCCACTTAAAGCATTCTGCTGCATTATTATTCCAAAGTCCCTAAATCCACATTTCTTCAAACAAAATTATGGCCAGGCCTATCACAGCAATACCCCAGTCTCTAGTACCAACCGGTCTTAGGGTTTCTATTGCTGCGACAAAACACCGGGACCTTAAAAAGCAAGTTGGAAGCTGGGCGGTGGTGGCGCACGCCTTTAATCCCAGCACTTGGGAGGCAGAGGCCAGCCTGGTCTACAGAGTGAGTTCCAGGACAACCAGGGCTACACAGAGAAACCCTGTCTCGGAAAAAAAAAAAAAAAGCAAGTTGGAGAGGAAAGGGTTTATTCAGCTTACACTTCCAGATCACAGTTCATCAATGGAGGAAGTCAGGACAGAAACTCAAGCTGGAAGTTAGGCAGGAACCTGGAGGAGGAGCTGATGCAGAGGCCATGGAGGGTGCTGCTTACTGGCTTGCTCTTATGGCCTGCTCAGCTTGCTTTCTTATAGAACCCAGGACCAACAGCCCAGGGGGTGGCACCATGGACAGTGGGCTGGGCCTTCCACGGTTGATCACTAATTGAGAAAATGTCTTACAGCTGAATCTCGTGGAGGCGTTTCCTGAACTGAGGCTTCTTCCTCTCTGATGACTCTAGCTTGTGTCAAGTTGCTACACAAAGCCAACCAATAGAGTGCGGAAACAGCCCTACTAGTCACATGAAAACAGGGAACTTTGAATGTGCTTCCTTCAGAGGCTTGGTTTTGCAACCTTTCTCTCTGGGTTAAGGTTATACCATTACTCAATTCCAAAGTCTCTTTTTATTCTGCCAACCATGCATAGGCATGGCTGCAGGCTTTCCCCTAGGTTTCTAAATTATGTATCTGATTGCATTCAGTTAGTCCAACTGCCAGGGCTAAGCCAGGTTGGGAACCAGGTCAGCTGTCTGGTGAATGCTCCCTTTTCTTGTGCCCAGTGAGTTTCTGAGCTCAGGAAGGCTGTCCCCACAGGGAGATAGGAGTGTTCTAGGCCTGGCAGTCTGACTGTACCTTTAGTACCTGGATTAGCCTGAGCTTTTATTAGTTTAATTTGGTTTTGTTTTTTAAAGACTGGGTCTTGTCACTGAAGCTAGCTTTGAACTCCTTGCTTTACCTTTCAAGGCTAGAATTACAGGTATACGTCACCAGGCCTGGCAGCTGAGCTTTTCTTGTTAATATGGCAGAGACTGCAGTATCTGGACTTACATAGAAGGCCAGAGCCCTTTCCTGAGCTTCCTTGTGGACCCACAAGTCTGGCTTTGAGACCCAGCCCTGCCTTTTATGCTGACTGCTATAGCCTACAAGCTGGCCTTTTCTCTTACAGGCTTCAGAAAGGACCTATTCATAACCATCGCTCCCTAGAGGGAAGGGCAGAAGCAGAGGAAAGTTCTGGGCTTGCTGCCCTTCTCCAGGGTGTAGGTAACCAGGGTCTTGCCCATTCAGAGGTTAAGCCCTTGAAACCTCGACCAAGTGAAGGATGCCTTCTGAAAGAGCCAACTGTGGTGGCGAGAGCCTGGAATCCCAGCATTCTGAAAGGCTGACACAGAAGGACTACCATGTATTTGAGGACAGTCTAGCCTGCAGAATGAGGGTTAAGCCAGCCAGGATTCCATAGAGAGACCCTGTCTCGGCATGCCTCCTAGTTGACCACCCTACCTCCTAAAAAAAAAAGCTAAAAGAAGAAAGAAACCAAACAGGAATGCGGATACATTACAGTTGTGTATCCCAGAGCATTCTCCAAGTTTGTTGCAAGAGCTCTTACTATGGCTAATGTGCAGACATCTGTTCTCAGCCCAGATGGGCATTTCTTAGTGATTTTTAAGTGTCTTACTCTGTAACTCAGGATATCCTTGAATTCATGATCCTCCTACTTCTGCCTTATAGCTACTACAAGTATTGTCACGACCTGCCATGCCTGGCACTCATCCAAGGGTCACATTTAGAATGCTGCTTCTTGCCCTCCTCTCACAGCCTGAGTTAGTATAGCTAAAACACCAGCTAGTCTGTCGCAGAGACTGATCTTGAAGCCCCCAGGGAAGGTCCTGGCCTACAATAATTTAAATGATATCAGGCTGTTAAGCATCCAGGCTCAGTATCAGAGTGTTTCTTGGAGTTTCTGAGTATTTGCTGGCAAGATGAGCAGGGTCAAATTGAGAAAGTGAGGCCAAATTGGCCCATGGAACCCGTTCTATCTAGGTGGGATGCCAGCTCTTGCAGTGAAGTAACTCTTTCATTCTGAGGGTCCACAGACCCAGGCTCCCAGGCTTTGTTGAGATGTGCTGGAATGAGGACTAAAACAATCTGCAAACCTAGGAGTGGGGACTGGGGTCTCAGCCTAGTAGCAAAACACATGATTAACCCCTAGACTTAATTCTTACCTGTATTCCCTCCCCTCTCCCAAAAAGGATGATCATGCCGAGCTGCTACTAATGAACCTTTTGGGCTTTACTTGACCCATCTGTACGACGACAAAATGTCCTCTTGCAGCCGGGCGGTGGTGGCACACGCCTTTAATCCCAGCACTTGGGAGGCAGAGGCAGGCGGATTTCTGAGTTCAAGGCTAGCCTGGTCTACAGAGTGAGTTCCAGGACAGCCAGAGCTACACAGAGAAACCCTGTCTCGAAAAAAAAAAAAAAATGTCCCTTGCTGCTACAGGACCTTGTTACCTAGGCTAACCTGTACTTGGAACTCTTAGACCTCAGCCTCCCAAGTAGCTGGGATTTGTTGCTGCTCCTGCTGTGGTCTACATCTTCAAACATGCTGTACTTACAGAATTACAGGCCAGCTGTAATTCTGCTTTGTACCTATTGGTTTAGAAAAGGGCATAGTAGGTACTTATTAATATTTGTGGGAATGAATAAATATTTATAGTGTAGTTGGAAGAACCCCCCCCCCCCCCGTAGAAGAGAGTACCAGAAGTCCAGACTGCTGTAATCTTGTCGATGGATAGTGCTCTGAGAAAGGGGGCACTGACCTATATGCTTCCAGCCAGGACATCTGACAGCTTCATGGTTGGCCATATTTTTTTCTGTAAACACAAGATTTGTCTACAGAAATACAACACATATAATTGTAGCACGTTATTTCTTTACTTATGATACCAGAGGTTTAAAGGGACTCTAGTCAGCCTGAGCTTGGTGAACATGGCTCTGGCAGGCCTTGCCCTTCTCCCCCATTCTCTCTGTCTTTCTAAAAAGACATTATACATTCCTAAAGCCAGCCCCCAAGGTCTGTTCTCTTATTAGGCCAATCGCTCTACCTGAGGCTGACTACCAAGGTCCAGCTAGCAAAGTGTTGAAATCCAGCCATCGAAAGCTCCCTTTGGCTCTCCTAATCAACATGCCCAGTTAAAGTTAAACACCGCATCCTAACACAGCGTTTCCCATTTTACGTTTATAAACCATCATTTTCCTATGTGCCACGTTTATTTTATGTCCTCTCTAGCCAGAGACAGCCCTTTGTCCTGCCCTTCTCCCTCATCCTCTGTCCGCTGTCTTTGTCTCTATTCCCTGCCTTCTCTCCCTCTGTGGCAAATACATCTTCTTTTGTGCTGAGAACTTTTGGGCTTTCTTGAGCTGATATTTTTCCTAACAGAATTGAACCCAAGGCCTTCTATGTGCATTTGTGTCTTTGTAACTACTTTTATTTACTTGTGTATATGTGTATGTTTCAGAGGTACATGTGCTACAGCATGCCTGTGGAGGTCAGATGACAACTTGCAGAGACAGGTTTTTTCCCCTCTTCCACCATAGGGGTTCCAGGGATCGTGATATAATCAGGCATCATGGCAAGCACCTGAACCCATTGAGACACCTCCTCTAGCCTCTGAACATTAAAAAAAATATATTTTAAAGTTCATTTATTAGCCGGGCAGTGGTGGCACACGCCTTTAATCCCAGCACTTGGGAGGCAGAGGCAGGTGGATTTCTGAGTTCGAGGCCAGCCTGGTCTACAGAGTGAGTTCCAGGACAGCCAGGGCTACACAGAGAAACCCTGTCTCGAAAAACCAAAAAAAAAAAATTTTTTTTTCGTTTATTATTGTTTGTGTATCTGTGTGTGATATGTGCAAGCACATGTTGCCAGGTGTCGGTGGAAGTCAGAGAACAAATCTGTGGAGTTAGTTCTCTCCTACCCGGTGTAGAACTCAGGCCAGGCCCTTCCATGGCAAGTGCCTTTCTTGCTAAGCCATCTCAGCTCGGTTCTTGTGCATATTCTTCTGTTTATGTCTGAAATTTGGATTATATACCACTTATATAGTGTTATTCCTGAATTCCCTCCTTAGATGTCCCTTCGATGTCATTAAGAATCTATTTGGTTGGCTTCATAGTAGTGCCTCTAACCACCCCTTTCTTCACTGTGAACAAGCAGTTTCCTTTGAGCTTTCTCAACATCACAGGGATGCAAATTGCTGCCCAAATATTTTATTTGTATTTCTTATTCGGAGGACACAGTCCCTGGAGTGGAATGATTGGGTTGAAGGGTATACAGCTCTTTTAAGCCTAAGCCAAAATATTTCCTCAAAAAGGTTTTGCCAATTGACAACTAAAGGTCAGAATCTTCCCGTGGGCTTTGTTCAAACAAACAAAGCAGCCTCTGCAGAGTAGGGACAGAGCTCACAGGTTGGAAGGCATCCTGGTTATGGCGTCCTGGTTATGTTTATCCCCTCTACTGTGACAGGGGAGCGGCAGCTGAGCTTCATTCAGTGGGCAGGTGCTTCTTCGGGTTTTGAGCCAATGAGGGAAAAAAATGAGGCTGGGGTAATGGCTCGGGGTAACAATTCTTGCTTGAGCAAAGAGATCATCTGTCAACAAGACCCAGCACTTACTGGGAACTGTGAATTTCGCCAGTAATGCCAACACCAAGCAGTAGAGGCGGGAGGAGGATCAGGAGTTCAAGACTCTCCAAACTTACACGACCAGTTCCAGGCCAGCCTGGGTTATGTGAGTCCCCGTCTCAAAAAGCCAAAAACGCGGACCACAAAAAACAAGAATCCCAATACTTTGTGATCTTTCGTGGAAAAATCATTCCAGACGCTCACAGGACAGTGAAGGAAGGAGGCGGCGACGGCTGCGTGGGAAGCAGTTAGAGACGGCCTGGCCCTTTAAATTCGCGTCGGTTTCCCATGACGTCAGCGGGCGGGCGCAGCCCTGCTGTTTACCGCGGCGCGGCGCCTGGTGGCCCCAAGTTCTGCGCCGCGTCCGCCGCCCTTAAAGGGCCCGCGTCCGGGAAGCCTCCGGGCTAGGGCCACCGCCGCCTCGGCTCTCCGGGCGCGAGCGGACGCCGGGTCTCCAGCCGGGCTGGGCCGGGCTGGGGTTGCGGGTCGCGGGTCGCGGTGCCGCCCACGTGAGCCGGGGTCCGCGCGAGGCCCAGGAGCGGCTCCAGGGAGGGGACGCGTCCTATCTCAGGCCGGGGTTAAAGTTCTGGTCCCGGTGAGATGCTGGAAGCTTCTGCGGCAGCCGCAACGCGCCCGGTCCCCGTCCCGTCGCCATCCCCCGCCGTCCCGGGCCATGATCGCTTGGCGTCTGTCCTTGTGCGTGCTCCTAGTGGCCGCCGTCGAGAGCCACCTGGGGGCTCTGGGGCCCAAGAATGTCTCGCAGAAAGACGCGGAGTTTGAGCGCACCTACTCGGACGACGTCAACAGCGAGCTGGTCAACATCTACACCTTCAACCACACCGTGACCCGCAACCGGGTGAGCGCGGGACCCCACGGGCGGTCGAGAGGGTGGGCGCCCGGCCTGGACTTGCTGCCCCTGCCCTCTCCGCCAGCCTCTGAGCCGCCCTCCCCTTGCCAAGACCTGGTTTCCACCAGCATTCCCTGCAGCTCCAGCTGGGCAGCTTGGGAAGTTCCCTGCCACCGGCAGTAATCAGGACTGGTCTGGTCTGCTCCGTGACCTGGCTCTCAATCTGGCAGCTCTGTGAGGTCGGGGTGAGGGGAAAACAGGCTTCCAGCCTTGCGTGCTCAGACAACTCCAGATGGGGCCAACTTAGAACTGAAAAGCTCGGTCACACGTCACAGGGAGGTGAAGGAGACAGACCTCCTTGCCTCAGAAAGCCAGCTGGCCTTGTAAGTTGAAGGTGACAAGATAAGGTCCTCAAAAGCTGAGTGGCAAGAGAAAAGGGAGTTTGTTTCTATGGCAGAACTATCTCCGACTTCTTACTCATTTTTCCCAAGTAGTGAAAGTAGAAAGCTGGCGTAGCTGGGCCCAGCCAGAGCACACAGCCTGGGAGCATTCTTGCTGCCTAGCTGTGTGGCCTCCTGCCTAGCTCTTTCTCCAAGGCCAGATCTGGATTGACTGGGAAGCACTGGAGTTGAGGAGGAGGCACCTGAGGCTTTCTTTGGGAGGGAGAGGAGTTTGGTTTCTGGCAGGCTACAATTTACCATCAGGATCCATTTCCTTGAAGTTTGATCTCCCTTTTTCAGTCCCATATCCAGGGTCATCCCAGAAGAGGCACCTGTCCCTCAGGGAAGTGTTACCTCTAGATTTGGCTTCAGTGGCCTAGTAACTAGTTGTCTGCAGTTGCAATTTGTTCGCTTTTAAACTCCCACTGTCCTGTGTAGCTTTATCCACAGCAGAGGGTGGGTTATTTACTTATTTTTTAGAAGGAGTGGATTGAGGTTCAGATGTAAAGTCACTTCACAGCTTGGCCCTTGCTCAGCACTAGAGACAACTTTGTATTTCGACACACTTCCTTTACACCCCTCCCTGCAGGGCTCTGGCCTGCAGAGTAGTAGTGGAACTGGAGCTTCTTGCTGGTTTCCTAGTTCACAAGGAAGAAGATTGAGGCACTTCTTGCTCTCCCAGGTCACTGTGTGCACAGGAACGTGTACATACACACATGTACATATCCATGTGTGTGCATGTGGGCTATCCTGGAACCTTCTAAGGTTTCTGCTGCATATCCTTCTCATGCCTGGGATCTGCTGCTCTACATACACGGGTCTTCCAAGAGCAAGCTTCTCCAAGCCTCAGATCTGACACTGTCAGTCCCTTCTAGGAACGCAGCCTGTTCCCTCACAAGGAGAAGCACAGTGTCCTGGCTGGCCAGGATGGATAGCATGGTGCAGAACTCAGCGTGCAGTTTGTAGAGTCATGTGTTTGAGGAACAGTGGGCTGAATTTGAGAGAGAGTGCTTCCTTCTCTGCAGACCGAGGGCGTGCGAGTGTCTGTGAATGTCCTGAACAAGCAGAAAGGGGCGCCTTTGCTGTTCGTGGTCCGCCAGAAGGAGGCTGTTGTGTCCTTCCAGGTGCCCCTAATCCTGCGAGGGCTGTGAGTAGGACCTGGGGATGTAGGGAGGGGCAGCCTTGCCAGGTTTTCAGGGACCCTCACCCCGGGTAACCTTTTCGTTTCTTCTCCCTGAGCCCAGTGGCAGGAGGGTAACTTTGTCAGCCCAGGGAATGGGAGGTATGGGGACCTGATAGGAAGAACTCAGGCTGGCTGGGACTGGTCACACCCTCTCTGTCTTGGACCATAGATATCAGCGCAAGTACCTCTACCAAAAGGTTGAACGAACTCTGTGTCAGCCCCCCACCAAGAATGAGTCTGAGATCCAGTTTTTCTATGTGGACGTGTCTACCCTGTCACCAGTCAATACCACTTACCAGCTCCGAGTCAACCGTGTGGACAATTTTGTGCTCAGGTATTCAGGGTAAGAGGGAGGGGGCCGTATAGCCCCAGCCTTCTTCCCAAGTGCTGAGAGTGATTGTGGGGTTCTTCTCTTCCCTGTAGGACTGGGGAGCTGTTTACCTTCAATACCACTGCAGCCCAGCCCCAGGTAAAAAAAAAATCCCTTGTCAAAATGGGGTTCCTGAGGCTGGCATGGTTGCACATGCCTTTAATCCTAGCATTTGGGAGTCAGAGGCAGGTGGATTTCTGAGTTCAAAGCCAACCAGAGCTACAAAGAGAAGCCTTGTCTCAAGATAGCAACAACAGCTGGGCAGTGGTGGCACACGCCTTTAATCCCAGCACTTGGGAGGCCGAGGCAGGTGGATTTCTGAGTTCGAGGCCAGCCTGGTCTACAGAGTGAGTTCCAGGACAGCCAGGGCTACACAGAGAAACCCTGGCTCGGGGAAAAAAAAAATATCAGTAACAACAAAAAGGGAAATGGGGGCGGGGAGGGTAGATTTGAACAGGAGTAGATACAGGATTGCTAGGACCAGCAAATGCATCCAGTCTCTAAGGTAGGACTCTTGGAGCTCCTGTATGGATAGACAGGCAGGGGCAGTGCAATGACAGAGTCTGCTCACTGTCTTTCCTACTTTCCCTCTCAGGCACTGTCCTATGTGCCCAGCTGAGCTTACAGGATATCGGTGCTCAGGGATATGCAGGGCTGGGCTGCTCATGGTCAAGGCTCTTCTCCCCAAGTAACTTCATTGTCTGAGACTGATCCTTTCAAAGGGGTAGAAAGAGCATCCTCCTGAGATGGTACTCTCCCTGCCCTTCCTATGTTCTCAGTACTTCAAATACGAGTTTCCTGATGGTGTGGACTCTGTAATTGTCAAGGTGACCTCCAAGAAGGCCTTCCCCTGCTCAGTCATCTCCATCCAAGATGTCCTGGTAAGTGGTCTGTCATTTTATCCTTTACCAGAAAGTCTTTGGGACATTAGAAAAGGGGACAGGACCCAGTTCCCTATCCATCTGCCTCTTCCTTCCTTCCTCCACAGTGCCCTGTCTATGATCTGGACAACAATGTAGCCTTCATAGGCATGTACCAGACTATGACTAAGAAGGCAGCCATCACTGTGCAGGTAGGAAATGCACGTGCCCTTCTGAGGGACGGACAGGGCTGGCTGTTGAAGTGATGACTTTCCACACCCTGTCCTAGTCTCTCCCCATTCCTGCCTTATGAGAGGGCTTCTTGAACTTTTTCCACTGTGACCCTTTGTACCTGAGTGAGAAACTTTTCTCCACTGAGCCATCTCACTAGCTCTTAATTTTTTTTATTATTATTATTTTTTAATCATCAAGGGATTTTACTCAGACACAACATGGAGGTACAGGCCAGATATGCTACAAGAGAGCAGCAGAGATTTACTCAAAAACCAATATTTTTGTTTTATAATTATCAGTGTTGAGGGTGCCACTTTGCATCAACATATGGTACCACGTGGCAGAAACACATTTAGGGCCATTTTAGAAACTGTTGAGTTCTCACTTCAGCAACAATGTACTGAAGTTGGAACAGTATAAACCATTAGCATGACTCCTGGGCAGAGATGACGTGCAAATATGTGAGGTGTTCTATATTTTTAAAAAAGAAATTGTGCCAGGCAGTGGTGGCGCACGCCTTTAATCCCAGCACTTGGGAGGCAGAGGCAGGTGGATTTCTGAGTTCGAGGCCAGTCTGGTCTACAGAGTGAGTTCCAGGACAGCCAGGGCTACACAGAGAAACCCTGTCTCGAAAAACCAAAAAAAAAAAAAAAAAAAGAAAAAGAAATTGTTAAAAATCTTGTCCTAATCCCAAGTCAAAATTCATTGAGTCCTTTAGCAACTCAGAACAATTATTTAAACCAAACATCCTTACCTAACACAATCCAGGAAGACCCAAGGTGCACTGATTTTATTTATCCTCACATGCTTGAGGTAGGACAGTAGGAAAACACCAAAAGTCTTTTTTCCATTACTGAATGTTTCTGTGAGAGCAGAAAACGTGGGGCGTGCAGTAAACACACTGTGTTTCAGTGTGTGCGGTACTCTAGCATCCAAGCTGAGTTTCAGACAGACAGTGTTTCTTGGCTTCGTGTGCTGTGATGGCATGTATGATACAAGGAGCATATGTGTGTTCAGAATCAGGGCTGAGGTGACATCACCTGATACAACATGGCTGAGTGCTTTTATTAGCACCTAGGATGCAGTGTGCATTTGATTTTAAATGATTTTCTGTTGTCATGCGTTCAGAAACCTTTTCTGTTGCCTGATCTTTCCCCACTCCCACATCCTGCTCCTGTGTTCTCTGGTATATGTCAGTAGAGCTATCTCTGGCTGGTACCCAGGACAAGCTCTGTGGACCACATATGTTCTCATTTGTTCACCAGGCTGTAGTGTGGGTATTGATTTGGGCCCTAACCCTAACTTCTCAAGGCCTGTTTGACAAAGAAAATGATAGCACCTCTTCCATGGGTGCAGCTCAGTGGTAGAGCACCTGCCTGGTAGCTGAGAGGCTATGTATTAGATCGTCAGCATCACAGAAGTGTGAGGCAGGGGATCTATAAAAGGATTGGGTAAAACTATATGTAGAAAGAGGCTTATAGCTTCTGGTCCAAAGTTCATATTCAGAGAAAGATGGCAACAATGATAGTCATCAGCGTCCTCCTCCCCTGTAGCGGAAAGACTTCCCCAGCAACAGCTTTTATGTGGTGGTGGTGGTGAAGACTGAGGACCAGGCCTGTGGAGGGTCCTTGCCCTTCTACCCTTTTGTGGAAGGTATGTTTTGTGTACTGCCTAGTCTCAATGGCTTCCCAGGAGATAGAAGGGACCATGTGGCTGTTGGTGGATCCACTGGGACACAAGTCTGGGGCCCTACACTCTCCAAGGCCTGGTTCCATCAGCCCTAGCTCAACTCCCAGCAATGACTTCTTCTCTACTTTGACATTTTCCTTCCAGATGAACCAGTGGATCAAGGGCACCGTCAGAAAACCCTGTCAGTGCTGGTCTCTCAGGCTGTCACATGTAAGTCTGGGCACCTGAGTACAATGGAAAAGCTCCCTGAGGCTTCCTCTCAGACCCAAGAAAGCAGCTGTTCTCGGAATGGGAGGGGTGGCAAGGGTCTTCCTACCCAGCAAGCACTGGGACACCAGAAAGCAGCCTTTTTCCAGCCAGAGACATTTAGAAGGTAGATCCCTGTGTAATATGGGACAGGGTGCATGGCCAAACTGATCAGCAAGTTCTCATTCACACTCTGCCTCTTAGCAGAGGAATCTCTGTCCTCTGTCTCTGACAGAAATAGTAAAAACTATCCCATTGGATACATTTGGTTGTGAGGCTTAGCCCAGAATTAGAGTATTGGGCCCCTAGTCAGTGCTGAGCAATGTCTATTGAATTTTTCAATGGAGTCTTTTCTAATCTGTGGACTCTAAGATGAGACCAAGGAGCAGGGCGTGGGAGAACATCCTCTTTGATCCCAGCGTTGGGAGATAAAGACAAGAATATAGTAGCCCAGACTTACCCTTGGTTATATGGTGAGGTCAAAGGCAGTTTGAACATGAGTCCTTGCCTCAAAAAAACAAAATAAGTAACAATAAAAAGCAACGAAGGCTGGAGAAATGGCTCAGTTGTTAGGAACATTGGGTGATTTTCCAGAGGAGCCCACAACACTCACGTGGCAGCTCACAAATCACCTGTAACTCTGGTTCGAAGGAATCTGATACTCTGCCTTCCACAGGCACCTGTGGGTGGTGTACATACATACATGCAGGCAGAGTACTCACACACAAAAAGTAAAAATAAATACATTTTAAACATGCTATTATAAACCCAACATACACACTAAGTCAGTTAATTCATTAAAAACAAAAGAGCCATGTAAGGGGCTATACTAGAAGGGGGACACGGTACTCATTGAGCCCTGGTATGTGCTAGCAGAACAGCTCTTAGGGAGGGGGCCAGGAGGGCTCTGTAGGGTACAGAGCTGGGATGAGCAAAGGCCAGGCCACCGTGGGCCTGTAGAGGGCACCATCTCTGAGCTGTAGTTTGAAGGTTAGGTCAGCATGGAGTTGACTACAAGTAGGAGAGAATGCCTTAGGGAACACCATGAGCAGGCAGGCTCATACCGGAGTCTGGTGTTTGAGACACAGCCAGATGTTCCTCCTGGCTGGGCATTGCCTTCAGGAGAGGAGGAGCCAGCTCTCAGGTCCCTGGGTATCCAGAGGTGGCCTGGGGAGGGCTGCTGTGTTCCCGCAGCACTCACCTTGCTTCCCTCCCTGTAGCTGAGGCCTATGTTGGTGGGATGCTCTTCTGCCTGGGCATCTTCCTCTCCTTCTACCTGCTGACTGTGCTGCTGGCCTGTTGGGAGAACTGGAGGTGAGTTGAAACTGCTGGGCTGTTCCCTGCTCTGGGGCGTTGGGCTGGAGGCATGGGAGAGGGTGTGGTGGGATCCCAGCTGGCCCAGGGCCATCTTGTTCTTGTCTCAAGGTACTGTAAGACAGGAACTTGTTGAGATCTGTGATCCACGAACCATTTCTTTGTAAAACAGGCTCATGTCATTGCTCCTTCCCACTCTGGGAACACCCCATTACTCCTGGTGTGGGAGAAACCCAGGATCAGGATGGGTAGAGAGGTTAGAAGGAAGGTTAGCCTAGCCTAGGTGAGTCCTCATCCTGGCTCAGTTGTCCTCTGAATTCCTGCAGGCAAAGAAAGAAGACCTTGCTGGTGGCCATAGACCGAGCCTGCCCAGAAAGTGGTATCTCCAGGGGACTGATTGGCTGGATCTGTTGTGGGGAGATGGGAGCAGGGATGGGACAGGGAATGGTCAGAGGAGGGCGGGTTGGTGGCTTCTTTATGTTCAGCCTAGGAGTAACATTTCACAACTGGAACCAGGCTGGGGCCTTGGCTCACTCCTCCAGAGACACCTGGAAACTGCCCTGTGCCCGTACTGGTGTCTCAGGCAGTGCAGCTCAGCCTCAGGTTGTTAACTTCCAATTTTCTCTCTCTCTTCCATCACTTCTCTCTGCCCTCCCTCCTGCTTGGACCTCTCTCTCAGCTTCTCTCCTTGGTAAGCTCCAGGTGCAGTGGACAGAGGAGCTGCTGTCTAGGGGAGGAACGTGAAGTGCAAGGGCTTCCTAGGGAGGGACCCAGGCACAGATACCATCTTCTTTGATGGCTGAGATGTGTGATTTCCTTGACCATCCTCTCTCCATTTTTCTTTTTAAAATTAAAAACAATTTTTAGACAAGATCTCATTCATAGCCCAGGGTAGCCTGAAACTGAGTATGTAGCCCAGGCTGGCCTAAACATATTTTCCTGTCTTAGCCAGGAGAGAGTGCTAGGGTTACAAGCATGAGCCACCACGTCTGGTTATTCCCTTTCTAGGAGGTCACAGGGTGGCACACTTGCTTGGAGTGACATAACCGTAGGGTTCGGTGGGTTTGGGGATCTTTGTTTTCTCTGACTGCCGGTGTGGCTCCTCTGGCTGTCTTTCCCCCTTCCCCTGGCTGTAGGCCTCCCCTTGCTCACAAGCCTTCCCATTGCAGGTCACCCTCGGGTCTTGGCTGATTCATTTCCTGGCAGTGCCCCTTACGAGGGTTACAACTATGGCTCCTTTGGTACGTTTCAGTCATGTGTTTGCCTAGCCTCAGCTCCTTCTGCCGCCACTCCTGATGGCTGTGCCCTTGCAGCTGCTCTGAAGTCTTTAGGAGCAGATCTAGTTTCTGGTCCTGAGGTCGCTCCTACCTGCCTCATCACCCATTCCTGCCTGCAGAAAATGGTTCCGGATCCACTGACGGGTTGGTCGAAAGCACAGGTTCAGGGGACCTCTCCTACAGTTACCAGGGTGAGTGGGCCAGGCAGAGGGTATGTGCTTCAGGGCTGCTGTTGACTAGGTGGACTTTCCTGGTGGGCGGTGCCTCTGCCATATGCTGCAACCAGGGAAGGGCTGCTCTTCTGCCCGTCTTCCTCTCTGCTCCCATGGCTCGGTTCCCCTGTAACTTTCCCTTTCCTTTCAAGGGCACGACCAGTTCAAGCGGCGCCTTCCCTCTGGCCAGATGCGGCAGCTGTGCATTGCCATGGGTAGATGTGGGGAGGGGGTAGGGCTGCCCTGCCAATCAATTCCTGCCAGGATGGTCAGTCCATGGAACTGGCTGCCTCTGGGACCAGAAAGATGCTTAGTGCATGGCTTTCCTAGCAAGTACCATCTGTGCCAGCCTGTGGTCTTCTGAGAAAGATAGCCACTGGCCACCATCAGTGTCCTACCTTGATGTCCTCTTGGCAGTATCCTCCCTCCCTGGTTTGCTGGCCAAGAGATCCAGGTCTGGGTGTCACCTGGTCTCTAGGAGCTTTGGCCAGGTGAGGTGACAGGAGAAGGCTTTTGGAGGTAGGAGATGGGTGTTTTTTCCTCAAGCCCTTGTCTGTATACTAGGGCTTTAGCTCAGGGGTGGCCATGACATATCTTCTCAGAACCCAACAGGACTGGGCACCTCTAATCTGCATGATTGGCCAAGTTCAATCCCGTTAGTGTGTCTGGGGTTCACTCAGTGTCCTGGCCTGGAAGGCCTAGCTCAGAGATCAGAGCCAGGAGTAGAGCAGGGCTGGAGTCACTCCTGCTCCACGGTCCCTGGCAGAGCTCCCTACCAGTTCCCACTGAGTTAGTTCATTTCCTGCCAGCACCTGAGCCACCTGCCCTACTGCTCTGAGCTCTGGCCCACGATTTGCCTCTTCCCCATTGTTGACTAATTTTGACATTGCTTCTGATGGGTGGGGGCAGACCCAGTGTTTGATCCTGCTGGCCCAAGGCCTTTTCCTTTGTCATCCCTAGATCGCTCCTTCGACACAGTGGGTCCTCGGCCACGACTGGACTCTATGAGCTCCGTGGAAGAGGATGACTACGACACACTGACTGACATCGACTCAGACAAAAATGTCATTCGAACCAAGGTGTGATGTAGACCCCTGCCCAGTTGGTTCTGGAGGAAGGGACTCTGTGTGCAGCTCCTCCAGCATATCTCTGTGCTGTGTTTGGAAAGCAGAGGGAAAAGAGCTGAGCTAGGACAGGAAGGATAGACTCCAGGAGAAATTGGCCTGGGGAAATCTGGACTAATGGAGCAGATCCTGTTGGCATACTTAACCACAGAAGTGTGGAGTCTCAGAACCCTGCCCACTGAGTTCTGGCTTGTCTGCCTAACCTGGGTATCGGGTTCAGCAAGGCTCACTCCTGCTTCTCCTCAGCAATACCTCTGTGTGGCTGATTTGGCACGAAAGGACAAACGTGTTTTGCGGAAAAAGTACCAGATTTACTTCTGGTGAGTGGGCTACACAGACGGGCACTCCAGTTACTGCATGGGGCAGCTCCTCAGGTCCTGCCAATCTTACCTTGGCCCTCCCCCTCAGGAACATAGCCACCATTGCGGTCTTCTATGCCCTTCCTGTGGTGCAGCTGGTGATCACCTACCAGACGGTGAGAGATCAAGGGGTGGATCTTTTTGGTCTGTAACTCTGCCTTAGTCTGCAGAGCCACTGCAGGCAGGGACTCTGCAGTGAACATAGGTCATAGGTTGTGGGAACAGCTTTCAAATTCCAACTCTGCTTTGGCTGTGAGGCCCTGGGCTTCTGAGCTCCAGTTTCTTCATCTGCAGATTGGGGGCAGCATGAGGCTGGGGCGGGGCCTATGAAACAGAGGTCACAGGACTTTATAAGTATGGCTTCCCTTCCCAAACTGTGAGGCAAGAACTCTGGAGTTTTCAGTCACTGTATAAAGAGGACTGTGGCATCCGGGCCACCTCAGGAGTGTAAGGAGTACCAGCCTGGGTACCATGTCCACACTTCAGCCATGCTGGTACTGCTCTTTTTTTGCCAGTTGGATCCAGGGTGTGTGGCATGGGCTCCCTGCTGAGTCAGGCATGTTAATAGCTACACTCCGCCCCCCATACACACACAGGTGGTGAATGTCACAGGGAACCAGGACATCTGCTACTACAACTTCCTCTGTGCCCACCCGCTGGGCAACCTCAGGTGGGGATTGTGCTGGAGGCCCAGGGGTGGGTAGAGTAGGCAGGGTGGGGCTCTGTGAAGCCTGCTGGGCAGAAGAAAGGAAGGGCGCAAGGGCCCTAGTCTCGGCTAAACTGGTTCTTGTCCCTTCTAGCGCCTTCAACAACATCCTCAGCAACCTGGGGTACATCCTGCTGGGGCTGCTCTTCCTGCTCATCATCCTGCAGAGAGAGATCAACCATAACCGGGCCCTGCTGCGAAATGACCTCTACGCTCTGGTAAGCCAGCCACTGCCCGCCACGGCTTGCCCTGTCCTGCCCAGGTCTGCTCAGCTCTGCCCTGTCCAGGTCTGCCCTGCCCTGCCCTGCCCAGGTCTGCCTTGCCCTGCCCTGCCCTGCCCAGGTCTGCCCTGCCCAGGTCTGCTCTGCCCTGCCCTGCCCTGCCCTGCCTAGGTCTGCCCTGCCCTGCCCTGCCCTGCCCAGGTCTGCTCTGCCCTGCCCTGCCCTGCTCAGCTCTGCCCTGCCCAGGTCTGCTCTGCCCTGCCCTGCCCTGCCCAGGTCTGCTCTGCCCTGCCCTGCCCTGCCCAGGTCTGCTCTGCCCTGCCCTGCCCTGCCCAGGTCTGCTCTGCCCTGCCCTGCCCTGCCCTGTCCAGGT
>CM052706.1:71599204-71693486 GCA_028551405.1 Uromys caudimaculatus
GTCTACTCTGCTCTGCCCTGCCCAGCCCTGCCCAGCTCTGCCCTGTCCAGGTCTGCCCAGGTCTGCTCTGCCCTGCCCTGCCCTGCCCAGCCCTGCCCTGATGGGTTCTGCCCTGCCCACATCTCTCCTACCCTCTTCTGCCTTCTGCTCTCCCCTATCTCTCTTGCCTTTCCCTGTGTACCCCATCCCTGCTCAGGTGCTTTATCCTGTCCTACCTTGTTCTGCCCTGCCCAGGTCTGTCCTGGCTTGTCCTACCCTCTCTACACAGCCTTGCACAGCCCACCCTGCTACCCACTCACCACACAGCGCAGTCCTCTTCCTCCTCCACGCCCCTTGCGTCTCCTCTCAGGTCCCTTCTCTTCCCACCTCACTTATACTTCCTTCTCTTTCTCCCCACAGGAGTGTGGGATCCCCAAACACTTTGGTCTATTTTATGCCATGGGCACGGCGCTGATGATGGAGGGGCTACTTAGTGCCTGTTACCACGTCTGCCCCAACTACACCAACTTCCAGTTTGGTGAGTGCTGCCTCTTGTCTGGCTGAATCTGCTATCCCAGGTCACCAGCCTTTAGGAGGCTCTGAGGCTGGCTTCTGAGTGCAGCCCCCGTACTAGAGGATGACTGTCTGTGCTGCCTCCTTTCCAGTCATCCCCATAGAAACTCTGAGAAACTCAGGGAACGCGCCCTAACTTGGGAGTGTTCATATACTGAGACCCTCAAACTAAGTTGTCCTTAACTAGAGGGAGCAACAGCCTAGCTAACAAGTAATAGGATTCAGGGGCAGCTAAGGGGCTGGAGTGAAAGCACTGACCCTTCAGCTTGCTGATGGCACTCCAAAGCTCTTGATTGTCCGGGCCAGGAGTTCTGTGTGGGGTCCCTATGGTGTCTCTGCAGCTCACAGCCTATTTCTACCCAGATACCTCGTTCATGTACATGATTGCTGGCCTCTGCATGCTGAAGCTCTACCAAAAGCGGCACCCAGATATCAACGCCAGTGCCTACAGCGCATATGCCTGCTTGGCCATCGTCATTTTCTTCTCCGTTCTGGGCGTGGTGAGGGCCTGGTCTACTCTGCACACCCTGTAGGAAGGGCACCCCCCCCCCCCCCAATACACACACGTGCTCTCATCCTGTCTTCTACTTCAGGAGAGATCCTGCTGCTCCCCTAAGGGACCATCCTGGGCCCCTCTGTAATTGAAACCCTACCCAACAGCTTACCCTAGTAAGGGCGCAGACATAAGAGGACATGGAGCAGCTACCTCTGCGCCTCACTACTGTGGGCTTCCCCACAGGTTTTTGGCAAAGGGAACACAGCCTTCTGGATCATCTTCTCAGTCATCCATATCATTTCCACCCTGCTCCTCAGCACTCAGCTCTATTACATGGGCCGCTGGAAGCTGGGTGAGAGCATGCCCAGGGCAGGGTGTATGAGGCATGGGGGACACACAAGGGACCTATGATTTCTCTTTGATTTGACTGGGTGGGAAATTCAGAGTACTTCTTGATGTTGCTGAGCTGTGCCCTCTGAAGACTCCACTCAGCCGTGCCTAGTTAGCGCCACACCTTCTCGTTGCAGACTCTGGAATCTTCCGCCGCATCCTGCACGTGCTTTACACAGACTGCATCCGGCAGTGCAGTGGGCCCCTTTACATGGTACCTGCTCAGCTCCCCAACTCCTTCCTCCTCTGTCTCCCCTCCTCCCTGTGGGATCACAGTGGGTCAGAGAACCCAGGGTGGGGTGGGTACTGGCTGACACGAGCCTTCTGCCTCTTCTTCCCTACCTCTCTCTCCCTCTCAGTCTCCGTGTCTCTGCTTCCCTCCAGGACCGCATGGTGCTTCTGGTCATGGGCAACATTATCAACTGGTCGCTGTGAGTGTGGCCATTGACTGTGGAGTCAGCTGGGGACATACATAGTTGGCCAGTGGCTGACTTAAGGGCTATGGACAGTTTTGAAGCATTGAACATAAGGAATTGGGGCTAAAGAACCCTGGGCTTCTAGAGTTTTCTGTGAGCCTCTGAACATAGTCCAAAAGAATGATAGATGTGGGGGTGCAGGCAGAGGTGAGGCCCTCCCTCCTCCCCCAGAACCCACCTCCTCTTTCAGGGCTGCATATGGACTCATCATGCGCCCCAATGACTTTGCCTCCTACTTGCTGGCCATTGGCATCTGTAACCTGCTGCTTTATTTTGCCTTCTACATCATTATGAAGGTGAATGGGGAAGGGGGGAGCAGCTGCTCTGCTTTATGGGGACAGAGCGAGACACTGGGAGAGCAAGCGTTTCTGTCCATATGTCTATGCCAGTGAGGTTGGGTGCTTGAGTCTCTTATAAATACTCCTGGGAGCTGCTTGCTAAGCATGTGCACTGCCACCAAGCCACACCCCTAGCCTGGGTTCACTGAGCCTGTGATAGGCCAGGCCTTTGAGGACTGGTGCCTCCCAGGGGCTCTCCAGGTTGTACCATGTGAGGGAGCTCCCAGCCAGTGCTTTTGTTGGCTCAGGGATGTGGCTACATGAGCACCTAGTTCAAAGTGGGCATCACGGTAAAGACACAAGGCTGCCAGCATGAGATCTGGTTGGGCGCTGTGGTTGAGCCTGTAAATCTGGTAGGGGCCCAGGTAAGAAACTGCAGGTGGGTGGGCAGTGGCCTGGGCTGACGGCTGCAGACCTTCCCTAGCTCCGGAGCGGCGAGAGGATCAAGCTCATCCCTCTTCTCTGCATCGTCTGCACCTCTGTAGTCTGGGGCTTCGCGCTCTTCTTCTTCTTCCAGGGACTCAGCACGTGGCAGGTGAGCAGTTGCCTCCAGGCTTGTAGCAAGCTAACCCATGGCAAGTTCTCCCTTGGGCCAGGCCTTCCCTACTGACTTGTCATTAAAGCCTCCTGGTACTCAACATGCCAGCATTGAAATTGGGACCTGATACTTTAAAGGCAGCTGAGTTTCAGAGAGGCCAAGGGCCTTCCCCCAGCATAGAGCTGTGTGGCAGCTATGGTTTGAAGCCAGACACATCAGTTTCTTCACTGCCTCAAAGGACACCTGGTGTGCATCAAACTATAAATCTCTGATAGAACTCAAAGTGTCTGCTGGGCATTGTGCCTTTAATCTTAGCATGTAGGAGGCAGAGGCAGGCAGATCCCTGAGTTTGAAGCTAACCTCCTCTACAGAGTGAGTTCCAGGATAACCAGATGCTACACAGAGAAACCATGTCTCGTAAAGCAAAAACAATAAAAAAAAAAAAAAAATAGAATTGAACATAACATGGCCTCTGCCTGTGTGGCATTGGACTCACAGTCTAGTTCACTAGGACACTGCTAGCTCATGTCTGGTTTTTGTTCTGTTTTAAGGTCAGGGATCAAAACTGCCCTGTACTTGTAAGCACAGGCTCTGCCACTGAGCTACATTCCCCACACCTAGTTCATGTTTGAAATGACAAGCAAGTCAGGGTAGTGGAGTGTGCAGAAGAGAAGATGGCGAGGCCTCTAAGTCAGGAGGCCTGGGAGGACTTCTTGGAGGAGGCAGGCTTTGCTCATGGCCAGAAAGTCTCATGGATAGAGCTACATAGCACTAGCACTGTCACCCTGTCACACAGGGTGGAATGACTAAGGCAGCTTTGATGTGTGAGAATACACTGATTTGGGAGCTTGGCAAAGACCTAGCCCTATATGGGGTCAGATGTGTCTTGGTCTGTGGCCTCAGCACAGGCTGTACCAGACATAGGGTCAGAAAATATTTGTGGCAGCAAGGTCGTGGGCAGAGCCCAGAGGATCACAACCATGACCTGGTGTTGTAGTTGGGAAACCTACCCTGAGGTAAATTGAGAGCAAGGCCCAGACACAAGCAGGCAGCGAGTTAGGGCTTCTGGGCCCTCCTGGCTTTCTGAGGAGAAGCTATAATGACAGCCTCCTGCACTCAGCAATAAAGGGAAGATGGGTCTGAAGGAAGGAGGAAAGAATGGAATCCATGCATTTGAGAAAAGCTGTTGTTAGCTGTGGAGGGCCAGAGTGAGGCATGAGCCAGAACAGGATGCTTTCCTGCCAGGGACAAGGGGGTGCCATGGAGTGGGTTGGAGGTGGGTGTGGAGCTGGTCCCTGCAGAGCAGACTCAGTAGGCTGCTGGATCTGTCCCCTGCCAGAAAACCCCCGCAGAGTCCAGGGAACACAACCGCGACTGCATCCTCCTTGACTTCTTTGATGACCACGACATCTGGCACTTCCTGTCCTCCATTGCCATGTTTGGGTCCTTCCTGGTATGTGGGATGTGCTTGGCCTGAGGGCAGAGGGGATGGCAGAGCAGACAGCCCCTCCTTCCCGGTGTCTGACCCTCCATCCACCCTTAGGTTTTGCTGACATTGGATGACGACTTAGACACCGTACAGCGGGACAAGATCTATGTCTTCTAATAGCTTCTGTGGTCCAGGCTTCACCTCATGGGCCCAGCGCCTCTGCATCACCTGCCAGTTGCCACAAGGGCACCAGGGGTATGAGTTCCAGCTCTGCTGCCCAGCATTGGATGTCGTGGCAAGACAGTGAGATTCCAGCCCAGGCCTGACTCAGGACAGTTACCGGTGGCACTGAGCCTTGCAGTTGCCTCTGCTGCGGAGGAGGCCTGCTCCGCATTCCCCAGACACTGGCCAAATTGCTGCTTTCTTCTCAGTGTTGGGTCCTCCCCAGACCCCTCGTCTGTCCATCTGTCTTGTTTTTCCACTGGCTCTCCATTTGTCCTTTGGAGAGGAAGGCGGGAAGGCAGCGCCCTGTCCCATTTCACGCCTTGCATTCTACCCATTCGTTCTCTCCTCTCAGCCTAGGACACACAGCCCTTTCTTCTTCCCATTCTCTGCTCCAGGACCATAGTCTGGTGCCTGATTCTTTGTCCAGCACCAGGACCTAAGTTCTCCCTGGGTCTGTAGCTGGCTGCTATCACTGCCCACTCTGGCCTGCCAGGTCGGATGCAGGTAGGAGACTTTGGGGGCTGGCCAGCTGGTGCCAGGCTTTTGGTGCTAAGGCCTACAAGGGGCCTAGGTACGACCCTCCTCCCGGACCTGTGCTTGGAGCTGGCTCTTCAGCAGTGAGGACCAGCCCAGGTTGAGTCTTCTGATCTGGGGGCTGAATTCAGAGGCCACCTCATCCCACCAGCCACTAGAATGATGCCAGCACCAGGGCTGGTGGGAAGTGGCAACTCAATGTCCCCTTCCGCACCCTCAGTCCTGCCAAGCCCCAGATGAGGGCCTCTCAGTGCCATTGACACTGCCCAAGAATGTCCAGAGGCCATGGAATGGTGCCAAGCACACAGCGCCTTTTGCCTCTTTCATGGGAGCAGGAGTCCCAGTGCCTGTCTTAGAAAGGGAGGGACATGCCAGGTCCCTGTGTGTCCTTGGCCCTGTCTCACCAAAGGACTCAGGGCTGGTTTCTGAGTTTCCGTCCAGTATTTAGCCAAGTTCTATGTTAGTCACATAGGCCTAAGAGCCTTGGCGTTTACAGAGTCACCCAGCTCTGGCCCCTGGCCACTCTGGTCCTTGGCGTTTACAGAGTCACCCAGCTCTAGGCCCCTGGCCACTCTGGTTCTTGGCTACCCTTCACTCCACCAGGTCCATTCCAGATGCCAAGAGTGGGCCCCAGGAATGTGTTTCATTCTCTCCACTGTTTTCTAGCTCTTGGGCTGGGAGAAGAGGCAGGTCTGGGTCTTTGTTTCTGAGCTTTGTTCTATGTCCCTCCATGCTACGGTTGCAGTTCTGTTTTCTATGAACGAGTACATTCAATAAAGACAACCAGACCTGGGATCTGGGGTCTTGCTGATGTGTTGGGGAGGTGTCCCATTTATTCTGGCCTTCCCTTCTCATCTCTATGCATGGCTACATTGGATACCAGCAGTCCTTGATTCCACCAGGGTTTTCCGCAAAATCCTCAGGCCACCTGTTAATTCTGTAAACATGTGAGCCTTGCTCCAAGCATTGCTGACAGGAGCAGGATGCTGAAAGTATGTCTGCCCTCTCCCTGTCATATCATCCTTCAGCAGGCACACAGCACCTGCCTGTGCCCAACGTGCAAAGGTCAGCATTCTTTCCAACCAGCTAGGCAGGTGGGTATCCAGGCTGTGCCCATGATGCACCTGAAGTGGGCAGAGCACCTGCAGGCTGAGGTTTTAAGAACTGTTCAGGAATGGATGGCAAGCAGGATCTAAGAGGAGGGAGTTTTTATTCAGATTATAAAAAGGACGGGATTTGGGAATCCTGTCTAGTGAATTCAGGACATAATCAGTGCCTGGGAGTCTCCTGGAAGGCAAGTGTCATCTGTGGGGGAGCTCCAGCTTCCTGATTATGACCCTTCCTCCAGATGCCACCAGGAGGTGCTGTAGCTCTGCACCACTAGCTTAAATCTGCTAGGCTGGCTGTAGTAGGTGGAGCTTCTGAGGCTGCACCTCTCTGGCCTGCAGCCAGTTCTGGGTGAGACTGACCCTGCCTGAGGGTCCTCTTCTTTCCCCTACTCCTTTCTCCCTCTTCCTCTCTCTGTTTCCTGAAGTTCCCAGAATTGGGGGCAGGGCTCAGAGACACAACTAAAGCCTCACTTTTTAAAAAGTTGCATTCAGTGAGTGAGACATAGCACACATGTGCAGGTCCGAGGAGAGCTGGTTCTGTCTCGACTGTATGTTCTGGGCATTGAACTCAGACCACCAGGTTTGACAGCAGTTGTCTTTAACCCCTGAGTCCGTCTCACCTGTCCCTTCCCAAGCCCACTGCAGCTAGGTACAAGCGAGATGAGTGAGGACCCTTTCTGGGGTGGTAGAATCTTTCAAGATACGGACTGTTTTGAAGGGAGGGAGGGTGACACTGTTTCCTAGTCCTCTTACCCAAGTGACTCCAGCCTTGCCAGGCTTTAAACATCCTCCTGTTGCTGCTAAGTCACCTCCTAGTGAAACTCCAACTAGAAGCATTCCCCATACCAGTGGGCATGAATACCCAGGTTCTGCCACTTAAGGCCACTCTGAACTTCAGTTTTCTCAGCTGTCAAACGGAGTGGTAACTCCTACCTCATAACAAAGCCGAGTGTGAAAGGAAAGCCTTTGCGTAGTGCCTGGTGTGCAGCCAGGCTGCGGTCGAGACTAGTTTCTACCAACTGGATTTTAAAGCCTTGCAGAAGGTGGCTTGTTTGTCCCCTGCAAGTTCCAAGGATGTTCTTTTGTCAGGCCAAACTCTCTAGTACGCCTCCTCTCTTTCTCATTGAAGAGCAGACCCCAGTCGGGGTAGGAAGGAAGGTTTTCAGGGTCCTGCCCATAAAAGGTTTTTCCCGCCGCCCTCAGCACCGCCCCGCCCCAATCCCGCAGCATCTCCAAAGCACGCAGAGAATGTCTCAAGCTGCCCCCTGACAGACTGCTCCAACTTGGTGTCTTTCCCCAAATATGGAGCCTGTGTGGAGTGAGTGGGGCGGCCAGGGGTGGGGAGCTAAGCAGACTTCCATGGGTAGGGAGGGGCGCCAGCGGGCCGGCAGAGAGGTGACATCACTGCCTCGGCGGCCTTTAAACCCCTCACCCAGCCGGCGCCCCAGCCCAGACACAGACGCTACTCTTCTTCCAGCCCACAAACGACCAAGCCTTGTAAGTTCAAGCAATGGGAGCAGCAGGGTTGCATGTCTTCAGGCAGGACTGGGGCCTTAGTTAGCTTGGGGTTAACTCCTCTAGCTTGCTGGGTGGAATTAGGTTCCTAGAGACCCTTTTCTGTGTTAGACTAGGCAAAAAGTCCGGTTAAAATACCTAGGATGACTTGTCTGGAGCAATGGGGGAAGTTACTGGAGTAAGAGGGAGGCTCCCATTTCAGCCACTGTCCCACCTATGGGCTGGGTGTTAGGATCAACTCCATCTCAGGATCTCCAAGAAGGTGAGGAGCTAAGTTCTGGAAAGCAGTAACCCACTGATGATCCCCAGGGCTTGTGCAACCTAGGGGAGCCAGGGGGTCGCTTCCTCCCCCAGAGAGTGGAGGACAGAAGATTTTATTTGTTCGTAGTACTGGGGATCAAACCCCAGGGTACTATGCCACAGAAGTTTAATGTTTCAGAAGAGCCTGGGATAGGACCTGCTTTTCCATGGCAGCTCCGTCCAGTCTGAAAGTAGGAGGTCAGCCCGCTGTAAGCAGATAGGTGACAGGTGGAGGAGCTTTGGAACTGGGACTGAGCAGCCCTGGGACCCCTGCCCCTTCTAAAGGATCTTGGTGGCTCTCCTTGGGGCTATCTAAAGGATGTCAGTGGGATGTTGCCACATGTGAAGTAGGACTGCTTTTTTGGGTCCCTGGAATTTAGCTGTGCCCTCTCAGGGATGCAGAAATGCTCACCCTTACTGCTGTTTTGTGGGCTGGGGTACCACAGGCAGATATACCCCGGTTCTGCTTGTTCTCTAGGGCGCCTGCTAGGTAGAGGTTCCTTTCCACAGCCTACCCTCTCCACTCACTGACTGGAGGGCTGACTGGAATCATGGCCGCAGGCATCCAAGCTGTGCATCATGCAGGTGTTCTGTACTGGAGCTTCTGTCTAGAGATAACCTAGTGGGCTGCCAAACCACCACCTTCGTATCCCTTTCCTCTCCCCGCTGCCTCTAAGATGAAAAGTTGATTTTTTTTTTAAGTTAGCATACAAAGTAATACATTTCATCATGGCATTTGGACACTTGTTTTATTCTTATTTGCTCTCCTGTCCTCTCCTGTCTCTTCTCAAAGAGACATCTCTGGACTTTCTACTTCTCACCAGGAGAGACAGGGCAGAAGGGTGGTGCAGGGTGGAGTTGCGAGGGGCACATGGAGTCCTGAGAGCATGCCCTGACCTAGACCTAACAGATGCCAGGACTGCAGTGTGTGCTCTTGCTGTTATTACTTGTTCTTGGTCCTGCGGTCGATACTGTCTGTTCAGAACCTCCTGGAAACTGAAAAGTTCATGTGAGGATATTCTTCTCCCATCTTTTCCTCTAGTGGCCAGGTGAGGAGACAAACATGGTCAGGAATGGAAGGAAACTGTAAGGTGCTTGAAACTGGCTGGGAAGGGGCAGTGGTAGAGACAGGCTGAGTGGAGACTAGGAGGAAGGGGCACTGCAGTCACCTGGCTCCATTTGCTTTGTGGCTTTTGTGGGTCCTTGTCCCAGCAGTTCCTGGTGGGAGGCAGGCCACACAGTGGGGTATGGGAGGGATGTGGCTGTTGACAACTTCCCACCAGAAACCATGCTTCAGTCCTCCAGCACCAGCTGTGAGAAGGTGCTCAGAAAGCCATGTCCTTGGTGAGAGTCCCCTCTCCTTCACCTCAGAGAAGTGAGATGCCTCCAGGGCTGTCATTTTGATGAGGTCTTCTGGTTTTTCTGTTTCTTTTTCTCTCAAACTTGGCATTGGGCTCAGGGAATGCTTTGGAGAAGGTAGTGGGAACTGGAGAAGGGAGGATCAGTTTACTGTCAACTCACTGGTTAAAGCATCCCCCACACCATCTCAAAGAGCTCCGTTAAGCTCCAGTGTGTGCTGTAGCTCATAGACTGCATCTTCCAGGCTCTCTGAGTAGACTGTTGGCCCCACTTCACAAGCAGAGAGCTCATAACTGAAGAGGGTTGACAGCACAGTGGAAAGGGTGGCAGGCTGTAGATCTGACAGCTGGCCTGGGACCAAAGCCATGTAGTAACGTTTGCTCCGCTCCCTACCACCTCCACAGCTGCGATGTGCAGAAGGTCCCAACTTATGGGAAGGAGGTGAGGGAGCCTTCTAACTGCTCTATGCTCATACAATTTTCCTCCCAACCTATGACCTTTCAGAAGCAGGGGTTGGTTTGCAAAGTTCTTCAGACACCTCAACAGATGGCATCCCACTCAGGGTATCCCCTGCTGACTGGCTCTGGCCCCAGCTGTGACTGTATCTACCCAGGGGCCTACCTGCCTGCTTTGCTCCTGCAGCCTTCTTCCTCCATGTCTGAGCCCTCAGAGAGCTGCCAGGCATAGGCCTTTGAGGCAACAGCTGACATACAGGCTAGGTTTCCCATGCTCCGGCTGGCAGATGCTTGGCTTTGGGATATCGCTGGAGGACTCTGACTGCATGGTTCCTCTAACTACCGCAACAGCCAGAGCTGGCCAACATGGGCACAGCAGCGTTCTTCCATCTGGGTCTCCCTGAGAGTACAGCTGCTTTGTGAGAACCCTTGGACTCTGGTGGCTTTATCAGGTCTTTTTGTCAGCTGCGCTCTGGGGGAATGAACTTCGCTCTTCCAGCTTCTGGGTCAGAGGGTAAAGACTTGGTGGCAACTGGTAGCTAGACAAAGATATCTGCTGGCTTAATTTGGGGGACAACATGGCTTTGGGGAGACCTCTCTAATGCTTTTCTGGCTAGTCTTGGCAAAGAAAGAATGCCCTGGATAGCCAGCGAAGGTGATGCAGGGCTACTCCAGAGACTAAAGCAGGAGTGTTACAAGTTCAAGGCCTTTCTGTACAAATTAGTGAGGCACTGCCTCAAAACTATAAAACAAGCCAGACTTTGGTGGCACACACCTTTAATTCTAGCATTTGGGAGGCAGAGGAACAGAGATCCCTGAGTTGGAGGGCAGCCAAGGCTACATGGTGAAACCTTTTCTGGGGGAACCCCCCTCCCAAACAAACTATAAAACAAAGAGAAGGCTAAGGACAAAGCTTAGCAATGCATACTTCTCTATGTAAAGTCCTGGGTTCCACCAGTACTGCAGAAAGAAGAAAGCAATGAGGGAGAGATGTAGGAAGGGAGGGAGGGAGGGAAGGAGTGAGGGAAGGAGAGAGGGCTGGAGGGCTGGCTCTAGGCCACGAGTTGTCAAAATAGTCCACAGGCCAAATGCAGCCTGATGTCTGTTTTTATAAACAAAATTTTATTGGCACACATTGGTTATGTATCAGCTAGGCTATTTTCACACAATAATAGAGGCCATATGGTCTGCAAAGTCTAAAATATTTACTCTGGTCTTTTACATAAAGAGTTGACAGACTCTTCCTCTAGACTGATAAATATCTAAGACCTTGTTTCTTGAAGTTCAAGTTCAGAGGGGTCTCTGCAGCAAGTGGATAAAGCTGGTCTAGATCATGCTATGAGGTCTAGGGTAGCTGGGAACTCCTCAGAGTGAAAGGCCTGCTTAGCACAAATGAAGTAAGGCAATCCTCTGGCTCTTTGTTCTTTTCTCCACACTGCCTGCTTCAGCTCTGCCTCAACATGGCCAACAAGGGTCCGTCCTATGGCATGAGCCGTGAGGTGCAGTCCAAAATTGAGAAGAAGTATGACGAGGAGCTGGAGGAGCGACTAGTGGAGTGGATTGTAATGCAGTGTGGCCCTGATGTAGGCCGCCCAGATCGCGGGCGCCTGGGCTTCCAGGTGTGGCTGAAGAATGGCATGGTGAGTGACACCCTGCAAAGGGGGTCTAGGGGTGTGTATGCCACCTACAAACTGTGAGACAGACCCCCCCAAGCTGTGTGCTCAGTTGTGTTCTGTACCTGCCAGATTCTGAGCAAGTTGGTGAACAGCCTGTATCCAGAGGGATCCAAGCCAGTGAAGGTGCCTGAGAATCCGCCCTCCATGGTCTTCAAGCAGATGGAACAGGTGGCTCAATTCTTGAAGGCAGCTGAGGATTATGGAGTCACCAAGACTGACATGTTCCAGACTGTTGACCTCTTTGAAGGTACAGAGGAAAAAGGGCTGGAGCCAGTGGGCCAGTGGAGAGCAAGATTATCAGGCAAAGAGAGGGACTATCAAAAGCTACAACCAGTTGTTGATGTGTCCATAGCAGGAATGGGATATGCCAAGACAGTATATAACAGGGGCCAGCTTGGTGGTCCAGCATTTTCTATGTATGAGGGCCAGGTGTTGGATCCTAGAATATAAAAATTACTGCACCATACTCACTAGGGTTTAGAATAGGGTCTCCAGAACCCTCTTAATTTGGTGCCACTTGCTCTCTTGGTTTGACCATTTTTGAGTCTGGGCAGGTATTGCCTATATGGTCCTGAAATTGGTTCCTTGGCCACTCTTCTCATAGGCAAAGATATGGCAGCAGTGCAGAGGACTCTAATGGCTTTGGGCAGTTTGGCTGTGACTAAGAACGATGGACACTACCGTGGAGATCCCAACTGGTTTATGAAGTATGTGGCCTCTGGGTCTTTGTGGGGTTGGGGTGGCTTGGGCTGGTCAGCTGTGGTAAAGATTAGGTGTAGCAGAGCCAGGAACATCCCAGGTAAGGGTGTTAGACTGGGGAAATGAGGTCCTACTTCTGCATTCCCACCTTTTACCAGCATGTGCTCCATCAGGCTCCTTAACCCCGGGGGCCAAACTCAGGGAAAAAAAGGGAAGACAAACAGGAAGAGAAGGGAACTGAACATGGAAGCAACAAGCCTTACACTGGTTCCTTTTCTTCTAGGAAAGCCCAGGAGCATAAGAGGGAGTTCACAGAGAGCCAACTGCAGGAGGGGAAGCATGTCATTGGCCTTCAAATGGGCAGCAACAGAGGGGCCTCACAGGCTGGCATGACAGGCTACGGGCGACCTCGGCAGATCATCAGTTAGAAAGGGAAGGCCAGCCCTGAGCTGCAGCATCCTGCTTAGCCTGCCTCACCCACGCCTATGTAGGTTCTTAGCCCTGACAACTTTGAGGTGTCACTGGGCAAAGATGACTGCACATGGGCAGCTCCCACCTACCCTCAGCCTCAGCCCAGCTTCTTACCCCAGAGCCACCACTGCCCTGGCCCCTGTTCCCAGCTGTACCCCCACCTCCATTGTTTCTTCCATCCTGGAGTAAGCAGGGAGAAGTGGGCTGGGGTAGCCTGGCTGTAGGCCAGCCCACTGCCCTTGGTAGCAAATGTCCTTTGAAGGAGACCCAGCCCAGCCTCTACATCTTTTCCTGGAATATTTTTTTGGGTTGAAATTCAAAAAAGGAAAAAATATATATATATACAAATATATCTCCATCTTTTCTCAGGCCTGGCTGGCAGTTTGGTTTGTGGGAGGGAGCATGCGGGGCTCACATGTTCCTGACCGCTGTCTTCTGGATGACTTCTCAGGCCCCACAGGCCCAGAGCTTCAGAGGAAGCAGGCTATGGGGAAGAAGAGTGACCTGCCATCTGTGTAGCTCTGGGTTTGCAGAAGGAGGGAAAGCTGGGAGTGGTGGAATTGTTTGGATTTTTATACTTCTGCTTTTTATTTTGGAAAGCTGTGCAAAAAAAAAATTCAACAAAATGTTGCTTTGAAAAGTAAAAATCAAATCTCAAGCATTAAAAAATTCATATTAACAATTAGCTCAGAAGATGGGAAGGGGAGGTCAAGAATGGAGGAAAAGTCAGGCAGACAGCTGGCCTATGGAATGAAGGCCATTTCCCTGAGCACATTGCAGAGGAAGACAGGGTGGTGGTCATAGGCAGTGGCTCCCAGGCTATCTTTGAAAACACTGTGTCTCAGCTCTCTGCAGTCCAGTTGGCCAACTTCCCCAATGAGGCAGCAAGGATGCTGGGAATCCTGTGCCTCCCAGTTCTCCTGGGAATATATCACCATTCCTTCAGCAGGAAGGGCAAATGGTAGTAAAGATACGGGCAGGTTTAAGTTGGTTTCAGAACAGGCACACAGAAAAAGGTAATGAAGGCAGCAGCTTTCAGGGTAGGCATGTCCAGGCTCTTGCCAGCCTCTCTCTGGGCCCTTGGCACAGTGACACTTCTGTTGAGAGCATTCCTAGGTATACAGGGACCTGCTGCATAACTCATGAATGGGTGGAGGTCCTGATGGACTAGGACACCGAGCAGCTCTAGAGAGATGAAATCAAGGGCTGCCTGGTCCGGGTGCCAATCCCTTGTCAAAGGTTCTCAGCAAAGCCCAGCTAGAGGAGCCATGATCACCAGTCCTTTACCACTGCACTTAATTAAGATGGCCTTCACCCTCCTTAGGAGGCTGAGAAAGCTTCAGAAGTCTTGGGTCCCAGATTTCACTCTCAGGACCATTCTCTCCTGAGCATCCATGACTGAAAGCCTCATAACCAAGTTTAGGAAAAGCCTGTTGTACATGGAGGAAGCTGGGCTCTGGGGTCAGCAGATCTGTCCATCTTTCCCCCGCAGCAGGTCTGGGGGTTGGTGCGGAGGACAATCCAGGTCCCTCTTACTGTTCTGGGGCAGATTCCAGTCAGCTTCTCCCAGCAGCTCTGAGGCCAGGAAGCTAGATGCAGTTGTGCAGTCCCCATGCTCTGAATCCACTCCATCCAAGTCCTTGCTGCTGCACAGTGGCATTGATTCTAGTGCTGTCCCCACTCCCTTGGAGTTTTGGCTTCGTGGGGGCCAGGGGCAGCATCTCTTCCTGCAGCCATGGGTGGAAGCCTTGCTCCTCTGGCTCAGGCACACTTCTAGCATGTAGTAAATGGTCCAGAAGACACTGAAGCAGCCCACCAGCACAAGGGTCTGGAAAGCCAAGCACTGGTGGGTTAGTGACAGGTTGAGCCCAGCAACACGAGCCCAGGCAGTCTCTCTCTTCTGGGACCACATTTCCCAATCCAACCACTGCCCTAACTTTCCTTATATATACAGCTAACAGTGATGCTAGGGACTCATGTCCTCCAAATCTCTCATTTCCCACTTTCTGGAGTAATATCGAGGAAGAAATCCCCCAGGACAGCCCTGTCAGCTATGGCTGGAGTTTTGGTCTCTGTACCTTGAGTGTATTAGGGGTAATGGTGTAACCATCCTCCTCAGGAATTTTCAGCCCAGGTGGGCAGGGCAGAGTGAAGCCATCATGCAGGTATTTTCCACTCATAGCACTTTCTAAGAGACTACAGGACGAAAAGAGACAAGGATACACTACTACCACAGTACTTACACCATCTGCCCCGACCTTGGAGCTCAAGAGAGTGAGAGGAGCCCCAAGCAGAAAGGGCTTCCCAGTCCGTGACTCTGTCCATTGGCCTAAGCCTGACGCACAGCTGGCATTCAGAAGGAGGTTGGGCTTCCCCACTTCTCAAGAGCCATCTTTCCTCTACTCTGATGGATGTACCTACCTTTGTCTGTCCTTGATGTCTACTGGACTCCACATGGAGCCATACAGGGTCAGCTGCCACTGCTGGAGGATGCCCACCTGGAGAGGCTCATCTCCTAGGGCAGTAAGTGGGTAGACATAAGCTGTGTACTGTTGGCCATGTATAACAATAGAGCCTGGCCCACCCAGCCACCCATTCAGACCCCATGGTCTGCCATAGTTTGTGTCCCATAGACCCCAAGGGTTCTGCAGAAGTACCTCACAGGACATCCTAGGGACAGCACAGAAAGGCTGAAGGGCACAGGGAAAGCAGTGTTTTGCCTTTGCCGCCCATACTCTGGGGGTTCACCTGGACTTTTCCTTCAAAGGAAAAAATGTCCTTCTATCAAAACAAAAGCTCTAAAGCTGCCAGTCAAGTGAATACCTAGACTGACTGGAAGCTGGGAAGGCTGGGCTCCATGTCCAGACTCCCCATGTTGATACTGCAGTTATTGAATATTCTTGCTATTGTGACCCTCACTGCTACCATGATCCTAAACAACTCACTTCAAGCCTAAGGACCTCAGTTTTTCTAAAAAACAAAATGGTGAAAATTTGTCCTGCCCTTACCTGCCTATCAGGACTGGCCGAAGGATGGTTATATGTGAAAGGGCTTGAAATGTGGTTTCAACAAGGAATTTTTGTTGCTATCCTGAGGAAAAATGGATCAGTCACTTCTCCAAAGATTATAGAGGCAGTATAAATGAGCAGTTTTACGGACAATGCCCACTTTTAGGAGAGGACATACTTATTGGCATGTACCATCTTCACCAACACAACCCTACCTATCACCCATGGAACACTTCCTGTGGGTAGTGTGAGACTCAAGGGGGACAAGGTAGTGTAAGACAGGAGGGCTCACCTACATCCCTGATAACCAGTCTGTAGATGCCTCTTGCTCTTTCCCCCCAGCACCGCACAGTGGAAAAGGTCCAGTCACTGAAGCCATTAGGATCCCTGGGAAAAAGCGAAGAAAGAGCACATGGATGGCGTAGCCCAGACAGCTGAAACTTATCCCAGAAACAGGAAAGGCACCATAAGCATTTGGGACAGTTCCATCCCGTTCCTGAGATCTCAGGGTATAAGGAAGTTTTGTCCTTGTATAAAGGCCAATGGTGAAAGCATAGGGCTGGAAATCCTACGGATCTAAGTTTCTTTTCTTTCTCTTTTAGATAGGTCAAACCATAAAGACCTGGCTGGTCTTGAACTTTTTCCTCTTCCACCTAAGCAACTCGAGTACTGGGATTACAGTATATGCTGCTCTTTTTCCTGCACTGAGCCCAGCATACTGAACATGTGTCTACAACTGAGCTTATACCTTAGGCTGTTGGCTTTTGAAACTGGGTCTTGCTAGATAACCCAGGCTGGTGTCAAACTCACAGTCCTCTTGTCTTATCGGCCTCCCCAGTACTGGAACTACAGCCACCACAGCACTACACTTAGCTTTCCACAGGATTAGGAGAAATACATGCAGAGTGTAATGCCAAGTATGTTATAGACACTTGAATAAAACATGGTCAATGGCTTCCAGCTGCTAAAGACAACCAGTGGTAGAGCTTCAGTATCTGCTTGAGAAGGCCCTGATTGTGAAAAGAGGTTGGGAGGCCATGAGCAGGTGTACATACGAGTCCATGCTGCGGGGCGCGCCGATCAAAGACATCATGCCACTGGGACAAAACAGTTTCAGTTCTAAGCTGCCACGTCGTGGGTGAGTGATGGAGACTGTCACTGCCACATGTTCCAGGGTCTTCAGCCCCGACATCTCCAGGTCCGTCCTGCTGACTATAGGAAGTCAGGCTAGGCAGCTTGGAAACTAGCCCATAAGCATGCCCTCACTTCATCCCAACATACACAAAAGTACACATGTACCAAAGCCACATACAACATCAGTAGGACAATGTGCTCTAGCAGAGGGAATGCAGGGCTGCAGTCAAGTTCCCACCCAGATCAGGGTCCAGCTAGGGAGACAATATGGCCAAGATGATATAAGAACTCTATCACTCATCTGCTCAAACCATCCACTGGGCACCTCCCACATCTCAGGCACTGTATGAGATGAAAAGAATACAAAGAAAAGTGTGCACAGTCCCTAGCTTTATTTGCAAACACAAAATGATACTTGATATGGGGCATATCAGATGAGTTGAGGCAAACAACATAGATGTGCTGAGTAAGGAAACCAACTCAGACTAGCAGAGGACATTCTAGGAGGGGACAACACTAAAAAGATAGAGGTAAACAGGCAATTTTCATGTGTGAAAGACAATACAATAGTGATTTATAAAGCTACTAGACTGGATATGCTTCAAAAAGTTATGCAGAATGAAAAAGCTGATCTCAAAAGGAATTATATACTACATAATTACACTTCCCAGGTATCAGGGAAGGGAAAGGGGTTCATGTGGCCACAAAGAGGTCCTATGATAGCATATTTCAGATCAGTACACACACACGCCCGCGCACACGCGCACACACGCACGCACACGCAAATCCAGTGAAACTGATCATGTTCTATGGATTGTGCCAACACCAAGTACTTGGCTTTGATACCATATTATAATTATATGACACTAAAATTAAGGAAGGGGTATACTAGATTTCCTTGATCATTTTCCACATTTCTACAAATCTACAAGTATTTCAGAATAAGAGTGTTGAGGGGCGGAGGGAACTAGCAAACTGGGAGACTCAACTAGGAACCAAGAAATTAGACTGCAGTGAGATATAATTCTTCTTAAAGTATCTTTTCTTGCCTTAATTTTTCAACACATAAGACAAAATTTAGCAACATCTTTTTTTTAATAATTAATTTTTATTTTATGTATAATGGTGTTTTGACTTCATGTATGTCTATGTAAGTGTGCTGGAGCAGGAGTTACAGACAGTTGTGAGCTGCTATGTGGTTGCTGAGAATTGAACCTGGGTCCTTTGGAAGACAGCCAGTGCTCTTAACTACTGGGCCATCTCTCCAGCCCAACATCTTACTTTTTTTTTTTTTTTAAAGATTTAATTTTTATGTCTGAGTACTGTATCTGCATGTACACCTGCAGGCCAGAAGAGGGCACCAGATCCCATTACAGATGTTATGAGTCACCATGTGGTTGCTGGGAATTGAACTCAGGACCTCTAGAAGAGCAGCCAGTGCCCTTAACTGCTGAGCTATCACTCCAGCCC
This sequence comes from Uromys caudimaculatus, assembly GCA_028551405.1. Classification (NCBI taxonomy): domain Eukaryota; kingdom Metazoa; phylum Chordata; class Mammalia; order Rodentia; family Muridae; genus Uromys; species Uromys caudimaculatus. The sequence continues at coordinate 71,617,379 of CM052706.1, forward strand.
AAAGAGTGACATCTTAATTTTACAGATAAAAAATATGGGAAAGAGAAACTAAGAAGCAGGACTTTACTTTTTTTGTTTGTTTGTTTTTAATAGACAGGGTTTCTCTGTGTAGCCCTGGCTGTCCTGGAACTCAACTCTGTAGACCAGGCTGGCCTCGAACTCAGAAATCCACCTGCCTCTGCCTCCCGAGTGCTGGGATTAAAGGCGTGCACCACCACTGCCCAGCAGGACTTTATTTTTTTGAGACAGGGTTTCCCTCTGTACCTCTGGCTGTACTGGAACTCAGATCCACTTACCTCTGCATCCTGAGTGCTGGTGTGTACCACTACCACCAGGCTAAATCTTTAAAAAGTACTAATACAAAAGAAAATAAAAGTCAAACAATAACCCCTCCCTTGCTTGATCCTGACATTTCTCTATGTAGTCCTGGCTGTCCTGGAACTATTTAGATCAGGCTGTTCTGGAACTTGGAGATCTTCCTACCTTTACCTCTCAAATGCTGGGATTAAAGGCATGTACCACCATGCCTGGCTTACATTGACTTTTAAGTGCTGTGGACAGAGACCTGGATGGCAATGCATTTGGGTAAACTATTATTCCTAATAGAATTAAATAAGTTAATGCCTAAAATGGACAACTACTTTGAATACCAGCTGGTTGAGTTTTTTTGTCAACTTGAAACAAGACAGAGTCATTTAGGAAGAGGGATCCTCAACTGAGAGAATGTCCCCACCACACTGGCCTGTGGCTTTCTTCACTGATGACTGGTATGGATGGAGGCATACAATGGAGGGGGCAGTACCACCTCTCTGCAGGTGGTTATGAACTGTATAAGAAACCAGGCCAAGTAAGCCATGGAGAACAAGCCAGTAAGCAGTTCCTCTACTGCCTCTTCAGTTCCTTCCAGGATAGACTGTATAATCTACAAGTTAAAATAAACCCTGTCTTTCACACACTGCTTCTGGCCATGGTCCTTCAACAGCACTAGAAACCTTAAGAAACTGGTCGTCCTCATAGATCACATATTAATTATATTGTCTTCAGCAATTCTTTTCTTTTAACCTTTCATATTCTATCTAGAAGACACCAAGTTCTGTTTGCTTGTATCCATAATCTGGCGTAAGCTATGACAATCTCTAGCCCTCCTGTTTATTTCATGGAGAATCAAAGTATTTAAGAGGAGGAATTGTGTGCAGAAGAGGGAGCTGAAATCAAACACAGCAGCCCTGAAGAGGGAGGAAACAGGATGCTGGTGGAGGGACAACGAGTCATAGAATACTGCTCAAAAGACACTCATGGTTCTAGAGTTTCAAGTACATAAAGAAAACAGGAACCTTGGGCAGGGGGGGAGGCCAGAGAGGACAAGGGAGTATAGGGAATCACAGGCAGCAGAGTGTAAGATACTCTGCTAGCCTATCTCTAGGATCAGTGCAACAAGAAGGTTCAGAAGGATGGACTACAAACTTGTCCTTGAATGGGAACAAAAAAAGGCACCATGACTGTGTTGGGAATATAGTTTAGTAGTAGAGTACTTGCTAGCACGAAGAAGAACCTGGGTTCAATTACTATTAGGAAAGCGAGGTGGGGGGAGGGGGAAGGAAGGGAAGGAGAAAATACACACAGAGGCTTGAAGGAGGTAGGGACTTCAGCTAGAAGAGAAGCAGGAGAAACAACGGTGGCCTGAAGTTGGGGAGGAATGGAAGAAAGGAGAGCAGTACTTCATGTGGCAGAGGATGAGCTGGCAAACTTGGACTGCACACAGAGCACAGGTGCAAATGAGTGTTCTGGAATCTTATAGACTCTCCAGCGAAGAAACTTCCCGGCAAAGCCCACTCTCTTCCCACCCGATAGGGATTTCAGACCCAGTGTGAGTTTCTTCTTCCTTACTGACTTCCAGTGGGAAAAAAACCGCAAGCCTGTTTTGCTCTTGAGTCGCTCTGCTCAACATGCTTGCCTAGAAACATGCCGATGGTTAAAATAAAAATTCACTGTGACTAAATGCACTCGGGAGGCAGAAGCAAGTGGACTTGAGTTTGAGGCCAGCCTGGTCTACAGAGTGAGTTCCAGGACAGCCAGGGCTACACAGGGAAACCTTGTCTCAAAAAAGAGAAAAATAAAAAAGTTCACTTCCTTAGTCACACTAGCTACCAATGAAATGCTTGACAGACTCAATAGCTGCAAATCTGGACATCTCCATTACAGCTAAAAGTCCTGGTTAACAATGCTCCGGATCCTTTAAGGTTATTTCATCTCTTTGCTACTATCTGGATACTCAGCTCCTTCTGCCTGCCTCCTTTCTTTTTAAAAACAGAGCCTCCCTCTGCAGTCCTGGCTGGCCTGAAACTCACTACATAAACCAAGATGAACTTGCAGTAATCTTCCTGTCCTCTGACGCCTAAGTGCTAGGACTAGACAGCTGTCATCATGCTCAGTTTCCCTCTGTCTCTTAAAAAGTTTGTTTCCAGCCCTCAACCTATAGTCAGCCTGATCTTGCTTGAAGACTATGATCGGTTCTAGGAGACAGGGTCTGGACTATCTGTGGCTGCAAGGTCTACAATGTGTCTGGATCAATTGTGGCTGTCTGGGGCTGAGTTGCTCAGTTTTGTGCCATGTGAATTTCACTCCTTTGATCACCAAGCCAGCCTTTCAGGCTCACACTTTCTGTTGTTTTGTTCTATCTATTGAGGGCTGAATGTACTAAGGGCAAGAAATGTCTTTCCCTGGCTTCTGAAGTGGGAAGACCTGCTTACCCCTCTGGGTAAGGACACCACCAGCCAGACTCCTGGGTCTTTACCTCCCACTTCTGTATCCTGCTCTCTTCACTTCCCTTCTATGCTTTCTAGTGACCAACAGGCAACTGCCAGCTGCCCAATACCCATGGAAGATGTCAGACTTTAAGGGGCCACACTCCCTGGGTAATGGGAAGCAGAGGATAACAAAGTTGGGGAGGTCTCTGACCCTGAGAAGTTCACTTGCTCATCTAACAGAAGTGAGAGGAAACAACCCTGAATAAAATAAAGGTTAAAGGCCCACAAACTGTGTAAAGGCCAGGGGCTTCCCAGAACCACATTCCTGGGTATGTTTTCTGCCCTTCTTATCACAGCATGCTGTTCATGGAAAAATGTGTCCCCTAGGCCTCGTCTCCTTCCATGCACAGGGAAACTGACAGGAGTGAGATATGCTTAGGGAGAAAGGTGTTTAACCTTTTTCAATGAAGTATCTATGAAGAAAGGCTACCCTATCCTCCCACCCATGGTCTCTCCTTTGGTCATTCTTTCTTCTAGACACCATGTCTCTGGTCTGAGTGCTTTCAAGAAGCACAGGAAAAATAAGGACAGAGCTCTGATATCAGCACTGAGCATATACACCTCAGTATTCACAAAAAGTAGCAAATAACTCTGGCTGTCAAAATTTCTCAAGGGTAAAAAATTGGCCCATGAGGTTAAGGGTAGGAATAACTGAGAAATGTACATCCAGAGAAGCTGGGGTATAGCTTAGTGGTAGAGTATGTGTACTTAGGATGTATGAGGCATTGGGTCCTTTCACAAGCGCCAAAACAATAAAAACAATGCAGGCAGAGGGTCGCTGCACAAAACATCTGGCTCCAGCTTCCCATCTCTCTTGGAAGGGTTCCCACCTCTGTGTTTAATATACACCACATCCCTTGGGTCAGAAGACGCCCTCACTCCTTCACAGATAGACCTTGTGATGGCAAGAGAAAGGAACGAGCAACGGCACAGTAGCAACTCTAGCCCAGAGGACCTGTACTTGTGCTTCTGTCCCACCCCTTAGAGATGGCATCTGGCTTTCTCTGGAGGAAATTAAGAACCGAGCCATGCATTCCGCTCCTTCATCCTGGGCCTCTGGGCTGGATAGGGCTGTTTGGCAAGATCTTAGCATGAAAGTTGCAGGAACTTCTTTCAACCCCTGCTGAGGCTCCTTAAGCCCAACTCCCACTCAGCCCACTACCTTCCTAGCTCATTGCTCACAGCTCCTTTTTACTATTAGGAACTCAGGAGAAAGGTCTTGTTAAGCAGCCAGAGGCCAGCCAACTCAGAAGCAGCAACATGCCCTAAAATGGTCAAAGAAAACTCCACAGGTTTGGCTACAGCTCAGCTACTGAAGGAAGGGGGAGAAGTGGGCAGGGAGGATGAGCTTAGCTTAGCTTCCCCATCACCCGCCTCAAACCTTGGACCTAACATTAACCCCTTGTGCTGAAGGCTTACCATTCCATAGCACCTCCAGATAGTGGGGGGACCGTGGAACAGCCTTATTTTCTTTCAGCATGGGGCTGACATAGGAGGCTAAGTAAGGGACAGATGTCCAGATCTGTTCAAAGAAAAGTAGGGGACAGCAATTAACAAACAGAACTTATTGTAATCTCTCTCTCTCTCTTTCACACACATACACATACACACACACACACACCCACACACACCCACACACACACACTCATTCTCACACACTCGGTAGATCTCTAAAGTCAAACTCTCTAGCTTTTCTGTCATCATACTTTCATTTGAGGTTCCTTTTGTACCCTAAATATTCCTGAGAACAAGTTATGGACTCAGGAAACAGCCATGGTCTGAAGGGAAGGAAACCAGAAGTATTGAAAGCCCCAGAGTCCAATCGAGTTCTCCTTACACTGTAGTAACAATTAGGAAACTTCTACTTTCCACTGATAAGATGGTTATCAGCCAGAATAAGGGCTAAAGTGGTCAAGTACCAATAAAATGCCAGGCAATGTTTAGGCATTGGTACCTTCCCTCAGTCTCTCTATGCAGGGTGTCCTGCTGGCTAACAGCTGGTTCACCTTGGCTGCATTAACAAGTCTCCAAGCGTTGAGCAGGCCGAAACCATGCTGATGGCTGTGACTGAAGCCAGCTTCATTGGTGAGCCAGTCTGCATGATGATCTTCATACTGAAAGAATAGAAGCCGTGGTGAATCTCTAGCATTGCCTGACTTTCTTCTCCCTGCTCACCTGGCAACCCATCTAGTCCAGACATTCCCACTGAGGCTGCTAGAAATGGATTCCCTCAAAAAAGGTAAGAAAAAAAGTCAAAACCCCATGAGTGACTTGCTCCCCTAGAGGGGATGTAAGACCGGCTCCCAAGTGAGAGACTGCCTTGCCACAGCTCATTTTGGGTCTGTGATATTGATGGAGTCCTCACGCCCATTCTTTTTTTTTTTTTTTTTGGCTTTTCGAGCCAGGGTTTCTCTGTGTAGCCCTGGCTGTCCTGGAACTCACTCTGTAGACCAGGCTGGCCTCGAACTCAGAAATCCGCCTGCCTCTGCCGCCTGGGATTAAAGGTGTGCGCCACCACTGCCCGGCTACACCCATTCTTTACACATTCCACCCTGAGACATTTGAAAGGTTTTGAGTCTGGACTCTCCTGACAGCCCAGCCATGGAGTGGGGTGGGCTGGGCACTTGTTAGCCAGTTGCCAACTCTCACCTGGGTGGCTGTGAAGACAATGATGTGCTGGACATCCCGCCATGTGAGGCAGGGCCGCACCTGCAGCATGAGGGCTATCATGCCAGCTGCCAGAGGAGCTGCAGCTGAGGTTCCTGTGTGGCCTTCAGTGCAGCCAGTGCCCTTCTGCAGGTCCCAGTCAGTGGTCACCTGCAAAGTGGAATAAGGAAGTGGGAGGGGTTAGACACTGGAAAAAGGGAATGAGACAGACCTCGGACAAGTCTCTCAGGTGGCTCTCCTCTAACTTTCCTTATGCACAGAGTCCCAGGCATAGGAGATCCTTACTCCTTCCATCAATCTTTAGATGATGGAAACTGAAGAGTGACCTTGGGACACAGCTCTAAGGATAAGAGACCTCGGATGTGAGAGATGTGGTTACACGTTAAGTTTCTTGATTCTTGCTCCTTTTTTTTTTTTTTTTTTTTATTGTTTCATTCCTCAACTCTCTACCCCAACTTTCCATAGCACAGCAGAGCAGCTAGAGCTCTACTGGGCTCCAGCTGGAACCAGGAGAGGAACCGTGGGAACCCAGGATGCGTTTTCCCTAAGATTATTACAGCCTTCGATTGAAGCCTACTACAGTTATCTACATGGCATGTCTGCCATGCATTACTGGCCACTGGACAAGCTGCTTTTCTGCTCTGGCTGGTATCTTGGTTGGGTTTTTGTGAGCTCCTTTCTCCTACCCATGTCTCTCAGATGAGACATGAAAATTGGGAGAAGACAGTATCTGTTTGGCATCAAGGTCATGTCCCATCAACAAAAGTGTATCAAAAAGTTTAGTTGGGCTAAACTTCTCCCCATCACAAAGCCAGTGCAGGCTAGTACTTTTTTCTTTCAAACTTCTCTCCTGGGTCAGGCACCAGGGTGCCAACTTCTGCCAAGAGCTGTCTTTCTCCATTGCCTCCCCCCCACCCCCACCCCAGCTGTTACTGCAGCTGCCAAGAGATGTAATTTTCACCCAGACACTGTACTCTCCCAAAGGAAAGGGAAAAACACTCCACGTTGTAGTCTCAACCAGAGAGGAAGCCTGAGTGGTGCCAGGGAACAGATTGATTTTTTTCCTGTTAAGGAAACAGCCTTACACAGTGATAGTCTGTCTAGAGTACAGATGCAAAGTCTGAGAACTTGCCCATAATGGCAAGAACATCACACAGTGCTAGGAAAATCTAGGGAAGCTCACTGGGCAAGAAGCCAGATGGTGGGAAGCCTATTCCCCTGGCCCTTATCCTCGGAGACAGCTCCATGTAGCTGCCTGGTCACACAACAGGAGGTTGCCAAGGCAAGGGCACTCCAAAGATGGGAACTTGGCTGAATAAACTCCTTTACAAATGTGGACAAATTACAGTTCAGATGGAAGGTGGGGTGAGTGTGAGAAACTGAGCTGAGCTGGGAGGGGCAAAGCTAGGATGCCTAGAGCAATAGTGATGATTCCACTACAAAGCCTTCTTAGGTCCCTTGCAGAGGACAGGATGAGAGGGTCCCAGAACTCTCTCTGCCAGGTGGTAAAGAGCAGGAACTTGTTCTTCTAACATAGGCTAGTAGCGCCCCAGGTCGCTTGCAAACTTCTTGCTTTTCACTTTAGTCTATCCCCTTTCTCTCTCTTCCCTGCGGTGGGGGTCAACTGGCACAGAGCCTCGGAACATTGTGTTGACCAGAAGTCATTTACTGGCATAACAAGTTCATTCTGTAAGATGAACTTGACCCTGTGTGAAGATGAAGCTACTTAATTCCCAGTAACCTCAGGGACAACCCAACTGGCCACTGGCAAACCCTGACAACCATCTGGCTCCTGCCCAGCTCTGGCCTGGAGTATTCTATTCTTACTTGACACTGTTGGTGGCAACAGGGACATGCAGGGTGCTCTGGGACTCTGGTCCAGAGGTTTGACTTCTGTAGCCTGGGCTAGAGCCCAGCAGATGTTCCTGACTCCTTCAAGGGTGTGGACTAAAGAAGCTCTCCATTCCTGTTGCATTCTCATGCATTTGGCTTAAATCAGAGGTCTAGGGAAGGACAGGGCCAGTTCCAACTTCCTGTTCTGTGCATCCCCGAGACAAGCACTGCCTTTATTCCTAAGGTGAGTCAGTATTTATAATGGCAGTCAGTATTTATAAAAGGACTGAACAGCACATAGAAAGTTGTAAAAGCCCAAATTCTACCATAGGTATCCTACAAACAAGTTAAAAAGTTTAAGATCAAAACCAGTAATGTAGGAGGATCAGAAATTCAAGAGAATCCTCAGCTGCATAGTGAATTAAAGGCCAGTCTAGGTTATATGACCCCTTCTCAAAGAATGAGGTGAAAAAAAAAAGAACTGTTTTACCAGTTGTGGTGCATCCCATCTGTAATCTCAACACATGGGAGGCCAAGGCAGGAAGATGGCTAGTAACTTCAAGGTCACTTTGAACCACATTATGAGTTCCAAGCCTGACTGGGTTACAGAGTGAGGTCCTGTCTTGAACCACCCCTGGCGCCCACTACCACATGGGAAGGGTCCCAGAAGTGCTCACAATGCTCCGCAGCATCTTGTCCCCACCACTAAAGGTGACAGCCAGCATGGAGGCACACTCCTCTGCATAAAAAGGCATTCGTCCCTCTTCATCCACAGCTCCTGGCACAGAAAAGCAAGACAGTAGCTCACATAAGAAGTGGATCTTATAGCTAGCACCTGATAGCAGAGTTGTCTTCATCATGAAGGGATGAAAAAACAAACACCACAGCCCTCATTTGTATGTGGGCAGGTAGCCTCAAATGGCAGAGGGAATTCTTGCATTATACCACTATTCCCGTAGGCTTCAGGCAAAAGCAACAGCCTTCCATCTCTGTACTTAGTCACTTGTTTTCAATATGTACTAAGATCTACTGTGAGTCATACATATTAGGTATTAGAGCCATGTAGAAAAGGCCACATCCTGGAAGGGGTAGGAAGGCCACAGTATGCAGTGGTAGAGGAGGGGGTGGGGACAGTTCCTTGTGATCTAAGGAGTCAGAATGAGGCTGATGTCAAGAAGCCCATAGTCAGGTAGGAAGTCAAGTAAACAAATAATAATAAAAAGTGAAATTATAAACTTAACATTTGGGAGTGCAAGACAGAATTCCTTAATTCAGGTTAAAAGGTAGCCAGAGGCAGCTTCAAGCCAATGGCCATGGACAGAGCCCAAAGTGGAGCACAAACCTGTCATAATGGTAGAGGAGACGGGTGGGTGGTTTCTAGGAAATGGTTGACACGCCCCAGAGAAACACTGAGAGCTTGCAAGAGCTGCGCTTGTACTATCTGATCCTCAAAAGACGATCCTGATTACACATTCAAATAAACAGAACGAATCGAGACACAGAACACCCGGTGACTCCGTGCCCACGGAGTCTCTAGACCACTACCTATGGTGACAGTGTAGATGGAGTTGGCATAGCCATCATAGTTGCAGTTGTCCTTGTGCTGGCCCCCATTACCACTGGCAACCACAAAGATACTTCCAAAGCCTTGGCGACCAGCCATCACTCCATGTTGTAAGGCAGCCTGAAGAACAAAAATGTCAGGCTATTAGTCAAGCAGCTAATAGAAAAACCTGCACCTATTGAACCAGCCATCCTTCTCCTCCCACTTCCAGAAAGAAAAGAACAAGGGAGAGGCCCTGGGCAAGTGGGAAAGAGATTCAGACACACACACAAAGTGGGGAGAAAGCTAAGAATTAACAGTGTGTGGGCTGGAGAGATGGCTTAGCTGTTAAGAACACTGGCTGGTCTTCAGAGGGCCCAGATTCAAATCTCAGAACCCACATGACAGCTCACAACTGTCTGTAATTCCAGTTCCAGGGGATCTGACACCCTCAGATAGATATACATGCAGAGAAAATACCACTGCACATAAAAATCAATAAATCTAAAAAAAAAAAAAAGAAAGAATGAATGAATAGTCTTTGACAGATATATTCTGCTCATCTAGATAACTGAGCAGGGTGAGGAATAGAAACCCAGAATGAGATCCAAGAGAAACAAGCTGGAAGCTATTCCATTCCTTCTCTGAGCACCAGTGTCCCACAGGCCCCCATTCCAAGTGAGGCATACCATATTTATTTATTTTGGTTTTTCGAGACGGGGTTTCTGTGTGTAGCCCCGGCTGTCCTGGAACTCACTCTGTAGACCAGGCTGGCCTCGAACTCAGAAATCCACCTACCTCTGAGGCACACCATCTTTCGTGACAGGATGGATGAAACAGCTATGCTAAATGGTGTAAGTTGGGCACAATAATGCAGGAAGGATGGGAAGAGGGTTTGATTGGTGGCTCTTCTAAAGCTGAATGAAGAGGGCCCCAAAGGTTTCCCAGGCTCCATGCTCCTGTTACCTTTCCGAGTTGATGAGGGCCATCCACTGTCTTCCCATCATCATCTGGGCCCCAACTGTTGAGATACACAAAGAGAAGAGTAGGCTATCCAGCTAGAGTCTTCCTGTCTTACTGAGCCACTCTCCTGCCTGCAGCTTTTACTCTTCTCCCAAGGAACCCCATGATTTAAAGACTCAAGGGTTTATTTTCTTCCAAAGTGGAAAATGGAAGTATATGCTAAGGCTCTTCTTATTTGGAAATATCCCAATTTAGAATGACTTTATCTTGCCTATCCTTCCTCAGGTCCCAGGGAAGCAGAAGATACATAGTGGAGTAGGGATAGGGCCATTCTGTGATTTACAGGGCTACTCCTAGGCTTGATAAAAGCCGCTCAGTTTGCATAAGCTTTTGGATCTTCTTCTTCTTCTTCTTCTTCTTTTTTTTTTTTTTTTTTGGTTTTTCGAGACAAGGTTTCTCTGTGTAGCCCTGGCTGTCCTGGAACTCACTCTGTAAACCAGGCTGGCCTCAAACCCAGAAATCCACCTGCCTCTGCCTCCCAAGTGCTCGGATTAAAGGCGTGTGCCACCACTGCCCAGCTGGATTTTTTTTAATTAATTAAAATTTATTTTATATGTCTGAGTGTTTTGCCTGAATGAATGTACAAGTTCAACACGTGTGGGGTGCCCCAAGAGGCCAGGTTTCAGAGTCCCTCAGACTGGAGTGACAGAAGGTTGTGAGCCACCATGGAGTTATTGGGAACTGAAACCAGGTCCTCTGTAAGAGCATCAAGCTCTCTCAGCCGCTAAGCCATCCCTCTAGCTCCAAGGTTTTTGTTGTTGTCACTGAGAAAGTATCTCTGTGTAGCCCTGGCTGTCCTGGAACTCATGCAGACTAGGCTGGCCTTGAATTTAGAGATCCACCTGCCTCTGCCTTCTGAGTGCTGGGATTAAAAGTGTGTGTTGACATGCCAGACAAGTTCTTGGTTCTTAAGCTGAGCTGGCCTGTGCGATGCCTCAGGAGGTAAAGGTGTTTGCTATGAAAGCCAAGTGACTGGCTGATCCCAGGGGCCCACATAAAGGTAGGAGAAACTACACAAGGTCGTCCTCTGACCATGGCATTGCTACCCTCCCCCCCCATAACAACAGATTAAAGAGAATTTAAGAAACCACCGGTTAGGGGAAGAACAGGTTCTATCAATATGACGGGGGCCATCCACCCTAAACTCCTCTTACCCAGCTCCTAAACAGACAGCCTGAAGCTTCAAATATATCTTTGCAGGGGAGCACTGAACTCAGTGTACTTTCTTCTATGAGCATTATGAGTTTACACAACAAATGCAGGCATGTTGGGATACTCTTTTTTTGTGGCAAGTTTAAGACTGCTCACCCAAGGGCTGGGGATCTAGATAAATGGGGAAAAATGGCCTTATTAACTAAGTCTAACAAGGAACCCCTGCTAGGCTAGAGGCAGCCTGTTTTGCTATACTTTTTTTTTTTTTTTTTTTAAAGTTCTGTCCCAGAGACTCAAGTCCCTCACCTCCTCACCTGCAGCTGTAGATGTCATTGATCTGGTAGTGCTTGTTGAATGCCACAGCCTCCATACTGTCTGTGAGTGGTCCGTCCAGCACCCGGATACCTAGGTATTGAAGTTACACCAGCTCCTCACTGATACTGGTCCCACAAGAAAAAAAAATAGCACACATCCCCCAAGTAGGGTGCTAGGCAGTAGGGTGGAATGTGAGGAAGATCTCTATGTTCTTTTGTACTTTTGTACGTGCATGTTTCTTAGCTATATATGTGAGGGTGTAAATGCATTAGTGTGCATATGTGTGTGTGAGTGTGTGTGGTAGCAAAAAGTCGCCTATCTTGGATAGCATTCTTGAGAACCCTTATCTTTGACACAGGGCCTCTCACTGGGACCTAGGGACCAAGTAAGTTAGGCTGGCTGGCCAGTGAGCCCCATGGATTCATCTGTCTCTGTGTTCCCAGTGCTAGGATTACAAGAAAATCCAATCGTTTCTATCTTTTTTTTGGTTTTTTCGAGACAGGGTTTCTCTGTGTAGCTCCGGCTGTCCTGAAACTCACTCTATAGACCAGGCTGGCCTCAGACTCAGAAATCCACCTGCCTCTGCCTCCTAAGTGCTGAGATTAAAGGCGTGCATCACCACTGCCCAGCCATTTCTAGCTTTTTACATGGGTGCCAGGGATTGAACTCAGGTCCTCATGCTTGCATGGCAAGCACTTTATGAACTACACACCAAACCCCTCTTTTGTATTTTGGATTTTTATACCATATACAAGTATTACTAGTTCAAAAAAAATGTGTTTTTGTTTGCTTGTTTTTTTGGGACAGGGTTTCTCTGTATAGTCCTGGTTCTCCTAGAACTCACTTTATAGACCAGGCAGGCCTCGAACTCAAGAGATCTGCCTGTTTCTGCTTCCTGAGTGCTGAGATTGAAAGCATGTGCCACTACAACCTGCCTTTTTTTTTGAAGAAAAAAAAAAAAAAAAAAAAAAGAAGACAGGGTCTTAGCCAGCATAGGCTTGTCTTAAACTTACTGCATAGCAGAAAATGATCTTGAATTCCTGATCCTCCTGCCCTACTTCCCAAATTCTGGGTTTTTGTACTATCATGCCTAGCTTTCAAGTGTCCATTGTCATGCTTGAACTCAGATCTAATGATCCTGAGAGGTGGGAAGCACTGGGTTAGAACACAAGTAATCTAAGATTTCCCCTCAGCTTGGCATTTCATGCGAAACACCTAGCTTAGTGACTGACACAATAAGGAAATTAAGTGAGTAACATTCATTTCCTTTGCTACCCAGTGATGCTCAAGTTCTTTCTCTAAAATGGACTGGGTCACTTTGTGGTCATAAGGTGAGAACATATGAGGATTTGCAGAGTGCTGAGGCCCCCTGCTGGAAAACACGAGGGTGACAGCCAGCATGTAGATACTACAGGTTCCCAGGTCATCGGTCAGGATTCAGGAGTGCTCTTCCTTTCCCCTTGACCCACAAGACTGGGAGATGAAGAACCATATAACTACCTCTCTTAAGAGCCATACAACTAAGCTCTCTAAAGAGAATGGAGTGCAGGGGACTGGAGAGGTGGGACTGACAGAGCAGCTTCCATAGATGTGGAGATGATCAGAAACAGGAAAGAGACTTGAGCAGGTGCAGCTTGTGACCTATAGGCCACAATATGAGCATTTGCACATTTACCTGTTTTATACTGTACAATCAATACATACTATTGCTAAAAGCCCATTTGAAATACCACAGCCCTGAAAAGTCAATGAGTTAATTAACTTGCTATGCTCTTACTCTTTACTCTAGGCTACAGACATTGAGGGTATGAAAAAGAAATTTCAGAATGACAAAGGTAGAGAATGATCACTGTGTCCTAGGAGTGTCCCAAGGATAGGGGAAGAATGAGTTACCTGCTATTCGGCTCCCATAGGCCACGCCTACTGCACAGAAGCTGTTGTTGGGCACAGCTGCGATTTCTCCTGCACACCGGGTCCCATGGTGGTTACCATTCTCCTCATCAGGATGAGGCATAGGATCTGGGTCATTAGAGTTGAGGTCATAGCTTCCCTCTGGGCTCTGAAACATTGAAGGGTCAACAAATGGTTACTTACTGGTTTGAAGGAGTCAGTTCCTAAACATCAGGGAGAAAAGGAACTGGAGGTTTCCACTCCCAAATCAGGGTAGCAAATCCACTGCCTTGAACAAACAAAGGTTATAAGATATGAGCCAAGGACACCGGGGGAAAAACTGAGAAGGGCCAGGGTTATTTGTTTTGTTTTTAATCAAACTTCTCTCTTGCCTGGTATAGAACTGTGCTCACTGCTTGGGGGAAACCTGGGATAAAAGATTTCAGACTTTCTAAAGGTCATACCCTAGCCAGATGTTTTCAGAACTTCTGAAGAGAAAGTAGTTGCCTATAGGGCCATTCCCTGCTCCCCTCCCAGGTAAGTAGCAATAACAGGATGCAGGAATTATTGCTATAGATCAACTTCTGGGCCTTAGCTGCGAGTTTGGAAAGCTGACTGAAAAAGGAGACAGGAACACTATCCCCTCCCAGGCTGTGTGCCTTGGCTTAGTGCCTTCTAGGAAAGGGAACAAAAAGGAAGAAGCAAGGTGACAGCAAGGGCTTACTCCAGGCCACTCACATAGTTGGGTGCGATGTCCTGGACGGTGTGCTCCACTCCGTCATCCACAACCACCACCGTCACCCCTCGCCCAGTTACATTTCGCTCCCATACACCTGTCACGTTGATGTCCCTTCCTGGGCTTCGCCGATTATTCTGTAGAAGACAAAAACCAACCAACACATAGCTCAGCCCAGAGAGACAAATTAAAGCTACCCCTTCCCTTGGCTTCTATCAAAGAGTCAAACAGAGGCTACAGATCAACAGGTTAGTAGGGAACAGAGCCCAGATGGGCACATGAGAGGTCTGCTCCTCCGATCCACTCTTGGTCTCACTTATGGGCAACTCAAGGGCAAAGTGGTGACTAGGGCTAAGTGGTAATTATTATGCAGTAAGGTTAGCAATCAGCCTATACATAACAGGGTCCACCATGAGTAAGACACTTTTCTAAATGCTTCACATACACACTTTTTGTTTTAACAGTCACTCCATGAAGTATGTACTGCTACAGCCTCCATTTTAGAGGTGGGGCACAGAGAGATAAAGCATTGCAGCCAAAGATACATGCTAGAAAGTGGAAGGCTAGAACAGGAGCACAGGTAGACTAGCTGAAGTGAGTGCATACCCCCTCAGCACTGCCTTGTTCTTCATACCAGACAGGGAAGGTATGGGCTAAGAGCAAACTATATTCCCAGTGCACAGACATACCTCCTTCAGTAAAAGTACAGGACAGTGGGAGAAAGCCTCAGTCAAAAGCACACTAGAGTGAGCCTTGTCTATCCGAGCTGTACTTACCAGGTGCCATTGTTGAGGATACTTGGGATCATTGAAGTGGATGCTGCGCTTGGCCCTCTTCAGCAGCCTCTGCTCTGAGTGCCAGCGCACAGCTTCATGCCTGGCTAACACAGCCTCTGCCTGTTGCCGCATGGCCTTCACCTCCATGGCTTGCCTGTGCCCAGCTGGCTGGACAAAGAGGTAGTGCCCCTGGAGCTCTCCAATGCGCCCAGCATTCACCAGCCCTGCTGCCTGGGCCACAGCATCTGCCTGTTTCGTCAGACTCTCTTCCTTTCTCTCACCTTCTAGGTTGTCCAGATGTACGGCCCAGCTTAGACCCCCTGCACCCAAGATGTCAAGCCCATCTGCCTCTGATAGGCCCATGACCTGGGGAACCAGAAAGAAGATGGCTAGTTCCAGCCAGAGGCAGATGGGCAGGCCCAGGTGGGCATCCAAGTGTGGGACTTTCTGCCTCCCTTTCGGCATCAGAACAGCAGGCTGCAAACAAAGGGAAAAGAATCAGAAGAAAAAAAAAAAAAAAAAAAAAAAGAGCCAGCAACTATAGGAAACTCAGAGAGTGACTGTGGTCTGCCAGTGTGTTCCCTTTGGGAAGCCCAACACACCTCTTTCAAGTGATTAGTCACTTGATATTCAGTCTCTTTCCCTTCCCTAACAATTACATTTGTCCCTAAGTAAAATATTAACCCCCAGGTAGAGTATGAGCCAGGGCTAACTCCAGTGGATGACTCCTATGACACAATGGACCATCCCTTGGTGCACCAATAGCCTGGCACCATCCAGGTGCTTGTGGGCTTCAGGCTGCTCATTCAGGTACTCCAAGTACATATCACTCCCATGACTGACAGCATCAGGACCCCATTTCCTCCTCCTCTTTTTTTTTTTTTTTTTTAAAACAAAACAAAACAAAAAACCCAAACAAACCATGATCTTAGTATGTAGCTCTGGCTGTCCTGGAACTCACTGTGTAGACCATCAGGCTGGCTTCAAATTCACAGAGATCCACCTATGTCTACCTGGGATTACAGGGATGATCCATCACACCCAGCTCTATCTTCCTCTTATTTAGAGACAACATAAGTCTTTTTCCCAGTTGACTTCTGTCTCCCACTGTGGGGCCCCATTCTTACCTGGGCTCTCTGTGAAGTTTAGGTCCTGGTCTGGGTAACCATACCACACTCATTTTGTGAAACTAGAGGGAGGTGTAGCCTTCACCGTGAGCAGCATCGACTGGGAACACAGCTGCAGACCTGTGAGCCCCAAGAACGGGAAGAACAACAACAAAAGGTATCCCACCAAAGCCAGCAAAGCAGAAGCTATAGTGAAGGCTAGGCCTGACCAGTGATCAGTGTTAAGTATCATTTCCAGGGATCTAAAACAGGTCACAGACTGGGAGACATCCATCACAATAAGGCCACACCAATACAGAACCCAGATACCCCACTTCTTGACCTATCATGTCATTCTCTTCTCGTTTGTTTCTTTAAAGGCTTAGCAAGACCTAACTGTTAGCATCTCCCATTACCTGGAAACTGGCAATTCAGCCCTTCAAAGTCCAGATAGAAAAATCAGGTAGAAAGCCAGATAATGAAAATAAAACGTAGCAGGTATAAATGGATGTGGGTAACTGGGAAAGAGGAAATGACTGGCAAGAAGGACTAAGGAGCTGTCCCTGTCTCACCAAGTTGGGTTTTCCAAGAGGGCACAGGCTCCAGTCCTGTCTTCAACCACCCAAAGGAAAATCCACCAAATTAGAACTATGGAGCAACTGTGGGGGCAAGGCACATGTGGGGTCCTGAGCTCCTTTAAAACTCACTACTGTCTACCAAGTCCACCCTGGGGCAGTCTTGGTACTCAGACATACACTCAGATGGTGCCGACTTAAAGCATTCTGGAAAAGACTGTTTTATCAAAGACTCCTTGGACTTCACCCACTCACTCTGTATATCAGGCTGGCCTGGAACTCAAGAGACCAGCCTGCTTCCGCTTCCAGAGTGCTAGGATAATAAAGGTGTGTGCCACCAACACCTGGCTTAAACAAGCTTTCTTTGTATAATAAGCGTTGGCTGGGAACTCACGATTCTCTTGCTTCCACCCCTTTTCTGCTGTTATTATGGGTGTGGGCCACCATGCTCTTACGTTCCCTGGCACATTTCCCCTTACATTCTTCCTGCTCCCGAGCTGCTTCGATTTGTCCCAAGATACCCAGGTGTCTTCCCTAGTCTACATATAAGTAAATCCAGAGTCTGGATTGATAGCAGTCATTCACCCAGGCAGGCTCCTACAGTCTCTGTAGGTTCCAACAGAGATTTCTGGAAGAGAAACTGAGCTTTTTTTCTGTGGCCCAGGGGCACAGCAGCACTTATTCTCAGACTTCTGAGCAAGGAATCTTAAGCACTCTCTGAAAATAGACCTCCATCTCCCTCAACTAAGGTAGAAGGGCACCTTTCCTATTCAAGAGTTTGCTCTTATGCCGCCGTCCTTCAAGCCCCTTCACCCTGATAACAGGAACCAGGGTCTGTACCTAGTTTATTGATGCCCACCCCCAGCCTCCAGTCCCCGAGGACTCGGCTGCTCTGTGCAATGCGCCTCTCTCCTTTAGGACTAATGCTGTCCGGAGGCCCGGTCCCTCTGGGGTCGCCCACGCCAGGACCCAAGGTGCCCTCAGCGCAGCGCCTGCTCCGCAGATGCTGACCAGCCCTAGTCCAGGGCTACCCGTATTTCCGAGGTCCAGCCTCCTACATCTACTCCTCAACTCACCCACAGCCTCAGTTGCTCCTGTTGCTGCTGTTGCCGCTACCGCGGCCGCAGCCGCCACCCAGCGGAAACTCTCGGCTTCCCGGGAGCCGGAGGCGCCACTGACAGCAACATCACTTCCGCCCGGCGCGGCAGCCAATCAGCGGCTGGGCCTGCGGCCTCTTGACCAGCGGGCCGAGCTCCCGGCGCTCGGCCGACGCCCGCCGACGGCTTCTGCCACAGGCCCGTGCGGGCTGTGGGAGTTCCGGCGCCCCGAGTCCACGTGTCCTCCGCCGCAGGACCCCCCCCCCCTCCGCCAGAGGGCCCTCGTCCTTCATGGTGTCCTCTGTAAGGACCACCTCGGTTCCGACCTCTAAACACCCCTCGCGGCTCTTCTCCGTCAGACTGCCATAACCTTGACTCTTCCCCATAAACTCCTCAGAGAGGCTCCCGCCTCCATCCGGCTGCCGTCTCTCTGGTCCGCGTTTCTCGGGCTCCGCGGGGTCTCTGGGCTGTCCCTCAGTGGCTCCGTTGCCTGGCCGCTGCCCGTGCCTGCCGCCAGAGGGCGCCGTCGCTGGCGGCCGCGCACCCCACGGGTCCGCTCCTCTCACCGCCCCGGCCTCGCCCCCTGCGCTCGCGCCGCCGGAAGTGGGAGGTGCCGCGCGCGGGCCGGCGCTCGACCCCTCCCCCAGGCTTGGCCGCCCCCTCCCCCTCTCCGCCCGCTCAGGTGCGTCCCTTCCCTCCCCCCGTTTTGCTCCCCGGGGGCGCGGCGCGGGAGGTGTGTGCGGGGCGGCGCGCGGGTCGGGGCGGAGGGACCAGGGGCGCGGCGGGGGGCGGGGAGGGGGCGGTGGGGATGGGGGCGGGAGCCCGACCTGGGAGTGGGACGGGGGCTGGCGGCCGGTGAGTTCGGAGGGGAAGGGGTGGAGGTGGCGCTGGCCAGTGCCAGGGGCCAGCGTAGCGGCAGCTCCCTGTGAAGAAGAGTGGCGGTGACCACCCGGCGCAGCTTTCCCCCATTGTCCCCTTCTGCGTCGCCGCCCGGCTGGTGACCATCACCGGGTTGTGGGATTCCCTTGGGCTTACTGGACTCTCCAACCAGATGTGCGACCCCCACCCCTCTCCCTTTGGGTTCTCGCTGCGGAGTTTCATGTATGACCCTTGCCCTAAGGTTTTCGTTTACCGGGCATCGATGACCCAGACCTTGTTCCCTGTTGGAGGCAATGGTCTCGACCCTATTGGAGGCAGAATGTTTGCATCCGAGATGCAATAATGGCGTTTCAGGGCCCATTTTCACCTAGGAGCTTTTTATTATGAGAGGAGACTGAGGCACTGAGCTGTGACTGTTGATTCAGCCTGACTCGGTATCTGCTCTTGTGCATTCTTCTGGGTTCAGAGGTATTCATGTGATGCTGTCAAAATAAAAGCAGGAATGTGAACTAATCCTACCTTCACCACCTAGCTTTTCTTCTCACCGTAGAAGGCAGCAAAAAAAGATACTCTTAAAAATAAATGTAAGAAAGCAGCATCTTCTTGGGTTCCTTTAGTTTTCAGCATCTCCCTTTTCTCCGGCAGTAACCAAGTAGTAAACTGTTTTGCCACAATGGTAACTTGCTAGTGGGGCATTGGCAGATACCAGATATTCCCATCTGTAGGAAAAGAATACTGTCAGGCTAAAAGACACCCCACAGAGATGGTCCAGGATGACTTGTTCTTGGAAACACCTCACAGAAACCCTGTCACTTAAATTAATAGAGAATGCTTTGACTGCAACAGCCAAAAGTGATTTAAACATATTATTGATTCTGGGCCAAAAAGGTCAACTTTAATAAATGGTAGTAGACAAGGTAGGTATGTGAACCATTCAGAAAATTCTTATCAGATTATCTGTTTGAAGTGACTGCATTTCTGTCAAGAACAAAAGTAAAATCTTTGCTTAGACTCCTGATGTTTATGTACATATGACAGCTCCTGAGGGCTAGTACTGACTGGGACTTATGGGGACTTATGGCAGGAAGTGGCTTTTTTTTTTTTTTTTTTTTTTTTTGGTTTTTCGAGACAGGGTTTCTCTGTATAGCCCTGGCTGTCCTGGAACTCACTCTGTAGACCAGGCTGGCCTCGAACTCAGAAATCCGCCTGCTCTGCCTCCCAAGTGCTGGGATTAAAGGCCTGTGCTACCACCGCCCGGCAAGAAAGTGACTATTACCTTCCTGCAGAATACTCTTTTCTGAGGTGTTTGGAGGAACTGATACAGTAGGCACTGTGCAGAGGAAAGCTTTCAGATTTGTAACTTGTGTCTTTTTTCATTTGTTTCTGAATGTCCAGAGTGCAAATGGCAGCCTCTGAGGTAGCTGGCCTTGGGGCTGGGGCCCCAAGTCCTGCAGAATCTGCTTTGTGTGCTTCCAAGTCAGATGACTCTCTCCCAGATGGCCTAAGGTAATGTGCAGACTCTTGAGGAGAAAGCTTATTTGGGTAAGGGGCTTTTGGGATGGGCTTCTGAGCATCTATTCTTTCCTCTTTGGAGCTCTAGTGACACTTCTGCAGATTAAGGTTTTTTTCCCCTCCCTCAGATTAATTTTTTTTAAAGTAGGGACTGCTTGGTTTTTGTGTGGTATCCTACATGGAAACTGATACTTGGGTAAGACAGGTTCAGACAGGTGTCAACACATCATAAATGCATGTATTTCTTTGATTTGGCCTACACAGACTCTATGTTCATTTAACTATTCTTGTGTCACATGCTCATTTTCTTCTTTCTTTTCTTTTTTTAGACAAGGTCTCCCTTTGTAGCTCTGGCTGGCCTAGAATTCACTGTGTAGACAAGGCTTACCTCAGACTCAGAGTAATCTATTTCCCTCTGCTTCCTGATGCCTGGGGTTAAAGGGATGAGCGACTATGTCCATACTCATGTCTTTACAAATGATTACTGATCGTATCTTATGTGTGGTGGGGTGGGGAGGCATGTGCACATGTCGGGGTCAGGAGGACAGCTTTGTGGAGTTGGTACTTTCCTATTGTGTGGGTTCTAGGCATCGAACTCATGTTACCAGGCTTTTGTGGAAAAACCTTTACCTACTCAGCCATCTACTGATTTACAAGATACTTGGTTATGTAAGTAGATATATCTGTACAAAATACAGACATAATCACAGATTATATGTATCTATTCATATTTATATCTGTTAATATCTTATTGCTTACTGCTTCATATATATTATGCCTTTAATTAAAATGTATTATTTTTTCTTCCATCCAAATTTGTTTTTTATTACATTAATTAATTAATGTACTTTTTCTTCTTGAGACAGGGTCTCACTATGTAGCTCTGGTTGACCTGGAGCTGACTGTGCAGACCAAGCTGACCTTGAACTTACAGAGATCCATCTAATTCTGCCTTTCAAGTATTTAAATTTAGTGTTTGTGTGTAACATACATGTCACAGTTTTCATGTGAAGATCAGGAAAATCTGCCAGAGTTGGTTTCCTTCTTTCACCATGGGGGTCCAAGGAATCCAAGTCAGGTGGTTAGGCTTGTTAGGCTAGTGCCTTCACACACTGAGCCATTTCACTGGCTTCAAAACTCTTTGTTGTTGTTCATTTTTGAGACAGGGTCTCCTGTAGCTCAGGCTGGCCTCAAATTCACTATGTAGCCAAGGCTAATCTTTCTGTCTCCACCTCCCAAAAGTGTGGGACACTACACTTAGCTTTTTCCTTCAAAGTCTTGAAAGCAGGAGTTGTAATTATCTAACTTTGCCTCTTAAGATGGTCTAATACACTGTTATGTGCAATATTGAACTAAATTGACTAGGGGACCTGGGACCTAATAGGTAACACTATACCAATAGCTGTGTGCACATTAACACAGTCAGTCCTCATGCAAGTCCCAGAAGGCAGGTGTTAATGTTCCTATAACAGGTGAGGAAACAGACTCAGAGAGATTAGTGACTTGCCCCAAGTTACAGAACTGTTTTGGAGTCAGGATTTGAACTCATGAACTCTGACTTAAGAGTCAATAGGCATTTGTTTTTAAAAAGTGATATTTGCGTCAGGTATGATGACACATACCTGTAGCACTAGCACTTCTGGGTCTGAGGCAGGAGAATGTGAAGTTCAAGGTCATATTCAGTTACCCTAGTTCAAAGCCAGCCTGAATTACACGTGACTCTGTCACTGAAAGAACAAAAAAATTAGAGGAACTTGTTAGTGAATGAGTGATAGGGGAAATGCAAGCTTGCCATAAACTTGGATCTCTCTTCTTGTGTTAATTCTCTAAACAGAAGCATCCGTATTCCACCAGTAGTAGTAATAGCAGCTAACAGTGGGTTATCGAGTGGTCTCTATGTTAGGTGGATAGCACTATTTCTACTTTAGAAATGAAATAACTTGTCTAGAGGCTAGTAAATGGTAGAGTTTGGGTTTAAGCCTGGGTATTGTGTTTGACCAGGTTTACAATTAAGTTCCCTGTCCCCATTCCATAGTTGACTTTCAAGAAGAATCACTGAATGTTTGCTGGGGAGGGAGGGCATTTTGTTTTAGTGGCCTTGCTCCTCCTGTAAATAACCCTTCATCCATGTCCCTGTATTAACTCTAATTAAACTCACTGGTCTGCTAAAAAAATAAATAAAAATTAGCTGGGCTGTGGTGGCGCACACCTTTAATCCTAGCACTTGGGATGCAGAGGCAGGCGGATCTGTGAGTTTAAGGCCAGGTTGGTTTACAGAGTGAGTTCTAGAACAGCCTGGGCTACACAGAGAAACCTGTCTTGGGAAGAAAGGAAGGAAGGAAGGAAGGAAGGAAGGAAGGGCGGAAGGAAGGAAGGAAGGGCTGAGTATGTTTGTAAAGATTTCTATAGCACAGATAGACTTGTTCTGAGGGAGGAGCACTTTACCTGAAGCCTGTGTCGGGGCTAGCTTAGGATGCGTAAAGGGTGAGCCGACAGACTCAGCTGTACACACTGCAGCAGGGGAGGGAAGTCAGCAAAGACATTTGCTACAGACCTTTACATACATTTATTTATTTATTTATTTATTTATTTATTTATTTATTTATTTATTTATTTATGTTTTAAAGACAGGATTTCTCTGCGTAGCCCTGGTTGTCATAGAAATTAAACATTAAATGTCTTTGATAAATGACAAAATTCCCATTCTAGATGGTAAATATATGTATGTTTGTTATATGGAATAAAATTTCCATTGACAACTTCAGTTGTGAATTCAAAATTATACCTTCAAAGCTGAATATGGTGGCTTATCCCTATAATCCCTAGCACATGGATGCTGGTGCAGGATGGTTGCCATGGTTTTGAGGCTGGTCTAGGCTACATGTGAATACCATGTTTAGGCTAGCCAGGACTACATACCAAGATGCTATCACAAAGAAATAAAGTGAAATTTGACTCTCAACTACTTGAGGTGATACTCTACTCTGGCAAACTGTTGAATTAAATAGTGGTTTTGTTCAAAGATCTATGTGATGTTTAAAGGACAATTATTATTTTTAGTTCAAGTAAGTGTGTGTGTGTGTGTGTGTGTGTGTGTGTGTGTGTGTAGGCCAAGGACAACTTTTAGGAGTTTTTTTTCCACTGTGGGTTACACGGACTTAATTCAAATCATTAGGGCTTGCAAGCAAATACTTACCTAGTGAGCTACCTTGCTAGCCTAGTAAAATTATTTTTGTGGAACATGAGGAGATTGGAATAAAAACAAGGTTTTGCTAGGAGTGATGGTACACACCTTTAATCCCAGCATTTGGAGCTAGAGGCAGGTAGATGTCTTTGAGTTCAAGGCCAGTGAGTGAGCCCCTATCTCAAACAAACAAATCTAAATATTTATGAAAATATGGATCACTAAGTTAGTATATGTAACTACAGTAATTAGCATTGTGCTGCCTTTTCCTAGTCACAGAATTGTTGGCATGGGGCATTTACTTTGAGATTTTGAGGGTCACTTGTTTTTAAGCACTTACTATAGGCCACTCCCAGAACTTTCTTAAGGTCACACCTACCAGGTTGGAATGCCTAGAAATTGTTGGATAGAAAGAAGCTTGTCTCGGCGGTGGAGAAGTTTTCCGATAGTGTCTAGTTTTGTTCTGGCGACTGTGTTGGGGATGTGGCTCATTAATAGAGCACTGTCCAGCCTGGGTTTGATCCCCAACACTGAAAAACAGAGCATCATATTTAGTCTTTCAAAAGTTGAGTGAAGAAAGAAATTTCCTTCTTTTTTGGTGCTAGTAGCAGAATTCTGGGTCTGAGGCATGCTAGTCAGGTGACATACCACTGAGCTACAACCTCATCCCAGAATTTTTTTTTTTTTTTTTTTTGGATAGCCCCAAAGACTCTGCCCAGAAACAGAAGAATTCATCTCTGCCGAGTGTAAGTAGCCAAATGATAACCAAGGAGAGTAACAGAAATGCCCATTTGGAACATCCAGAGCAGAGTCCTGGTTCATCAGTGGGCAACACTTCAGCAGCGCACGAGGAAGCTTTAGGAGAAAACTTGGTAGCCACAGCCCTTTGTCTTTCTGGCAATGGGTCTCAGTCTGATTTGAAGGACTTGACCAACCCAGCAGGAGAGGAGGGGGACGTGAACCTCCGGTCTCTGAAGGCAGGGTGCCATTCAAAACAGCTCGCCTCCAGGAATTGCTCTGAAGAGAGATGCCCAGCGGCCTCCGCCCTAAAGGAAGGCAGCAGGGGTACAGGCTTGGACCTCCGACCTGTAGTGCCGCCTGCAAATGGGGTTGAAGGAGTCAGAGTGGATCAGGATGATGATCAGGACAGCTCTTCCTTGAAGCTGTCTCAGAACATTGCTGTGCAGGTCAAGTATCATTTCCACTACTAAAATGGAATTGGGGAGGGGAGGAGCCATTTATGTGGTAGAGAGCTGCATTGTGTCATTTTTTGCAAGTAGTCATCACACAGTTCGCATATACTGTCAGGTAATGGCTTCATTCTGCTACTGCAGAAACAAAGCCAGTGTGTAACTGTATAGCATGCAGGAATTACTGTGACCTCCATGTAACCTCTTTGGATGAAAACTTGATTGGTGTAGATCCTTAGCATTTATCCTTTCCGTTCTTTCCTTTTATTTTTTTATTTTTTCAAACCAGGGTTTCTCTGTGTAGCCCTCGCTATCATGAAACTCAGTATGTAGACCAGACTGACCTCAGATTCATAGAGACCAATTGCCTCTGCCTCCCGAGTGCTGGAAATCAAGGCTACCACTGCCCGGTTAGCATCCATACTTTTCAACGCTGCCCTTGTTACTTGTCTGGTCTACATCTTAAGAAGTAAATGAATCCTGCTTTCTGGTGCCTGGGGTGCTATGCTGTGGGAAGAACTATGGGCACATAGATTGCAGGAGGTAGTCATTCTCTCAGAGCCAGCGCTTTCTCTTAGGCAGGTGGGGGGCTGTTTTGTGGGATAAGTAAAGATTGCATCAGAGATGGGGATATCTGCAAGCACGCCATTGACGCTTTGCTCTTTGTTGCAGATTTCTAGATGAATAACTCTAGGATAACTCTATTTGTGTTAAAGTGACTTAAAGTCCTGAATATGATTGTTTCTTCTTTTTGTAGACTGACTTTAAGACAGCAGATTCAGAAGTAAACACAGACCAAGATATCGAAAAGAATCTGGTAAGTGCGTACTTAAATGTCATTGTCACATAAAGCCGTTGGAGCACAGGATGTAGAAGCATTGTCACCTTGGCTGGGAAAAGCGCAAATCTCCTTCATAAAATCCCTGACAGTGGGAATGGACTGCCTCGCCCAGCTGTTACATTTTAGCAATATCTCTTCTGCCAGTCCTGCTCTGAAGGGAAGATAGGATCTCTGTAGTTCTTGCTGTGCTCTTATTTGGGTTTAGTAATAGAACTTGTTTTCTATTTACTACTATCTACACATCCTTTTTAAATGCCCTTTTTTTGTTTCATTTCTTTATTTGAAGATAGGTTTTCAAACGATGTAGCTCTGGTTTGCCTCAGACCTTGAGTGTTGCCTCCTGAATCCTGGGATTGGAAGTTTGCACCATCACGTTCATTACTTTCTGTGTTTGACAAAGGTCTTGTTCTGTAGCCAGGCCAGGCTGAGCTCAGCAGTCCTCCATGGCATGGCTGTGATTACAGGGGTGAGCCTCCACATGGAACTTCTGCTTTGTGTGAAACAGGGTCTCATGTAGCCTAGGCTGACCTTGAATTCACAATGTAGGAAGGCTCCTGATGTCCCTGCCCTCACCTTCCAACTGCCGTGAAGTTTTTAATGTAAGATATTTTGTTTTTGAGATAGTCTCACTGAATAATTTTGAATAACACGGAACTCACATGGACCGGGGCCAGGCTGGCCTCACACTCACATGGACTGACCTGCCCTGCCTCCTGAGGACTGTGGCTAAAGGTGCTCTCTCCTAACTGTCAAGCTTAAGCCTGTGCAGATGAAACATCCCCACGCTCTTAGCAGTATTCCTTTCCTATGAATTTTCCCCCTTTTATCTTGGTTACTTTTACCCTGATAGGCTCCATTTTCTTTCTTTTCTTTTTTCCCAATGTAAAAAGCAAGAGGAATTTATTGTTTCAGCATGTTGAGGTCGCCCTGCACACCAAGGAGGGAAAGAACGACTGATAGGCTCCATTTTCATCAGGTTCTTTAAAATTAATTTTTATTCATTTAATAATTTTTGGGATAGGGTCTCACTGTGTAAGTCTGGCTAACCTTGAACTCAATATATAGACCAGACTAGCCTTGAACTTGAAGAGATCCCCCTGCTTCTGCCTAATGAGTTCTGGGATTAAAAGGCATACACCATCAAGCCTGGCCCCATTGTTTTTTTTTTAAAATCTGATCCTCCATGGGTATGGTGATATACCTATAATCTTAGCACTTGGGAGGTAGAGGCAAGAAGACCAGGAGTTCAAGGCCAGTCTTAGCTATGTAGTGCATTTGAGGCCAGCCTGGATACATGAGCTGCTGTCTTAAAAAGCTGGTTTTACAAACCAAATAAAATATTTTGGGTACACTATAAGTAGTTCACAATATACTGGCTTTGAATCCTTGGGTCTTACATTCTAGACTCTTTGTTAAGCTTAACTGACTTACTAACCGTGTTACAGTCTCAGGCTTCTGTCACTTTATCAGCTCTTTTTCCTCTGCATTACTCACTTAGATATTTTCTTTACCGTCCCTTGGTGGTTGGTTGGTTTGTAGTTGTTTAGATGAAGTCTTACTATGTGGCCCAGGCTGGCTTTGAGGCTGTAATCCTGCTACTTCAGCCTCCCAAGTTACAGGTTGGGAGGTTACAGGTGAGTGCCACCAGACTGAGTGGTACTGAGGAGTTATATTTATTTTTATTTGGAGAAAAGGTCTCAAGGCCTAGGCTGGCCTCAAACTGTCCTGCCTCTCCTCTGAATGCCAGAGATTATCCAGGTGTGGACATCATGTCTGCTTTCCTGCAATACTGGGGATCTAGCCCAGGGCTTTGTGCATGGTGGTCAGGCACTTTACTAGCTGAATTCATTCCCACTCACATTGGTTTTCTGAGAAAGAATCTTACTGTGGTAGTTATTTGCTTGTTTGTTTAGTTTTGTTTAAAAAAAAAAAAAAAAAAAGGCATGATTCCTGAGCAAGGTAGCAACAGAAGAACTATTGGTTTCTAAACCTTAGATAAACAGACAAACACTTGGAGAGTTGAGGTAGGAGGATGAGGTGTTTAAGGTCAGCCTTTGCTGCAATTTGAGTTCTAGATCAGCCTGGCTGCAAAGGCCATATCCTTAAGTAAGTAAGTAAGAAGGAAGAGGGGGGAGGGAGGGAGGGAGGGAGGGAAGGAGGGAGGGAGGAGGCAATAAAATTTTAGGTAGAAAATATTCATCTCCTTAAACTAGTCCCCTTGGCCCAGTGAGGTGGCTTAGTGAGTACGGTGCTTGCCACTCCAGCCTGATGAGCTGAGTTCCATCCCAGAGCTCATGGGAAAATGGGAGGAGTGGGCTGCAAAGACAGCTTGGCCATCACAGCACCGACCGCTCTTCTAACGGGCCTGAGTTTAGTCCCAGCACTCACAGGCCATGCCTCATAGCTGCTATAACTGCACTTCCAGTGGACCCAGTGTCTCTAGCCTTCCTGGGCTCAGTGATAAGAGAATGTACTGCTCCTCCAGAGGATCTGAGGACAGTTCCCAGCACCCATATTGGACAGCTCACAACTGTCTGTAACTCCAGCTGTAAGGGATCTGACACCCTCTTCTAGCCTCTTAAGAATATTGCACTTGTATATACAATACACACACACACACACACACACACGTTAAAAATAAAGAACCTAGTCTACATAGCGAGTTTTAAAACAGCCAGGGATATATAGAGAGCTTCTGTCTAAAAAACCAAAAGAAATAAAAAATTAAAAATAAAAGTAAGGGGTGCTACTTTAGTCACAAAATGCCAGGAATAGATCAAAAAGTCTTTTTTAAAAATACATTTTAATTTTATTTATTTATTGTCATTGTACGTGTCTATGTGTGTGGGTATAGTCCACATGTGTCACAGCATGTATGGAGAAGCCAGAGGACAACTTGGTGGAGTTGATTCTCTTTTCAGCTTTTTAAAGATTTTTTTAGGTTTATTTTATGTGTACAAATGTTTTGCTTGTATATATGTAAGTGCAGTGTGTGTGTGCCTGGTACCTGAAGAGGTCAGAAGAAGACATTAGATCCCCCAGAACTAGAGTTAATGATTATGAGCGATTATGTGGGTGTGGGAACCAAACTGGTGTCCTATGCAAGAGCAATAAGTGCTCTTAACCACTGAGCAACAAAAGTTCACTAACTAGTTATTTATTTTAAAGGTTTTTTGGTTTATTTGTTTGATTGTTTTTTGAGATAGGGTTACTTTGTGTAGCCCTGGCTGCCCTGGAACTCACTTTGTAGACCAGGATGGCCTTAAACTCAGAGAACCTGCCTCTGCCTCCTGAGTGCTAGGATTAGTGGCGTGCACCACCACTGCCTTGCTCAAATTTTTATTTTTTAATTATGTGTGTATGTATGTATGTGGGGTATGTGTGTGTGTGTGTGTGTGTGTGTGTGTGTGTGTGTGTGTGTGTGTGTGTGTGTGTGTTTTAAATAATACAAGCTGTGGTTCAGGCTGGCCTCAAACTCTCAGTGACCCTGTGAGTGGGTATCCAGCTTTGTTCTTTCACTTCCTCACTGTCTTTCTCCTATCAGATAACAAAATACCCCTTTTCTCTTTTTCTCAGATGCAAAGATTGGCAAGCATTTTTTTGGTAAAGGGCCATGCATGACATATGTTGTGTTCTGTGGATTCTATGGACTTTTTTTTTTAAATAACCATTCCATTCTGCTGTAACTGTGGGAAGCAACCTATAAAATAGTGTGCATCCGAGGCTGGATTTAGCCCACATGCTATGGGTTGCCAATCCTGCTTTAGCATGGTGTTGAGTACTGGTACTTTCTGCAGAGATGGAAATGGTCTCAGTCTTTGCTCTCTGGTATGGTGGCCACCAGTCACAGGTGGCATTTGAGTTCTTGAAATGTGGCTAGGTTCCTGAGGGCCTGGTGTTTCTGTTTTATCCTATTTGAGTAACTTAAAGTTACGTAGCCACATGCAGCTGGTAGCTATTGCATTAGACAGTGAATCACATCTTAGATATAGATTGGGGGTACAGTTTGGTTGATAGAATACTTGCCCATCATGCATGAAGCCCTGGGTTCAATCCCTAGTACAGCATAAACTAGGTGTGGTCCACACCTGTAGCTGCTGTACACAGGCAATGCAGGTGGAGGTCAGAAGTCAAGACTGTCTTTGGCAACACAGTAAGATGGAAGCTACTGAGCTGTGTAAGACGCTTTCTCAAAACTGCGACCTGCTGAAGGTTTCTTATGATTCAATTGGGAATGAGACTTCTGTTGTTCTCAACAGGACAAAATGATGACAGAGAGAACTCTGTTGAAGGAACGTTACCAGGAAGTCCTGGACAAGCAGAGACAGGTGGAGAGTCAGCTCCAAGTGCAATTAAAGCAGCTTCAGCAAAGGAGAGAAGAAGAAATGAAGAATCACCAGGTAGTCTGCAGATACTGACATGTGGCGGTGTAGCTCAGTGGTAGAGTGCTTGCCTAGCGTACTCAGCAACCTGGGTTCAATGTTCAGAACCACAAAAGGAAAGGAAAGGAAGGAAGGAAAAGAATCACAACTCAGATAAGTATTATGTGTCTTCTCTAATATGCAGAACATAGATTTAAAATTATTTATGTGTGGCCATAATAGTTGGCACATGCATTTAATCACAGCACTCTGAAGTCAAAGGGAGGTGGAGACCTGTGAGTTTGAACCTAGCCTGGTCAAAATAGCATGCTCCAGTCCTTGTAGTATAGCTAGGCCTATGTAGTGAGACAGTATCGCAGAAAAAATAAATCCACCCTCAAAAAAAAGTATGGATGTCTGTGTTTATACATGCACACACACACACATTGCTAATGAGTAAAATAACCATCTCTGATCAAACTTTAAATAGTTTCTTTAAAAAGAAAGAAAATCAGGGCTGAGAGATGGTGACAGCTGTTCCAGAGATCCTGAATTCAATTCCCAGCAACCACATGGTGGCTCACAACCATCTGTAATGGGATCCGATGCCCTCTTCTGGTGTGTCTGAAGACAATTGTAGTGTACTTACATGTATAAAATAAATAAATCTTCAAAAAAAGAAAGAAAACCAGTATTTCTTGAGTTTGGTTTATTTTTGAGGCTACAGACTCTGTGTAGCTCAGGCTAGCTTTGAACTCTAGATCCTCCTGCATAGACTACCATGGCAGGATTATCAAATTTTAATATAAAGAAGGCTAGAAAGATGGCTTAGCTACTTAGAGATGGTTTTGCTGTCCTTGAAGAGGACTTGAGTTAGGCTCCCAGCACCCTTGTCAGGTGGCTCACAATCTATAACTCTAACTGCTTGTGATTCTAGCTTCAAAGGACCCAGCCCCCTCTTCCGGACTCTGTGGACACCCGCACTCACATGAGCACAGACATATACATATACAGATAACTTTTCTTTTAATCTTCAAGAAACCTTCAAGTATAAAAAAAAAAAAAAAAAAAAAAGCATTGAGGACATCTTGTCCACACTCTTCTATTTTAGTTTAGAGACAAAAAAGATTATTTACTTAAAATATTTTGTTGACTTTATTTAGTCTCCTGTCTCGTGTAAAAAATGTAGTTTTATTTAGGTTAAATCTACATCTAAAAACTGGAAAAAGTAAATTAGAAAAGTAAAAACCTTAAATGCAAGAAAAGGATGTACTAAGTAGTCAAAAGAGTGCGGCCCTGGGCGAGGTGAAGTGAGCCGGTGAGGGCTGTGAGCTGCCATGCTCACTTTGGCAGCATGGCAAAGCCTAGCGATTAAAATTGTAAATACATAGTAAATCATTTGACCACACAGTTGTATTCGGAGTTCATTCTACAGATGCACACTTATGTATGAACATGTGGACATTGAGAATGTTTATTGCATTGTTGCTTAAAATCGTAAGTGGCACATTTCTAAAATCCAATGCTCTGATGCAGAGGCAGGAAGATCGGGAGTTCAAGGTTATCTTCAGCTACATAATGAATATGAGGCCAGCCTGGGTTACAGGCTCTCTCAGCAACCTTTAGATTAGGTTGGAAAAGTAGCTTCAAAAAAGTTTCAGTCAATATGATGAACTTTTAACAGAATGGTTAAATAGCCTGGAAATATCCATATGATTTAGTTATGTCTATAGTTATTGACATAATGTGGTTATGCTGAATGGAAAAAAACAAAGATGCAAAATGAATATTAAATGGCCTCACTAGAAATGGAAAAATGGGCCAAGAATATAGCTTAGAAGTAGTATGTGTGTTTCGTGTGTGGACTTCTAGCACCACCCAGACAACAATGAATAAACTTAGCCCAGAGAAAAGGGATAATTATCACAGGTGATGACCTTGTATTGTACAGTCTTATGAATGTACTCGTATATGTATTTAATTCCTGTTGTTATATAGTAAGGCAGCAAATATCTTAGGGTTACTTTCACTGTGATGAAATACTATGACCAAAAGCAAGTTGGGGAGGAAAGGGGTTTATTCAGCTTACACTTCCATGCTGCTGTTCATCACGGGAGGAAGTCAGGACAGGAACTCACACAGGACAGGAGCCTGGAGGAAGGAGCTGCTTACTTTCTTGCCCCACATGGCTTGCTCAGCAGCCTCCTCCTCCTCTTCTTCCTCCTCCTCCTCCTCCCCCTCCTCCTCCTCTTCTTCTTCTTCTTTTTTTTTTTTCTTGAGACAGGGTTTCTCTATTTAGCCCTGGCTGTCCTGGAACACACTCTGTAGACCAGGCTGGCCTCAAACTCACAGAGATCTTCCTGCCTCTGCCTCTTGAGTGTTGGGATTAAAGGTGTGTGCCACCACCACTAGGTGAGCAGCCTGCTTTCTTATAGTACTTAGGACCACCAGCCCAGGGATGGATGGCACCATTCATAATGGGCCAGGCCCTTCCCCACTAAACACTAATTAGGAAAATACCTTACAGGCCTGCCTACAATCTGATATTATGGATGCAATGGATGTAATTTCTTTCTTTTCTTTCTTTCTTTCTTTCTTTCTTTCTTTCTTTCTTTCTTTCTTTCTCTCTCTCTCTCTCTCTCTCTCTCTCTCTCTCTCTCTCTCCTTCTTTCTTTCTTTCTTTCTTTTTTTATGGATACAATTTCTTAATTGACATTTCCTCCTCTCAGATGACTTTAGCTTGTGTTAAGTTGACATAAAACTATCCAGCATAGCAAACAAACAGAAAATTCTACTTACAATAAAAGCAGAACTATAATAAAACAAGAGCATATTTGTTGGGTGTAGCAAACTCTAACCTGAAGCAAGAATTCCTTTCTCAGTATCCTTGACAGGTGTTTGTTCAGTCTTTATTAGAACATCAGTAATAGGGAGCATAGTGATACCCAAGCCAGGACATTCCAGTTTTCAGTTCCATTGTGTGTATTCGTTCATGCATGTACATGGAAGTATGCACACAGATATGTGTGCGTGTGTGTGGAGGTCAGAAGTCAACCTTGAGGAATCATTCCTTAGGCACTGTCCACTTTGTGATTTGAAACAGACTCTCTCATTTGAACCTAGGCTAAGCTGGCTATCCAACAAGCTCCAGGGAATCCCATGGTTCTGCCTTTCTAGAGCCCAGAGTACAAGGGCATGGTACCACACCCAGTTATTTTATGGGGGTTGTAAGAATCAAACTCATTATGTTTATATGGCAAGTACTTTGTTGACTTAGCTCTCCGCAGTCTCACATCTCATTTTTTAAAAGTTATTTCATTTTATGTATATGGCTATATTGCCTTTATTTATATCTGTGTACCACTTGTATCAAGTGCCCTGGAAGGCCTGAAGAGGGCATCAGATCCCCCAGAACTGGAGTTACAGACAGTTATAAGCCACTGTGTGGGTGTTGGGTATTGAACCTGGGTCCTCTGGAAGAATAGCCAGTTCTCTTAAATGCTGAGCTATCTCTCTAGCCCCACATTTTATTTTTCAAAGATTCTTAGACCTGTCCTGTGGAGTTGAAAAGTCTATGTTCATATAACTTTCTTCCAGAGGTTTGACTTTTACATCAATAATTTATGAAATTGATTCTTCTTTTTTTTTTTTTAGATTTATTTATTTATTTTATTTATATGAGTACACTGTAGCTGTCTTTAGACACAACAGAAGAGGGCATTGGATCCCATTAAAGCCACCATGTGGATCCTGGGAATTGAACTCAGGACCTCTGGAAGAGCAGTCAGTGTTCTTCTTAACTACTGAGCTATCTCTCCAGCCCTGAAATGGATTCTTTTAGTTCTGTTTGATTCCACCAAGTCAGCATATGGATGTATAATCATTGAAATAAGCTACCAGGCTGGGAGTAGTGGCTTGACATCTGCTGAGGGGATGGTTGCAGTGAGTTTGAGGCCAGCCTGCTGTGCTGCATAGGGACCACAAGGCTAATCTAGGATACATAGTAAAACCAGGTCCAAAATACCAAAACACTGAGCATGGAAGTGCATATCTGTTAGTACAGTTTTAAAAGTGATATTTTTTTTATCCCAACTAGCTCCAAAATAATGAGACAGAGAATATAAAATCTATTTAATCAAGCTCTATGGCACAATAGCTGAGCAGTATTAATCTATTTTAATCTTCTAAACTAATCTGGCTGCTTCCCAACCAAAATTCCCGAGATACTTGCATTTTAGTATTGATCTGACTCTCTCTGCTCCAGGTGTGTTCTCATGGTGCCTCCTGGACCCTTTCCTCGTGGCCTCATCCTCTCTCCTATCTCTCCCCCTCCCCTGGCTGGGATGGGAAGTCCAGCCCTATTCTCTGCTCTGTTCAGCCATTGGCTGACCAGCTTTTATTGACAAATCAGGGAATAGAGAGCGATGTTTACATAACATTGAGACAAATTATTAGAAATAGCATTACAGTACCATGTCCAGATAGCAGTCAGATATGGGGGAAGAGAAATCAGCATTTGAATGATAGGAGATAATCTTTATAGAGTACACAATAACATTATGCCTACACACATCTGTAATTCAAGTCAGTGGAACTAGATGCAAGGGATCAGGGTTCAAGACCAGCTTTGCCTACATACTGAGTTTGAGCCCAACCTAGGTCATGTAATATCCTATCCCAACCTATCAGGCTGGCTGGGTATGTAGCTCAGTTATGGAATGCTTGCTTAGCATGTACCAGGCTCTTGTTTAGAACCCTAGCAACACACACACACACACACACACACACACACACACACACACGAAACTTTAAGATTCAAACAAACAAACAAAAACCCCAAAACACTAAAAGCTAGCCTTTCTTTCTCTATTTGTATGACTGTAATTACGTGGGATTTAGGAGATACTAAAGGCCATTCAGGATGTGACCATAAAGCGAGAAGAAACCAAGAAGAAGATAGAGAAAGAAAAGAAGGAGTTCTTGCAGAAGGAGCAGGACCTGAAAGCTGAAATCGAGAAGCTCTGTGAGAAGGGCAGAAGGTAAGTGCTTCTGCGGCACATACAATCCTGCGTGCGCGCGTGTGCATGTGTGCACGTGAGTTCGCGTGTGCACGCGTGCGTGCATGTGTGTTTGTATGTAAGGGCCAGTTCCATTGCTTTTATGTGAGAAACACGTCAGAATTTCCCAGTGACTTAGTATTCTTGGTACCCTACATGAAACAAAAGAAAGAAGCTCAGAGAGTTGAGTTGGTCCTGCTCTGAAATGATAATTAAGGGCTGGGGATATAACTCAGTGGTCCCATCTTGAGGCCCAAGCACCTCTTCCCCTGAGTTTCAAGTATGTTCATAATTTTTATTTATATTTTATAACCTATCTGTGTGTGTGCCTGTCTGTGTCTGTCTGTCTTTGTGTTCTGGGATTACTACATAGCACTATTGTGTGTCCAGTTTTAGGTGTCTTGGGGATCCATAGCCCCACGATCAAGATTTCTGTTATTCTAAAACCTATTTCACTTGCTTTATATCCTGAGGGGCATTTTTTTTTCTCCATAAACTGAGGTCATGGGAATATTTTGAATGGTTATGCTGTTGAGCACCACCAGTGGTACGCTATTGCCATTTGTGAAAGAATTATCTAGTGATCATGTCCTCTTCTTGATACTGTAACAAGCAAAATGGGTCTTGAATTTGGTTGTACTCTCAGTTTTCCAAGTTGTTTCAAATCACGTGCTTTAAAACTCACAATTGTGTGCCTTTAATCCCAGTACTCGGGAGGCAGAGGCAGGTGGATTTCTGAGTTCGAGGCCAGCCTGGTCTACAGAGTGAGTTCCAGGACAGCCAGGGCTACACAGAGAAACCCTGTCTCGAAACAAACAAACAAACAAACAAAAAACAACAACAAAACAAAAAAACCTCACAATTGTGAATTCTGTAATAATGTTATTTAAATGCTGCTGACATTCTTTTTACTTACTGAGAAGAACTTGGGTGTTGTAAATATGCATGATGCTAAATAAAAAGTAAGTAGCAAGCTCACTTACTGATTCATTTTCCAAAGTGAGAGAGGATGACTGTGGCTCCTCCACATGCAGAGGGATATTAGGGAGAGGGTCTGGGGGGCCAACAATTGAGAATCTGGTGAACTGTTAGGAGGTGGGTCACACTGATCATTCTCAAACAGCTCTGCAGAGTCTTCCCAGCAGAGCACTGGCCTTTGTGTGGATCGTGATCAGGGTAGCGAGCAGCCTACCCATGGCAACATTGGCTCTGCCACAGTCTTCACAGCTGATTGGGGACACAGAGCATGTGAGATCTTTTTTTTTTTTTTTTTTTTTTTTTTTTGGTTTTTCGAGACAGGGTTTCTCTGTGTAGCCCTGGCTGTCCTGGAACTCACTCTGTAGACCAGGCTGGCCTCGAACTCAGAAATCCTCCTGCCTCTGCCTCCCAAGTGCTGGGATTAAAGGCGTGCGCCACCACTGCCTGGCCTGCATGTGAGATCTTAAAGATCCATAGTTTTGGTCTATAGTTGGCCTATAATTTTGTCTAGGCCCGATTTCCTTTTGCTGTGTACTCTCTACTCTTTTTTAAAAAAATATTTCTGTCTTTTTTATAAAAGATGTATATATATACATATATATATATATATATATATATGAGAGTATACTGTAGCTGTCTTTAGACACACCAGAAGAGGGTATTGGATCCCATTACAGATAGTTGTGAGCTACCATGTGGTTGCTGGGAATTGAACTCAGGACCTCTGGAAGAGCAGTCAGTGCTCTTAACCGCTGAGGCACCTCTCCATCCCCTATTCTCCACTCTTTAAGCACCTTTAACTACCTTCTCTTCTTTCTGATTGAATATCTACAAGTAATAATTAATGTTAACAGCTTTACTGAAGACTCAGTTTGTTCGTTTGTTTTGTTTGTTTAAGGTAGACCCTTCATATGTAGCCAAGGCTAACCTGGAACTTACTATCCTCCTTACCACTTGCTTGGATTACAGTCTTGTTAAATTGGCCTCAAATTCACTGTGCAGCAGAGACTGACTTTAACTACTCGCACTTCTGTTTCTCCCCGGGCCTTGATTACAAGCATGCTCCATCACTTCTTGCCCAGCTTTTGCTTTAATCTTTGTGCACATGTATGTGTGAGTTTGAGTGTGGATCTCAAAGGACAATGTCAGGTGTGTGTACACTATGGTGCCCAGCTTCTATGTGGGTTCTGGGCATTTGAACTCAGATTGTCAGGCTTGTGTGGAAAGGGTTGGTACAGTCTCCCTAGGCCCAGGACCCAGAACTGCTAATTAGTTAAATGTAACTGTAATTAGTTAGTGTTGTCACTGCTGCTGTCTTGAGGTGCTGAAGCTAGGACTTAGCATTTCCTATGTGCGAAGTAAGCACTCTGTGGGCTGGTGGTGGCTGGTTGTGTCTACAGCCTTTTTCTTGCTTGAGTTCTCTAAACTTTTTCTATTTACTAGTGTGCTACATATATTTTACGTATCTTTTTTTTTTTCCTTGAGAGATGGGTTCACTGCGTAGCCCTGGTTTGCCTTAAGCTTTTAGTGAGTGTTTTTCTTAAGGATTCTTGTCCATGTTGTAGGGAGGGGGGAATGTCTTGATATAAAGTAAAGTGGCAAAAATTGTAAAACTGGTGATCTGTGGTCTGAAATTTCAAAGGAGAAGTTGAAGTGATGACCATAGATTTAGGGAGGAATCAGCTGGCAACAAGTGGGACAAACTTTGCAGGCAAGCGGCCAGCAGACAGAGGACAGTGACAGAGGGTGTGGTGTAGAGGGGGATGACGCTGATGAAGGTCATCATCATGCTTGGGATTTTCTGTATAGAGAAAGGTTTTCAGGGAGGAGGGGCTGCCAGATGATGTGGCTTCATTTTAGAGAGATCACTTAGGCGGTTGGAAATGGGTTCAGGTAGAGTAGATGATCAGGCAAGAGCTGTACTTCCTGGTTAATTGGAATAAGAGGCTGGAGAAACATGGTTTCAGAGGGTTGGGAAAATCATGCTGTCATGTTAAAAGTTTGCCGCGAAGAGCTGGAAGGATGGGTAATACCACAACAAGTAGTTAAAGACACTTACTGCTCTTGCAGAGGACCAGGCTTATTTCCCAGCACCCATATGGTGGTTCACGACCATCCATAATTCCAGTTCTAGGGAATCTGATGCCCTCTTTTGACTTCAGTGTGTACCAGACACTCACATGGTCTACATACATCCATGCAGGCAAAACACTTATTATACACATTACATAAAATAAGTAAGTCTTTTTTTTTTTTTTTTTTAAAAAGGCTTTATTTATTTTATGTATATGAGTACACTGTAGCTGTCAGACACACCAGAGGAGGGCATCAGATCCCATTACAGATGGTTGTGAGCCACCATGTGGTTGCTGGGAATTGAACTCAGAACCTCTGGAAGAGCAGTCAGAGCTCTTGACCACTGAGCCATCTCTCCAGCCCCTAAAATAAGTAAGTCTTAAAAAAGGCTTTTTAAGTTTTCCATGATAAAAATACTGCTGGTATGTGTGTGTTACGTGTGCACATGTGTAATGTGTACATGCATGCACGGGAAGAGGCCAGAGTTGGTTTCAGGTGTTCCCTGCATTGTTTACTCACTATTTATAATTTTTTTATGTATCTGAATGTGTGTCTGTGTACCATGTGTGTACCTGATGTCCAAGGAGGCCAACAAAGGGCATCAGATTCCCTAGGATTACAGTTACAGATGGTTGTGAGCTGCCTTGTAGGTCCTTGGGTGGGAGGGGTCAAACTCAAGTCCTCTAGAAGAGCAGCCAGTGCTCTTAACTGTTGAGCCATCCTTCCAGCCTCTTCTATCTTGTATTTATCTGTTTGTTTGTTTATTGAAACAATGTCTTTCACTGAACCTAGAGCTCACAAATTGGCCTGACAAGCCCAGGATGTCTGTCTCTCTGCCTCCCAGCACTGGGATTCCAGGCTGGTGTGTGGGTGTTGGAATCTGGAAGCACTCCTCTGTGTGAGCCATCTTGTATTCACTTTCTATGGCATGCTTTCTACCCTTTGACCTTCAGCCTCTCTTTTCATTGTTTTGTAGCCAGGGTGTAATAGGGTCTATTTTTATCTATTCTGACAAGCTGCATTTTAATTGGAGGTCTGGTCCATTTATAGTCAATGTAACTGTTACAATTTTATTTAAAAATGTACTTCTAAAGAATTGCATAAATGAAAACTAGCTGAATATTGTTTAGAATTCTATTTTAATTTGACCTTTCTGTGCCAAAGTATACATATTTCTAATTTACTGGCAACATGTCAAAAAACTAGGTGTCATTGATTATGCTGTGTCGGAAAGACATGGTTTTCTTGGATAAAGTTGGCAAGATTTTTATGTGCTTTTTTCCCTGGTGTAGGGCAATTGTAGGACTCTTCTCAGCTTTTTGTCCTTTGCTCAGTCATCTGATAGCTGGTGTCCAGCATTTGAAAACATTATCTCATAGAATTCCCCTAGTTTTTCAGTTCTTTAAAGCAGAGCTTAAAATCTAATCCCTGGTAGTTCAGCACAGGCAGAGGAAAATTTCAGATATCATCATACAGGTCAAGAGCAGTATTGTGAAATGCCCGTGCCAGCACACACTGAGAGGAAGTGAGCTGGGTGGCATGGAAGGCTGAGTGCTCGTGTCTTTCTCTGAAGGGTTAAAGTGGCTAGAAAGGAGGTAGAGTCATCCCTGTGATCTCAGCACTGGGAGGCTGGAGACAGGAGAACCAGGAGTTGGCGAAGGGCATCCTTGCAGTATATCCAGTTTGAGTCAGCCTGGGTTACACCAGACTGTCTCAAAAAACCGAATACAACAGTAAAGCAAAACCTAAACAAAGCCGAGTATATTATAAAAGGAAGAGAATGAGGGCACAGCCAGATACTGTCAGTGGGTGAGGTTGACGGAGATGAGAAGGCTACAGAGAGATGCTGAGACTCTTAGAGTCAGGACCTTTTGTATTCTTTTTCTTTTTGACACAGTCTTATATAGCCCAGGCTAGCCTTAAACTCAGTATGTAGCTGAGACTGACATTCCAGGCATATGTCACTATGCCCTGGACCTTTATATATTAATAGTTATCAAGGACTCTAGATAACATTTGTTTGTTTCTATTTTGTCTATCAGTATTCACTGAGCCAGAAATTAAGGCAAAAATATATTTACGTGATTTATTTTAAAATAACATAATACTTACATGTTAACATGCATAGTATGTTTTTTCATGAAAATTGCTTACAGGTTAAATTGGTTTATTTAGAAAAATAACATTGTTTAGATGCTTATACATCTCTTTAGTTAAAAAAAAAACTTAAGTTTTTGTAAATTTAATTGATTACAAGTGTTTTTGTTGAAGTCTGGAGAAAATTGTAGTACATAGGCGAGCTCGAAGACCAAGAGATATTTTAATAGCTTCTACATATGACTGTAGGTGTTCTTTGATATGCTAAAGCCTGTCACCAGGTCACTTTGTTAAAAGCTAGCTATGAAGTAGAACTGAATTTATTAATTTTTTTGAATCGCTCTATACAGTGTTAAATCTGTTGGGGGGATGTCAACTTTTTTTTCTGAACGTTTTTTGGGTTAATAAATTAAATTCCCAGATCAATAGGGAGAAAAATTTATTTGTATGTGCAGTATACAGGAGAGAACTACTAGGACCAGTAACTTAAGGGTTAGAATTTGAGGTTCAGTGTCATCTTCTTAGGCAAAGGTAAGAGGAAAGAAAAATGCTTCTAGGGAAAATATGTGTGTGTGAGAGACAGACAGACAGACAGAGACAGAGAGACTGACCTCAGATGTCAGACCATCCACCTCCTTTGGCCTGGAGTTCACCATTTAGGCTAGACTGGCTGGCCAGTGAGCCCCAGGGATCTATTGCCTTCGCTACCTAGAGCTAGGAGTACAAGTATCTACTCCAACCATGGCTGTCCTGAACTCACTTTATAGACTAGGCTGGAACACCTGCCTCTGCCTCCCTAGTGCTGGGATTAAAGGCGTGCGCCATGATCAGCATTTTTAAGTGGGTTCTGCTGTTTAAAGTCAGGACTTTGGGCTTTCTCAGAGAGTACTTCCAGCTGAGTCATCCCCCATTCCAGACATGATTCCCTAGAGAGCGGTTAGGACAAGCACTTAGTGCATTGTGAGAATAAAAATGAGCCTTCAGTAGATGAGAATGTCTGTGGGCCGGGGAGGTGGTTTAGTCTGTAAAGTGCAAGAATGTATGAGGACCTGAGTTGAGATTTTCAGCAACTACTAAACGCCAGGGATGGCAGCACACATCTGTAACTCCAGCGCTAGGGGTCAGTGAGGCAAGAAGATCCCTGCAGCTCATTGGCCAGCCAATCTAACAGAATTGATGAGCTCCGGGTCCATGAGAGACCCTGTCTGAAAACCATAAGATAGAGGACTGGGGAGGCAGCTCACTGTGTCCTGTGCAGACGCAGGGCTTGAGTTTGTGCCCCCAGCACGCATGTGAAGTCTGGCTCGGCCTTTCCGCATCTGTAACCCAGCCCCACACTGGGGGGCAGACACAGGCAGATCCCTGGAGTTTACCAGCTACATGGCCTAGCTAATGTTTGAGCTGTAGGTTCAGTGGAGAGACCCTGTTTCAAAAAAATGATATAGAGAGAGGTAGAGGAAGGCACCTTTCCTCTCCCTCTGGCCTCCACATGTACTGGATGGGCCATTAGCTCTCCTAAAGAAGAAGCTTGTTTTCTTCCTTCTGGGAGGAGATCCACTGTGAGCAGTTTATGAAGCTTTGCTCTCTACTGGTTGCTGCTTTAACTCTCGTAATGGAAATTTCAAGAGCTTCCCCACCACCTTGCAGCTATGGAATCTTAGTGTCTCTTAAAATAATCTTTATATCCATTGAATGGGTCCATAGTTGATTTGATAACACAGTACATAATTTATTAAATATTGCCCCAACCTTTTGTAGTTGGAATGATAGTTCAGCAGTTAAGGCTGCTTGCTGCTCTACAGAAGACCCAGGTTCGATTCCCAGCATCCACATAGAGTGGCACTTGACTGCTTGTAGCTCCAGCTCCCAGGCCTCCATGGACATCCCCACACATGTGACATATCCATACACATAAATAAAAATAAAACTTAAAGAACAAACAGACCCTTCACCAAAAAAGAAAATGTCTAAAATCGAAAGAATACAAAAGCAAATATTCTATTAGTCACAAGAGTGAGGATACTGTCACATGTTATGTATTCTCAGGAAAACTCCAGTGTCAGTTCATCAAAGAATGAAAATGAAAAAAATAAATACCTTTTTTAGCTGTCTGTCCTGTCTTGTTCATCTGCTCTTCCCGCTTCTTATTTAAATTTAGATTTTCCAGGCAGAGTTTCTCTATGTAGCCCTGGCGGTCCTGGAACTCATTCTGTAGACCAGGCTGGTCTCAAACTGGGGAGCTGCCTGCCTCTGCCTTCCCAGTGCTGGGATTAAAGGTGTGTTCTACCACCACCACCACCACCACCACCACCACCACCACCACCACCACCACCACCACCACCACCACCACCTGGCTGCTTGCTTCTCTCTCTCTCTCTCTCTCTCTCTCCCTCCCTCCCCCCCTCCCTCCTTCCCTCTCTCCCTCCTTCCCTCTCTCCGTCCATCCCTCCCTCCTTTCCTCCCTCCCCCCTTTCTTTGTTTCTTTTTTTTCAAGCTTACAAATTTAAGCTTTAATGTATTTGGGGACCCATCTTCACTTTGAAAAGTGCAGCTCCATCTCCAGGACTTCTGGTAGTGTCTCTGTGCTCGTTGCCTGCTCTCAGTCGGCTGGGATTCTGGCCCTTGTTCCTTGTCCTTTGCATGTTTGACTAATTCTGCCCATGTATTCCTCATCCCTTTTGCTCTCCAAGCAAACTACTGGAAAAATATCTGGGTTATATCTATACGTTTTAAAATGTCTAGCACATTGAGGCTACTCTTAAAGATGTTGAATCAATGAAGAATTCATCCCAGTAATGTTTTTCTATATCTAGTCATTCTGTGTATGGTTGCCTTGTTTTGAGAAACTGGTTTGAAGCCCAGTTTGGTGGTGTTAGCTTATATTCTTGGTACTAAGGAAGTGGAGGCAGGATGATCTGAACTTCAAGGTTAGCCTCCTATACATAATGAGTTTGAGGGAAGCCAGAACTGCATGAGATCTGTGTCAGAGCACCCCAACACACCAAAAAGAAATGGAAAGGTTTT
Organism: Uromys caudimaculatus; assembly: GCA_028551405.1. Lineage (NCBI taxonomy): Eukaryota > Metazoa > Chordata > Mammalia > Rodentia > Muridae > Uromys > Uromys caudimaculatus. Next base: position 71,660,098 of record CM052706.1, read on the forward strand.
TATAAAAAGTTGTCTTAAGCCAGGCAGTGGTGGCGCACGCCTTTAATCCCAGCACTTGTGAGGCAGAGGCAGGTGGATTTCTGAGTTCGAGGCCAGCCTGGTCTATAGAGTGAGTTCCTGGACAGCCAGGGCTACACAGAGAAACCCTGTCTCGAAAAACCAAAAAAAAAAAAAAAAAAAAAAAAAGTTGTCTTAAGATCAGGAAATACACCTTTGACTTAACTCTCCACTGGTTTTAGTTCAGCTTTGCTTCCTTGCCGTTATCTAGAGTGTACCTTAATTCTGCAGAAAGTCCTTAGGCTGAGGACTCAGAGATCTTAATCCTTATCTGTGCCTCTAACAGTCAGAGGTATTTCATGGGACACTTGGCATTTGCTCCCTTATTCCAAAGAAGTATTCCTACTGCCACTTGTCAGGGAAAACAAGTCTCAGTTTTGTTTTTGAGTCAGCGTCTCATTATGTAGCCCTGGCTATATAGAGTAAGTTGATCTCAAGTTCACAGAGCTCATCCCATCTCTGCCTTCCAAGTACTGGGATTAAAGGTATATGCTATTGTGCTTGGCTGATAGATTGATATATTTGTATTTTAGTTTCTCTGAGAAAAGTTGTTTTAACATCCAAGTGATAATTGGCATTTATAAAGCTCTTACTATTTGTTAGAGACCGTCTTAGGCATTTTGCTTATGCTAACTCATTTAGTCTACACAGCAGAAGGTTGATTCCTGTGTTCTTCCCACTTCATACTCTGTGGAATCAAGGCAGAGAAAAACTCACTGGCCAGGTAGTGCAGAGCAGTGAAGCTGGGAGTGGAACCCAGTTGTCCTCAGTTCCAGAGTCTGTGGCTTGCCTGGCTTACCCTCCTCTCATGTCTAACTGTATCTATCACCTTTGTCGTTAGCTTGTGTTAGTCACACAGAGATGCTTGTTGTGGCATTATTTACAATTGTGAAATTGAAGATAACAAGGAAGGAGCTGGAGGCATGGCTCTGTGGTCACTGGTTGCTCTTCCAGAGGACCCACATGGCTGCTTGCAAACAACAGTCTGTTACTCCAGTCCCAGGGAATCCAGCACCCTCTTCTGGCCTCTAAAGATACTTCATGCACATGTTACACAGGCATACATACAGGCAAAGCGCCCATACACATATGTATGCAAAAAAAAAGAGTAACAAGGAAAATCTTAAGTGGATAATGGTAGACCTGCATAATGGACAGTAATTTCTGTCTTTAAAAAATAATTTTTAGATTTATTATTATTTTTATGTATATGAGTATTTTGCTTACACATATATCTGTGTACCACAAGCACACCTGGTGCTCATGGATGTCAGAAGAGGGCATCAGATCCTCTAGAACTAGAGTTATGGATGTGGTGTTGCCATGTGGGTGTTGGGACCTGAACCTGGGTCCTCTGCAAGAGCATCCAGGGCTTTCAACCACTGAGCCATCTCTCCAGGCCTGGACTGCCATTTCAAATCACAAGTTTTGTTTTGTCTTTGTGTGTGTGTGTGTGTGTGTGTGCATTGCACATGTGTACATGTGTATGCATATTACATATATATTATATATCATGTGTGTGTATGTATACACACACACACACACACATACATATATTGGTTTTTCGAGACAGAGTTTCTCTGTGTAGCCCTGGCTGTCCTGGAACTCACTCTGTAGACCAGGCTGGCCTCGAACTCAGAAAATCTGCCTGCCTCTGCCTCCCGAGTGCTGGGATTAAAGGCGTGCGCCACCACTGCCCGGCTATCTTATGTATTATACATAATACACACATACACACATATATGGGGGACTTTTTTAGTGTTTAAACATCTTAGTGTGTGAGTCTGTGTGCGTGTGTTTATCCACTGCATGGATACGAGGTCAGAGAACAACTTACAGTCTCAGTTCTTGCCTTCCTTGTTTGAGACTGGTTCTCTTTGTTGTTTTGCCAATTAGCCTGTAAGCCCCCAGGTCCTCTTTCCCATCTCTCTGTACGAGTGCTGTGGTTACAGACACACACTACTGCCTGCTGCCCTGGCTTTATCTAAATTCTGGGCATTTTAATTTTTATGCTTGCATGGCAAGTGCTTTACCTCCTGAGCCATCTCCCTAACTTCCCCAGCCCCTTGTTTTGCCTTCTGAGACAGGGTCTTACGTTGTAGCTCAGGCTAGCTATAGAACACGATAGTCCAAACTAGTGCCAAGCTCATGGAAATCCTCCCACACTAACGTCCCCAGTATTGGGATGACAGATGTGACCCACCCATTCCTGGGTGACATGCTCGACCTTTTTATATGTAGTGTGGTTATGAGAAGATGAACTTAAAATTCAAACTTAACGTAAAAAATAAGATTTGGGGCTGGAGAGATGGCTCAGTAGTTAAGAACACTTCTGTTCTGGAAGGATATGGGTTCTGTTTCCCACACCAACAGGGTACCTAACAGTGGTTTGTAACTGCAATTCCAGAGAGTCTGATACCCTCTTCTGACCTTCCTGGACACTGCAAGAGTGTAGTACTCAGACATACATACAGGCAAAACAATCATACTCATAAAAAATAAAATAAATGAGCTGGGCAGTGGTGGTGCACGCCTTTGATCCCAGCACTTGGGAGGCAGAGGCAGGCGGATTTCTGAGTTCGAGGCCAGCCTGGTCTACAGAGTGAGTTCCAGGACAGCCAGAGCTACACAGAGAAACCCTGTCTTGAAAAAACCAAAAAAAAAAAAAAAAAAAAAGAATCCTGCCAGGTGTGGTGGTACATGCCACCCATGTAACCCAGTAACCCAGAGGTACAGGCAAGTTGATCTCTGTGAATTTGAGGCCAGCCTGGTCTACAGAGCACATTGTTGGCTAGCCATGGCTATGTAATGAGATCTTGTCTCTAATAAGTAAATGAATACATTTTAACAAACAAACAAAAAAACCCATTTAATGCTTGCTTCTTAGGCAGCACATATACTAAACTTAGGACGATCCAGAGAAGATTAGCATGGCCCCTGTGCAAGGATGACATGCAAATTCATGAAGCATTCCATATTTTTTTTAAAAAGTAATATGGGCAGAAGATACAATTCAGTTTTATAGCACTTGCCTAGCACAGACAAAACCCTAGGTTCAATTCCAGCAATACTAACAAACAAACAAAAAGCAAATATTGTGAGTTAGTTTGCATATTGTAGATATCTTATTAAAACATTGTGGTTTTTGAGTCAGGGTCTTATACTTTCATTCAGTCTGGACTGAAGTTCACTATGTAGACCAGGCTAACATCAAATGCATAGCAAATCTCCTGCCTCAGCCCCAGCTGCTGGGGTCACAAGTGTGAGTCACCATACATAACTAACTCTTTACATGTGCTTTCTCAGTTAGAAAGCAGTGACATCACAGCCATGATACAAGTACTGTTGTTTTTATAAATGGAGAAATTGACACCTACAGAGACTAAGTAACTTGTCATATAAACAGTACCAAACAATTGGGAACTCTGTATTATTTTTGTTTTCTAAAATTTTAAAAATTTGTGTGGCTTTTATGATAAAGAATAAAGCTAAGGAGCTGTAGAGATGGCTCAGTGGTTCTTCCAGAGGTCCTGAGTTCAATTCCCAGCAACCACATAGTGGTTATAACCATCTGTAATGGGATCTGATGTCCTCTTCTGATGTTGTCTGAAGACAGTGACACTGTGCCTACATAAAACAAACAAATAAATCTTTAAAATAAATAAATAAAGTTAATTTTAAAAATATGTAAATTTATCAAGACCTGCAATAAGCCAAGATTGTATAATGTGATAGAATTTATCAATTTTAACCACTGAGACCCAAAAACTATGCATGAGAAATAATAGAAGTGCAGGGTTGAAAGAAATTAGACAGATTTTAAAACTTTAGCTGGGCATTACAGCTCACCTGGCTACTCCCAGCACTTGGGAGTCTGAGGCAGGAGGATTGCTGCAAGGTCTACTCTAGTCTGGGCTACAGAATGAGGCTGGCAAAATCAAAAGCCAGAAAGCACCTGGATTGTTTTCTGTCAAAAGTGGGACCTGGTATGTGTGCTATTTTTCTTTTATTTTGTTTACACTTATTTACTTCGTGTGTGTGTGTGTGTGTGTGTGTGTGTGCGCGTGTGTGTGTGTGTGTGCGCGTGTGTGTGTGCGCGTGTGTGTGTGTGTGTGTGCGTGTGTGTGTGTGTGTGTGTGTGCGCGTGTGTATGCACACCTTAGCACACATGTAGAGGTTAGAGGACAATTTTCAGAAATTAGTTCTTTCCTTCTACCATGAGAGGATTGAACTCAGGGCTTCAGACTTGGTGGCAAGCACCTTTACTCTGAACAATCTTGTTTTGTATGTGTTTTACATGAAGTATTATTTGAAAATCTGATGGTTATGTTATAATGTAGCTAGTGTATAAGAAAGCTGAATACTTTTATCACTGTTCAGAAACTTACCCATTTAATTTTATTTTATGTGTATGGGGATTTTCCCAGCATATTTATCTGTGAATCACTTATATATAACGCCTGGGAAGCCAGAAGAGTCAAAGTTAGATGGTGTGAGCCAACATGTGAGTACTGGAAACCGAGCCCAGTTCTTCTGGAAGAGCAGCCATCTCTCCATCCTCTGCCAAGTCTTTTCATTATTAAAACTGTTATTACATTAATTAATTAATTAATTAATTAATTAATTAATTAATTAACTTATGTGTGTGTGTACTGGCTGGTTTTATGTCACCTTGACACAAGCTAGAGTCATTTGGGAAGAGGCCTCTGTAGTTCATTTTCTTAATCAGTGATGTAGGAGGGCTCAACCCATTGTTGGTGGCACCGCCCCTAGGCTGGTAGTCCTGGATGCTGTAAGAAAGCAGGCTTAGCCAACCATGAAGAGCATTCTTCCATGGCCTCTGCATCAGTTCCTGCCCTGACCTCTGTCAGTGAGGGACTGTGATGTGGAAGTGTAAGCAGAATAAACCCTTTCCTCACTAAACTGCTTATGGTCGTGATGTTTTATCATAGATGATAGAAATGCTAACTAAGGCAGTGTATGTGTGTGCAAGCATGTGTGTACTGCTAGTTTTGTGTGTCAACTTGACACAAGCTGAAGCTATCACAGAGAAAGGAGTTTTCAGTGGAGAAAATGCCTCCATAAGATCCAGCAGTAAGGCATTTTCTCAATTAGTGATCAAGGGGGGAGGGCCTCTTGTGAGTGGTACCATCTGTGGGCTGGTAGTCTTGGGTCCTATAAGAAAGCAGGCTGAGCAAGCCAAGAGAGGCAAGCAAGCCAGTAAGCAGTATTCCTCCTTGGCCTCTGCATCAGCGCCTGCTCCTTGACCTGCTTGAGTTCCAGTCCTGACTTCCTTTGGTGATGAACAGCAATTGGAAGTGTAAGCTGAATAAACCCTTTCCTCCCCAACTTGCTTCTTGGTCATGATGTTTGTGCAGGAATAGAAACCCTGACTAAGACAACATGTGTCCACATGTGCTATGGCACATGTGCGGAGGTCAGAGGACAGCTTGCAGAAGTGGTTTCTCTCCTTCCCCTCTGTTGGTCCTAGAGATTGAACTCTGGTCATCAGACTTAGCAGCAAACACCTTTACCCACTGAGCATCTTGCCAGCCCTTCCTACCCATTTTTGTTGTCTGATCAGTGGCTCTCTTTAATGTGGATGCCTGTTGTGGGCAAATGCCCAAAGGGAAAGAATTTTTGTTTGTGAATATGTGGAATTTCCCGTTGGTATAAGAGGATTGTACATGTATAAATACATATGTAGTTGACATATGTATTTAGTAAAAGACAGATTGTTCCTTGAGCATCTATCATCTTCAAGGATATCACCAGACACAGATGTAGCTGTCTGTCATGCTCTCCTATAATTAGCCCACTGTCAAAGACAGGATGGGAAACTAGGTGGGCTATCACTGTACTTCACAAAGTGTTCCACACATCCTTTTTATTTTTAAAGATTTATTTATTTATTTTATATATATGAGTACACTGTAACTGTCTTCAGACACACCAGAAGAGGGCATCGGATCCCATTACAGATGGTTGTGAGCCACCATGTGGTTGCTGGGAATTGAACTCAGGACCTCTGGAAGAGTAGTCAGTGCTCTTAACCGCTGAGCCATCTCTCCAGCCCTGTTACACACATTCTTATGTGAGAAGATTCCAGCTTTCGAGGCTTATGTGTTTGCCAAGAAGTTATAGCTACCTAGAAGTTTTTAAAGAACAACTAGAGAATTCTTCATGTGACAGAAGTTAATTTGGAGACCATATGGCACACCTACTCAGGTCTGTTAGACGAGCAGAACTTGTCAGTAGAAATCAGATGCAGATTTATGTCAATAAGTGAATGAGTGTGTAACTAGCAAAAATACTCAGAATCTCAAATAGAGGGCAGAGGTGTATGGAGGAGAATTGGGTCCTAAACAAGACTATGTGAGGAAATGAACCTTAGACACTTGTTAGGAGAAATGTTTGTGGGCCTGGAGCGATGACTCCACAGCTGATCTTGCTGAGGACACCAGTTAAGTCTCCAGTACTCACAGCTCACAGCCTCTGTTACTGCAATCCCAGAAACTCCAAAGGTACCACTGCTGTACATTCAGACAAAACCCTATACATATAAGATAAATGAAAAAAATTAAATTAAAAGGAGAATTGCTGCCTTTTGCTGGGCATGGTAACTGTCTTAGTTAGGGTTTTACTGCTGTGAGCAGACACCATGACCAATGAAAGTCTTATAAGGACATTCAATTGGGACTGTTCAGAGAATCAGTCTATTATTGTCAAGGTGGGAACATGGCAGCATCCAGGTAGGCATGGTACAGGCAGAGCTGAAAGTTCTATATCTTCATCTGAAGGCGGCTAGCAGAATACTGACTTCCAGGCACCTAGGCTGAGGGTCTTAAAGCCTACACTCACAGTGACACACCTACTCCAACAGGACCACACCTTCTAATCCTGCCACTCCCCGGGCCGAGCATATACAAACCATCACAGAAACTCATATTTAAATCCAAGCAATGGGGAAGCAGAAACAGGAGGATTACTGTAAGTTTGAATCTAATCTGGGCAACATAGAGACCATATCTGTAAAAAACAAAACAAAAAACTAAAAAAGACTATTGATGTGGTGATGCAGGTGTTTGGTTCCAGTCCTCAGAAAGCAGAAACAGGTGGATCTCTGTGACATTTTGGTCAACCTGGTCTATATAGCAAGTTTCAGGACACCTAAAGCTACATAGTGAGACCCCGTCTTTAAAGATAAAACAACAAAACCAACTAAGAAAGGAAGAGAAAGAATGAATTGTGCTTTAAATATTTAAGGTTATCAAAAAAAAAAAAAAAAAGAAGAAGAATAAAATCACTTCTCTCAATAGAGAAAAGCAGGAGCATTTCTCTTAGTATGTAACTCTTCCCAAACTATTTTCTTTTACCTTTTAAAAATGCATTGAAGAAAACTTAAACCATGTTCATTCCATTCTTTCCATGAACCTGAGTAGCCCATGCTTTTAGCTCACAGTCAAGTGTAATATGAGAAAATTCTCCTGGTCTATTCCACAGTGTCTTCTTCAGTCCTGAATAAGAGGATCAACTGTCCTAGTTTAATACAGAAAGACCCATCTCCTAGGAGATATCTCAGAGCAGTCGCCTTAATCCTGAAAGTGAATATCACCAATCCTAGGGATACGAGTTGGGGTAGGAAGCATTTTAAAATGGAAGACATGGATAAATATGAGACGAGCTAGGTATGATGGAAATACATTTCCAGTTTTGAAATAGAATCTCACTCTGTAGTCCAAGGTTGCCTAAAACATAGTTGTGTAACCTAGACTGTCCTTAAATTTGTGGCAATCCTCTTGTCTTAAGTACTCAAGTACTGGAATCACTACCAAAATCCTTAACCACCTGCCACACCCAGTTCACATCTTCCTTTTGAAGAATTTTACTCTACGGTAGTTACGGAAATGCAGAGATCGGTGAGTTAGCTAGTAATGAGTGTGCTGCACTGACCGTGTGTTAGAGGGGAGTATTAGCCAGCCAGCACTTGGTCCTGTGTCCTTAACTGCCCACATTGAAAGACCCTCTGAGAGGTAAAAGGAATACTATAAAGGTTTCGAATGCTCTGAAAACATGGAACGTTGTGCCTCATAAGGGATTTTGTTTCTTTGAAATAGGGGCTCACATATTGTAGTCTAGGCTGGTCTAGAACTCAAAGCAATCCACCTGCCTTAGCCCTCCAAGGAGTAGGATTATAGGCATGAGCTACTATGCCCAGCTAGGTTTGGGCTCGAAGAGATATCCTTTTCTGCACTGGGTAACTTTATTAAGCAAGTGGAGAAGTGAACATGTCCCATGTTGGAGCTGTTTGAAATTTAGACCATTCTACACATGATTTGTCTCTCTCTGGAGTGAGGCCTGGGAGTGAGGCTTCACAGCAACCCCTCAGCATAGCCTGGTGTTTGCCTCTTACTTTGGTGTTGCTCAGCAAACTTCATTTCCTTCTTTAACCTTGTTCTTGGCCTCTTACTGTACAGAGAAGTGTGGGAAATGGAACTGGATAGACTCAAGAACCAGGATGGTGAAATCAACCGGAATATTATGGAAGAGACAGAACGAGCCTGGAAGGCAGAGGTAGGAATCGACAGCGTCTTCAGAGCCTGGGTTTGTGCTCCCAGGTGCTGCACAGTTTTGGTAGTAGAGTAGTAGAAGCCTGGAGACATTTGTTCTAACTACAGTAGTTTGTGATTATAAAGTTAACAAGTTCTCCCCCCCCTCCCCCGCTGTTGTGCATGTGCACGCATATGGGTTCCTTAGATCCTGTCGCTAGAGAGCCGGAAGGAGTTGCTGGTGTTGAAACTGGAAGAAGCAGAAAAAGAAGCAGAACTTCATCTGACTTACCTCAAGTAAGTGTTTCCCTCTAAGGCCTGGGTTGGCAGGCCTGGCTTGCATCTGCCTTCCCAAGACTCTTAAGGCTGTATCTGTTTGTGTGCTTGTCACTGCTCAAGGATTTCTCTTCTGTGTTCTTTCTGCACTTTCTTACTTTTTCTTCTTCTTATAGCTTTATACTTTTTATTACTGTATTTCTGTTTGAGTAAATACTCTCTGCTAAACCATCAAAGTATAATCTTTTGGAACTTGGTCTCTTCCACGGCCTTTTCTCCTCTGTCTGCCCCGGGATTTAGAGGATCCCTATAGCATTTTCAGGCGGGCAAGAACCCTCTTTGTGGGGTGATGTCATGAACCAGACATAGTGTTACTTTCCTATAATCCCAGTACTTGGGAGTCTGAGGCAGGAGGATTGAAAGTTCCAGGCCAAGATAGTCCACAAGGGAGACCCTGTCTGAGACAGAAAGGTGATATCATTTATGTGAAGCAGATGACTTAGAGTCTTGGGTTTCTTTAGCATTTGCTCCCACCTCCTTTTTCAAGGACCATTACCTAACTGTGTCTCAGCATAGAACTGGAGTTTAGGGCAAAAACCCAGACTCTGGCAGCCCTGCCAGGCTATGCTCAGTCACGCATCCCAGTATACCAGTTAAAGAGATTGGTGATGGGGAAACGCAGAGAACATGTAATCAATGTGACTACATTGGGAAGAATAATAAAGGAACCCAGAAATGCCAAAACTACCTTTGGAGTACCAACATGAGCTTTAGGTTCATCTGTTTATATAAAGACTTTTTATTCATATTTATGTGTGTATGTTTGAGTGTATGCACACATGTACAGACACCCACAGACAGATGCTAAGAGTGTCAGATGCCCACAGTTGGAGTTATAGGCAGTTGTGTAGTGCTCAATGTGAATGCTAGGAACCAAACTTCATTCTTCTGCAGGAGCAGCAAGCACTATTAACTGCTGAGGCAACACCTCTCCAGTCCTCAGGCTGCCTAGAACACTTGATTCTTCTCCCTCTACCTTCAGAATGTTTGGTTTATAGATTTACATCACCATGTGGCACTGAACTTCAGGTTTAAATAGAGGAGATATTGGGGCAAGGGACAAGAGGTGTAAATAATTTTTTTTGTTTTGTTTTGTTTTGTTTTGTTTTGTTTTTCGAGACAGGGTTTCTCTGTGTAGCCCTGGCTGACCTGGAACTCAGTCTGTAGACCAGGCTGGCCTCGAACTCAGAAATCCACCTGCCTCTGCCTCCCGAGTGCTGGGATTAAAGGCGTGTGCCACCAGTGCCCAGTGAGTGTAAATAATTAACCAGTGTGCCTCAAGATGTGATCTCACTGATATTTGTCTCGGTACTTGTTCTGCAAGGTGATCTGAAGAAGTCCTGTAGCTGTCATCACGTAAGGAGATTAGTCTGGTTCCTACAAGATGAGCCCTTCTACTCTAGGGTGCAGGCTAACCCCATGGATGATTGCCTTCATCAGGAGGGAGCAGTCTTTCCTTGGAAGTTTTATTACTCCTGGTGGAGTCCCTGGTGACTGCAACTTTAGAACAGTTGCCTCTGTGCTATCAAAAGGAGAGGGTAATATAGATTAGATACTTGCTGATAAGTAACACAAGTAAGCTAAGTGGCATGCCTGTGCAGAGGCAAGCACACTGAGACACAAAGAGGAGACACACAAAATGAAGGCAGAAGTGCTGAGCTGTCATCTTTTAGTTACCTGAGAGACCAAGTATAAAGGCAATGCTTTTTGGCCCAAACTGTTTCTAAACCTGTATTTTCCATAAATCAAGAATTGATTGTCAGTCTGGTGGTGATGGCAGTGAACAGCTTTAATCCTAGCATTTGGGAGGCAGAGGTAGGCATATTTCTGTGAGTTCAAGGTTAACCTGGTCTACAAAGGAAGTTCCAGGACAGTTAAGGCTACACACAGAGAGAACCTGTTTCGAAAAACAAACACAAACAAAGGATTGTTTGATTGTTGTTGTTTTGTTTTATGAATTCTATGCATTCTCTGTGTTTTGAAAGGTCAACTCCTCCAACACTAGAGACAGTTCGTTCCAAACAAGAGTGGGAGACAAGACTGAATGGAGTTCGGATAATGAAAAAGAATGTTCGGGTAAGTGTAGTTAACAGTGATGATTCAGTCAGCCTGCCCAGTTTATGCTTAACCTCTCCTGACAGTAGGTTGGTAGGTAGCCTTTTGCACCGCTGCTCAGAGCTGCTCCACTCTGCTGTGGGTTCCTGAGAGTGGCAGCTTTCTTCCGAGGTCCACTCAGCCTAGCAGGAGAAGACAGTCCTTTCTCTTCCTTTTGTTCCAGGACCAGTTTAATAGTCATATTCAGCTAGTGAGGAATGGCGCCAAGCTGAGCAGCCTTCCTCAGATCCCTACCCCGACTTTGCCTCCACCACCTTCAGAGGTAAGAGTGCTGGCTCTGAGGTGTCCCTTCTGTGTGTTGTTAGCAGAGTCAGTTGTCTGTTTGTTCTTTTTATGAAGACATTGGGACCATCCTTATTTAGTGCCAGAGTGGAAGAGTTGCTCACTGATTTCTGCAGTTTTCTCTCTTTTAAAAAAAAAATGTTTTTGTTGTTGTTGTTGTTGTTGTTGTTGTTGTTGTTTTGATTTGCTGTGTAGTTTTGGCTGTCCTGGAACTGTGTAGACCAGGTTGGCCTCATACTTAGAGAGATCCGCCTGCTTCTGCCACCTGAATGCTGGTGTGGTGTGCACCACCACAACCCAGCTCCTAAAAATTTTTTGTATGTGTATTTACATAATGTATGTGAGTGCGTGTTTGTATACATATGCACATGTGGGTGTGTGTGTATGTGTGTGTATGTTCCCATACACTTTGGCCAGAGGTCAATTTTGGGTTACTTTCTACCTTTTAGGGTTTGTTTGTTTGTTTGTTTGTGACAGGGTCTTACTCAATATGAGCCTCAGATTCATAGAGATCCATCTGCCTCTGCTTTCTGAGTGCTGGGATTAAAGATATGCATTACCACACCTAGCCTGTCTACCTTACTTTTGAGACAGGGCCTCAAAAAGAACCTAGAGTTCAGGGATTGGCTAAACTGGCTAGCCGCTGTAGGGACCTGCTTGTCTCTGCCCCTACAGCATTAGCATTACAGATATGTGCTCACTATGGGCATTTATGTGGATAGTGGGATGTGAACTCAAGTCCTTATGCTTGCAAGGCAGGTACTTTACCAACAAAACCATCTCCTTATCCTTTGCTCCAGTTCCTAATCTTTTCTCCCCATCTCTTTTGTCGTCTACCTCTTCCCATTTGCAGGCAGATTTCATGCTTCAAGTATTTCAGCCCAGTCCCTCTCTGACCCCTCGGATGCCCTTCTCTATTGGGCAGGTCACTATGCCTATGGTTATGCCCAGTGCGGATCCTCGCTCTTTGTCTTTTCCAATCTTGAACCCTGCCCTTTCCCAGTCCAACCAACCTTCCCCACCTCTTCCTGGCTCACATGGGAGAAATAGCCCTGGCTTGGCTTCCCTGGTCAGCCCTCATGGTCCACACATGGCTCCTGCTGCCTCCATCCCGCCTCCCCCAGGCTTGGGCGGTATTAAGGCTTCTACTGAAACTCCCCGGCCCCAACCAGTAGACAAACTGGAGAAGATCCTGGAGAAGCTGCTGACTCGGTTCCCACAGTGCAATAAGTAAGTGTCATTAAGGATCAGTTCAGGTATCTGTCAGAGAAATGCTTATGGTTTAAAATAAGAATGTTGTGTGGATGTTCCCAGGAAAACTGATTTTCTTTCCCCCGACATTGGTTTTCCTCAGGGCCCAGATGACCAACATTCTTCAGCAAATCAAGACAGCACGTACCACCATGGCGGGCCTGACCATGGAGGAACTAATCCAACTGGTAGCCGCACGACTGGCAGAGCATGAACGGGTGGCATCAAGCAGTCAGGTAAGAGGAGCCTCAGGGAGAGAGCTTAGGCCTGCCGAGAGGTTGAGGAAGAAGCCAACCAGAAGATTTGGAAGTGAGGAGATCAGAGCAAGGAGTATCTACTCTGCTTTTTTTTAATCATTAAAAGTGAATTTATTTCTTTTTGTGCTTTTTTTTTTTTTTAATTATTAAATTTATTTGTGTGTGTGTGTGTGTGTGTATGTGAGATCTGTGGTCTGTGGAAGTCAGAAGACAATTTGTGGGAGTCCATTTTCTTCTGCCACGTGAGTTCCAGGAATTGAACTCAGGTCTTCAGGCTTATGTGCAAGCGCCTTTACCCACTGAGCCATCCTGCTGGCCCCAATTTCTTTTTTGATACATGCTCTGTTGCTCAGACTCTCTTCCCTCACTTTGAAATTATTTCTACCCACAGCCACTTGGTCGGACCCGGGCTTTGTACCCTGCTCCTCTGGCCCAAATCAGTACCCCAATGTTCTTGTCTTCCGCCCAAGTTTCATACCCTGGAAGGTCTTCACATGTAAGACTCTTTTCTTTTAACACTGGGATGCGGAGAAGCACAGGGTGAGGAGGGAGTGGGCTACAGGTAAGAATGCTAGAGGAAACCATTACCTCCACAGCAGGGTTGTTTGCAGCCCTACAGGGATCATGCTGCAAGTACTTTAGGCAAGAATCTAGGTTAGGACTTGTATTTCTTTTGCTGAAGAATAGTTTTGCTCCATGGAACAAACGGATGGAGTCATGGGCATAGCAGGCAAGGTGACCCAGAGGTTGGCTAGCTGTGACCAGCCTTCTTGTCCCACAGGCTCCACCCACTTGTAAGCTGTGTCTGATGTGTCAGAAACTTGTCCAGCCCAGTGAGCTGCACCCGATGGCCTGCACCCACGCGCTGCACAAGGAGGTAGGTATTGTGTATCATTTTGGACTCTACTCTTGACAGCTGAGGTAATTTTTCTTGACTATTTTACTAGGTTGATCCTCATCATTAGTATACAGTCATAAAGTTTTCAGTCATCTGTGGCCTCACCATCAGCAGAGCTCAGAATCTGCAGCTAGAAGCTCATAGATTTTTACCCCATTCTCTGCAGGTGACTCATAAGTAGCTTCTCCTCAAACACTGAGAACTTATTTTCTTGGATATGCTTTGCTTGAGCTAAGAGGAGTGATAGGGCCTGAATAGGACATTAGTAACTACAGTACCAGAATAATTTGAAGGCCTGTCATCTTCACTGACAGACTCACAGGTAACCCCTACAGCAGCAGATGACTCCTTCTTAACCAGTTTATTTCGTTCATTTTGTTTTTCCAAGTAGAAACTGGGTTAACATCTAAATTCTTTCAACTCCTTATGTAGGTAAGAATGACCTTGAACTTTTTTTAACCATGAACTTCTGATCCTCTTGGCCCCACCTCCTATGTGCTAAGATTACAGGTGTGTGTCGCCACTCCTGGTTTAAGTGGTGGTGTGGATCCAACCCATGGCTTTCTGCATACTAGTCAAGCACTCAGAGCTACATCTTTAGCCCAACATTTACATTCTAGATAAGAAAAAGCCCTGAGGGCACACACTCATACATTGAGTAAATATTTTTTTTAACAGTAGGGAAAAAAAGACACCTGTGTTAACCTCAGGCCTCCATGCACACGTGCACATGCACCAGCATGTTTTCATCCTAACATGTGCACACAACACATAACACGGAGAGACCATGAAAACAGCCCTGCTAGTCCATCTGGTCCCTGAGAGAATTTTTGAGTTAGATCTTATGATCTTTACTGGCACTCTCTGCTAACCTTACTTGTTTTCCCTGCTAAGTCTGAGGTATATGTGTGTCTCTTTCTTTCCAGTGTATCAAATTCTGGGCCCAGACCAACACAAATGACACTTGTCCCTTTTGCCCAACTCTTAAATGATGGACCCGACCGGGGAGGAAGAAGAGGAAAAACGGATGTGAACAGGAAGCGCGGGTTCAAGATTTCTAAAACTCTCTATATTTATACAGTGACATATACTCATGCCGTGTACATTTTTATTATATAGGTAATGTGTGTATAGAAAGTCTGTATTCAAATGTTCGTAATGAAAGTATGTATATAATGCAGAAACACCCCTTCCCCCTCATCTTGCAGTTTTTTGGGGGGGATGCAGACTGTAGGGATATATGATGTTTAATTGGGCCTTGAAATTGTGATCCCTGCATAGGGCTGTTGTCTAACCCACCTAGGAAGCTGCTGTGGCTCTAAGGCCATCCTGCTTTGGTTTGGCCCAGCTTCTAGTCCATTTTTATAAGGCTCATGTGTACAGATTTGAAGTCTGGTGCTCACCTGCTGTGCATCCAGATCCCTGGGCTTGTAAGGGGCCTCCAAGCCTTGGTGTTAGTTTAGCCACTCTACTCCAACAGACAAAATGATATTAATTGAGGGGAACAAATGTAACTCTGATAGTTTGATTCTTCATTGAACATTTTACTGTGTTAATGCTCATTATTTATACATTGATATCAGGTATACAGGATATTCTGTTTTACGTCAGTAAAATCCACAGTCCAAGAACAACAAAATCAGGTTCCGTTTCTCCCACCATCTTCTGTCTACTCTACTTTCTGGATAGAAAAGCACAATTCACAGATTTTCCCCTGGGCCAAGCCACCATTCCTTGTTGCCACTGGTTTGGCCTCCACTAAGCACCAACAGGCCAGGCTTGCAAAGTGCTCACCCTTCCCATTTCTCTGGTCTCCTAATCTAGCTATCCCCTCCCCCCGAAGGTTAAGGCAGTTGGTTCACCACCAAGGGGTTTGGTGACCTTGGGTGAGCTCCAGACAGGCACTGGGGTGAGATGGCTGTGCAAAATTACTTGCAGAATAATCATGGGATGTTGGACTTCATTTGTCAGTCAAGAAAGCTATGGTGGCCACATTCCCTGCCTAGGAGACCGTGGAGACAGTGAGGTGAAGGAAGGTTGTACAGTCATAAGCTGTGCTTTGTGGATTCCCATTTGGAGTGACATAGTCTTCCTACCTGCGCTTACTGAATACTTCTGGTTTACATGTCTGAGACTGCTGTGGCTGAGAAACTTGAGTCTTTTCCAATCTTTATCTTTACTCCTACAGGAAATGGCTTCAATTACCTTCTTCTTCAGAATTAAACAAGTGTTAATTGAGAAAAAATTGCATCTGGGGGAAGGGCAACATTCTGTTACCGACAAAGGTTTTCCCATTCTGGGACAGGGAATGCATATTGAATCTAGCAGTTTGTATTAGGATAGCAAAGACTTTCTCCTTTCTGAGCTAACTAAATTCTCTTCTGTTTTTTTCTTCCTTGCCTATGAGCTCATGTATGAATTCTTTTCTCTTGCCTTATTTGTCCAGGTTGATTGACAAGCATGTTTAGGGGACTGCACTTCCCAGGGTTACCTTGGCATCTTTAAAGGGGAATGGAATGGCCTGAGTCTTCAACTTTTTAGAGGTCAAGTGACCTCCTTTCTTTGGTTAATGAAGTACTTCTGTCTTCTTGTCTCTAGTTTGGTACTACTTGAACCGAAATGGCAAAATGGAAGTCTCTGTCCTTTGTTCTTTTCATGTGGGGGATCCATTTTCTGTCGTGTAATCTTACGATCGCTCTCTCCCTCAACTGTGCAGCATCCGTCACTAGCTATGTAGTACCGCTCAGTGTCCCCTGAAAACTGTACATTGAAAGTGAGCATAAATAATGCTGTGTTTAGTTAAACATAGTGGCCCAAGCCTGTAATCATGGCATATGGGAGGTGGACACAGTACAGGAGGGTCAGTTCAAGACTAGCCTGGGCTACTTGAGACCATAACTCATCCTCCTGGCCCCTTCCCCTACAGACACAGACAGACAGACAGACAGATAGACACACACACACACACACACACACACACACGGTTTCTATCGAGGAGTGGTGGCACACACCTGTAATCCCAGCACTCAGGAGGCAAAGGCAGGAAGGTTGCTACAAGTTCGAGGCCAGCCTGGTCTACATGAGATGCTGTCTTGAAAGAAAGAGGGAGAGAGAGAAAGAAAGGAAGAAAGGAGGAAGGAAGGAAAAGGAAAAAAAAGAAAGAAAAAAACTACTTTAAAAAAAAAAAATCTTAGAAGCCTAAAGAATAGAGAGGAAAAAAAGTAGGAAGAGCCGGGGTCAAACTGTCTCTCAGAGCAAGCCCTAGGAAGGCAGCGCTTTGGAGAGTGGGCCCTTGCAGTTGGAGCCTCGTCACTGTGGCTCTATCCTTGCAGAGAAACACTCAGAGTCTGCCATGCCTGCTTGCATCACCTCTGCCCACTGGGCCTCAGTCCGTGCAGACCAGTGGCAAAGCCTCACATGCAGTGTGCCTATAGGCTGGTCATTTTTCAGGAGACTTTGAAAATAGAGCTGTATAATACATATTTTTACAAGCAAGAAGCTGTTGTCAAGATTTTTTTTTTCTGTTTTACATATCAGAGTTCATAATTTTATG
The DNA here is from genome assembly GCA_028551405.1 of Uromys caudimaculatus. Classification (NCBI taxonomy): domain Eukaryota; kingdom Metazoa; phylum Chordata; class Mammalia; order Rodentia; family Muridae; genus Uromys; species Uromys caudimaculatus. The sequence continues at coordinate 71,677,396 of CM052706.1, forward strand.
ATACAAAGGAGTTAACCATCGAAAGAAAAATAAATGCAAATTTCCCCCTTTTTAAAAAAAAAAAAAATAGAATACCAGTTACTAGGGTAAATAACTACTAGGTTGAGTTTTTTTGCCCTGGAAAGAGATGGGAAAAAGCCAGTTTTCCCCAACATGGGTAGAAACTATAAAGCAGAATGTGGCGTTTTCATGGTAGTGATCCTGGAAGCTTATTTACACTGTAGTTCTGAGCTGGAAGCAGACAGTCTCCATCTTCCTGGCAGTCTGTGGGTGTGGGGTATTCCTACTCAGCCAGAGCAGCACCAGTGCAAGGGCAATGAAGAGGACCCAGCTGGAAACTGTGACGCAGGATTCTTATTTTATTGGTTTATGGCTTGTGGGCAGCTGGCTGGGGCCAGCAACTCCAGGCCCTGCTAGTGTCTCCTCCTCATCAACTCTTCCATGCTTGGCAGGTCCCCTACCTGAAAGCAGTGTAGATCATACCAGCATAGGATACAGTGGTCATCCCAGGAAAACTCAGCTCTTCCCACTAACACTGGCTTCATGTCATTGTGTTAGAAGTGACAGGGAAGAGGTGAGTGTGGCCCCCACTACCTAGCCCAAGAACCAGCCTGGGTACCCATGTACTATTGGGAGGGGCGGCAGAGAGCAGGACAGAAAGACTGCTCTATCAGAAAAGGAGAAGGAAGTAAGGAAGCCCCGAGGCTGCCATCCTTTCTCCAGGCAGCCTTTATACTGAAGGCAATGACATAGAACCAGAAACCTTAACATTTGTTGTTTAATACTAGCCAATATGTGATGTTTCCTTAGCTAGATAAATAGAGGGGCCATTGGAGAGGGCAAGAGAGTAATGAACCCACTCAGTATTCCATAAAGATCTTACCATTCTGTACCACTGGGCAAAAAGAAATAAAATCAAAATCCAGGCAGAGGCAAATGCATCAGCCCTAACCCTACTGAATGAATCTTGAGGGTTCTGCCTTTGTGGATCAGAGAGGAGAACTCTCCTGTCTGTTCCTTTTAGCACCTTGGTTGGAGTGAACCTATGCTGGGAAGACAATCCCCAGCCCTACAATATTCTAACTGTTGTCCCATAGGGCACCTAAGACCTTGGGGTTGGGACATTTTGGTGCCACCTAACATGTAGAAGAAGCAGGGAGAGACAGGTGGAATTAACAAGATAGGAATTCATCTGTCCAGTGGGACTTTTCTCATGAGTACTGTTCCTTTAAGAGTGTTTAAAAGAGCTCTTTGGCTAATAAGCCCTTTTCCCCATTTCAGTTCAGTTCAGACTACAACCACAGACACATTGGGGAATGATACCTCTCTTAGTCCAGATGGGCCTGTGTCTTGGAGATGAGTCTAAACTTGGGACTAGAAAGTGATTATAGTTCTGCCTTTCCTAGCTTTGCCACCATCTCCTTCCTGTCTCTGTCCTGTCTCTCCTCATCTTGACTGTCCCCAGGAGTACAAACATTCACATCGCATAGGTTATTGTTTATCTCAAGACACAGTCTTTGTACCAGTGTAGGCTTGAATCTGCAGTCCCTATCACTAAAGCAACTGGCAAACTGCATTTTCTTCTGCTGACTTTGGCCAGCAGGGAAATGAAATTGGCCCTTTCTCTGCCAGGGTACCACTGGGACACATGCCGGGTAGTCTGAGTATGACACCGGTACTTCTGGAAGGACGGAAAGAATACTTTGGGTTGGAGACTCTAAAGGATGCTGGGGCAGAGGGTCAGGGCTAAAGCTTCAAGCAGCAAAATTTCCAACTCAAGTTTGTAGTGCCTAAGGGTATTCCTGCCACCAGAATGCTGCTTTCTTCCCTCTCCTGTTTCCTGCAGGTGCAAGCCCTGTAAGCCAGCTTGCCAGCTTTCTCTGTTCTGTCAAGGCAGAAGCATTTGGCAGGTTGGTGAAGGTCCTGAGGTGCTCTGGCCACAGGTACCATTCATATCTCCAACTCATGTGACCAAAGGGAACCACCCAGATGTGGTCCAGGGGAATCTCCATCATCTGCCCCCGGGCTTCCTTATTTCAGCAGGGAGATGTCATCAGCAAAGTCGTCATGCTGACGGCGCAGGCAGCGTAGGCAGCGCCACTGACATACCATGAGGCAGAGTGGCAACATGAAGAGGGCGCAGATGGCAGCCATGACATAGGCTATGGTCATAAGTGTCGACTCATCTGTCTGCGGAATGTTGTAGCCACAGTCTTCCATGTCTGCTGTAACAAATGGACCTTCCACTGCCGCCGTCCTGAACTCATCGTGCACTGGAGAAAGGGTGGAGATGAACCAGTAGCTCTTACTGTCATAGAGTAGTTTGGGTTATACAATTAAAAGAGCTCCCTGACAGGCACCCCTTGGAATCCACCCAAGTGAGGCTATGCAGAGCCCATCTTGGACAGAGTGAGCAGAGGGCAGGGATGCTAGTACTGAGGGAGGATGTTTCTCCTTCCAGGACATTGGGAACTGCAAGGCTTTCCCGTTTTCACATCCAGTACAAGTGATATCAAAGCCAGCAGTTCTGAGTTGACCAAAATCTAGCCTGTTACACACATAGCAGACTTACCTGTCCCCATGAAAATCCAACCACAAAGCCCTGGCCCTTTTCTGCAGTAGCATTCAGCTTTACTGTGGGCAGCCAGCCACCCTTGCAGCTAGTATTTCCAAGTGCCCGTGAAGCTCTAGCTGCTATCAGTTTCCAATAGTGTTTTCCCCATCAGGCATTTTCACCAGAGCAAGCCCCAGCCCTAGATTTCACACATGGTTGATTAGCCAGAGGCAGCTACTACTGCCTCCCAAACAGCAAGAACATGAGCAGACTGACCCCATGCCCTCCTCACCATGGCAAGCACTGACAGCAAAGCCAATTCGCTTTCGGGCTCGATCAAAGACAACATAGAAGCCTTCCATGATGACAGCTCCCATAACAGTGCCTGTGGATGACTGTGAGATGGCGAACTTGTAACAGTCGTCTTGGGATGTGGCCACATCTTCCACTGGCCGTAGGTATTGCTAGGGGTAAACAGTCACGGGGTGAGAGAATGTCTTGTTCTGTCCTGCCTTTCTCTGCCTTTTAGTCACCTACGCTTCACTCTTCCTCAAGCCCTGAGCTGTTGACTTTTCTGAGACCCCTTTACCACTACACATTCATTTCATCTTTCAATTTGTAGCAAATTTTACATGCTTCTTGGCACCCCACTGCCTCAGCTTGGGGACATACCTGAGGAAGGATGGTGATGCGGAAGGACTGATTGGTGACTTCACCCATGAGGTAAAGTGAAATGACTGGGAAAATGTTCCAAGGGGTCGTGCCTGCTTGCCAGCACACCAGCTGCTCACCTAGCCAAAAGCCATCCGGGAACTTCTCCGTCTGTTGACAAGAGAGGAATGTGAAGAATCGGCCTGTCCCACCATCCCTTCTCTTGTGTTCAGAATCGCAGTGACAGTACCACTGTTTGCTTTTCCAGGGAATTTTCCAAAGTGGCAAAGGTAAACTGAAGTCTAAGGATCAGGAGGAGAAAGTGGGATACTGGGCTCATAAAGTTATGCTAGGGTAACTGGGCATGGTGGCTCACACTGCCTATAGTCCCAGAGTTTGGAAGGCTGAGGCATGAAGTTGTCAAGTTCAAGGCTAACCTGGGCTACATTCATGACCCTGCCTCAAAAAAAAAAAAAAAAAGAAAAGAAAAGAAAAAGAAAAGGTATCCCAATGCCAAGTCAACAGACCGGCAGTTTCTAAGTGCACTGATGGGAAGAATCTACGTATCTCTGGTGTGTGCTGAGGAGTGTGACTGTCACTGGCTTCTGACACTTTTGCCCTTAGTCCACTGACCGAGGAGGCTGCCTTGATGGACTTGACTGCAGCTTCAAATACTTTCTTGGGCAAGCGAAGATTGGTGGTGCCACTGTCCACGATGCTCTTGTCATAGTTGTACTGAGAAGGAGAGAAAGGGGAAGAGGTGGGAGGGGTGAATCTGACAGCTAAGCTTCCTCCTGGGGTTAGCATCCTAGCTTTCCCATTTTGTACATGTGCCTCCTTGGGCAAGTCGCTTAACCTCTGTGTACCTGTTTTCTTGTTCTAAATTGAAGATAATGACAGTGCCTACCTCAAAGGTTATCATAAGGATTAAACAAATCAAAAGGCTGAAAGCACTGCGTAGGTCCTGGCAGATCCCAGGCACTTGGTAAGTACTAACCTCATTACCTTGTGCGGGGACGTGTTCTCTAAATCTAAAACAGAAATGCCTTGTGTGGTATTTGTAACTTCTAGTACTTCTATGTAGTTATTCGCATTTACCATAATGTAAAAGGGGTGGCTCAGCATGCATAAAGCCCCGGGTTTGAGTTCTGATACTGCATGCTGGTGTATGCCTGTAGAGCACCTGGGAGTCAGAGAAAGGAGGACCAGGAGTTCAAGGTCATCTGTAGCTACCTAACAAGTCTGAGGCCAGCATGGGCTACATGAGACCCTGTCTCAAAAAAGCCAAAAAAGGGGGCTGTTGAGATAGCAGGTAAGGGCACCTGTTACCAAGTATGATGGTCTGAGTTCAGCCCCAGGAGACCCACTAGTTACTGAAACTTGTCCTCTAACCTCCACACACAAGCTGTGGCCATGCCCTATCACCCCAATAAATGTAAAAAAATCTAGGGAAAGAGACCCCCAAATGTTGGCATCTGGGATATGCCAAGCATAGGGACTAACACTTCATCCATTGGCTTTGACCTTCACAGTTTCTGAGAAAGTTTGTGTCTTTTTACCTCTGCTTTGTAGATGAGGAATCTGGCACTGTAGCAAGGAGCCTAAAGGCACTTAGTCCCAGCAGGACTCAAGTCAGGTCCATCCAACCGCTGCCTCACAAAAGCCTTGCCAAGGCCGTGAAAGGTGGTGACTGGAGTCCAGACAGGAACTCTAACATGTTTTCAGTACTCTACTTAAGCTCTATGTAGCTCTATGGTCCAGGCTCTGTGACTGCTCTGCCAGGCCCCGCCCTTCACCTTAGGGGCTGCTGTGTGATTGCCATGTTTCTGCCTTGGCCCAGTCCTAACCTCCACCGGTCCTGTGCCTCCGCCCTCATGGTTCTCTCACACTGTGGGACTAACCCCTTACTCGCACACGAATCCCCTTCCATTTTATTACCTCCTTGCAGTCCATTTTCAGATCTTGGCCATTGATTTCCACACGTACAATGATCACTTCATAATACCACTCCCGCCGGATGGGTGTGTACCAGAGACTGCCCGTGTATAGTGAGTGGTCGATCCCACCAATGATCTAAAAAAGAGACAGACACCTATGTCCTAGCAAAGAAGGAGACCAGTTACCCAAAACCAAATAATAAAATCAGCCATTTCTTGGGGTACCAAGATTCTCTCTAATCTCCCATCATGCCCCATGCATGGTAATGTGTAGTTTCTTAAATATGTTCAGGAGAAGAAACACATTAGGATTATTTGTATCAAAATCTATAGCCCTTAACAGAAAGTTATTTAAACCTAAGCTAGTACAATAAACGTGGAATGAACCGATTATATGCTGCTTGCATACGTTTTCTTGTCTTTGCTTGTTGAAGAACCACTTGTTAATAAATGGGCTTGAACTGAGTCTGGTGGCATACACTTGGAAAATGGAAGGAGGGAGTGCTGCAGATCCGAGGCCAGCCTGTTCTACATAGTGAGTTCTGGGTCATTCGAAGCTCCAGACGCCAGCTCTTAAGAGCCTCCCTACATAGCTGTTCTCAGGCTCACACAGTAATCTACAGGTCTCATTTTTCATTCTGTGAAATGTACCTAATTGCTTCTGATTCCTTCCATGAGTGATTCAACTCCTTTCAAGAACAGCAGTGAAGAAACAAGTGGAAAGGGAAAGGAGGGAAGTAGGCTCGGGACTGTAAAGGGGTTTCTTGATTCGGGCCCTGAGGGAGAGGGCACATGGCCCTCTGAGGGCCTACTCACCATGCTCCCTCCCACCGAGGCCAGGGCCTCGGTCTGGTTGAGGGGGAAGCCAGCACCACAAAGCTGCAGGGAAAAGATGTTGGGAATGTGGGTCTGCTTTACCAGAGAGTCAAAAAAGGGCTCCAAGGAGTCGTCGGGCTGTGGAAGAAAGATACAGGAATAAATCCTCATACAGGGGCCCTACCAGACAGAGGTCGGCTTCCTGCCTGTGCTAAGGGGCACTGTAAAAGCTTAGGAATGTTCCTCAGCAGAGACCAAGGAGGCCCTGAGGCCTGGCTGAGCAGGGTAAGAGGTACTGCGGTGCAGAGCAGTGCTCCGAGGCCATAGCACCTTCCACCCATCCGCTCGTGATTCATGTCTCAGATGTGGGGACAGCCTCCTCCTGAACCTCTCGTAGCTGCTCCTCTTCCTGTGTCGTGTGCACGTGTGTATGTGTGTGTGTATATGCATGTGTCTGTGTACACACACATTTGGAAACCAAAGGACAATCTTGGATATTGTTCTTCAGAATCTGTGTACCATTAAAACTATTTCCTGTGTGTGCACTGGCCCGGGCAGCATGGGTGTGAAGGTGAGGGAGAGGACTTTGCAGGAATCAGCTCGTTCCTTCCACTACATGACTCTTAGGCTTTGACAAGGGTTCTTAACCCACCAAGCCATCTTGCTGGCCCTAATTTGTTTTAAAATTTTGTTTTTATGCTGGGCAGTTGAGGCACATGCCTTTAATCCCAACACCTGGGAGGCAGAGGCAGGTTGATCTCTGAATTCAAGGCCAACCTGGTCTACAGAGCAAATTCCAGGACAGCCAGGGCTAAACAGAGAAACTGTGCCTCAAATTTTGTTTTTATGGGGCTGGAGAGATGGCTCAGTGGTTAAGAGCACTGACTGCTCTTCCGGAGGTCCTGAGTTCAAATCCCAGCAACCACATGGTGGCTCATAACTGTCTGTAATGAGATCTGATGCCCTCTTCTGGTGCTTCTGAAGACAGCTACAGTGTACTTACATGTAATAAATAAATAAATCTTAAAAAAAATTTTTTTTGTTTTTATGAGCATGGATGTTTTGCCCACCTCTATGCCTGTGCATCATGCATGTGCTTTGTGCCTCCAGAGACCAAAAGAGGGCACTGGATCCCCTGGAAGTGGAGTTGAGAGCTGATGTGGATGTTGGGAATCAAACCTGGGCCCTTGGAAAAGCAGCAAATGCTCTTAACTGCTGAGCCATCTCTCTAGCTGCATCCTACCTTGGTTTCTAAGGCAGGGTCTCATTGGCTGGGAACTTGTCTAGTAAGCTAAACTTAATGACCAGGAAGCCCCAGGATTTACTTGACCCTGCCTTCCCAGAGCTGGGATTATAAGTATGTAGTATCACACCCAGCAGTTTTGAAAATGTTAGTTGTGAGGATTAAATTCATGACTGCTGGGTAAGCACTACACTCATTGAGTCATCTCTCCAGCCCCATGTTTACCCTTTCAGTCCATCTTTCCCCCTTCTCTCTCCTGACTCCTGTGTGTAGCATGCAGTGAGCAACATGCAGGCAACAGGCTTGGTTCTCTCACCCTGGCAATCTCGGCATAGGCCAGCCCTAGGATGCCCTCCCAGTTGGAACCATTGATGAAGAACTTGTCCGATTCAGTGATGGCAGCAATGTTGGCACGCACAGTGACGTTGGGGCCATGAGGGATGCTCACCAGGTCGGTGCCCAGTTCCCCCTCCCACTTGCCCTGGGTGTAGGGCACATACACACCCTTTCGGAGGTCTCGGTATGTGCTGGACCTATAAAAAGGAAGCAAAGCTGTAACAATAGATGTGCGCCATCAAATATATTCCCAAATGCGTTCCTTACGGCATTCTAGAATCTGCTCAGCTAAACAGCCCTAGACACATCACCCAGAACAGAATGTAAAGCATCCCTGCAGATAGGTTAGCTATAGCTGGGACTTGCTCTCCTGTCCCCATTGTTTATATTGTTGGACCTGAAGCTCAGGCTAAAGAACAAGATGGGCTTTGTACATTGTGTCTGTGGCTGCTGCAAAGACAGCTATTGGAGATCTCCTCCCCCACCCCAGTTCCATCATGCTCCCAGAGAAAAGGAGCCATTGACTCTGTTGCTGCCTTGGGGCCCAGTGGTACCAACTGAGTAGTGGAGAAAGAACTAGGCAGGGTGACTGTGGAAGCTATGGAAAGGAAACAGGGCAGTGGTTTGTACTTTCCTACAAGTCCAAGGTTAGGATGTTAGCCTGTACTGTGTGGAGGCCACACCTTCCTCCTGTCTTTCACAGACTTGCCACCAGCACTAAATGTCTCCTCACCACATCTCCATTCTGCTTTTGGATCCAGCCTTTCACAACACTCCTCACTGTCTCTTACATAAAAACCCATTCCAGCCCACCTCCCACCACCAAGCCGAACCTGACTGGTGGCACTTATAGTGGTACCTGGAGACAATTCAATGGGGGTCACAAAGATTCTTTCCTTCTTATTTTCTGGCTTTTTAAAACTGAAGAGTACAGTTTTTTTGTTGTATGTGGAATACGTGCACAGATGTGCAGGCAGAGGCCAGAGGAGAATCGCTCTTCATTTTACTTTTTGAGACAGGGACTCTCACTAAGCCTGAAGTTTCAGCTACGATGGCCAGAAAGCTAGATCTGCCTGTCTCAGCCTGCCAATGCTGGGGTTACTGGCACGCAAGCAATGACAGGCTTTAGGAAGGTACTAGAACTTGAACTCAGTCCTCTTGCATTCATAGTAAGTTCTTCGTCACCAAGCCATCTCCCCCAGCTCCCATTTTTTACCATTTTTTAGCTCTTTGAGAGTTTCTATGTAGTCTACACTGGTCTCCACAGTCCTCCAGATGCTAGGATTAGTGGTATACACCATCATGCCCAGGTCCTTCATCTTTCTTAAATCATGTGTAAGTAAGTACCCAGAGCAGCCCCCAGGTGAGAACGTGGTAAAAGGCACTAACCACTAACCTGTTCAACCTAAACTGTAGCCATGACAATGGGTTGGCCCTACTGCCTCTTCATATAGCAGAGAATGAGATGGTTCGTGTTCTGCTCTGGGAGCCTTGGGGCGGAAGCACTTTATGTCTGCCACTCAATCCACCCTTCCCCACACTATGTCTTTCTTCCTGGCCCCAGCTGCCTCCTTTTGCTTTCTCCCTCCCTAGTAAAAAGAAAGGCTCTTATAATTGGACCCCCTCCCACCCCTCCCCAGGACTTACAGCTGCCTCTGGTAGTAGCGATGCAGGAAAGGGTGTGGGGCAGCCCCCACTGCAAAGTTACTACTGCCCGTGTCCACCAGGATGTTGAGCTGTCAGAGAAAGGGGAGAGAAAAGACATTGCAGACAGACGGCTCTGGACCCACTGGCCTGTGGTCCTACTGGACCTGTCCATGGAATAAGAGCAGCCAGGCTGACAGCACTGGAACCAAGGCCACCGCTAGACTTTGAGAGTCCTCCTGAGCCTCAGAGACTGCACTTGTGTCTGTCTGTGTCATGCTAGTGTTTCCTGCCACCTGATCGTCACTCTTTCCCTCTGCCATCCTGAGGCCTCTGCTGTGGATGATCCACTCTACCCAGCACTGACAAGGGGAGGTGTGTAGGACCGGTGGGTGGGGCACATTGGTATCCAGATGTGTGTGGGACTCCATGCCCCACAATGTGGCTTCTCCTCTGACTTACTTAAGCTTATGCGTGCCATCATCAGAAAGAATGGGGATCCAGGAGTCCCATGGCTAAGGGTGGACAGACAGCCGTGTCTGTTCCTTGCTATGCAGCTCCCTCCTAGAATCTCTGCTAAAATGTCCCTTGCTCTACTGCTTGTAATTGACTCCTCTTAGTGAAATAAATAGTATTCTCTTTCTTCTGAAAGAGGATTGGGCCATTCTATTTCAATTGTAAAAACCAAAAAGAACATTAAAACTCATGAAAAACCCAAATAAACTCTGTATCTTCATTTGCTTTCAGCTACCCGTGCTCATCACTGATTTTAGAAGTTGCTTAACTAATAAAGTTAAAAAAAAAAATTGACAGCCTCTTCTACTTGGTCGCCCACCTTGGTAAGGGTTCTTCGGAGTTTTGGTGGTTGTTTTTAAATTGTTTTTCAAACTTGGGGATACCTTCTAGGTCAAATTGGTTGTAGCAACTGACCCTGGACTTGCAAAAACGTCCAGTAGGCAACCTTTTGATATCACAGAGCCAACCCCTCCTCTCACAAATCATGCCAGTGTATGCATCCTATAAAGAGTCACGAAGTTTGTGCATGTGCAGACCGCCCCTTATTTCACCTTTCCTTACCTGCAGTCACTTTCCACATGACTTGTCTTAGCTTCCACCATAGTGACACATGCGTAAAGCAACTTAAGAGGAAAGTGTAAAAACTTATTTTGGGTTTCTTCCTCTTCCTCCTCCTCTTCCTCCTCCTCCTCCTCTTCCTTGTCTTTTTTTTTTTTTTAAGTCAGGGTCTCCTGTCACCCGGATGGCACTTGAGTTCACTTTGTCACTGAGAGTGACTTTGACCCTTTATTTTACCTCTGCCTCCAAGGTGCTGAGATTACACACACACACGCCACTGTGTGCCACCGTGTGTGACTGCCCCTTCCTCCCCTCTTCTAACTCAGCTCAGGGCTTTATAAGTTTTAGTCTATGGTCACTAGGCCAAATTACTTTGATATGTGTCAACATAGTACATCATGTTACAAAGGAGACCCGTCAGAGCAGCCAAGAAGCAACGGAAGAGGAAGGAGCCAGAGTTCTAATATCTCCTCCTAGAGTGTACCCCCAGTTACCTGACTTCTTCCCATTAGCACCACAACTGAAAACACATGGTCCTTTGGGGTACAGTTTAGATCCAAGTTGAAGCAGCCCTGCTTCTTTACCACACCAGCATCCTTCAACCTTATCTTCTCCAGAAGCAAATTTTAGTCTGAGGGTTCCTCATCTTCCCATTTAGCCACCTCACAAATGAATTAGCTTTGTAAAACTAGTCACTGCCGTGAAGCAGAGTGCATAGCAGGCCAGGTACAGTCAGCTCTGATGGCCTGACTCCGCCCTCAGCCATACCAGACCATTATATTTTTTGCTGTATTGGAGGAGCAGGGAAAGGGCCCTGTCCTCAGGAAAAAACAGCAGTCTGTCCTGGAATCTCTCAGACCTCCAAAGCCCTGGACCTTAGCTTTCCCATGGCCTCAGGGCCTTCCCTTCCTTTCTCAGTAAAGTCAGCAAAGCTCTGACCTAGTCACCTGAGAAGGTCACCATGCTCCTCCTGAGCTTGTTTTGTTCTCTCTGCCAGGACCTTCCCCAGTCTCTCCAGGCTCAGCAGTGCCGAGGGGCTGTGCAGGCTGCTTCCAATGCCTGATTAGGTTTTCTAATCACCCCCAAAGACTCCTCTACACTGGTGGCCAACCCTTGGACCCTGCCTCAGACCTCCTCACCAGCTCCCATTCCTGGCTAGGTTCCCATTTTCCTCCCTGCTTCCTTCTTCCCCCACCCCCACTCCTGTGCCTCTCCCTGGTTTCTGGGCAGCCACCAGTTAACAGTGGCTGTGCTTTTAGAAAAATCAATAGAGCTGGAAGGCTCCACACGTCAGGTTTCAACCAGCTGGGTTAATGGTTAAAAGGCTTCAGCCCCTTACCAGGACCCCTTTCTGTACCTTTAGGCCTTAGCTCCTAGCACCAGAAATGGGTCCTCTCCTGACAAGTCCCTGTAACCTGTTCAAGGGAGGGACTAGTTGGGACCCATGTAAAGGCCAGCTAGAGCAGATTGGCAACTTCTTTACACTAGACTGAAGCCTCTATCCAGAGACCTCATTGTCCAAGGCCTTTTCCTGTCTCTCCTCTCCTCAGGCTTCTCCCTTCTCTACCACAAGGTACTGACTCTTGTTTGTTTTCCAGTCCCAGCCTTACTCTTTCATCTGAAGGAGGTCTCTCTCAGACAAACAGGGCTAAGTTCAAGAAAGAACAACCTTCCTCACTCCTGTGCCCCTCCCTATCCCCAGAATGCCCCATTCCAGGGCTTCTGACTCCTATAGCTCTTGCCTCTACTTCTCCACAACAAAACAGGAAAACGTTGAGACTCCCTCCACAGCCATGTCTGGCTGTTCCTCCTATGCATGTGGTCCTGCTGCTGAGAAGTGATTTCTGGGGCTTTCTTTCAACATTTCTAACTGAGCCCCCTGGGCAGCTCTTGGCAGCCTCGCCCCTTCAGCTTGGTGCAGGCCTGAGGCAAGAGCTGAGCCACCCAGTACTCCCGTTGCCAAACAAGGCAGTTAGTGGGGGAAATAGTTGCAGGCGTCTCCTATCTCCTGGGCCCAGAGCCCACTCCAGTCTTCCTCAGCCCATTACTCTAGCCTTCCTGGACCTGAGGCTGCCCCAGACACTCTGCCTTTCCCCTGCCTCCGGCCCCAGCTTTTATCTGGGCTGGGAAGACAATTCCCTCCTTGCTCCTTTGCCAGGTACCTATTCCAGACATGATCCCCTTTCCCTCAGGCTAATTCAATCTTCACGCTACAAGCCCCGCTCCTCCATCCCAACACCACAGAATCGGAATTCTTCCCACTGGCCTTTACAAATGCCGAGTCTCTTCATTAAAAACAACACAAACCCTCCTGATTCTCACACCCGCCTCCAGCTACCCTCTCTTCACAAGCTAAGCTCTCAGCCAAGCTGTCTTCATTTCTTCACCTCCTACTCCTTCTCAAGCCGTTCTAAACCTGGCTTTGCCTCTATCCCGCCACTATCAAACAGCCCTTACTACAGTTCCTGATGATTTCACAGGGTCAGATACGTGAGAGCTCTTCCACATCAGTCCCATGTCACCTCTTGGGTCCTCTCTTGCCCCCCTCACAGGCTCACTCCCCCAGCTTGGTTTTGCCTTCTTTCCCAGTACACTTTCCCCCAAAGTCAACCTCTAACTGGTCCTCTTCAGTATTCTCTGTATTAGTAAGTGGTGGCACTATCCAATCTGTTCTGTAAGACCACAACTTCAGAGACTCTTTAATGGCCTTCTTCATATCTGTCTCTAGTGCTCCCTTAGTCCTGCCCAGTCACCATCCTTTAAAGAGTGTTTGTGTGTCTATTTCTTCCCATTTCCTTTACCACCCCATGGCCCAGTTAGCATCATCTTACCTTGGGATATCACAGGGCTTCTTAACCTCAACCTCAATGTGCTCTCTCTCTCTCTCTCTCTCTCTCTCTCTCTCTCTCTCTCTCTCTCTCTCTCTCTCTCTCTTTCACACACACACAATCACACACACATATATAATGTTATATGTGTACATGTATGTCTACTATGTGTGTACAGGGGGATGAGGAAGTCAGAATAGGTTGTCAGATCCCCTGGAACTGGAGTTACAGATGGTTGTAAGCCACCATGTGGGTGCTTGGAACCAAACCTCTTCAAGAGCAGCAATGTGCTCTTAAACCACTGACCCATCTGTGCAGCCTCTAATCTGAACTATCTTGATATGTCTGCCTTTGACCTCACCATTCTGTCTTCTGTACTGAGTATTCTTCCCAAGGTCAGGTATGACCGAGTTGCCCTCCTAAGACAGCAGATGTCGATGACTATGAAATCTTTGGCTTGCACACTTCCTTCAGGGTATTTCCAACCTACTCTGCTTGTCAGGCAAGTCTCCAATCCCCACCACACATGGCTTGCTCCTGCCTGCCCTGGGTCCATCCCACAGAGTGGCACTGGCCACTGGCTCTGCCTGACCCCTCCTTTTCTTGGTTCTGTGTCTTACTTCTTCATCTTTAAGCCTGACCATAAACTTCCTCTCTTGGAAGACCAGGGTCCATTCCCTTAATTGTAACTGACTATATCATCTAACTATACCCTTACCACCTGCCTCTCTGACTCTCACCTTCCCTGTGTCTAAGAACTTTAAATCCTCAGTGTAGACTTAGCTTGGTATCTTAGTGCCTGACAATAGGTGTTTCTTGAAAAACTTGTTTTTCAAGTTTTTTAAAACAATAGGTGTTTCTACAAAAAAAAAAAAAAAAAAAAAAATGGTGGGGGAGAAAGTTCCTCGGAGGCTCCCAATAGCTGGTTAGTTTTATGATCTGTCTTCCTTTCTTTACCTAGTTTCCCTTGTCTTGACATGAGCGGCTCCTCTCTCAGACCACCTATAGTGTAGCTTTCTCCTTGTCCCCTGGCTTAGGGAGACCTAGGAGTCCCATGCCCAGGAGATTTAACTTGGGGTCAGGACCAGGTCAGTGCCAATCACTTAACAAACAAATGTGCTCCTTGGGACCTCTGAGAGAAGGCAGCTTCTAGGGAAGGGCTAACAAGCCCCATTGGGAGAGGCACACCTGCCCAGGTTCGCTCTGCTGCCCAAGTATTTCTCTGTGTTCAGCAATAGATCTTAGCAGATGCAGTAAGTGTGAGGCTGGCAAATTTAAGGTGAGCTCTGGGTTCCCTCAATCCTACAGGGCTTAACTCCCAGACAGGAATAGCTCAGAATCTTCTGGATGAAAGGAGCCTTCCAGAGCCTCTATTCCCTGGCCTGAGGGAGATGGTGCGCTTTTTACTTTTGAACAGTACTAGATTAAGAATCTTCAATGTAGACTAGTGGTTAGTTCAGGATAGGGCACTTGCCGAGTATGCACAAGGGCCCAGGTTCTGTCCCCAGTACAGCACAAGAAGAAAACAAACCTCCTCTGCCCCATAAACTTTCCTCAAAGCTTATCCCAGGCTCTGCATCTTTTAAGAGGCTCTAGGGCAGAGGTTCTCTGTCTGAGTCTTCCAAAGAAGACATCTGTTTTCTTCTATGTGTACCTCAGAGCTGGGGGTTAAGCAAGAAGAAGCCTTCGTTGTAGAGCTGAGATGGGGGAGGCTTTCTTCTGTTTTGAAGAGAAAGAAACAGACTCAGAGAGTGTGAGCAACGTGGCCATCTCACAAGCAAGCCACAAAACCAATACCAGCCTCCACTGGTTCTAACCAGCCCTTAAGTATGGCCTTTTATCTTCTTAACCTTAAGTTCCCTCCCATCTGGAGAGGAAGTATTCAGTAGATGGGTAGCTGGTGATTCACAGGTCTTTGTGTGATTCCCTCCACAGTGACTCTGGGCTTGGCCAGTGGGACATCAGCAAAGGCAAGGAGGGGCTAGTGGGGCGGCGCTTGCAAACCAGGATTACAGTCCACCAGTGAGCCCAAGTCTTGCCTCAAGGATGCTGTGCAGCCACAAACCTAGCAAGTTGGGACAATTCGGCCTCTAGCTGACTTGCCAGCTGTCTATAGCCACATGAATAAGTTCAAACAGGAGGACCTTAAGCCAACCCACAGAATCCTGGGAATGATTTGCATTTTAAGTCACAGTAATTTGGAGGTTTCTTGCCCAGTGTTAGGCAACCTATCTGAACGAAATCCTGTGACCCTTGACATTGGGAGCTACTGGCTAACCACCGGTCACTCCCAAGAAGCTTCTCTTGCCACTCTCCCTCTCCTCTGTGTGGATCTTGTGACGTTGCTGAGGAGCATAATGACCTTGCCTGGGCGTGGATACACAGCTCCTTTCCTTAGCTGGATGTTCTGCTGTATGCTTGACACACGTTCAACTTTCAAGTCCTGGTCAAATGTCCTGTTTCTCAAGAGTCTGACAAGATGAAGCTCCTCTTCCCACAGGCCCTCAGCACCACCTCGCTTCTCTGGCTACTACTCCTCAACCTGAGTCATGCCTGCCTCTCCCACCGACAAGGAGCTCCTGGAATGACTATCTACTGTTGCCAACCATGGCCCCGGCAGGTGCTCACACCTTGCTTCCTTCCTTTCTTCCTTCCTTTCTTTTCTTTTTCTTTTTTTTTTTTTTTTTTTTTTTTTGAGACAGGGTTTCTCTGTGTAGCCCTGGCTGTCCTGGAACTCACTGTGTAGACCAGGCTGGCCTCGAGCTCAGAAATCTACCTGCCTCTGCCTCCCAAGTGCTGGGATTAAAGGTGTGCACCACCACTGCCCGGCTCTTTCTTTCTTTCTTCCTTTCTTTCTTCCTTTCTTTCTACCTTTCCTTCCTTCCTTCCTTCCTTCCTTCCTTCCTTCCTTCCTTCCTTCCTTCCTTCCTTCCTTCCTTCCTTCCTTCTTTCTTTCTTTCTTTCTTTCTTTCTTTCTTTCTTTCTTTCTTTCTTTCTTTCTTTCTTTC